>OY759261.1:53845504-54590504 GCA_963662155.1 Lamellibrachia columna | reverse complement strand
TGCACCAACGTGGACGGGTGGGTTGTGCTGCACCAACGTGGACGGGTGGGTTGTGCTGCACCAACGTGGACGGGTGGGTTGTGCTGCACCAACGTGGACGGGTGGGTTGTGCTGCACCAACGTGGACGGGTGGGTTGTGCTGCACCAACGTGGACGGGTGGGTTGTGCTGCACCAACGTAGACGGGTGGGTTGTGCTGCACCAACGTGGACGGGTGGGTTGTGCTGCACCAACGTGGACGGGTGGGTTGTGCTGCACCAACGTGGACGGGTGGGTTGTGCTGCACCAACGTAGACGGGTGGGTTGTGCTGCACCAACGTGGACGGGTGGGTTGTGCTGCACCAACGTGGACGGGTGGGTTGTGCTGCACCAACGTGGACGGGTGGGTTGTGCTGCACCAACGTGGACGGGTGGGTTGTGCTGCACCAACGTGGACGGGTGGCCGCCTTGTCCATCCAGGTAGTGGAGTTGATATGGCTTTTTAAAATAAGTATGTACGAAGAGTTTTCTCCGGCCACCATGGGTTATGTGACCATGGCTCAGGTGGGATGACTTCTTGGACGAGGCGGGAGTCGGGCATTCTGATACAGTGTCCATTCCAGTAGTTGACTATGGAGTTGATTCCAAAAGAATAACTGTGGTTTGACCCCTGTCGAGTTTGTACCGGTGCGGCCCCTTGTGGCGCACGACTGTGGTAGTTTGGTTCACAGATATTCCGCCGAACGTTGACCGTGAATTAAAATCGCATTAATCACGGTTGGACGCGCGCCGGGCGTCGATCCAATTCGCCGACAAAACGGCGCAGCGCGGCAAGGCGATGACATCTGCTTTATCTTTAATTCAATATGTGTCAACGTTAATCACCGAAGGTTGACGGTGGCGATAAGCGCAGTCTGAATTATTTGCTAATAATTGGTGGACGGTGCGCGTTGAGTTTGAGTTTGACTCGCTACTCGCACAGGTTATAGGCCAAACTTTGGAATGTTTTGATGCGGTGCTGTTGAGTCTGTACACGAATGCAGCGAAATTGTAACACGGATAAATGCTTGGTTCACGCATTGACCATATGACCAACCAAAACGAGTTTCAAAAAGTTACAATGAAATTGCTGATAAAAAAATTTCTATTGAATTAATCATTGTATGCGTCCTTTTTATTTGCTATCTGAATTGCACCATCATAAATTGAAGGCAACATCCATAGTGTGTTTATGGAGGCTAATGACAGTGGCGAATTGTGCATTTCCTCTCCTCGTTACTTAGGCTGTATAAGTATTCTGAGTGGCCGGCTTTCGGTGGAAAACTGCGCTTTGGCTGAAACATTCCCGAAGACGTTTAGCATGTGGTCGTGTCTCCAATGCAACAATTTATATGCTAAATCACGTGTTGTCATAGTGCAAACAATAGATCATGAAACATCGGATGTTGACTAGGTTGCTGTTTTGACTTAATATAGAGAAACTAGTCAATCAGAATTTTTTAAACATCGTGATCATATGCTTCTCGAAAAACTACATCATAGTAACGCACAAGTGTACAAAAAAATATTAAATGTACTGACCTTGTTGTCTGGGTACTCTACGTCGAATAAAATTGCATTAAAATTACATTAATATAATAAATTAAGGTGATTCGAAATATCGAAGCTACCAACATTTCCCGAATTGGGTGATTTCGTAGCGACGTATTTTATTGGTTGATACGGTAAGTGGGACAAATTACACATTCATGTTTATACGGTGGTTCAACTAGGAGGGAAAAGCGCGGTACATTTTAGTGGTTGACGCATTTGTATGAAAACGTTTCATTTCACATTCATTTTGTGAAAATTCAAACCTACCCAGTATCCACTACGACATGCCAACTCGATTTTGTGTGTACTTTTGTGTGTACTGTTGTGTGTACTTTTGTGTGTACTTTTTGTGTGAAATCATCAGACAAAACTGTTACATTATAAAGTGTTTACCGTTTTAGATAACCACTATTTTGAGCCTTATAAGATCTAACGACTAAAGTCGATTCTTTCGATAATTTGAAAAAAATACACACTTTTATTAAACCAATGTTACTTAAACTATTCACACACTACACATTACTTAAACTATTCACACACTACATATTACTTAAACTATTCACACACTACATATTACTTAAACTATTCACACACTACATATTACTTAAACTATTCACACACTACATATTACTTAAACTATTCACACACTACATATTACTTAAACTATTCACACACTACATATTACTTAAACTATTCACACACTACATATTAGGACATCAACGAACCGGATTCGCGATAGGCTAAACCAGTTGGGGATGGAGATGTAAGCTAGGGACTGCTATACATTTGTTTTTATATTGTACTCGACCCACTTTACACAGTTTCTGTGTCATGATTCCAATACTGGAATGGCCCACACTGACCGATTAGTCTGCACATACACTGTGCAACATTTGTTGAACGAAAGCACGTCCGCGATCCTAGCGTTGTATTCTTGAAACACATGTGTGAATGTACCCCTGGTGTCGCAATTGTGAGCTACGTCGTAAACAGTAGTAACAATGACGCGTGGAATGATCCGAAATGACCCGAACACGAGCACCTACTTTCAAGACAATAATTAGTCGTCGTCTGTGGCGTAGCGGGAGACCTAGAAACCGTTCCACACGTGTCAAACCTCACATTCAGGAGCATTGTAGTCAAGATGTGTATGATAATTTGGCGATGCCTTCACCAACTTGCACTCCAACCTTCGCGATTTTGTCCTCGGAAAGATAAAACCTGTGATCGATCAGATAAACACTCACATGTTTGTAGCGTTTGTTTAAGATTTTTTGCTAGTCTCATTTCAAATTAAGTTTGTGAAAAGCCAAACCTACTTAGTATCCATTACAACATGCTAGCTCATGTGTGCAACTTTTATAAGAGGTTTCTGTGAAATTATCAGACAAACTATTAAATTAGTTAATGCTTGTTCAAACATTTACTGAAATGAAAATGGAAATGCTGAAAAATCGTGATTTTGTTCCTTGGTGAAATTTCGTAACTTTGTCATGTGATCGGCAAGAGGATGAAGGTCACGCCCATGATAATCAGTGACCTTCACAGTGTTTACCATTTTGGATATCCACTATTTTGATCCTTGCCAGATGTAACGAGTAAAGTCTATTCTTTCGATGATTTGAAAAAAGGCATTTTTTATTAAATCGACTGCGGATGTTACATAAACCATCCACACGCTACATTTCTGGACACAAATAAACCGGACTTGCGATAGGCTAAATCAGTTTAGGAAACAGTTTTAAGTGATATCAATGTTGCAACCGATTTGCCAGTAGCCACAATGCCCGTTCTTCTCAGTCTCCGACATTTAACAAGATTTAACAAGATTGCCATCTCGAACAACAAGTTTCAGATGGCAAGTGGACAAGGAAGCCATTGGCTTATCGAGAGTCCAACAATTTTCTCATCTATGTGTAGCCCGCCCTTATCAGATATCTGTCAATTCAATTTTAAAACATATTCACACTACTAGCATTAACACAATCATTTGGCAGTTTGTTCCATTCATTTATCACCCTCTGTGAGAAAGAGTACTTTCTCATGTCCAACCTACACTGCTACTTAACTAATGCTGCTTTGTGTCCTCTGGTTCTACTGCCTTCTTTAAGTTTGAAGAATATATTCCTATCAACATCCTCATAACCGTTCACTATTTTAAACACTTCTATTTGGTCGACAAGAACATACTGAGCGAGTCAGCTCAACTCTGTCCAACATTTCTTACCTGTCATTCGATTTTCGAATCGGGCCAAACCGGTCGTATGAACACAAGAGTTTTGTTGAGTCTTTAACCAGGACACACTGAACGACTAAACGGTTTTTTGGGCGCAGCAATCGCTTAGCAGTGGATGCCCGGCTTTAACTGGGGACGTAAAGAACCCCCGAGAATGACAAGCACCCTGGCAATGACTACCCTTGGTGCCAGCATATAAAAGTCGGTTGGCGATAATGTTCTGAAAAAGGCTGACAGGTTGAATGAGACCTCATAAGACCAGTAGACTCAAGTAACCACAACATATGTGCAGACTACTTCGTTAACAGAACCTATTGAGTGCTGGGAAGCCCGAACAAGGACAAGAACCAGTGGTGATAACTGTATCACCACTGGTTAAATACGGTCCGTCGAAGCGCAAACAGTATTACCGTCTGCGGCACCTATCAGTTCGGTCGGATGTAGCGTTAATGGCTTTCGCTTTTTGAAGGCGGCAGCTGGCACCGCCATATTGCGAGTTATTCCGATCATCAGCCAGATAGCCGCCAGACGCGATAGAAGTACGTTAACGTGGCTGCACCTAATGTTCTCGGAGCCGAATCGTCGCACCATTGATGTTAAGGCCTGAAGCCAATAGTCCAGCTGATCTCACCAAGAACACGAATAAAGTATCAATGTAACAGCCTTTAGATTGTTTAAGGCATCAGCATGTCGATACATTTAAAAGCCCTTTTTCTCGTTTCGTTTTTGACCCTCTTTCTTGAGTGTCCAGGAATCACTGTCACACCGAGCAACGTTCCAAACGCGCCTACGAACGTGGATTTCTTGAGTGTACAGGACTCACTGTCACGCCGAGCAACGTTCCAAACACGCCTACGAACGTGGATTTCTTGAGTGTTCAGGACTCACTGTCACGCCGAGCAACGTTCCAAACACGCCTACGAACGTGGATTTCTTGAGTGTACAGGACTCACTGTCACGCCGAGCAACTTTCCAAACACGGATACGAAAGTGGATTTGCATTGTTTTGTCCGCATCAACCAATGAGATGTTTCGCTAAAAGTCGTAGCTCATAGCTTCGATGTTTGTAATCACAGTTGTATGGAAAATAATTATGTCGTTAATAATGCAGTACTTCATATCCACGCATTTCATGTAAATCAATGAAAGGTAGATTATTTAATGAAAAGGTAAAATCAGCCTGTATCGTCCCCTATCTTACGGATTTCCTGTGTGCCATGCGGAATGTGGTAATTCTTGGACTACGGCCGTATCACGTTGCAATACGGAGTTATTTCAAACGGAAAACGTCGGGATGAAGTACGTCATTCTTGAGTGTATCATACGAACATAACATCGCTTGAAAAACTGAGAGCGGTCGAAGAGCAAATACTCTTGATGCTGGCAGATTTCCGACAGCGGTCTTTTTATGTAGGTATATTTCATAGCCTGATGAACGGCAACACTCGATTGAAATACGAATGGCACATGTTACGGGTTTGTGCGGTTCGGTTCTGTTCAGGATTGCAAGGCACCGTACGGTTTTCAACCCTAAAACATGTCAGCTGAGTGAACTGTGGCAACGTGGGGTGAGCGAAATTGCCAAAGTTTCGAAACGGCAGCAAGAGGATTCGAACCCTGGTTCTCTCCATTGAGAGTCAGACGTTCTAACCGCTGCGCCACCGCGCCCCCTGGCATTACACGAGTAAGCGATTTTTAAAACAAATAGTGTCCGGAGAATCCAACAGGAGTTGGTAGATACATAAACCCTGGTGAATGGAGGATGCACCACAACCGTCCCATTTATACATCAGACCAACCTCCCTAACAATACGCAACCCCTCTCGATCATCTGTTTACATATGTCTACACTCCTCGGACATCGACGTATTGCCGATCCTCGTGTGTTGTGGTGTGTCGGGTGTACCCCTGTATCGTTTACTCCAAATTACCCTATGTAATAAGGACTGGTATATTAATTTAGTGCCCGATGTCATCACTGAACATTTGTTTTCCAAAATGGAGTCCTGCTTTAAGATGTCTACACGAATGGAATGTTTACAAAGGATTACGATTCTCAATGTTGCGGACACAACACCACCCAACTGCCCATGTTTCTTCAGATCTGCAATGTAACGTACATACATCAAGGTGGTGGGTGGTGGGTGGTGGGTGGTGGGTGGTGGGTGGTGGGTGGTGGGTGGTGGGTGGTGGGTGGTGTTGTGTCCGCAACATTGAGATCAATTTCAATGTTGACATCGTTGGGCACTAAATTAATATACCAGTCCTTATTGCATACATCCACGTATATATATATATATATATATATATATATATATATATATATATATATATATATATATATATATATATATGCTCTCCATTTCCCTCTGTCTTCTGCGATGGTCTTCCACTCTTGGCCGTTCGTACTTGCCCTTTCAAGATCTCGTTTGACACAGTCTCTCCATCGCAGCTTTGGTCTTCCTCTTCTTCTTCTGCCACCTTCTTCTGCTTTCCATGCTCTTTTTATCAATCTGTCTTCATCCATTCTTTGCACATGTCCTGCCCATAGCATTCTGTTTCCGGCTCCTTTCATCTTTAGGTGGTTTTTTTCAGTGCCAATCTCTTCTCTCAATTCTTTCATCTTCCTTCTATCTTCTTGAGGTACTTTGCATATTCTTCGGACCCAGTAGTTTTCTGCTATCTGCATTTTCTCCTCCTATCTCTCTGTCAGTGCCAGTGTTCCCAACCCGAATATACAGGCTGGTACCATGCAGGCTTCCAACACTTTTCCTTTTAGTTGTTTCTTCGTTTTCTGTCCCACATAATGCTCCTCCACGCTGAGAAAAGGCCTTTTGGGTACAACATTTTTATCTAAATGAACTGATATATGGAATCGTGGTTAATCCACAGTCATACTACTTTAAAACGTATTGGATGACTAAGTGTTTTCCGAGAAGCAACTTACCAATTCGATGAAGAAATAGTGCGGATTGTGTTCGTGCTAGGTAGCATGTTATCCTTTCACTAAGGAAAAACGAGGAAGTTAAATTATTGTACAGCACTGCATTAAAAAAGTAGGCCTAGTCGAGTAAAATTTGCATTCATATCTCGGTGCATTCGCATAAACAGCAAGCTGTCCATGTTTTACGGGTTATGGTTTGGCGAAACACTGTTTCCGTCACGAATACGTATCGCTGATATGCAAAATTATGCAATGTAACCGTTAGGCTACTTTTGTTGGCTCCATATGTTTTCCAATTTATCATAGTATTAGTAAATTATAATGAGTTAGTGCAGCTAATTCGAAAAATACACTGCAGTGAACAAAAATAGTCTGGTACATACCTGCATGGAGGGTGAACGACGAGGGAAAAGAGGTATACGAGAAATGGGGTGTATTGACAACATGAAACATTGGACATATCGTGGACACGAAGTGGCTAGAGGCATTGCATGAAGAAGGCAACGGCCTAAGCTAAAGCTACGGTTGCAGAAGAAAAAGAAAGCAAGCCGTATCTTCCAGCGAAGGAAACGCGTTGCTGCAATAAGGTGCAGATTGTTTTCCTCATACCAGTACCATATTTGCAAACACAAATCGAGAGTTTATAGTGTTATCTCTGATGCATTATTTAAATTATGAGAAATTAATTCACTGGCGAAACATTAATCGCGTTTTATTTGTAACTCACGCCGAACCAAGAACTAATTTGTCCGTATGCACAATAACACTTCTGTGGTTATAATTTTAATTCCATGGTGGTTCCAATGACAGCGACCAAACCTGGTCTTAATAGGAGTCTCCCCGACCAGTGACCCATGTTAGTGTATCATCTTCTCACTACATAGCCACACTCGCATGCACACGCACACACGCGCACACACGCACACACGCACACACGCACACACGCGCACACACGCACACTTTTAACCCCTGCTTTAATGTATTGTCATATTAATAGTTCATGCAGACAGTGTCCTAGATTTGTTGAGCTCTTTCTTGGACACCTTCACGCATAGCAGACCACCAGACCAGACGCTGGCGACAGCGCATTAAACACAGACAGTCAATTCATTACCTCCTACCATCCAATCACACAAATCCAGTGAACGCATCTTGGACTTAACCAATTACTCATTGCTCCATTGAGGATTTCCAGATTCTTTGGCCCAATGCAATCCCTGCCTATTTAATGTCATTTTACTGAATGTTGAAGTACAGTTTTTGTCATGGTTATATGCAAATTTGAGATCACAACCTTCGTAGTCAATTACATTTACTAATTGACATTTGTGTCAATTCATAGCACTAAAAATAACAAAAACGTCATATCCCTTGCTTGCTTTGTCTATGTTTGTGTCCTGCTAGCGCATTTATATATATATATATATATATATATATATATATATATATATATATATATATATATATATATATATATATATATATATATAACGAGCCACACAATTACCGCGTCACGTAGGTGACATGATATGCCGGGACATATTATACAAGACCAATTGAACAGGCTGATGAAATACACATTACACTGTATACGTTACGGGTAGCTAACATATATATTTGTATGTTAGCTAAATTACTAATATATATATATATATATATATATATATATATATATATATATATATATATATATATATATATATATATTAGTAATTTAGCTAACATATATATTTGTATGTGAAATAAATTACTAATATATATATATATATATATATATATATATATATATATATATATATATATATATATATATATATATATTAGTAATTTATTTCACATACAAATATATATGTTAGCTACCCGTAACGTATACAGTGTAATGTGTATTTCATCAGCCTGTTCAATTGGTCTTGTATAATATGTCCCGGCATATCATGTCACCTACGTGACGCGGTAGTTGTGTGGCTCGTCAGTTTGAAGCCAGCTCAGGGGCGAGTTTCACGTCACCACCTAAGTGGCTAAGAAATGTTCCTTCTCCTTACCGCTTGGAAGATTATCTTAAGAAATGATGTGTTTAGTGTCGCCTACGTAGGCTGCTTGGCGTGTCTAAGACTCTCCTTAGCCTGTAGCACCTCCCCCCGTAGTGTAACTCGGCTATGTCGTTCTTAGAGGCTTTACCACAGGTTCATCGACTGAATAATGCTACCAAACGAGGAATACGCAGGTATAGAGTGCTTTCATACCGAATATACCCGTTCGTAATACACGGTATGATGATGTTGACTTATATACTAGATACCGCTTTAGACATTATAACATTGTGAACTTAATTACTTCATTGCACATGGTAGCATTGCACATGGTAGTACTACACGTGGTAGCATTCAATTGGTTGTCGGTGGTTTATTTGGAATCACCTGATTCCTTCGACGTTTCCACCAACAACGCAATAACAAAGTTATGAAAGCAGTGTTTTATACCGTCGCAAACTTTACCAACGTCATCAGTTGCGTCGATTGCTCACACGCACAAGAACACGTACGCCCGCATGCACACTCACGCATGCAAGTACGCACGCATGCTACCCCTTCACTCGTTTAGATACTCATTTATACAGCTGAGCGCACGGGTCGAGTAACATATTGCTTTATGCGAATGGACTCTTGGTCTGCAGAAACAGTGGAATTATATAACTTAGTAGTGGTGGATATGTGAACAAATAATCTTCGCGCAGTAAGTGCAGCGTGGTTGAATGCTTCCCAGAGAAGTTGCGATGGCGTTGGAATGAACAGGTCTGCAAGGGGGTGAAGTGTAAAGCGTTTTGAACAATCCCAAGGACTGCATACCGTGTCATGTAAGAAAGTACATTTATATAAAGTTGGTGCAAAATCAACCATATATTTGATAAAAAAATTGACGTAAGCAAATGGTCACTTGACAAACACATCAAAAGCGGTGATATGTTGTATCCGCTCGATGTTTCTCGCAATATTCTGTCCAAAATACTCTGATAACCAGCATCATTCGTATTATCATGTCTAAGGATGCGTCACTTGAAAGCGTGGAACAGTCCTTTTTGCATCATCAAATATACTCATATCCTCGTTGATGTATCGAAAATCAATCCTATCAGCCGTTCTTTTGTGTGAGTCCATGGTTTTTCCAAACCGCCATATGCTTCACCAAGCTGTGTCGCTGCTTCCTGGATCCTGTTCTGATTTCCATAACGGTTTTTGCCGTTATATACTCATGTACGAAAACGTAGAAAACTTGGTAATGCAGACTTCAATAGCAGTTGCACAAACTACACAATGCTTGGCCACGTAACAGCAGATAGTAGAACTCTAGACTCTCATTCCAGATGATCGGAATTTGAATCTTTTGAATCAGTTCTCTCCACGCTGCCCTATCCCCTCAGCTATATAAACGAGTCAGTGATTGAATTGCGTGAATATACAACTTTCACGTATTCGTTGCAATGTGACTGAATGCGTGAATGCGAGAGAAGTTGAATTGGTGTCGGAATGAACAGTCCTGACAGTGGGTGAAGTGTAAAACGCTTTGACTTGTCCCACGGGCCAGATACGCGTTATATAAAAACCGGACACTCACGAGAGGCATAGGGACAACCGGTGCAAACTATCGCTAATGCGACGGAGACACATTCACGTTGTGCGCACAGACACAATTTAGACGACAATTCGACGATTTGTGCGGGGAACGATGAGGACACAAAAGTTGATTGTTGCTTTCCAGATGCACACGCAACTGTGCGGCAAAAATCTTTGCACAGTGGCACTTGTTATAGAGTGTTCTCTGCTGGTTCTCTATTTGGACAGTTGTAACTGCTTAAAATACTTCTCTGTTTTGTTAGTTGTATTTGTTTGAGACTCTTTTCCGTTTAGACAAATGTATTTGTTCAAGGAGTTTTTTCAGCTTGGACAAGTGTTCTTGTTTAAGAGTCTTCAACGTTTGGACAACTGTCATTGAATAAAAAACTACTTCTTTTGGATGTTGTAATTGTCGAAGAGTCTTCACCGTTTGGAGAGTTGAACATGTTTAAGAGTTTTCTACGTTTGGGTAATTGTAACTAAGTTTTTCAAGAAAAGTCTCAGTTTGGATCAATATCATTGTCTAGGTTGCTTATTCGTTTGGATAGTTAAGTTATTTATAAATGTTCTCCTTTCTGAATGGCCATTCTATTTGTATGACATTGAGTGGGATGTTTTGCCTATCTGGTTTACATATCTGGCATGCAATAAACAAGAGGACATGCATTTCCGTTGTTAAAACGCGGAATTTAAAATTGTTTTTTATATTGGGAAAACAATATTTGTGGAAGATTTATGTGTGTGCCGTTTTCTTTGCTTAGGCGATTTACGCGTTTCGCATGTTTGGACAGTTGTAGTTGTCGGCGCTGACGACTATGAGTACAGCCTCGTGCGGGACCTGATGCGTAACTACGACATGAGGATCAGACCTTCAAAGAATTCGTCAGAATCTCTCAACGTGACGTTCGGTCTCGCACTAGCCCAGATTATCGACGTGGTAAGTCAACGCATGTATCCTCCTCTGTCTGTGGTCTTACTCGCTTCCTTCGGAGAGTCTCTTTCACGGGGTCATCTTCCATCAGCACGGCGGGTCTCCTTCGCTGGGTCATCTTCCATAAGCACGACGGGTCTCCTTCGCTGGGTCATCTTTCGTAAGCACGACGGGTCTCCTTCGCTGGGTCATCTTCTATTAGCACGAGGGGTCTCCTTCACTGGGTCATCTTCCATCAGCATGGCGGGTCTCCATCGCTGCGTCATCTTCCATCAGCACGGCGGGTCTCCATCGCTGGGTCGTCTTCCATCAGCACGGCGGGTCTCCTTCACTGGGTCATCTTCCATCAGCACGGCGGGTCTCCTTCGTTGGGTCGTCTTCCATCAGCACGGCGGGTCTCCTTCGCTGGGTAGTCTTCCATCAGCACGAGGGGTCTCCTTCGTTGGGTCGTCTTCCATCAGCACGGCGGGTCTCCTTCGCTGGGTCGTCTTCCATCAGCACGAGGGGTCTCCTTCGTTGGGTCATCTTCCATCAGCACGGCGGGTATCCTTCGCTGGGTCGTCTTCCATCAGCACGAGGGGTCTCCTTCGTTGGGTCGTCTTCCATCAGCACGGCGGGTCTCCTTCGTTGGGTCGTCTTCCATCAGCACGGCGGGTCTCCTTCGCTGGGTCGTCTTCCATCAGCACGAGAGGTCTCCTTCGTTGGGTCGTCTTCCATCAGCACGGCGGGTCTCCTTCGCTGGGTCGTCTTCCATCAGCACGGCGGGTCTCCATCGCTGGGTCGTCTTCCATCAGCACGGCGGGTCTCATTCACTGGGTCATCTTCCATCAGCACGGCGGGTCTCCTTCGCTGGGTCGTCTTCCATCAGCACGAGGGGTCTCCTTCGTTGGGTCGTCTTCCATCAGCACGGCGGGTCTCCTTCGCTGGGTAGTCTTCCATCAGCACGAGGGGTCTCCTTCGTTGGGTCGTCTTCCATCAGCACGGCGGGTCTCCTTCGCTGGGTCGTCTTCCATCAGCACGAGGGGTCTCCTTCGTTGGGTCATCTTCCATCAGCACGGCGGGTATCCTTCGCTGGGTCGTCTTCCATCAGCACGAGGGGTCTCCTTCGTTGGGTCGTCTTCCATCAGCACGGCGGGTCTCCTTCGCTGGGTCGTCTTCCATCAGCACGAGGGGTCTCCTTCGTTGGGTCGTCTTCCATCAGCACGGCGGGTCTCCTTCGCTGGGTCGTCTTCCATCAGCACGGCGGGTCTCCATCGCTGGGTCGTCTTCCATCAGCACGGCGGGTCTCCTTCGCTGGGTCGTCTTCCATCAGCACGGCGGGTCTCCTTCACTGGGTCATCTTCCATCAGCACGGCGGGTCTCCTTCGCTGGGTCGTCTTCCATCAGCACGAGGGGTCTCCTTCGTTGGGTCGTCTTCCATCAGCACGGCGGGTCTCCTTCGCTGGGTAGTCTTCCATCAGCACGAGGGGTCTCCTTCGTTGGGTCGTCTTCCATCAGCACGGCGGGTCTCCTTCGCTGGGTCGTCTTCCATCAGCACGAGGGGTCTCCTTCGTTGGGTCATCTTCCATCAGCACGGCGGGTCTCCTTCGCTGGGTCGTCTTCCATCAGCACGAGGGGTCTCCTTCGCTGGGTCGTCTTCCATCAGCATGGCGGGTTTCTATCGCTGGGTCATCTTCCATCAGCACGGCGGGTCTCCTTCGCTGGGTCATCTTCTATCAGCACGGCGGGTCTCCTCATCTTCTATCAGTACGACGGGTCTCCTTCGCTAGGTCGTCTTCCATCAGCTCCAGTGCTCTCCTTCGCGGGTTTCTTTTCTATCAGCTCCAGTGGTCTCCTTCGCGGGGTCTTCCTTCAGTGTTAATGGTCTCATTCAAGGGATCCCAATGGGTCTCCTTTGCATGGTTGCTTTCTGTCAGCAACGCATTTGCCAAATGGTGCAGCTATGATAATACTAACTGTGCTCATCACAACTGTAGAATGCATGAAGAATGTGCGCGCGAGTATGTGTGCAGATCAGCGTCAGCGTGTGCTTGTGCGTGTATGTTCGTGTGCGTGCATGTGTACGTGTACAATATGCATGTGTGCGACTGTATGGGTTCTCATAGACAGAGTGACATTCACCGCACGTACTGTGTTGTTGCAACATGTCCTGTCAACGTTTAAACAGGCAAATTGTCCGCCTGGCTCACTGTACCCCCCGTTTGAGTTTATTTGCTTGATATTGGAAACAAAACTGCTTCAGTTGATTTACAGCATATAATCCACGCGACGTAATGAAATCCTTAATCCGCTACCGTCACATTGTTACTGGCAATTGTTACTAGCAATTGTACTGGCACTGTAACCAAAGTCACAAAAAATTGTGTCGTTTTTTGTCCGGTTTACATATTTAGAAGACAATGCTTTGGAGCCTAGTTTAAGGACTGCCGTCATTTTGTGACAAGACCTAAATGACTTTATAATATTGCGTTCAAGTTCCTTAATCAACGTTCTATATATGCCTACGCTATATACATTAGTGTAGTATATAAGAACGTATATATATATATATACATATATATATATATATATATATATATATATATATATATATATACATACATACATACATACATACATACACAAACACACACACACACACACACACACACACACACACACACACACACACACACACACATACATACACATACACATACACATACACATGTGCACACACCACTTTAGATAAATGCGTTATTGTAAAGACTTAATTCAACTGCCACGTATTATGTGGCTGATATTTCTTCGTTCACTCTGCCAATACTTTAATCATTTTCTTCAGCGAGTGATCCTATCACATTAACAGACTAATTTTCCTGGTTTATCCATCCATAAAATTGTCATCGAGTCTCAGGTGCAAGCGTTAGTGATAATCTTCGCCGAGTGATGTAAAGAATTTACAAATGCATTTCGTTGAAATATACCACTCCACGGCCATGCGCTCTTGCAGCGTCGTTTCGCACTACACCCGTTACTGGTTAACTTCGCCAAGTGACGTTTGCTGTTAACACATTCTTCTTCGATAAATGGAATTCACAACGATTTTCATTGGTTAACTGACGAGTAGCTAGTTGTTGGGCTCGTTTAAAGATGCCTAATCAATCAATGCTAGTCTCATTTAAAATTAATTTTGCGAAAAAACAAACCTACCTAATATCTACTGCAACATGCTAGCTCGTTTTTGCTACTTTTGTATATAGTTTTTGTGAAATCATCAGACAAAGTATTAATTTAATTAATGATTGTTCAAGCATTAACTGAAGTGAAAATCGAAATGTTGAAAATTCACGATTTTCTTCCTTGGTGAAATTTCGCAACTGTGTCATATGATCGGCAAGAGGATGGAGGTCACGCCCATGAGAGGATGGAGGTCACGCCCATGAGAGGATGGAGGTCACGCCCATGAGAGGATGGAGGTCACGCCCATGAGAGGATGGAGGTCACGCCCATGAGAGGATGGAGGTCACGCCCATGAGAGGATGGAGGTCACGCCCATGATCAGCCTTGACCGACACAGTGTTTAACATTTTGGATATCCACTATTTTGATCCTTACCAGATCTAACGACTAAAATCAGTTCTTTCGATGATTTGAACAAAAGTAGGCATTTTTTATTAAATCAACTGCGGATGTTACATACACTATTCACACGCTATATATTTGGACACCAATGAACTGGATTTGCGATAGGCTAAATCAGTTGAGGAAGCAGTTTTAACTGAAATGCCAAAATTATCTTAATTTTAAAGTACATCTAAACATATTTTTTTTGTTTTAGTCTTTATTGTTGTAGTAGGTCTTTATTCACCGTCTGAAAATATAGGAAAGGGGCATTTGACCACACAAAAATCAACCGGTGAAAACGTTATTTTTTACGTTTACGATGCGTTTCCATAGCCAAATCGAGTATTTTCAAAAGTGTTAACGATGAAAGAGCACTGTGGCAACAAAACCTATGGAAATGATTACTAACCAGCCGAGGTGCTATGATTACTAGTCAATTCAGTGTCACAATGTCGTTCAGTTATACCCAATGCAAATCGTTGTAGGACCTACATTTCTTCTAACGAAGGGAATTTAGCCATCATTTTGAAGGCGCTTGTATGCCATCTAGGCATACAACTCCATATTATGAGACCAATTCGACATTTTATATTCGCTAACGAATTTAGGTCCACAAACACGAAGTGGCAATTCGCTCTAGCGTTGCCGTTTCAAAGCGAATACTCAACTCACTCTTCGTCTACACCGCCTCGTGAAGTCGGCAATTAAACATGCATTTTCGTTAACGAATTCACGATCCCCAAGAGCAAAATGGCCGTTCAACCGACATCGGTGTCTCAGAGGGCATATATGCTAATGATGACGTTCGCCTAGTGGCGTCAAGAAAACGACGGTGCGAACTGTGAGTCTAATCTGCCTGATGCCGTTTGTCAGGTTGTTTGCCCGCAGGTTTCATCGCAATCGGAGCATTACTGCGCTGACACTTCAGGTTATAGACCACGGTTGATAGTACTGTTTGCGACAGGGGCGTCCGCGGGATCGGAGCAAGAATTTGTTCTGTCCCATAGGTTTAGGACAAATGTATATTTTTTGAAAATTATAGGATTTAGACAATTGCTTTGCGAGCGTTTACATTCCTTCAAGATGGATTGTTGCGACGGGTCGCGTTATATGATTGGTTTTGTGATAACATGCGCCATCTTAGTTCGACCATAACTCTAAACAAATTACCAAAGTGTCAACTGTCAATGGGCAGTAATGTGATAATAACATTGCGCTATGTAATTAGTTACAAAATATGTTACTTGATATATTTAGCACAACTAGTAAACAATCTACTCGCATTGAAAGACCTAAACTTAACAAAATACAGACCCTGGGTTAAGTGCCCCCCCCCCCCCGAGGACGTCCATGGTTGGTGGCCATGTTAACGTGTTGCTTGATTATAAGAAAATATGACCGTCAAAAAAAAACTTCATGACATCCATTGGCACTACGTCACCAGTCTGTGGAACAATGTTTGTCAAACTCCAGCTCTTTTAATCATGTAGCAAACGTGTTTCCTCTCAAACGGGCAGTTTTTGCCAAAACAATTACGCATAATATACTTACCCCGGTGCCGGTGTTTCTGGAATTCCACAACTAGAAAATAACTACGCGTCTTCAAGTCCACTTCATATTGCAACACCTCACTGCCAAATGTCCGACATTTCAAACGTTCCAACCTTGCTGAATACAATTACTTCTTGGCAAATAAAATCACTTAAATCGGCTAACGTGCAACGTTTCAGGCACTATTTCGGAATGTTGCCAGAAGGCGTTCTCTCCGTAAGTGGCAGCGAGAGTAGGTAAATAACAACACGTCAGTATGAACATGTTACAAGTACGGTTGTGATCAGTATTTGATTTATGACTATGAATGACGTTTGGTATGGGTCGTACTGGAACTACGGTTAAGGTTTGGATAAAGGAAAGATTAATTAACCCTCACCGTTCCGATGATTATGAATTTATTATCGACGCGTTGCGATTTACCCGCCTGTCGCGATAAATGGCGGACGGTGGCGCCTCGGTCGTCGATCAGGCAATACTGAAGACGTTGATTCTCGAAGGTGCTGGCAGGAAATAACGACACCGTACACTATTGTCCACTAAGTGATTCCCATCACCGGTGCATATCGAATACTCGTGAATTATACATGTCCATGACAGACGTTGGAGTTTGTTGCGAATGCTTGGCTGCACACCAAGGCTAAGAC
This sequence comes from Lamellibrachia columna, assembly GCA_963662155.1. NCBI lineage: Eukaryota > Metazoa > Annelida > Polychaeta > Sabellida > Siboglinidae > Lamellibrachia > Lamellibrachia columna. The sequence continues at coordinate 54,573,407 of OY759261.1, read as the reverse complement.
ATCGGTTGGCCGTCCGTGTCGAATTGCTTCGGGAAGTGACCGGTGTAGCGTAAACATTGGTCGTGCAGAAACCTCTCTCTCTGGTATAATGTGCACACTAGTTAATGGACCACGGCTAGGCTTCCGGAAATGTTTCGAACGTAGTGCCTAAGGTGCAACAAAGCAAATTGTGCATGCATTTATGACAAGCAGACTCGACGTTGGCAATGCGTTGCTGTACCGACTCCCATTCAAACAAATCCAACGACTCCAAAGAGTGCAGAATTGGTCGGCACGCCTCGTGGTTGGTGCCACGACGTTCTGCCGCGCGACACCGATACAGAGAGAGCTGCACTGGCTGCCGATAGCAGTGCGAGTTCAAGATGCTACTCCTCGTACACAAAGCACTCAATGGGCGTGCATCGGACTACGTCACCAACTATGTCAGCCGACGTCTGTCACCTAGATCGTTGCGCTCGAGTGAACTTACTCAGCTAAACGGGTTTGGGGAGACCGATCTTTCGACATCGCAGTCCCGACGTTATGGAATCTGTTGCCACAACATCTGACATTAACAGGGCTTTCAGAAGTTGCTTTTAAAGCACAGTTAAAGATAAAAAAAATTCATAAAATATTTTCAACATTTTGTCCGGCGCCATGAGCAACGACTGTTGGAGTGGCGCCTTATAAGTTTGACGATTGATTGATTGAGTGATTGATTGATTAATTGACTGACTGATTGATTGATTGGTTGATTTATTTATTGATTGATTGATTGCTGGAGGTATGTGAAGCTGACGACACTTGTTCAGAATATATCTGACATGATGGCGGTGGCTGTGAATTTTTCTTAGAATTGATGGTCCAATTTTCGTATAATCACACAAAACATTAGCATGGCCACCAATGGAATAATGCACTATGGTTTAACTTCTAAAAGGCGTTCTAGCACGCCACACCAGTCAATTTCGAGTCAATTTACAGTGCTAGCTTGCTGAATATTTAGAGTACGGCACAACCCATCATTAAACCTCAAAGAAAATGATGTTTCATCAGATATACCCGGAACTGATTAACAGTGAATCGCTTTATCGACAAAAATACAACATGGCTGCTCTTTCTTGTTCTTATAGTCGTACACAAACTGGATCCGCCGATTCGTAATTTTCAACATGTTTGACCAATTCCATAACGGTGCATTGGCGTAAACTCGACCGTGACACATGGGGCAAGGTTAATTTATGCAGACGCACCGCTACAAAAGCAATGTTTTCTTAATAATGTGCGCGATTTGTAAACTGTCTAAAGAGTTTTAATAATTTAGAAAAAAAATGGACAACACGACACTCGCAGTTGCATAGAAAACGCCATAATGGTCGACAATATTACCACTGGTTTGTCTTCTGCATCTATACTATGGAAAACCAAAACTATCCCCCAGCGTGAAGTTATATTCGTAATGTGTTCTGCAAAAGTTTCACGTAAAACATAATACGCTCGACTTGATGTCCGAAGGCAATTTCGCCGCCACCGACCGCGCCGGGTCGGCACATGACAATGCAATTGATCACAGGCGCATGTAGTAAAACAGGCACTCGTCCGAGCTGCGACGAAATGAGAGGAGATAAATCGGCCTAAATGGAGACGGGCGAGGCGCGGTGTGCCATCGGTTGGCTGGGCTCAGACCACCATTGATTTTGCATTGGTCACCATTATAGCGTTTCGTGGGCTCAGTGGAAAACATATCGTACGATTTTCTTTACACTTTCACCGCACATTAAACGACAATTAACTTACCTCGTGTGAAAAACCTGTGAAAATGAAAAACCTAGTTTTTCAGAAAACCGCAGTTATAGCCGATACCCCTCATATTTCGATATAGGCCCGGCGACTGATTTTGAAATGTTGGTACGTTCTGCAAAATAATCAGCGCAGTGATACTCGAGCGGTCAGCGTCTGTTCATAGCCATCAAATGAAAGATCTAATGCACTGGTACATAAAACATTGACTTTACTAACGTATCCAATATAAAAATACTCGGAAAAATTACTCATCACGCACAACCCTCACTTTCTTGGGAACTATTTATGGGTAACGGCGGACGGATCCTAACTGTGCTCTGCGACCGGCTGGTGATCGGCCGATCGATTCGTTCCCGACGACGTATATGTTTGCGTGACGCGCATGCGCAGGCGTCGCCGGAAATGAACGCGTGCACGTGCGGACGTTGTCAGCCATTTAGAATGGTATGTCTAATAAAAAGCGGATGATGGGAATCAGATCACATAAAGTAGTAGACGTCTGATTATTTTCTCGTAAAGCTGGTGGTACTGACCTTCTGGGCAATGTCCGCGAAAGCCGATGTGAAGATGGGACGATATTGGAACGGGAGATTGCGCTACATGTATGCATGCATACGGACACCAGAAAACGCCTGCAATGATAGGTTATCTGAAAAGCCAGAACAACTGAGGAGGAATCAATATCAGGCAAGATATGCTGCAAGTTATTTGTGCCCTGGAAAAGCGCATTTGCAGATAAATGACACACATTTTGACACAGGATCAAACCGACTTCCACAGTGACAGAGGAATGACATGTCACGCATTCACGATGAGAGCATTGAAACCACAGACACGTCGTGTAGAAAAACACATTATCAACGAGAACATACATAACATACATGCCTAAACAATTAGAACCCGCGACTGAAGTAAAAGCAGATTGCAACACTGATACCAGCTAGTGCAAATATGTTCTGCACAATAGGCAAATAGCAAAGATATACCACCTAGTGAATCCGGGAAAACATTATGCCAGGCTTCCTATTCAGGAAGAGGAAGAGAAGATTATTACTTGATATTTGATCTACTTTATTCACATTTATGATATATGATCATACGGCCATTTGGCCTTAAAAAACCTGTATATATGTATGTATGTATTTATGTATGTATGTATGTATGTATGTATGTATGTATGTATGTATGTATGTATGTATGTATGTATGTATGTATGTATGTATGTATGTATGTATGAAATATGTTATTCAATTTTGGGAATCTCACACGGCCATTTTGCCCGTATGAGAGGCCTTAAGAAACCTGTATGTATGTATGTATGTATGTATGTATGTATGTATGTATGTATGTATGTATGTATGTATGTATGTATGTATGTATGTATGTATGTATGTATGTATGTATGTATGTATGTATGTATGTATGTATGTATATGTACGCACGTATGTATGTATGTATGTATGTTTCCATGCATGCATGTATGCATGTTTCCATGTATGCATGTATACACGAATACATGTATGCGTGTATGTATGTCTTTATGTTTGCGTGTATGTTTGCGTGTAGGCCGGTATATGCACGTATGAAGAAGACACCAATTACGTGTGTTAGATTGAAGGTCCCATGCACGTCCACTAGAAGGCCAGTCCGCGGCCCTGCCCGACGGACAGACACGCGGCATTGATACAGCGACAGCTGGCACAGTGACTCTCTCATCTATATGTAGATGGTCTGTCGCCACCACTCGCCGTCCGTGTGCAGAGAGCGACAGATATAGGAACACGTCAACTCGTTTCATGCGGCCGACTGCGCCCACAGCCGTTATGTCTGGTTCGGGCGCTCGCCTACTTTACAAAGTCCCATTTCGCAAGACCATAAGGCCCTGGCTGTTATAACTGGTGTGAAAGGCCAATACGGAGTTGACAGCAGAGTCTTTAAAATAACTTTTATCAATAATATCAATACTGACCCACCAGCGAGCCTAACCGCAAGCAGCTAAACTGCAATAATCAACCAACCAACCAACCAACCAACCAACCAACCAACCAACCAACCAACCAACCAACCAACCAACCAACCAACCAACCAAGCAAGCAAGCAAGCAAGCAAGCAAACAGCCAGCAAGGCAGCCAAACAACCAACCAATCAACAAAAAAGGTAGTTAACCAAGCGGTTACCCACCCAAAATCCAATAAAAATAAGCAATCAATCATTTAGCTAACCGACCAACCAAACAATTGACAAATCACCCAGCCAACCCATATATCAACTAATAAGTTTTAATACAATAATATATATATATATATATATATATATATATATATATATATATATATATATATATATATATATATATATATATATATATATATATATATATATATATATATATATATATATATATTTATACATAATTTATATAGATATATATGTATTATATATAAATGTATATATATATATATATATATATATACTTACACACACACACACATATATATATATATATATATATATATATATATATATATATATATATATATATATTCTCATTTCATATTTATTTAAATAAGCAATGTATATATTCTTAGCATGTTTCTATGTGTAGAGTTAATACTTTGTACAGCTTTATAAAAAAATAATACTAAATATAATAATATTATATTACATATATTATATGTTACCTAGTTGCTCTCCTCTTTATCCCTGAAGTCCGGAGTGAGTTTATGAGATATAATTGCAAAATGAGAACGTTTATAAATGTGAAATGAGAAAGTTGATATCAGATAGAATTACAAATTGAGGTAGTCTAGACTCAATCATTGATAGTCACACCTAGAAACCTTCTATGGTACAACGGACGACGCCTAGATTCATACAAACGTACGCATCAGTAGCTTTCTGAAATAGATTTGTCATCAATAATACCCAATTTACACCGCGCGCAGACATTGCCACCATCGCCAGTTCCTCCATTTTTGACCGCGGCTGGTGGACGGAGGCCATTTCGTAACCGCTACGTCTGCCTGGCCAGTTTGATTAATACTGTTCCCTGGCGGGTGACCAATATCTCGCATTATCATGATATGCGAATTTCCAAGCCGACAGTGTGGCACTTAAGTCGTGACCAGGACACCTTTATATACCGAACTTAAGTACGTTTGAGAACAGATGCAGGACTTGGCAGAGGCAAAGTGTGCTCGCATTGTCTCTCACACGAGAGACGTTGTTTTCCAAAACGTCCACACACTAAAAAACAACCAGACAGACGTCCAAGCAAAATGGCGTTGGTCGGAAAACATTTTGTGTAAAATTAAAGAAGCCAAATTGGGAAATGAAATTCTCATAGTTTCACATGACTGTTATGCAAAACTTTAATGACATTTTCGTTTACCTGATGCCATTGTATGAAGCCCTTAACATGACATCATCGGCAATCCTCGCGCATTTCTTGAGGTTTCCGCTGAACTACGCGCACATGTGTGAGCGTGTGTGGTTGTGTGCGTGCGTGCGTGCATGCGTGCGTGCGTGCGTGCGTGCGTGCGTGCGTGCGTGCGTGCGTGAGTGCGTGAGTGAGTGAGTGAGTGCGTGCGTGCGTGCGTGCGTGCGTGCGTGCGTGCGTGCGTGCGTGCGTGCGTGTGGCACCAACTTATATTCTAGTGTCCTTACTCCCGTTTAACAAATGTATGACTTTGTTTTAGGACGAAAAGAATCAGATCATCACGACGAACTGTTGGCTTAATCAGGTAAATAGATCCATTGCCTCCGCTGTCCTTACTAATAGGACGAATCACGCGGCAAGAGGAGAACTAGTGTGCACTACATTACCAAAATAATTACTTTTGTTTTCATTGAAGGGAATAGAGGAAAACGGGGCTAGATGTATCAAGGGGCGTGTTTGTAAGAGTCGTTTTACGAATACATACACACATTATAGAGTCACCATCGACAGTAGTTTGTTGGCAGTCTACCAGCGGACACACTGTCTAAAAATCGGGAGTTATGCAGACAATATTAACGAGGTGTGGACAAAAACGACTTTTTAACCACCTAAAACGTGTTTGGCTATGCCCACATGTCATCTCACGCAACCACTTGTCATGTTTCATGAATGAAACGTGACATAGATATACTATATAGTATAAGAGGTTATGCCAAGTAGAAGTTAAACTGAAATTCAGGATTTGTCATTGTCCACGTGCATTCAACGGCGCAATTTGTGTTTAGGGCTAGTTGATACCACTGTACTGGTGCAAGTTGTTACAACTGTAACAATGCTCGAGCAAGTTGTTACCATTGTACTGGTGCAAGTTGTTACAACTGTAAAAATGTTCATGCGGCTCGCGTTAATGTCTCAGCCAGCGAATTGTGTGTTGACAATGATTGAAAGAATTAAACTAATTTAATCACGATGTGGTTTATAACTAGTACTGTAAATGCTAGTAGCGTGAATATGTTTTGAAACAAAATTTACAAGTATCTCAGAAGGGCGGGTTATACATAAATGAAACATTTTTGGACTCTTGTCATCTGGGCGTTTTGCCTTGGATAGCAATCTTGTTAAATCTTTATGGCATAGCCGTATTTGAGCAAATGATAAATGTTTTATTTACCATTCAATCATACAATAATGTATGCTCCATTCACAATTGTTTGTTATATAAGAATCCGGGGAATGAGTCTCCTTTGGTAGCTAAGCATGAAACGTTTAATATATGAACCTACATGTTTATGCACACTGTGTATAAGATGTGTAAGTGTGTGTATTCCAATTAATGTAATGACAGTAACATGTACGATTGACACGTGCTTTGCAACCCACGCGTTCCTTGCTGGAACAACGTGACCTGTATGATGTAACGACGTGCCTTGTATGATGTAACGACGTGCCCTGTATGATGTAACGACGTGCCCTGTATGATGTAACGACGTGCCCTGTATGATGTAACGACGTGCCCTGTATGATGTAACGACGTGCCCTGTATGGTGTAACGACGTGCCCTGTATGATGTAACGACGTGCCCTGTATGATGTAACGACGTGCCCTGTATGATGTAAAGACGTGCCCTGTATGATGTAATAACTTGCTCCCCTTACGGGGCTAGTTGTTACAGTCGAACGCGACTGGGAAACTTCACATATTTACCTGACTATAATACGGAATATCATGCGTACGGTACATTTTATTAATGCGAATAATAAATTAAATGCACATGTTGACAGAAATAATGTATCTAATAAACCTTTCACCAAAAAATTTACTTTATCTGAAAATTGTCTCCCCATAAGCGAATTCCTCGAAACTATATCTGATCCATAACCCTGATATTATTGTTACAAGTATACAACACTATCTACCTGAACTTCGTGGAAATAAGTTCTTATTGCATGACTTCAATCGGCGTTATTATAATGTTATTCTTAAAAAAATAGTCATTCCGCCAGAAACTCTGGCAACACGTTGTAGCAAAACAACTGCAATGCTCGTGAAATACGCTACAAATTCTTGTAATTACACACAGTCGGTAGATCTACGGCTTTTCACACCGCGGTCGCGAGGGGTCTGGAAGAGGGTTCCCCTCCCCTCGTGGCAGAAGAATTTTTTTATTTTAAGGTGCATTTACTTAGTTCTGATACAATTTCTGCTACTTGTTCTACGTGAAAATGGTGGTTTCGTGGTACGTTTTAGCTTAGAAAAGAGTAACATTTATTTGTTAACCTTAAAATTGCGGTTTGCCGGTAGATTTGGGCTCAAAAGCGGTAGATCGTGATATTTTTTAACATTGAAGAAAGGCAATAGACGTGGCAGCTCTGACGTGTACTTCGGTCTAACTGAGTACTCTTTCCCAGGCGTGGATCGACTACAAGCTCAGCTGGAACCCAGCCAAGTACGGTGGCATTAAGGTTGTCCGTCTACCACACGACTCCATCTGGAAGCCGGACATCTTACTGTATAACAAGTAGGTGACCACGGTCAAACGGACTCTGACCATACGTTCAACGGACCTATGTTAGCAATTACTCTGATAAGATCAGGCTGGCTTCCGGTTGTATGTTGTTTCAAAATAAAAACAGATTCGTAAAAATTATCTCTAAAGCTCAAAAGTAATTAATGCCATGTCGTTTAGCAGTCTTACATTACTGCGACGTTTTGCATTTTTGATTGCCAATAGTTTTATCAATTTTAAAGGTCAACGGTATTTACACCAACTGGTAGTTGTTGTCATGTCAATGTGCATTACACCTCATACTTCTGCATTAGCAACGTTTGTGGTTAAGGTAATACATCCCATTTTTCTTCTATGAGGTGTTATAACGAATACATAAATATAGGTGGAATGTTTCATTCAGACATTGACAAATGTTTGACCGTTTCAGAACAATGATTTGAACAGTTAATTGAATTGTATACATGGCATATGATAACTAACTTTGTCCGTTCTCCTTGCAGTGCGGATGTCTCTTCTTACAAATCGTCCATCAGCACCAACGTGATCGTATCGTCAGACGGCAACGTCACTTGGCTCTCCATGGTGATATTCCGCAGCTCATGTGCCGTCAACGTCAAGTATTTTCCGTTTGACGAACAGAACTGCTCCATGCTGTTCTCTTCGTGGACGTACGACGGATTCCAGGTAGTCGTCTGGACGTTGCTGCCTATTTTATAGCTACTCCAGAGAATCCAGTGTCGCCAGCATGGTGTTCATTTTAAACTGGCTTACCCTTCAGAATAGAAGAAAATGGACAAGCCTATTGCCGATTCTTCCACAGAGCTTTACCTTTACAAAGTTCCACGCCCAGTTGGTGACTGTATTTCACTAAACCCAAAGTATGTAACTGTGATGCAATGACCAAATAAATTGCAAAATTAGAGAGGAAACTGATATTAGTGGATAGATGTGGATATTTTGCGTGAAACATCTTCGTAAATTAACTGCAATGGGCGAGGTGACGCGATCCGTTTATTAATGGTGGACGTTGGCGTAATTGGCAGGAAAACAATGTTCATTTTAAAATCGTTGAAGTTATGAAATTGGCAACTTATATGGTCAATAATATGCTGCAAACACGGGGTAATTGCCCAAGAATGGGGTGTTGTCGTAGAATCATATTTTCTCAATAGTCCGTGGGCAAGGTATCACCCCTAGGGAATATTCAAGACAATATTTTGTATGCCCTTATATAATGGCAATTTGAAATCTAGATGTTTGCCACTTGCCAATTGCTGCCTGTTCGACGGGGAGTGTTTGGAAGTAAGACCAATGATCTAAAAAAAAATTAACATGGGGGTAGGGATAGATATTTCCGGATAATACGTTAAACATCTTATCAAACCATATAACATGTGATATCTATGGAAAGGTATATAAATTGTCTATGCAAATATCGTCATACTATAACGTATACATTTTCCATGACATCACTAACACGTCATAATTATAGTTGAAAGCAGGGAATCATAATTTATGAAGTTGGGTATCGTTAAAAAGGGTATACTTATTACGTATGTTGGAGTACAACTCGTTCGTACGAGTGGGTATATATATATATATATATATATATATATATATATATATATATACCCACTCGATATATATATATATATATATATATATATATATATATATATATATATATATATATATATATATATATATATATATAGAACGCATAAACAGACTCTTTCATTTTGCATTAAATACTACTTACAATAAGTTGTTTCGGTCAACATGCTGGAAGCATTGGTCAACAGACAGTTGGCTAGTGCAGTTGAGTTGTCTTCAAAATCATCATCTCCGTCATCGTAAATGATTTTCCAATAGGCTGGCCACACGTGTGTTCTCCTCATCGTCGTCACTGTTAGTGTCAAGGGCATTCTCAGACAGGACAACTTTGTATGATCGATTACCATACATACAGCAAACACACCTCTCACAGCTCGGCATGACTACCTTCAGGAACGCCGTCTGTCTTGCCAAGTGTCCCGAAAACATTAAAAACACGGGATTGCTTTACCGAAGTCTTTCTTGCTGTGGGATTTCCCCTCGCCAATTAATGCACTGTTAGAGTCGCACCCAGGAAAATGCACACAATGCGAGCTTTGTTGAACACATCAGTTCACCGTGTTTATGGATGAGGCATTTCATATCCATCAGTCGTCTTTTGTTTGCAAAGCCAGTGTCTAAGTACACGTTCTGCTTATTCAGTCACCATGATACAGAAGTAACATGAACACATCAGTATCGGGCGATCAGGACGATGAGGTCAGATGTACGTGATGTTGCTACATGGAAACAGTGTAACATGATTCGTGTGTTGGCTTCTTCCTGAGACGAGGAGAGTGCTGGGACGGGGAGAGTGCTGGGACGGGGGAGAGCGCTGGGACGGGAGAGCGCTGGGACGGGGAGAGTGCTGGGACGGGCAGAGTGCTGGGACGGGGAGAGTGCTGGGACGGGGAGAGTGCTGGGACGGGAGAGTGCTGGGACGGGGAGAGTGCTGGGGACGGGGAGAGTGCTGGGACGGGGAGAGTGCTGGGACGAGAGAAATTTCTACTGTGATGCCATCTGCTGGCGTCAATGACCCCGCAGGCAAAGAAGATCTGGCGACCCTGAAGTTGTGCAGCATACTTTGCCTTTAGCCACTCTGACAGCAGAAGCCTGATCTAATTTGTATTGTTATCATTGTGTGATAGGAGTGATTTCTTTGGGCAGTTTTGTTGATGGGGCATTTAACGAGGTATTAACGAGGTATTTAACGAGGTATGCATCGAAGTTCCTCGTCGTCTTCTTTCAGCTGACTTGATTGAGTTGTCCTTGTAGTGTCGGTCACAAAGTCCACCCTCTTCACCTTGGGCAGCACTCTGAACAGTTTCTTAGACAACTCTCCCAATGTTTGAGGCAGGGCAGTGAGTGCTGCAGTAGGGCTCAAGGAAAGGATGGTGAACCATCGCGGCATCATTTTCAAGCTGGTGCATCAGGTTTGCCTTATCTGTCTTTATTGGAAGCCCATCCGGTGTAGCTATAGTGGAACCAAGTGGATATTGCAGTACCTTCTGTAGACTAAGGTTGTTGTCTTCAGAGGAGAATTTAGCAGCTGCCCAGAGATATTCCGTTGTGCTAATATTTGGGACTATCTTCGGGGGCTTTAGTTATTGGTCTTTTCAAATGAACCAAACGTCTTTGAGGACTGCATAGAAGAGATGCGTGGGATTTGAGAGTTTTGGTAACAAGCCTCTTCTGGATAAAGGTTTTGAATGCTGCTTTGCCAGCTGCTTCAACATTCAAGATATCATTCGCAACTTCAGCTTGGCTCGTGCGCTAGAAGAAATGCAAAACAGATCTTCCTTGACTCAACTTCAAAATGGATTTATGAAATTTGGTACAAAGATTAAACCATGTAGAAGCAGAGGGCCTTTCGCTGGTTTGTGTTTTAATCAACTCAGCAATCGCATTCAATTAATGTTGTAACATCGAAAACATATGTTATACACGCCTCGCTGGAGATGGCATAGGTTATTTTAACTCAAATGGGCACGTTTTCATGATATAATTATGCCGCACTAATCTAGTTGGTCCCAATACACAATACCAAATAAGGGCAACTGTGCTAAAAACGATATTATTAGATTGGTGTTAATTGCCATAATTCCTCAATTATAACACAACATCATAAGCAGTTTTTGTATTATCGTATAGGGCAGGCATATGTATAGCATACACATTACTCTGTTTACTTGTTGGATTGGTTATGTATAATATTATCGTTTTTCGTGTGCGATTTCTTTAAGAATTGAATGATAATTCATAAAAAATAATATGAGCCAATAACTCACATGTCACATTTAACAACCTTTTTGTTCGTTTCGTTTATCAGCTGCAGATGAGTTTCAAAATAACAATCGCAGTTTTCTTGGAGGTTGAATGTCACAATCTGATAAATGTACTAACCGAGAAATTATCGCTTAAACATTTCAGTGAACAATGGCGCATATTCAGGCACCCCGCCCAAAACTATTTGGTCGAATAGGGAGAGCAGGAGACACCCACCCCACCCACCACCCCCACCCCACCACCCCCCCACCCCCCACTCCCCCACATACACACACAAACACACACCCACGGGTACACACACACACATACGCGCGCACGCACGCACACACTCACACACACGCACGCACACACACACACAACTACAATCAATCAATCAATAATCATAATTTGTCGCAATAATCCGACTATAATATGTCCTCCGTTTTGCAGCTGAACATGCTGAAGGTAGGTGAAGACGGTGACTTGTCCAACTACATACATAACAACGAGTGGACGTTAGTCAATCTGCACGTCGTCCGTAACGTCAGGTACTACTCCGTGCTGCGCGGAACCCTACCCGGATGTGACGTACACGATCCAGATGCGCCGGAAGCCGCTCTTTTACGTCTTCAACATGATCCTGCCGTGTCTCCTCATCACCCTCGTAGCACTGCTTGGCTTCTACATCCCCAGTGACTCCGGGGAGAAAGTGACGATGGGCATTACGACACTGCTCTCAATGACTGTCTCTCCTTATGCTTGTTACCGAGAGTATGCCGCCGACGTCAGACGTCCTGCCGCTCATAGGTAGGCAGAGAGGGGGAGAGAGGGGGAGGGGAGGGAGAGACAGAGTGCACGTGAGAGGGAAAGGGATAGAGAGGAGAGAGGGGGAGAAAGGGTGAGAGAGAGGGGTAGAGAGAGGGGGAGAGTGAGAGAGAGAGAGAGAGAGAGGGAGAGAGGGTGGGAGTGAGTGAGTGAGTGAGTGAGTGAGTGAGTGAGTGGGGTGGGTGGGTGGGTGGGTGGGTGGGTGGGTGACAGAGTGGAGAGAGTTGGGGAGAGAAAACGAGGGGGAGAGAGAAGAGACCGAGAATGAGAGACCGAGATGTGGGGAGAGAAGAGAGAGAGAGAGAGTGGGAGAGTGAGTGAGTGAGTGAGTGAGTAATTGAGTAAGTGAGTGAGTGAGTGAGTGAGTGAGTGAGTGAGTGAGTGAGTGAGTGAGTGAGTGAGTGAGTGAGTGAGTGAGTGAGTGAGTGAGTGAGTGAGTGAGTGAGTGAGTGAGTGAGAGGGGGAGCTAGAGGTTGGGAGAGAGAGAGAGAGGGTGGAGAGAATGAGTGAGAGAGAGAGTGAGAGAGAGAGAGAGAGAGAGAGAGAGGTGAGGAGAGACTGAGAGTTTGTGTGTGCGTGTGCGTGTGCGGGTGCGGGTGCGGGTATGTGTGGTGTGGTGTGGTGTGGTGTGTGTGTGTGTGTGTGTGTGTGTGTGTGTGTGTGTGTGTGTGTGTGTGTGTGTGTGTGTGTGTCTGTGTGTGTGTGTGTGTGTGTGTTTGTGTGTGTGTGTGTGTGTGTGTGTGTGTGTGTGTGTGTGTGTGTGTGTGTGTGTGTGTGTGTGTGTATGCGAGAGAAATGGGGGAGAAATGTGGGGAGAGAAAGGGGGATAGTGAATGAGAGAGAGAGAGAGTGAGAGAGAGAGAGAGAGAGAGGGGAGAGAGGCGGGGAGAGCGAGGGGGAGAGAGTGAGAGAGAGGTGGGGAGAGAGAGGGGGAGAGTGAGAGAGAGGGGGAGAGGGGGAGAGTGAGTGAGTGAGTGAGTGAGTGAGTGAGTGAGAAAGAGGGAGAGAGATGGAGAGAGAGGGTGAGAGAGAGGGGGAGAGAGGGGGAGAGTGAGTGAGTGAGTGAGTGAGTGAGTGAGAGAGAGAGAGGAGGAGGGAAGGAGGGAGGGAGGGAGGGAGAGTGACAGCGAGATAGTGAGAGAGATAGAGGAAGAGAGAAAGAGAGAAAGAGCGAGCGTGTGTTTTTTGCTCCCCTGCTGCAGGGCGATGTCGTTGAATGTGTGTTCTTTCGTACTGGCCGAGTGACCAAGCTGTTTCCGACACGTACGTTTTTGTAGTCCGATCAGATGTTGTGTTTAGCGTTTCGCCTTGGGGCTGAAATCTAGTGATTTTTTGTGGTATTATGTGGTGATATGTACAAAGGACCACATGTACAAACTCCATATTCTCGGAAGATGATAGTCAACATCTCTGAAAAGTTGTGTACATAACACAGGGCATTTCTTATGCATTATGTTACGTTTCTTTACGCTACTTTGGCCTTTTTCTTTCGCACACCTTATCCTATAGTTATAATAAAATGGTACATTTGCGAATGTCATCCCGCTTGAATCAACTGAGACGGAGGCGAACTGACACACATAATCGAACAAGGCCATATACAGAGGGTGCATATCGCAGGTGTACCACTTTACATGTATTTCCTATGCCTAAAGGGTTCAGCAAATTCAAAAGTTGGGTACTATGTCCTCTATCGTCGCCGTCAGTTGTCATCCGGTTTTAAAAACAATTCAAATGTTCGTCCGCCATTGTGTACCCAATGACCGCGTCATAAATAGTTCCGTCTGAATCGGACACGCCTGATTTAGAAATCGTCACTGCACCCCAGTATCCGATAGGCTCCGATAGAGCTTACTGAATGCGTGTGTAATAAACACGTCGATCCTGTCTACACTCCACGGATGACCTGAGCTCCCCACGGGACAAACGCATCACGTGTGTACGTATGCTGTGAGTCTAATCTGACGACCAGTAACCAGATGCCTAATCTCATCGGCTCGTTGTCGTCGAGTAACAGCCACAAGTGAACAAATCGAACCTGACTACGAGAACGGATCAGTTAATTGCACGTGGGATGTCCACTCTAAAAGACGCATTCATAATGAACGCATCTCGTTAATTATTTCACGCTTCACCAAAAGCTGGCCGTCAAATCGACCGTTGAGTTAGTATGCATTCCGTGCTTGCAGGGTCTTGGGCAATACCGGAATAGTTTATTCCACGAAAGTAGCTCAGATTAACTCATTGATTGACACCTGTTGCGGGTCTCTGACAACGGCGTTAATCTGTTCTGTTTAATCATGTTTGTCAAATGACGGTAACAACGCTTTGCTACTTTGTGCTTTCTTCTTAATTTGAATCAAATGTAATTCTGATTCTGGTACCTTTGCGAAGTACTACACCATTGGCTGTTATCAACGACTGCTCTTATGAAGCCAAACGGGAAGGTGTTTTGTTATAGATTGAGAATACCGGTTCTGTGATTGCACAACTATGCCTGTTCCATTTCCCTGTGTGGGGTATTTTACTTCCCCTGGCATAAACACCACGCCTACGGGTTTTAGCGTCTGATCAGAAAGACAAGCAAAATGGGTTAGTCGAATTTGTCCCCGTTTTGAAACAGCAGCATTGCTTGAACGTCAATCTTCTCGATTGGCAGTGCTGTGCTCTAGCCGCAGAGCCATCGCGGCCCATATTACGTTAATTAGGTTTATTTTCATCTGATCGTATTTTTTGCAATTTTCATTTGTTCTTACTAATTGCTTGTCAGTTACGCTGACATTCGTCTTTCCATTAAGCTTGATACACACATAATATCCAAATTCGCCGATAAATTGTGTTTCTTAGTGTCAAGATACTGGCACTATACGTTATGTTCCATATCAACGCTGCTCTAATGGTATTTCGGTTTTTTCAGACGCATTATATAATTGTTCAATGTTACTGTTTATATTTATCTTCTTCGGCAAATATCCCTTTATATTGTATTTTATATGGCTACATTGTCTTTGCTGTTAGTCTTCTCATTCGTCCTCCATCCTCAGTTGTTCTCCTCACATTCCTCCTCCCCTGACATATCCTCTTCACGCTGTCGTCTCTGTCGTAAGGTGTCTTAAACATAACCGCACGCACGCACGCACGCACGCACGCACGCACGCACGCACGCACGCACGCACGCACGCACGCACGAACGAACACACACACACACACACACACACACACACACACACACACACACACACACACACACACACACACACACACACATTATACGTATACTTGCAGACATACTTCCGTATTTTTATTTAAAAATTTGATTTGGTGGATTTTTTTTGCATACAAGAATGTCATTTGTTTGGCCAGTTAATTTAATTTAATTTCAGCTTAAAAGGTGGCTCCTCGATAGCGACCGTGTCAGTATTAAAGGAGTCTCCTGACCTTATTTTGTTATGTACTTATATTTCTACCAAGTATCTACGTGTACAATTATGATTTATAAGATGTTGCTGCATATTACTTGTTTGTTACACTGGTGGGGTCATATAAAATCACTTTTTTTTTTCTGTCTCGTCTAAGATATGGTCTACGCCTTCTCCTTGCTCTTTCACCGCCTCCGTTCTGTGCTGCAGGTTTATATTACGGCATCACCATAGCGATAGTGTCGTTCGCAACGGCGATGACGGTGATGACGCTCAACGTGCACAACAAAGGCCAGAGGGGAGCCGAAGTGCCGAATATAGTGCGCAAAATCTGCTTCGGCGTGCTGGCCAAGATACTTTGTATCAAGATGCATTCGCTAGGCGGCGCCACCGCGGAGAAGGTAAGACCCAGGTCGATTACACGTGGACACACTTGTTCTCCGTTGCCAACCATTGTAACGTTTCCCTGGAGTCCAGGAAATTTAAAGCGAAACAAAAGTAATTGTTTTCGGCCTATGGAATTCAAAACCGAAGGACTGGGATTTTACCCAACATCTTGGCCAATTTCATTCACACATCATCTAAAATTCATGGGCGGCGCCATACTATTAGATAAACCTACGTCACGAGTGTGGTATTCTGACAATATTCGCTCGGCAAATGAAAATATATTTGTATGCGTGTTTGCCTCAGGCGTCTGGCAAGTGCGCTGAGAGCGGGATGTCGTCGTACGTCCAACTGCGCAAGTCGAACAATACGAATAGTATGAGACGGGACAACAGTCCAAACCGCATGACAGTGCTGGTTAGTGAGGCCTCTACTCGCTGACAGTACTAACACACACACACACACGCACGCACGCACGCACGCACGCACGCACGCACGCACGCGCGCGCACGCACGCACACGCACACACACGCACACACACACACACACGCGCGCGCGCGCACACTAACACGCACGTACGCACACACGCACGAACGCACACACACACACGCAAGCACACACGCACAAAGCAATCAGGTATCTATCAAGTATTTACACAAATACGTGCGTGCGTGCGTGCGTGCGTGCGTGCGTGCGTGCGTGCGTGCGTGCGTGCGTGCGTGCGTGCGTGCGTGCGTGCGTGCGTGCGTGCGTGCGTGCGTGCGTGCGTGCGTGTGTTGCCTCGAATGTTAAGTATGGTCTGTATGAACATTTACTAGAAGACGCAATCAACTGAATTGTGTGACCGATAATTATCGTATGATAACGTTTACACGTCGGTTTGATTAGTTGTAATATAGCTGACACATTTGTTACCGACAAAATGGGCATTGCAATCGTTTGTCGCGATTTATATTTTAACATTCATTGCGATGGATATTGGATGTTGATATATTGAGGTGTTTGCATTTTCTCTCTATGCTAAGCCAAACATTGAAATATCAAGTAATTACAAAGATGCTGATGGAAATGTGTTCTTCAAACTTAAGGCAGGTTAGACAGAGTTGCATTGATAAAAGGAAAGCACTCGTGACTCATAACAGAGGACGGTAAATGATTGGAATAAATTATATCCTTACTATGCAATTGATATATTTGACAGGGGTGGTATGAATACATGATATTGTTGAACTGTTGCTAAACTACTGTCTTTCTTGCCTGCTTCACGCTTGTTGTTTTGGATGGCATCTTACTTCATGTAATGTCTTTCTTAGGTACATTTGAGGACAATCTTATTAATGTTCCCAGAATATGCTGACTGATGAACTTTTGTTAAGCTAATGTGTTTCTTGGCCACTTGAAACTTATTGTTTTGAATAATAATCTTATTTATCAAATCTTGCATTGCAATTGCAATTTATTAATTCTTTCACACTGACGTTTTGTCGTACCTGCATTCCGGACAATTTGTAGCGCATCTCTTATTATATCTGCAGGATTTCCTTCCGGCCACTGACATAGATAAGGACACGTTTCATAGCAACCTGCCGGAGAACGGCGGTCTGCCCCCGACCAGCCGCTTCAGCACGCGCCTCGGTCTGGCCGGATCGTCGAGCGGCGACGGGGTCGCGTCCGACAACTTCGAGCGGCAGTTTCTACGAGTGCTCAACCGCATCAACCAGACGATCGAACTGAACGAGATGCGGGTCGCCGAGGAAGACCGGCGCAACACCATCAAGTATGAGTGGCAGCAGGTGGCGCTAGTAGTCGACCGGATGCTGTTGTTCGTCTTCATGGTGACGACGCTCGGGGTCACGTACGGTATAATGTTCCAAGCTCCAAACTCGTCACGCTTCTTCTTCCTGGGCATAGACTCGGACTAGGAGACGGAGCCGAAGGCGGGCGCGTGCGCAGAACGAGCGCACCGCACAACTTCCGGTTGGAGCCCGAACACGCATTGGAGCGGTTCTGTGACACTGGCTACGGCTTCTGTTATGGGTGTTGTGCCTACCTACACAATACGGGGGTAATTTGTACACTGCCGTTAAACGAAAGACACTCCAGGTGCGTTGGGTATCCAGTGCTGGTGCGTTGCTCGCTGGTCACATGATCAAAACTAACCGACAATTGAGCAACTTTGGTGTCCAAGCCCCATACCCCGTGATTTTATTCTTTCGTTGCCTGGATTAAAGTTTTTTTTATAAATTTTCGAAGTGACATTTTCATAAATGCTTCTAGATGTGATGCACTTCGCTTTAGGCAGTTTAATTCGAATTACAAAGTTGCGACAGACGAATGCTATGGGTGTGATAAATTGTCAAACGGTTCTATTTATAAATCTAGTTTAGATTATTGCATTCAAACATTCACGTTTTATACTAGAATTGCCTTTTATTATAATGTAAAATCAATCGCCATTTCTGCGTAATAATATAATTGACCTACATGTGAAACATAAACAGCCTATATTGAACAACCAGCGAGCGGATAAATGAGCCGTTCAGCGAAACAACTAGTCTACCTAGTGGTGATTAGTTGTTAGTCTACCTAGTGGTGATATAAGGGAACTAGTCATTTATGCAGTGCTGCCTCATAGCGGATCCCTAGCCTACATTTGCGCCCAAGTTGGTCGCTCCATCCTCATACTAGCAGTTGTTTCTGTCCACAGCGACACCTGGCTGATAACCTAGACAGTTTTTTGTATTTTAAATCACTAGTCAGTGCAACCGCTTGCGTAACTGATACTAGTGGATTTTAGTCTTCCATTTAATAAACTATGTTTCGCCCATATGCTCGAGTAGCAGTATGCTATTACATGTTCAAAGTATCACGATTATGAAATATCTGGTTAATTAAAAACTAACAATGCAACCGCGCATTTGCAACATCGAATAGATGCATCTGTTGAACACAACTTGTCCGGATGCAACCGAGAATATTGGTCGATGCGGCAACTTCACGTTTAATTGCAAGTTCCCTCGGGCGGATCAACTAGGGGGTGATAATAATATCACCACTACTTCTTTCTAGCCCACAAAAATGCTGTCAGCCATCTTCGTCCGATGAATTCCGCAGAAACCATCTTGTTTTACAATGGAGCAAATAGCAGAAATGGAGTTTATTGTCTTTGCACTATTTGATAAGGATAATAAACGTGTGTACCGCCAAGGTGCATATTTCCAGATACAAATTTGAAAATGTATTCAAATGCTTGCTACTGTATAGCAACCACACCGTGATCGCCTAGCGGACAAACCAGGAACAGTGATGAACTTTTGTTAAGCTAATGTGTTTCTTGGCCACTTGAAACTTATTGTTTTGAATAATAATCTTATTTATCAAATCTTGCATTACATTTGCAATTTATTAATTCTTTCACAACGATGCCACACTCCCCGACAGTGGCGCCACTCAGCATATCACCACTGCCACAAATTGATTATTAATTAAAAATAGGCCACCCTAATGAATTGGATTTAATAAATTAGTACCTTTAAATATTCTTCATGAAAGAAAAAACACAAATACATCTATTCTCAATCAAAAATAATATCACTTTTGGAAGGATTCGGAAAAGACGTCAGACAAAATTATATATTTTTTCCACGCAGACAAATGTTCAGCTTAGTGCAGTATAAGGAATGTTACACTTATATAAAATAATAGAGTAACAGACCAGGGAGGTGCAACTAATGAATTTTTTGACAAATATAACAGTTTGTTACTGAACAGAGGTTTTGGTAATTTAAAAAAAAAAAATGTGTTTGTGTTCTTAGCATAACAGGAAAACCCATATAAAATATGTGTAACAATCTTATTTTTTATTAGATACGAAGTGTTATTTACAATTAATGGTATGTCATGCCTAATGCATGTCGTGGCAAATTCATGTTTTATTCTATTGATATGAATATCATGAATGTCACTTGGTACAAAATGTATTTTGTCTTTTTAATATTAAGAGACAATTTATTGGTTTTAATCCATTCATATACCTTGTTCATTTCAGTGTTTATTTGATATTCCACATTTTCATCACATGTGTTAAAAGACCTTATTGTACTAAAAAGAGTTGTATCATCTGCATACATAATAACATTAAATATATGGTTTGATCATTTATGTATATTATGAAGAGAAGTGGACCTAGTATGGAACCGTGTGGCACACCTGTTGTAATAGGCAACATGTCTGATATTATGTCATTAAACACTACATATTGGTTTATATTATTCAAATAGCTTCCCATTAAGTTCAGAGCTGTGCCATTTATTCCATAGTTATTTAATTTGCATAATAAAATATTGTGATCTAAAGATTCAAACGCTTTTGATAAATCTAGAAATGTATTTATCGGTGATTCATTTAAGTCCAGTGCCGCTATTGTTCTATCCAGTACTTCCAAAACTGCATAGTCTGTTGAATGACCAGCTATGAAGCCATACTGGTTTCCATAAAAAAAAAGTATATGTTCAGTAAAGAAAAAATCAATTTGCTAAACGACAAATATCATTGTATGCAATTGAAATCGAGAGATTTCTTGAAAAAAATAGGAGTTTACAAAATGTGTCAGGCTTTTTTGCAGAGGGTGGCAAAAATTCTGCTGTCTGATTTCGACCAGAAATCTTTAAACATACCAAAATGTCTACTTTCGATGAATAATAATGATATAATTGTATACAATTAATCAACATATATACTAGATGATCTACTTAACACAAATAGTAAACAATCTACCCGCCATAAAATACATCCAGGTCCGGGGGGCGCATGTGCCCCCCTTGCCCCTCTTCCGGACGCCCATGGTCGCGCCACTGGTGGAGAATTTGTGGTGAAATGGTGAGTTGCGCCACTGAATGCGGTGGCGACAATAGTGATTACACGCGTCATGTTTATTATGGTCCGATTGGCCTACAAGCATATCGTGCGATATGGCGACACTAGAATGTTTCAACATTGTTATTTAATTAATAAATTATGTTATTACATGATCATATATGCCACGTGTCTTCAATTTACTTATGTTTAGACGCTGGGCAGATACTGACAGCAACCATGAAATAGATTATCCAGTTTACGTTACCATATCTGCGTGGTTGCTTAATGATAAGCCATACGTCTGATCGCTTTTTATTGTAAATTCATGTTATTTAATGTAAACTATATCTAGTCTAACATTTCGACCACCCAAATTGTGTTTTAATAAACCACATTAAATATATGCTTTTACCATTATTCGCTTAATTTGAATCTCTTGAGATGAATATCATAGTTCAATTGCATGCGGAGGGAAATGTAATGCGATGATATCCAACTTGTGATCTGCGATCTACTTGTTTTCGAACGCACTGCTATAAAATTGTCTAATTTCGTGTTGACATTATAATCTACCAATGTCTGAACACCATACAGACTTCCAGCTGAAGCTTGGACACATGCAGGGTGTGCCAGTGTTCTATGCTATCTCTGATGCGTGTTTTATTTGAAGAAGTAACACCCAACTACAACATCCTACGTCGATCGCCCTCATTATCGCCCATCAGCCACCATGCCGCAAAGAAACGACACAGATTTGAACACTGACATCGCTGATATCAAGTCATCTCTGCAGTTTCTTTGTAAATCGGTGGATGAACTTAAACAGAGTAACACGACAAACGAAAATAAAATAAACGACCTTCTAAAATCGATCAAAGCCAAAGACGAACGAATTGAACAACTGGAACACCGTGTCAACGATCTCGAGCAACATTCTCGGAAGCGAAACGTGATTGTTACTGGCCTGAACATGCATAGTTATTCACACACAGCCACCCGTACCAGATCTGCGAGAACATCCACACAAATGAATGACGGAGATGACATTAGTGAGTCCTCAGCGATGAGGAAAAACTTTGTCAAATTCGCGCAAGAGAAAATGAACGTGTCACTGGCTGAGATCGAAATCACAGCTATACACGACCTCCCTAAACGCAAGGATGGGACGACGCCACTGATCGTTCAGTTTTTGTCAACCGACAAAAAGACTGAACTAATGCGCAAGCGGAAAATGCTGAAAGGTAGCAATGTCTACCTGAACGACCACCTCACTCAGAAGAACAACGAACTATTCGCTGAGGCCCGACGCCTCAAGAAAGAAAGCAATATCTACAGCACTTGGACGATGAATTGCAACATCTATGTGAAGAAAACTGAACAAGCAAGCAAGATGACGATCAAATCCAAAAATGACTTGGACAAATTGTAAGATGGCTGCACTAGTACAGACAGTTCACCCACAGTCCATGAAGATCATGCGTGTTGTGAGGATAATTATGTGGACACTTTTTTGTAGTTTGCTTTATTATCTTGTTTCTTATATTGCACTATTGGTAATGTTCCCACAAAGTATTATCGCATATTATTGTAATGGCTAATACTCGTATACAATTAGACTCATGTCTAAGGTATAATCAAATATTACATAACTATGCCGTAAAATGTGAGCTATGTGAGGCATTTTTTCATAAACGGTGTGCAAAAATAACATCACAACAATTCAGGTTAATCCGCTGTAAAAATATAAATTATCGTTGTACATCATGTTATGAAGTTTTTCCATTTCAAAATATTAGTGATGATGAAATTATATTTGAAAATTCTTCTGTTGAAGTCAATTATGACATTTATAAATTAATGGATAACTGTTCACAATTTAATTTCGACTCATTTAAGTATTCATATTATAATCCCTATGATTTTGGAAATGATATTGACCCAGAAAACAATTTTTATAATAATCTATCATCAAAATGTCAGTATTACACAGATTTGCAATTCACTGAGAAAATCAGTAAAGTTAATGGATTATCCTTTATACATTTTAATGCAAGAAGTCTAAAACAAACTTTCAAAAGATTAAACACTATATACTAGAACTTAATCTTCAATTTGATATAATCGCTATATCTGAAACATGGACTGATCCAGATTTAATCGATGATTTTAATATAAACAGTTATGATGCTTATCATGTCACCAGGGGAATCCGAAGGGGTGGTGGTGTTGCTATATACACAAATAAGGAATTATCATGCAAAATGGTGGAAACTAAATCAATTGCAGCAGAAAATATATTTGAATGTGTTACTGTGGAATTAACCATAAAGAACCACACAAATGTTGTAGTCAGCTGTATGTACAGAACACCAGGGTCGAACTTAGATATGTTTTGTGAAAACATAGAACATATTTTGAATGACGCTAAATCCATTAAAACAATATTTGTGTGTGGCGATTTTAACATAGATTTGCTAAAACATGAGAGTCATAATAGTAAAAAAAAATTCCTAGACATAATGTACAGTTTTGGTCTTTACCCATTAATTGATAAGTCTACTAGAGCCACAGATAGCTCAGCTACATTGATAGACAATATATGTACCAATGAATTGTGCCACAACCTTACTTGTGGTATCCTTTTCAATGACATTTGTGATTATTTACCAATTTTTGTACTTTGCGAATATAATATAAAAAGAAATATTGTAAAAGAGTTTCAGCATATTAGAAAGATTACTGAAGATACATTAGCTTCACTTTCAAATGAATTGAGTCAACAGTCTTGGGATAATGTTTTAAATATAAATGATGTTAATCAAGCTTATGATAATTTTCTATACATATTTATAGATATATTTAAAAAACATTGTCCACTGAAAAGAGTTTCCAGGAAAAGTTACACCAGCAAAAAACCTTGGTTCACCAAAGGTTTAAAATGTGCTTGTGTGAAGAAAAATAAGTTATACAAAGCATTTATTATATCGAAATCTGCTGAAGCAGAACAGAAATACAAAAAATACAAAAACAAACTAACATCTATATTAAGATTTACTGAAAAAAACTACTATAGCACATTGTTAGAAAAACAGAGAACAAACGTTAAAGAAACTTGGAAAATATTAAATAATGTAATGAACAAACAGTATAATAAGCCTACATACCCAGAATATTTTATAAAAAATAACAAGCAAATCTCAAAAAAGGAGGATATTGCTAATGGATTTAATAATTTTTTTACAAATGTTGGCCCTAACTTAGCAAAGAATATTTCAATACCTGAAAAAGATGTATCAATTTATGATTACTTGGAAGGCAAAGTTGATCATACTATGTTTCTAAGTCCTGTTGATGACCAAGAAATTATTAGAACGGTACAAAATTGTAAAAATAAAAAGTCAACCGATTACAGTGATATTAACATGAGCCTAATTAAAAATGTAATTACAAAAATAGTTAAGCCATTTGGTCACATATGTAATGTATCTTTTCAAACGGGTGTATTTCCAAGCAAAATGAAAATTGCCAAAGTTGTTCCACTTGTTAAGTGCGGTGAAAAGAATGTATTTACAAATTACAGGCCAATATCATTGTTACCTCAATTCTCGAAAATTCTGGAAAAATTATATAATAACAGGATGGACAAATTCCTCAAAACATACTCAGTCCAAGTCAATATGGTTTTAGGTCTAATATGTCAACTACTCATGCTCTTTTAGAATTAGTAGAAGAAATTACAAGTTCACTTGATAATAACAAGTATGCTATTGGTGTATTTGTTGACCTTAAGAAAGCCTTTGACACTGTTGATCATGATATATTGGCTAAAAAATTACATTTCTATGGTGTGCGTGGTGTTGCACATAAATGGATACTGAGTTATTTAGAAAATAGACAACAATTTGTTAATTTTAATAATTGTGACTCAGAAATACTAAATGTATCTTGTGGTGTTCCTCAGGGCTCTATTTTAGGTCCAAAGTTGTTTATTATGTACATCAAGTTGTTTATTATGTACATCAATGACATTTGTAAAGTATCAAAAGTGTTTAAATTTATTCTATTCGCTGATGATACAAATTTATTATGTTGTCATAGTGACTTAAATGAACTTGTTCGAATGATAAATACTGGAATGGATCAACTCCAGGTGTGGTTTTCTGTAAATCGATTGTCTCTTAATGTAACGAAAACTAATTACATGTTTTTTGGGAATCGCAAATTGACTGTTGATATTTCTGTTAAGATAAATAAAGAAACAATAAATAGAGTAAATGTCACTAAATTTTTGGGTGTTATGATTGATGATAAATTAAACTGGAAAAATCATATTTGTTTAGTAAAATCAAAACTTTCAAAGAGCTGTGCTGTTATGTACAAAGCGAGCTTCCAGATTGACAGACGTGGTATGCATATTTTGTACTACTCTCTTTTCCTGCCGTATATTACAAATGTTCAATGTTTAGTTATATTACAGAAAAGGGTTATAAGGTTACTTTGTGGTGCCAAGAGACTGGACCATACAACTATGCTATTTTTTAATCTGCACATTCTTAAAGTGCCAGATATAGTGGAATTAAAAACTGCAATTATCATGTATAAAGCATTTCACAACTTGTTACCACTGAATGTACAGCAGTTTTTTAGCATATATGAATCAGTTTATTCAACCCGACAGGAATGTAATTTTATACAAAAATATGCACGTACCAGTTTGAAAAACATGTGTATATCTGTTAAAGGAGTAAAACTGTGGAATGCCCTCGATAGTTCATTGATTAGTTGTAGAAGCGTTCATCAGTTCAAGAAGTATTATACAGACAAAGTATTAAATAGTTATGTGCTAAGTTCTTAACCATTTCTTGTAGAAAATTAGTAACTTCAGTTCTTGTGTTTATCATCTTAGTGTAAACTAAATTAATGATCAGTAGAATGTAAAACTGTTAGAAGTATTGTAGATTGTTATTTTAGTTTGTTATTAAGGTTTTCAATTCATGTTCCAATATTTTCTTTTGTCCTGCTATGAATATACATGTAAATTGTGTTGTTGCACTTTGAATCTTGACAATAATGGCACTCTAATGAATATAGTAGTTATACGTTCAATCAAGTATTTTATTCTAGATATGTTAAATTACTAAAAGGGTAAACATTATAAGTATTACACTTCTTTTTACCCTTTTTCGACAAATTCAATTAGTGTTATGTACTGTATGAATTATGCAAATGTGTTTTTGTTGAATAAATCCATTCATTAATTCATTCATTCATTCATGGTTGTTAATGGTAGAGTAGCAGAGGTTTTCGATATAAGGTTTTCGATATACGCTTCAGGATTCAGACGCGCGGCGCCACATCCGGGCACCTGACCTCCTACCGAGCGCCACCTGGTAACAGATGTTGATACTATTTGCACCCCTAGTGGATAGTATATGAACTAATTTTCGTCAAATAGCGCCACTTGCGCCTAGTAACCGAACTAATGTGTGTACTAAAAACGTCAATTATCATGTTTCCGGTCGCGCATGCAAAGCGGCGTCATCTAGGGATAGCATAATAACTAATTTATGTGCTAAAAAGCGCCTCTACCGACCAAAAATACTGCCATTCAGGATTAAGGCGGCTGGCGCCACTTCCAGTTGCGAATGCACAACGTGGCTTCAGAGGGCAGCGTCTTGTATGATCTACCGGGTGAAACTTTCCATTCATTCTAAAGTGCCATTGCACATGTGACGAAGAACCATATTCTTGGCTGTCGAGAGCTGTAATTCAAATCAAAGTGCAAAATGCAAATACAAATTTATTAAACTATGACAAAACAATATTGCGTATTTGCAGCAATTATGATAATTAATTATAGTTCGTTTTTGCCACACGTGGCATTTTTGCGCAGTGGCATCTTGCGACGTTAACCTATTCGTGGTTGACTTTGCTGTGAGGGCCCGGAAAGCCTCGGAGCCAATGTCGTCATTCCGTGTGACATGAGGAACCCGGTGTCAATGACGCCATTTTCTATACCTCTACAACCCTTAGGGCATTTTATTAAAACGAAACATTAGCATACAACATGTCAGTGTTGTCCAGTTATGTGGCAGTTTGTTTGAATAATCTGTTGCTCTCCTCCTTTTCCCTGTAGTCCGTGGTGAGGCTGGCACCGGTCGTCGATTTATGTTTCCCCTTCTTCTTCATAACTAGCTGCTGAAGTTCATCGCCACAACTACATATTTTAGCTTAAGGGGCACAATTTATCAGCAGAAGTTTGGCACAGCAATGGGAAGTCAGGTGTCACCTGTAAATGCAAATCTCTTCATGGAATGGCTGGAACAGCAAGCTTGCCTCTCAGCGCCAATAACATGCAAACCGAAATTATGGAAAAGATATGTGGATGATGTGATGGAAATAGTGAGGAAGGGATGTGAACAAGAACTGACAGAGCATCTCAACAGCATAGACACCACAGGCATTAAGTTCACATATGAAGAAGAGAGCGGCAACTGCCTGCCCTTCCTGGACACACTTGTGATACGGAAGGAAGATGGAACAGTGAAACTTCTAGTGTATCGGACTCTACACGCATTCAGACCAATATCTGAACTTCACATCCCACCATCCGTTACAACAGAAACTAGGGGTCATCAAAACGCCACTGGAGTACATCACCAAAGCACTAAAAATATGTGGGTACCCAAGTTGGACCATAAAGAAGGTGAAAGAACAGCAATCTCGGAAGAAGAAAAAAACAAAGAAAACAAAGAAAAGAACACAGAGAAATCCAAAGGTATGGTCACACTCCCGTATGTCAAAGGAGAAACATAATCTATGCTGCGGATTTTAAAACGCCATGAGATCGCTACATCGGTTAGACCTCATCAAAACATCAGGAGAATACTAGTGCATCCAAAGGACAAAGTGGAAAATAGTAAAAAGACAGATCCCTTGTAAGAGTTGTAACCACATATATATCGGTGAAACTTCGAGAACGTTTGGAGCAAGGCTACAAGAACAAGATAAGGAGGTTGAAAACATCACAACAAGACGATTTACCAGAGAACAGAAGAGAGTGTCAATGGTGATAGAGCATAAATCTGCAATAACAGACCATGTAGACAGAAACAATTGTATCATAGACCATGACAAAAGTGATTGACAGAGAACGTAGCAGAAACGCAAGATGGATCAAAGAGGCCATGTGGATCCGAAAGACAACTCCAGTCATGAATCGAGACGAGGGGGATATAGATTGAGTCACGTATGGGACGGCCTGCTTACCAAGACAACTGGCGAGCAGAGGAAGAACTTGCCGTCCCAGAATTCCTGATGAAGGCTGCCAATGGCAGTCGAAACGTTGAGTAAGTAGTAGTTTTCTTCAACCACAAAATAGTTGTGGTTAAAGAAAATCGACACTGTCCGCATTCACCTCCAAACACCTTTGGCTGTCGATTCACCCCGTTCGCTAACGTCTTCATCCATTACAAACCACACCACCCCATCAACATTCGATTGTCACCGCGTAGTTTAGTAGCGAAGTAGCAAATATTCGTTCAACTATATTATGGTGTTGTTGTATGTATGCATCTATCCGTCAAGTTCAATCATTGCCCCTATTGACAACAGCGTAACCCTTTGACCTAAATTCATCCAAAGAGACGCCTCCTAGTGATATTCCTCTGCTATTTTCTTTAAATGTGCGACATGTTTATGTCATTTTCTTATCCGTATCTTCTTGTTTTGTCATAGTACAAGTACTGTGCACGCAGTTAATTTGGTCAGCTGCGAAAAGAATGGACATGAGGGTAGTTCGTCCATTTAGTTTCATGTTGCAAACTTTCAAATCACAAAGTTTCATATCATAAAGTTTCATAACACAAAGTTTCATGTCACAAAGTTTCATATAACAAAGTTTCATATCACAAACTTTTTATATCATAAACTTTCATGTCACGAAATTTCATAGTACAAACTTTCTTAAAAAATTTTCATAACGCAAACTTTCACACTAAAAACTTTCAAACTTTCAACTGACAAACTTTCATGTTACAAAGTTTCATATCATAAACTTTCATAACACAAACTTTCATAGTTAAAACTTTCAAATAACAAACTTTCATGTCACAAAGTTTCATATCACAAACTTTCATATCATAAACTTTCAAATCATAAACTTTCAAATCACAAACTTTCATATAAAAAACTTTCATGTCACAAAGTTTCATATCCCAAACTGATCAAATCATAAACTTTCATAACACAAACTTTCAAAGTATAAACTGCATAAACTTGCCAATAACAGTCCTTCGGGTATAAACTGACACACTAAAATATACAACGTTACCTTAATAAGCAAAATTATTCAACCTTCGATAACTAAGCATGCTTCTTGGGCGCAATGTAGGTCAAGGTTTTATGTTTGTTGTCACCAGAGGCACTGCTTGGAAGGTTTATAGGTCAAACTTTTACATATTTGGTCACTGGGAGGCACTACTTGGGAGAAAAGCAGGTCAAGTTATTACGTTTTGTTGTCACTCGAAGCACTTCTTGGGTTTAACATAGGTCAATGTATTGCGTTTATGGTCGCTAGGGGCAGTTCTTGGGAAAATATAGGTAAAGTTATTAAATATTTGGTCAATAGGAGGCACTTCTTTGGATGAATATAGGTAAAAGTATTATGTTTGTTCTCGCTAGGGGCATTTTTGGGTTGAATATAGGTATCAAAGTATTTCATTTGTGCTCGCTAAGGGCATTTCTTATGAGAAATATAGGTCAAGTTATTACATATATGACCAATAGGAGGCAGTTCTTTAGATGAACATAGATCAAAGTATTATGTTTGTGTTCCCTAGGGGCAGTTCTTGGGAGACGTACAAGTCAAGTTAATACATATATGGTCACTAGGATGCAGTTCTTGGGAGAGATATGTGACACGTTTTTACGTTTATTGTCACTACAGGCGCTTCTTATGAGAAAGACAGGTCACGTTAATACATATACGGTCAATAGGAGGTACTTCTTGGGAGATATATAGCTCAAGTTAATATATATATGGTCACTAGGGGGTAGTTCTTAGAAGAAATATAGGGCACATTATTGCGTTTGTGCTCGCTAGGGGCAGTTCTTGTGAAAATGCATGCCAAGTTAATACATATATGGTCATTAGGAGGCAGTTCTTGGGAGATATATAGGTCACTTTATTGTATTTGTGCTCGCTAGGGAAATTTATTTTAATACTATAATTCAAATTTTTAAGTTTGTGATCGCTAGGGGCAAACAATGTTTAAACTTGATGGGTAGGTGCATACTTACACAACACCAAAATGTTAGTTGAACAGATATTTGCCACTTCGCTACTTTGTTACTTAGCTGTTTTGCTACTACACTGCTAATGGAAGTGCACCACAATTAACTAAAATACTTGGGACAGTCACATGGTGGTTAATGTAGGGGTAGTGAGAGGCCGGTAAATGAAGTTAGAGATGGATGGTAAGGGCTGAAGAAACGATGACGATCGAATGTGAATGGGGTGCAGTGGCCTATAACGCAAGTAGATGGGGTGAATGGAAGGACAAAGGTGTTCGGGTGCGTGTAAAGACAGGCAGTGATGAATGAAGATGCAATGACGCGTAATTAAAGAAAATTAGAGCAAATGTCACAGTTAAAGAAAATGATAGAGAAATGTTACACAAGAAAACGTCACAAAAATGTCATACAATTAAATGTATGACATTTTTGTGATATTTTCTATGGAGTGCGGAAGCAATTGATTTGATTAAAAGTAAAGCAATTACAATCATGATTGCACTGACGTCTTGTTTAATATTAATAAATTAAAACACGTTTCCAGATACAGACATGTCAGTAAGACGGACTACACGTGTGCTTGGTTGAAACATCCCATGTCACGAACACCGAGGGAGACACAGCCAACTGTATCCTCACCGAAGACTGAAATACAGGTTATTATATTTTAATTTCCTGAAACAAATTATCAACCTAAGACGAGAAAACACAACTGTCAAAATACTATTACTTTAAAAATTAATAAACACAATTATGTAATTCCACATTTAGGGCCTCGGGTCTTGCAAGATGACTGACAATTTATGTACTGTGAATTGTCCAAACTAGGACGGTACACAGGTATAAATAATTAAGAATTTAGTATAATGTTTATTTATAGATCTGTGGCTTCATGAATCAGGCGTGCTTGGAGCAACACCAGATGCTGTGATCCTGGAACCTCCACACACACTACCAGTACACTGCCAGACAGCCACAGCCACGACCATGGAACCTCCACACACACACACACACACACACACACACACACACACACACACACACACACACACACACACACACACACACACACACACACACACACACACACACACACACACACACACACACACACACACACACACACACACACACACACACACACACACACACACACACACACACACACACACACACACACACACACACTACCAGTGCACTGCCAGACAGCCACAGCCACGACCATGGAACCTCCACACACACTACCAGTGCACTGCCAGACAGCCACAGCCACGACCATGAAACCTCCACACACACTACCAGTGCACTGCCAGACAGCCACAGCCACGACCATGGAACCTCCACACACACTACCAGTGCACTGCCAGACAGCCACAGCCACGACCATGGAACCTCCACACACACTACCAGTGCACTGCCAGACAGCCACAGCCACGACCATGGAACCTCCACACACACTACCAGTGCACTGCCAGACAGCCATAGCCACGACCATGGAACCTCCACACACACTACCAGTGCACTGCCAGATAGCCACAGCCACGACCATGGAACCTCCACACGCACTACCAGTGCACTGCCAGACAGCCACAGCCATGACCATGGAACCTCCACACGCACTACCAGTGCACTGCCAGACAGCCACAGCCACGACCATGGAACCTCCACACACACTACCAGTGCACTGCCAGACAGCCACAGCCATGACCATGGAACCTCCACACACACTACCAGTGCACTGCCAGACAACCACAGCCACGACCATGGAACCTCCACACACACTACCAGTGCACTGCCAGACAGCCACAGCCACGACCATGGAACCTCCACACACACTACCAGTGCACTTCCAGACAGCCACAGCCACGACCATGGAACCTCCACACACACTACCAGTGCACTGCCAGACAGCCACAGCCACGACCATGGAACCTCCACACACACTACCAGTGCACTGCCAGACAGCCAAAGCCATGACCATGGAACCTCCACACACACAACCAGTGCACTGCCAGACAGCCAAAGCCATGACCATGGAACCTCCACACACACTACCAGTGCACTGCCAGACAGCCACAGCCACGACAATGGAACCTCCACACATTGATTGTCAGAAGTCTACATGTAAACATAAACAAATATATGGGTTTCAGTCAAGTACTTGTACTAAAGTACACATTTTCAGTTATACATTTTCAGTACTTGGGTTTTTTAATTACCAGGATAGGATATGCTGCATTATTGTTGCTGAACAGTGGTGAATTTGGAGGACGTGGGGGAGTACTGCATACCATACCCGGGGCCGGGGCACCCCAGAGGCCGGGGCACCCCGGGGCTGGGGCACCATGGCCACTTTTGTTAAAACCTACTATGTTGATTTTAACAAAATCTTCAATCAGTGCATGCATGGTTCGTCAACCCATTGTAGGGGGTAGGCAAGCCATCACATTCCCAATAATGGGACAGCCTTGCTGACGAAAGACTTGTAGTTATCAGCTTCTAAAAGTAAGTTGGCCATGGTGTCCCGGTCTTCCCCGCGTATACCGGTACGTGGACGGCAAATTGCGATACGTATCGCGCAGACAAATACCGCATATATACCGGTATACCGGTAATATCGCGCAACAGTAATAATTACACATAATTTCCGACCTACAAATTGGAACAAAGATATAAGCATTATATTAAAGGTGTTTTGAGCTCTTTCCAGTGCTAGCAGTTTCATTGATATTTCAATGTATTCATAAAACAATTGTCACATGTCTACGCCAGGTCCATGACTCGTCATATCATTAGGCACGTCAAACGAATCCGCCTGTTGCCGTTTCGAATCTGCACCAATGTTAAGTAGGTCACTTTTAATGTCATTTTACCATTAAACCGATAGCGTTGCCGCTGCCATGTTTATACTAGGGGCACGTCACATTTTGATATCGTTAAGCCTGTAAAAGTGTGCGGGTGTAAACGAGATTTGCCTGTGAGATTAAGAAATAGTTCTTATTTAGTTGTAAATAGTTCTTATTTATTTGTAGCTCTGTAATAACATAACATTTGATAGTGACAAAGTTTGGTGTTATTTGACCAATTGTAGAAAATGGAAAATACATTTGGTAAGAATTGGAAATATGCAATATGTTAAACGAACATTGTTCTGCTACACTGTAATGACTGTGCGTGTGTCTGCTAGCGCGTATTAGCACCAGCAATTTTAAAGTGACCTAGCACTCGCGGACATATTTACCCTGTATTATCGCTCACCCGGAAGCGATTTTTTTTTTTTTATTGGCTGGAAATCGGCAGACACTTTTCTTGATGGTGGCGACCTTTAAATGTTAATATATTCCCATAGAAATAAGGTAGAGTCAAATGCATTTCTGAAACTTCTGAAAGAGTAACCTTTACAACGATACTACACATGTGGGGTAAAAAGAACTTCTGACATGCCTAATATCACGATAACAATTATATTACGAGGCCATTATATTAACATACACGATTACTGGGACACAGCTTCTTCTCTTCCGTCGGAAAACGGAAAAATGAGCATGGTCTTGTATCACTTTTGTGATTACACCCAAAAACAAAACGTAACCCCCCATCCTTCGTACAGGCGAAAAAAGGAGGTCGCCAGTCGACTGGTCTGCATGTTAGCCGGAACGAGCCCGGTACGAGATGGAAAAGCGAATTGCGTGGATTGCGTGATCCATATAATGATGTCACTGGAATGTGTGGAAAAATAATGTCATAATACAACTTTCCAGCAAGTTTCAAAATAATTACATGTAGATTAAGGTACGTTTTGAGCTCCTAGAACGATGACTGATTGATGACCGGCGGCCATGTTTTGGCTGTTCTGTTGAACAAACACCTAGTAGGGGGCCTACATTAGTGGGTTATTCATGGTGATTTCGGCCTTCGGCCTGTAGTCATATCTGTCTTAGTTAACTTATAAACCTGTCCTTCTTTATGAGTTGTAATGGTTGCTCCTTTATAGGGTTGAATCATCGTGTGTGTGTGTGTGCGTGTGCGTGTGCGTGTGCGTGTGCGTGTGCGTGTGCGTGTGCGTGTGCGTGTGCGTGTGCGGGTGCGTGTGAGAACTGGATGGAGTTTTAATATTTACAATGTGGGCACAACCACTGCTGAGGGAGAGATGTATTGTCTAACCCAACACAGACCTTGTATACCAGTACACATCCCGATCAGTGATTACCAGTATTACGACAGTAGATGGTGTATTAATAGCAACCCACTAATGTAGGCCGCAAACTAGGTGTTTGTTCAATAGACGGAACAGCCAAAACATGGCCGCCGATCTTCAATCAGTCATCGTTCCGGGAGCCCAAAACATATATGAATTTACGTGTAATTATTTAAAAACTTGCTGGAAAGTTGTATTATGACATTATTTAACCACACATTCCAGTGACATCATTATATAGATCACGCAAGCCACGCTATTCGCATCTCGTTCCGGGCTCGTTCCGGTTAATATGCAGGCCCCCAGTCGACTCCACAACGAAAACGAGGCACGCGAGACTGACAAGTGAGGTCTACTTTCCCGGAAAACGAACTACTAAATTTCAGGAATATGCCGTTTTGCTAATTTGCTGAAACCAAGTTTAGGATTTTGTATTCATAATGTCTACATGTTTACGAATGCGTGATTTTTACATCGTCAGCGAGTCTTTGACGCTCCCGAAAGCGACGCACAGGGGCCGCAAGCGATCGGCTGAGGAAGCCAAGTCGCGCAAGCTCATGCGACAGTGGCTGACCGACTTAATCGACGAGGACCGTATCCCAGGTCTGTACTGGATGGACGACGACAAGACGTTGGTTCACATCCCGTGGCTGCACGCCTCCGGACGCACGTTCGACACCGACAAGGACTCGACACTCTTCATGGAATGGGCAATACACACAGGTACGAAGTGATGTGGTAGGAACTGTCAAAGTAGTTTGTTACGATAGGTGTATTATTATTATTATCATCATCATTATCGTTATTAGTGGTTGTAACGATAGCAGCAGCAGCGGCGACGGAGGCAACTGTGTCGTTTGGACACCACTTATTGTTGTTATTGTTGTTATTGTTGATAGAACAGCGAACTCTCAGAACGTGTTGCTGTAGAAACAGTAATAACTAAACCACAAAACAAGACAAAGTAATAATAATAATGATATAAATAATATTTTCTATTTATAACAGTTACATATACATTTTCGTTAACGCGTGGCTAATGTTGGTTATTCTTCTGATTCAAACCTGTGTCGTGTATGTAACGACAACGTTGCTCCGTGCAGGCAAGTACGTCCCGGACGTGACGCAGCCCGACCCGAAGCGGTGGAAGGCCAACTTCCGCTGTGCCATCAACTCGCTGTCCGACGTTCACGAAGAGCCGGCACAAAGCTGCAAGAAGGGGCACAACGCCTACAAAGTGTACCGCTTCGATGCCGACAAGAGACTGGCGAAGAAGCGATCCTGTTCATCAAACGGTCAGACGGCTGTGGTCAATGCCGACAGACGGGAACTGACCAAGGCCAAGAGGATGAAGCGGGAGTGCATCAAAGTATATCATGCGGTTTCTGTTATCATCAACAATAATATTTACATGTTGAAATAATAGTTCCGTTACTGTTGTTATTTTTCTGCAGTTGGAACCTGATGAAATTTAATAAAAAAAATCGTGTAGAAATTCTAAGTCAATGTCCTAGTCATCTGGAGTTGGGTTTTAAAAGGTTTGGTCCTCCAAACTTCGCCTATGGCTTTATACTGAAAGAATTCGCAAGTGGAAAGATACAATGTAATTATATAATTGCGTGAAGTATAAAACAATCAACAGTATATGAAAAATATGACAACAATTCAAGTTACACAGTTTGTGTCAGGTATGCAGGGGGTCAGTCACTATATAATCACACTCTGACACCTCTGTGAATTTCTGCTGTTTATGTTTTGCAGAAGAAAGCCGCCAACGCGCCAGCCATTACAAAATGGCTGAAACAGCAACATCCAGACGAATACTGCGACGCCTACAATGACGTCACCGTTGACGAGTTTGTTGACGCGAGTGCCGAAGGCGGCGCGTCGTCTGTCACGGAGTACGGAGGTGCCGGGTTGTGTGGCGCCGGGATGATCCTGGGGCGCGAGGAAACGGTCGAGTTGTATCGAGACGAGTACCCACAAGAACACATGAATCTTGCAGGTGGGTCTTTGCAGAGGTTGGTTTGATAGTTCGGTCAAAGGTCCTTCCTGATTTAGTTTTTTTCGCTTGTCTCATTTTGGAATATTTTTCCAATAAACCAAGCCTATCCAGTATTGAATACGACATGCTGGCTCTTTTGTGCAAATGTGTTATTGAGTTTTGATGAAATCGCCATACAAACTATTACATTATTTTTAATGGATCCGGTCAAAATTCGCCGAACAAATGGCAAAATTGGTCCGGCTGTATATACTATAATATAAGGCCAATCACACTTTCGCAAGTTGTTGATCTAGCAAGGTAATTTTTGTTTTCAATTTATATTATCACTATCGTCATCGTATCGTTATTCCATCGTATGGTGTATGCCTACAGGCCACGCATTAAAGAATCCACGGTGAAAGACCAGAGTAACAGAAGGGGCTGTTCGGTTTAATGGAGAAATTAGGCGACTGCTTACCCCCAGTGTTGCTGTAAACAGCGCCTCTCATTGTCGTCGTCTGTTTGCAGCGATCCCCCTGACGGTCGATGAGTTCTCGTCACGTACACCCACGTCACAGCCCCACACGTACGCCACGGCGATGTGCCAGTACAGCCAAGGTTTCTACCC
The DNA here is from genome assembly GCA_963662155.1 of Lamellibrachia columna. Classification (NCBI taxonomy): domain Eukaryota; kingdom Metazoa; phylum Annelida; class Polychaeta; order Sabellida; family Siboglinidae; genus Lamellibrachia; species Lamellibrachia columna. Next base: position 54,536,224 of record OY759261.1, on the reverse strand, counting down.
TCGCTTCTTCTCTGGTGTAGAGTATCATATACGTAGATGAACTAGTCTTCGAGCAACTACGTTTACGTGAAAAAAAGTATTTGATAATCCCTGTTCAGCACGTCAGAAAGTTTAAGTCCATATCATGAGACTTATCTGAACTACTAATGTTGTGAAATTTCACTCGAATAGGTATATTCTACAAAGAGTGGGTATAGTTTAACATATCTATAGTTATTAACAGGTGGCGCTGTATGCACGGTAAGAGTATTAGAGAATAACAATGCTTTCTAGGTATCTCGCCACTATATTCAACTCGACACTGTCTCTTGTGTATACTGCTGTTTCTCGCCGTTCATTCACCGTTGTGTTGTTGCAGACCTGTGCGGCAGTCCGGCAGGCAGCGATAGCCACAGCGTCGACAGTGGACTCGCTGACCTCACCGGCACCAGCATTCCAGAGGTGAGAGGTCATCCGCAAAAAAATCTTACTTACCTCGCAATAAAGTAGGTTGAATTGTTCGAATAGTTCAACAAAATGTAGTATGAATTAAATAAGATCCAATATACTGGAATATCCATTCAAAGAAAATTACAGTAGGTTTACATTGATCTCAAAACAAGTCTCTCTGGCAGTTGTTCTCCATTAGGCCCTTACCTTTTGAAACAAATCTGCACATATCAGCAATGAAAATCGGTTTGCTAATTGTTGATATTTGCGTTGGCTGGAGAAATTATTAGAGCAATGGTGAAAACATTGTGTTAGATGTTTTCTTGTGCTGGTGATGTACAGTAGCCTAAAAGTAAGATAAGTAGATGTTTAAAATGAAAATGCAGTTTATGCTCACGTATTTGGATTGACACTTGCTTCCGGAATGTATATTAATTAATTAATTAATATGTCGTCGTTCTATTGTAGATGTTAGACGAATGGCAGTCGGAAACTGAAAGTGGTGGGACATGGTTGCTGCAACTGACGTCTGAACACGTATTTGACACGCAAGGTAAGATATACACGTGGACATCTATCGACTAACACACTGTCTAATAACTTCAGTATACAGTTCGACGTGGTTCTTTAAAAATTGCACTAATAGTTGGCCGTGTTGTTTTGTCTTGAAAGCAATCATAGTTTGTCCAGTATTTCTACTGTGATAAATAAACTGTTTGTATCATCTATTGCGCTTGCAAAGATTGACGTATATTCCTTGTCTCTTCAGGGAGCGACTATGGATGTGACGACACGACCACAGAAGTCAGCCTGACACAGCCCCTCTAAACAAGAAATCCCTTTCACAGAGAACGAACTGATCCGATTCACAGAAACTGGTTACTGACTGTTCTGCCTGTGAGCCGGAGCGAGTGTGTGAACCGTTGTGGCGTCAACAGGCCTATGAAAGACGACTATGCGTGTGTGCTTTGTGCAGACAGTGCTGAATGAGTGGCGAGGCGTGTAGATGTTCTAAGGTGATGCGAGGAGAGAGGCCATGGCTTGAAAGCCGTCGCCCATCCTTTGCGTCACGGTCCATGGTGCGTTAACGTGTCTTCGTGCTCGACTTTGAGATGAACGTCGACGACATGTCGATACTGAAACTTGCACGTTGTGCAGCCAGTATAAGGCGACAACAACTGGCACGCATGCACGAGAGCGCCCACGTCAGAGACTGGGAGAGCTTCCAGACTACACGCTTGCTGTTCCTCCGACGATCGGCGCCGTTGATTGCAACGCTTCGCAACAACTGACTATCGAAGACTGGTCGTTGTCTGTAGTGCGGACAATGTAGATCACATATACAGATAACAGTCGGCGGACGAACCCGTGTCGTAGTCATCTAAGTTACATGTGCATGGGTCTCAATATCTTCCGTTTTTATGACATTATTCGCAAATTACGTTGTAGCGCAACAGAAAACGCACTGGAGCGCAGGCAGCTAAATACGTTATTTGCATGTCAACAAGATACGTTGCATGACAGCAACTAGCAGGTGCTTACGTTAGAAAATTATTATATGTTTTAAAGATTTTTATTGACGAAAAATCAACATGTAGCGGTTTTGTCCAATTGGTATGACTTCCATGGAATAACTCGTCCACAGTTATTAACAGTGGCATTATTCCATATGTGTTTGTTTATTTGTTAACGATCCAGATGGAGTTGCAATTTCATAAATGTTAACGGTTGGTATGTCGATAACAGTTGGCATATCAGTAGCAGTTGGTATATCGGTGGTTTTGCTACAGGTAATGGGTTACCCAGGTACTCCACCTGGTGATGTGGTCGGTAAACTATTGGTTGGACGCACAGTTCTAGTGTATTCGCCAGCACGTTGCCTTGTTATTTAAAATGTTTTAATACTTGACACGCAAGACACTACCTCCACTGTAGGCTATGCAGCAACGACTTACCAGTGTGCCCCGTCCGCTGGGTGGCGCAATTGTACCGAGAATCACGAAGGATTGTGGGTGCACTAAGTGTTTTTATTGCGGTACATTTGGTGAAGGGTGTGAATCTCTTTGTACATATAAATTATAGGCCAGAATGACATGTAGTATTTATCGTGAGAAAACCAATTTATTACTGGAGTCACCAATACAATATCGAAACGTACGGTACGTTATGATGAACGTAGGTCTACCACCTGTACACTAATGCCGATGCAGCGTTTGTTACTAGATTTAACAAGATTTAACAAGATTGCCATCCCAAACAACAAGTTCCAGATGGCAAGTGGACAAGGAAGCCATTGGCTTATCGAGAGTCCAACAATTTTCTCATCTATGTGTAGCCTGCCCTTATCAAATATATGTCAATTCTATTTTTAAACATATTTACACTACTAGCATTAACACAATCATTTGGCAGTTTGTTCCATTCATTTATCACCCTCTGTGAGAAAGAGCACTTTCTCATGTCCAACCTACACTGCTCCTTAACTAATGCTGCTTTGTGTCCTCTGGTTCTACTGACTTCTTTAAGTTTGAAGAACATATTCCTATCAACATCCTCATAACCGTTCATTATTTTAAACACTTCTATTTGGTCTTCTCTTAGTCTCCTGGTCTCTAGTGTTGTCAAACCACATTGTAATAAGCGACTTTCGTAACTAAGGTAACTCTCAATTCTGGAATAATTTTAGTTGCACTTCGTTGTATTCTATCTAGCTTGTCTGTGTCCTTTTTACGATACGGCCTCCATGCTTGAACACAATATTCCAAATGTGGTCTAAATATTGCTTTGTACAGGGGTACAATTAGCTATTTCTGCTTATACGTGATAGTTCTTCTAATTAGCCCTAGAATTTGATTTCCTTTCGAAGCAGCAATCCCACATTGCTCTGAAACTTTCATGTCAGCACTAAATATTACTCCTAAGTATTTTTCTTGTGTGGTTCTACCTAGTACAGCACCCCCATTTTATATTCTTCGTCCACGTTTCCATGTCCTATGTTTATACATTTACACTTCCCAAAATTGAATAACATTTGCCATTTTTCTGACCATTTAACTTAATTTATTTAGATCATCCGGTAAAAATTGTTTATCTGTATCATTAGTAACATTTCTGAATACTTTTGTTTTATCTGCAAATTTGAGTAATTTGCTAGATATGTCATCTTCCAAATCATTTATATATATTAAAAACAGTATAGGGCCTAATACTGATCCCTGTGGTACCCCACTAAAAACCGATTTCCAGTTTGAAATCACACCATCTACTATTACTCTCTATCTTCTTTGTGTAAGCCACTTTTCTATCCAGTTGATAACATCATTACCTATACCATTGGCTTTCAGTTTAAGTAACAATCTTTGATGTGGCACTTTATCGAAAGCTTTCTGAAAATCTAAGTAGACAACATCCACTGGTGACCCGTCATCGACCCACTTTGTAATTTCTTCAAAAAAACATAAGAGATTGGTTAGACATGACCTTGATTTTAGGAACCCATGTTGATATGTATTTATTAATTTATGTTTTACAAGGAATTCTACCACGTGGTCTCTAATTAATGTTTCGAGTAATTTACATACAACTGATGTTAAACTCATTGGTCTGTGATTTGTTGGCTTGTTCCTCGATACCTTCTTAAATAGCGGCGTGATGTTTGCTTCTATCCATCCTGAAGGAATTATTCCTTCTTCTAGTGACAAGTTAAAGAATTTTTGTGTACTAATTTGCTCAACAATTTCCTTAAGCAGTTTTGGTGGTATCCCATCAACTCCAGGTGATTTATTATCTTTTGTCTTCTTAATTTTCTTTGCTATCATTTCAGGAGTTACAAATAACTGCCCTAAATGTTCTGATGTGTAGCCCTCAAATTTAGTAAATGGAACTAGAAGTGAGCTGATATCTTCTGTGGTAAAAACTGAGCTGAAATACTCATTCAGGACCTCTGCCATTTGAAACCCGTCTGAAATTATGTTTTCCCTGTTGTTTTCCAGTGGTCCGACCTTATCTCGAACTTTCTGTTTACTCCTTACATAAGCATAGAAACTCTTGCTGTCATGTTTTATATTACCTGCCAATTTTTTTTCAACTGTTCTTTTAGATTTTCTAATTTCAGTTGTAGCTAGGTTAAGTGCCTCTTTGTAATTTACATAGTCTTCATCCTTTCTGGTATGCCTATAAACCCTTCACATAGTTTGCTTAAACACTATTTTTTTAATAGCTTCTTTTGACAAGTGTTTCTTTCTATACCGTTTTCCTTGTTTTTTCAAGGGAACAAATTTATCGATGATACTCTCAATTTCATATTTTAGAATATTCCAACATTCAATTGCGGTCTTATTCATCAGCATGTTATTCCAATCTAGCTTTGCTAAGTGTTTTCTCATATCTTTATAGTTACCTTTGTGGAAGTTTCTCCTATACGTTTTTTAATTTTTACTTTCTGATTTTACATTGATGTCAAAATGTATTTGATTGTAGTCACTGTTACCCAATGGTTCATGTATTTTTACATTGTCCACTAATTGTTTTTGTGATTATAAAACTATATCTAATACATTTTTCCCTGGTTAGTTCTAGCACGGGCCGAGTAAGGAAGCTTTCCTAAATTAAAAATAGAAATTGTTGGTCCTCACCTCCTGTACTCTCTAGAGATTTCCATTGTATGTGTCCATGGTTAAAATCTCCCATTATGATACATTCCCCTTTACTAACTTCCTTTATACCATTTTGTATTTTTGTGTTATCCTCATCGTTTATGTTTGGACTTCGGTAAACTAATCCAATAGTTAATTTTGAATTTCCTGAAACTATTTTGCACCAAACAGCTTCATCGTAATCTGCTTCTCGTTCTAATTTTATTTCGTAAGCCTGAATTGATTATTTAACATATAAAATAACTCCCCCTCCCCTTCTTCCTATTCGATCTCTCCTAAACATTACGTATCCTGTAAATCCTAATTCAGCATCTGTTATGTTTGTGATGGCCCATGATTCGGTAATACCAATTATGTCAGGGTCAATATCTTCTACCATAATGTACATTTTCTTTTAAACACAACTATAAAGATTACGCAGTGCGATGTCGTGGTGAATACCATTTATAGTTGTGTTTAAAAAGAAAATATATATCAGATATATTCTTCTGACTTGATTAAACTGTTCACGAAGGTTTAGTTATTGTATATATTTTACCGTTATTATTAATGCTATGTGTTTACCGATTGTGTTTTAATATACAGTGTAGTTGTTATTGTGTTGTTGCTGTAGTTGTTATTGTTGGGGGGGGCTGTTGACGATGCCCACGAAGACAATGTTGTGTCCGTCTCTTGTACGTGCGTGCTTGCTTGCGTGCATGCGTGCGTGCGTGCGTGCGTGCGTGCGTGCGTGCGTGCGTGCGTGCGTGCGTGCGTGCGTGCGTGCGTGCGTGCGTAGCTGCCACTAGTTTGTGTTTCATGATAGAATAGAGACATCCAACGAAAAGGTGCACGACTCGTTTGTAGTGATTGACTGTCCGCTGGTGTTTTATGCGTGCGGGGTAGACACTTGTCATTTTCCGTCACCTGTAAGTCCCGAATGATTCACCGACCGACATTACAACGCCCCATTCACTTGTAGCAATATTTCATACAGCAGATTTTGCGTACGTCAGGTAGTGCATGTTCACCGGTTGTGCAAATAAGTGGTTGCTAATCGTTCACCCATTCGTTTTCCTGCGTTTTAAAATAACTTTTCTGTCACTATTCCAGACGAATAGAGGTAACCGTGCACATTATCAGCACAACCGTATTTTGGGCTTCTTAATACCAATTTATAGTGTAACTGTTGTATTGTACCCGGTGATTTTATTTAGGCAGAATTTGTAATAAATCATGTGATGATATACCTGATGTCCGGTGTGTCTGTTTATGACTGAAGTGCGTCTGAATCGCGCGCACATCCACGCGCACGCATCCAAGCGTACATACGTACGCCCATAAAACGCACGCACACGCGCACGCACGCACGCCCGCCCGCACGCACATCCTTAGTGTTTAAACGAAGACATTTAATATCTGGTATAGCACACTGTGGGTGTGCGTGCGTGCGTGCGTGCGTGCGTGCGTGCGTGGGTGGGGTGTGTGTGCGTGTGTGTGTGTGTGTGTGTGTGTGTGCGTGCGTGCGTGCGTGCGTGCGTGTGCGTGTAATTTCCGAGGGCTAAAGGTACTTCCTTGTCTCAAACCAATGTTAATTGGAAACTCTTCCGACAACCCATATACAACCAGCACACTTCCTTTCGTTCTCTCATACATTACTTCCACAACCCTGGCTTCTGCTTCTGGTACTCCCATCCATCTTACTGTTGCCGTCACCATCGCTCTTGGGACTGTATCTTATGCCTTCTTCAGGTCCACAAATCCAACTGCCATTTCCCCTTGCATCGAATCCTCCCATCCAGGATCCTCTCCTTCATGATGTGACTTAGACTCGCTATGCCTCAGCATTTCCCTGTGTCTTGCACATCTCCCTTCCTCTTCCATATTGGGACAATTAGTCCTGTGCGCCACTCCTCTGGTACTTTACCTTGCCTCATACATGTATTCAGCAACCTCTTTGTCCAGCTGATTCCACTCTCCCCCGCTGCCATTACCATCTCCACACGCATCACATCTATATCAGGTACTCTTCCCTGCTTCATCCCTTTCATCCCGCTTTGCATCTCTGTATCAGTAATATCAGTTACCTCCACTTTCCATCTGCATACGATGGTAATTCCAGATCGTTGTTAGTTCCTTCCTGGTTCAGTAGCTCCTTGAAATAGCTTTCCCAGACCTTCAGCGCTGCCCCTTATTCTATCACACATTTCCCATTTCTATCCTTGATCACCGTCCCACCCTTCACGTCCTTGCTATTCGCATCCCTTTCTTCGGGCCATTTTGTATATCATCTTCTTTCCACCATCCTCACCTAAGCCTGATATACACGTCTGCTTCCATATCTCTCCATATCTCTGGATGGTTCATATGATACCGGCTTTTTAGCCTTAGTGTGAGTTTCTTTCCAGGCTTCCTTCTTTTCGCATACTGCCTCTGCAACTTCGCTTGTCCACCATCCTTGACACTACGCCCTTTCCTGATGTTCTTCCACATAGCTCCTCTGCATCTCCCACAAATGTTTCTCTCAACTTTTTCCATTTTTTTCTAAACCACCAAATTCTTCCCTGAGCTCTTCATACTTCTTCACCCGCTCCTTGTATTCAACAGCGACGTCGTCTCTGTGTCTCCAGCTACAGCCTACAATCCTTAATCTTCCATAGTTGCTGCTTCCGGACTATCAGTAGATCTAATTCGATCTTGTGCTGTCCACTCCTGTATGTGATCTTTTGGCTCTCTCGCTTCTGGAAGAAAGAAAGAGCTAGCCACTGCTAAGCCATTCCTCGCCACCTCTTCGGATACAATGATGCCCACCGAGTTACTTATTCCATCTCCTCCTGCGTGCAGTAGCTTGTACCCTTCCATCATCGTCCTTGCTCTGTCTCCCTTCCACTTAGTCTTCTGGATGCATAATACTTCCAGTTGCCTTCTTTCCATCATTTCCACCACCTCGACTCCTTTCCCTCTCATCGTCCCCACGTTACGCCTGCCCAGCCGGATTTCACCTCTGGATCGCTGCCGGCCTGACGTTCCCCTTGGTATTCCCTGTCTTCTCGCCGTAGCCAAGGTAAACGGCGCGTCGGTTACCCCGGACGCAGTAGCCCTCTCATTCAACAGTATCTGCACTATTATTATATTTGGGACATCATTGCCACTCAGCAGCACCTGCGGGTGCGGTTTTATGTTTTAGAGTTTTCCTTCTTCTAGATCACCTGCCTGCCAAGGATAATGAACGTGATCAACTCAGTACTATTTGCCCATGCTTGGGGGATGGAATGGTGCAGCAACAGGACTACACGGTGCACCTTTAAGGCATCAACCTGCTCAGAGATCACTAGCACATTCGCCTGGGTCTGCAAGGTGCCCAGTATCCGCACTGTACCACGAGGAAGTTGTGCTAGAGTCTATGGAGAGGCTATGTACCAGCAGGGGAGATTTATGCACTCAGCTCCCTTTTCACTACATGGAGCTATTTGGCGGCTGCAGCTGAAAGCGAGAGTATGAAGCACACACTACATACTACACATTACACTGCAGCACTATGCACATCACACATACCTGTGTAAACATCCCACACAATATTACTTCAAATAAATATTTTTGAATTGTTCGGTCTTTTGATGAATAGAGAATAACATCCACTTCCAATTATCTTCTTCATGCCGTGTGGCACATAAGGCTCGCACATGATCTCGCCAGACCCCTCTGTCTCGGGCTCTCCTTGCTGCTGTGCCGCATGTTCATCCAGCAGTCTTCAGTTCTTCTTCCATTGTTCATCGCCACGTTGTTTTCGGCCTGCCTCTTTTTCTGTTTCCTTCTGACGTCCAGGTTAGCGCTGTTTTTGCTGGCAGGTTGTTGCTCATCCTGTAGACATGACCAAGCCATGTCCACCTTCTCTTTTTCAGGATGAGGCAGATGTGTCGTTGTTTTGTTGCTTGGTGGAATCTGGTGTTGGAGATGGTCTCGGGCCAGTACACTTTCAGTATCTTCTTTAGGCAGGTGTTGTGGAAGCTGGAAAGTCTATTGGTGTCTTGTTGTGTCATGCGTTAGCACTCTGAGCCGTAGAGGAGCACAGAGAGGACATTGCTCTGGTAGATTCTGAGTTTGCTCTTTTGGGAGTATACTGAGGATCTCCAGAGCATACGTAGAATTGCAAATGCTGACCTGGCGTTTCCCAATCGTGCTTTTTCTGCACCTCCTTGGAGACTGATGATGCAGCCCAGGTAAGTGAACTTGTTGACGTACTAGAGTCGACGATTGTTGATAACGATAGGCTCTGTGTCATGTTGCTCTTTGTTAATATTTTTGTCTTTCTTGTATTGACTGAGAGACCAACGGAACTGGCTTGTTGCTCATTTTCCTCTGTACCTGGTCTCGAATATGAGAAGGCAGAGCGAAGTCATCTGCATATATTAGATCTTCGAGTGAAGAGCAAAGATTCCATCTGATTGGTTGATCATGGTTTTATTGCCTGGTCGATGGCTAGGGTGAATAGAAACGATGACATGACACACCCTTGTCCACGCCGGATTTCACAGTGAATTTGGTTGTTGAATTTCCGACACTACAGGAGAAGTTCCTGCAGAAGATGGATGGATGGATGAGTCGGGACCAATTCATTTATTCGGTATGAGTGAGAATTCGAATTTATTATATCCGACGTTTATTATATATATATATATATATATATATATATATATATATATATATATATATATATATATATAAAAAAATCGGGACCATTAATTTATTCTGTATAAGCGAGAATTAATATATATATATATATATATATATATATATATATATATATATATATATATATATATATATATATATATATATATATATATATATATATATAGTCGGGACCAATTCATTTATTCGGTATGAGTGAGAATTCGAATTTATTATATCCGACGTTTATTATATATATATATATATATATATAATATTTATATATATATATATTTATATATATATAATATATATATATATATATATATATATATATATATATATATATTTATATATATATATATATATATATATATATATATATATATATATATATATATATATATATATATATATATATATATATATTATATATATATAAATATATATATATATAAATATTATATATATATATATATATATATATAATAAACGTCGGATATAATAAATTCGAATTCTCACTCATACCGAATAAATGAATTGGTCCCGACTATATATATATATATATATATATATATATATATATATATATATATATATATATAAATATATATATTTATATATATATATATATATATATATATATATATATATATATATATATATATATATATATATATATATATATATATTAATTCTCGCTTATACAGAATAAATTAATGGTCCCGATTTTTTTTTATTGAATTTCTCCGTGTATAGCGAATTTTCGGAAATAACGAACAATTCTCTCCGTCCAATGGCCACAATCGAATTTATTATATCCGACGTTTATTATATATATATATATATATATATATATATATATATATATATATATATATATATATATATATATATATATATATATATATATATTAATTCTCGCTTATACAGAATAAATTAATGGTCCCGATTTTTTTTTATTGAATTTCTCCGCGTATAGCGAATTTTCGGAAATAATGAACAATTCTCTCGGTCCAATGGCCAAAATCCATTGAAATATCATCGGATAAACGAATCGACGACGTTAAATAAAAAATGCAGGTCTGGACCCATATTTTGATCACCCTTATTGTGTATCTTCGATTCCACAATGTGGAAAACTGGCTAATAGCAGTATTGTCAAATAACCCCGAGGGAGAAAACACTGTCAGCGGAATGTTCTAACATCGTTTCGCTTTCCCAAAAGGTGCATGACCGCATACGTCACAAAATACCCGTGGAATTCCCCAGAAACTGGTGCATGCATAGTGAGGTCAGTGCTCCGACACAGTAAACAAACATTAGATTAGATGTGACGTAAATAAAAAAATTATAACGAGGTGTCATAATCCAGCATAATCTAACAACGTGACGCAAAGTGATAATTGAACAATATAGTGAATATTCATTAGTATTTACAATATAGTGAATATGAAAAGTCTATGTGAGAAATTAGGATATGTTCCATTATGTCGAGATCAGATATTGTTTTAACTTGTATTTAAATTGGTTTTCTGTTGTAGAATTGCGTATGTGTTCTGGTATAGAATTCCAGAATGAGGGCCCAGAGTATTTAATTGGAAATGTCCGTGTGTTAAGCTGTTATTTAAAAAGCTAGACCTAATTTAAGCTAAGCCTAATGCATTTTTCTGACAAGATATATTTAGTATTTATCTGACAGGATATGAGTTGTATTGATATTTATTGTGGTATTTTTATGCTGATATCCATTACCTGTAATGTTAACTTATAGCCAAAATATTCATATTCCTGAACTATTTTTGGCAGTTGTGTATGTCCAATTGGGCAACTGTATCCTCACAGAGGACTGATATACAGGTTATTATTATTATCATTTCCAGAAAAAAATTATCAACCTTTTACGCAATTTAACAACCTAAGACGAGAAAACACAACTGTCAAAATAATGTTACTTTAAAGAATGAATAAACATAATCATGTAATTCCACATTTAGGGCCTTGTGCAAGATGACCGACCCTTTATGTACAGAGAATTTTCCAAACTATGACGGTATACAGGTATAAATATATCAATTAAGAATTTAGTATAATGTTTGTTTATAGGTCTGTGGCTTCATGAGTCGGGCGTGCTTGGAGCAACACCAGATGCTGTGGTCCTGGAACCTCCACATACACTACCAGTGCACTGCCAGACAACCACAGCCTTGACCATGGAACCTTCATACACTACCAGTGCACTGCCAGACAACCACAGCCATGACCATGGAACCTTTTTGATCTCGTTAAGCCTGTAAAAGTGTGCGGATGTAAACGAGATTTGCATGTGAGATTAAGAAATAGTTCTTATTTAATTGTAAATAGTTCTTATTTAATTGTAGCTCTGTAATGACATAACATTTGATAGTGACAATGTTTGGTGTTATTTGACCAATTGTAGATAATGGAAAAATACATTTTGTATGAATTGGAAATATGCAGTATGTTAAATGAACATTGTTCTGCTACACTGTAATGACTGTGCGTGTGTCTGCGAGCGCATATTAGCACCAGCAATTTTTAAGTGTCCTAGCACTCGCGGACATATTTACCTTGTATTATCGCTCACCCGGAAGCGATTTTTTTAAACTACTGGCTGGAAATCGGCAGATACTTTTCTTGCTCCAAATAATTACTTATGAGTACTTTTATCGGTGACATAGAAAACATTTCACAATTAGCCGCCATACTGTGCACGTGATGTTGCCTTTGGGTCACATGATCAAACGCGATTTCGTGTAGAATAAGGCCAGAATGGGCCAGCAGCACAGACATAAATAAAACACCCGTTAGTAAGTTAGTAGTTTATAGGGGCATGATTAATGATGTAACTCCATGGCCAGCAGACGGCAATTCTTAGCGTAACCTTATATAGATCCACGGGATTCCCGCTTGGTATTCTCGCTCACAACAACATCCGGTTATATACAAATGTTGACAAGCACATGCGTTCTGACAAAAAGGTAATAATTTCACACTTTTACATGGTTATTGTCAGGTAACTTTAGTTATATACATATAAGAATGCATACAGACACGAAAGACGTGTTTATTGCTCTGTTTATGGCGTTTTTGTAAGGTTTCACGTTTCATGACAATACTTATGTTTCGGCCGAGCGAGATCTTCGCCCTACTACAGCAACAGCCAGATAGAAAAACATTGTTGGGCGATTGACTTTGCCTAAGCCGGAACGAGCCCGGTACGAGATGGAATGGCGAATTGCGTGGATTGCTTGATCCATATAATGATGTCACTGGCATGTGCAGATAGATAATGTCATAATGCAATTTTTTCACCAAGTGGAAAATAATTACACGTAGATTAAGGTTGTGTTTTGGGCTCCCAGAACGACGACTGGTTGGCGACCGGCAGCCATGTTTTGGCTGTTCTGTTGAACAAACACCTACTGGGCGGCCTACAATAGTGGGTTATTCATGGTGATCTCGGCCTGTAGTGATATCGGTCTTATAAACCTGTCCTTCTTTATGAGATGTAATGGTTGCTCCCTTATGTGCGTGCGTGCGTGCGTGCGTGCGTGCGTGCGTGCGTGCGTGCGTGCGTGCGTGCGTGCGTGCGTGCGTGCGTGCGTGCGTGTGATACAGTAGGTGTGTGGACGATATGACGCAAATCACATATTATTTGTTTTCGATGTATTAATTCTTAAATAGCCATTATTATAATAGTTAAGTAATACCTTGTGTATTTGACCGTTTGAACATTTCTTGAATAATATATAATCACTAGATAAGGTATCAATACATCATATATTAAAAACAATTTAAATATGACTAGTTAAACGCAACTTAACTGGTCATAATGACTAAACACAAAGCAAGAATGTAATCAGAGAACACCAGTACACATCCCAATCAGTGATTACCAGTATTACGACAGTAGATGGTGTATTAATAGCAACCCACTAATGTAGGCCGCAAACTAGGTGTTTGTTCAATAGACGGAACAGCCAAAACATGGCCGCCGATCGTAGATCAGTCATCGTTCGGGGAGCCCAAACATACCTTAATCTATGTGTAATTATTTTCAAACTTGCTGGAAAGTTGTATTATGACATTATTTATCCACACATTCCAGTGACATCATTATATAGATCCCGCAAGCCACGCTATTCGCATCACGTTCCGGGCTCGTTCCGGTTAATATGCAGGCCCCCCATTCGACTCCACAACGAAAACGAGGCACGCGAGACTGACGAGTGAGGTCTACTTTCCCGGAAAACGAACTACTAAATTTCAGGAATATGCCGTTTTGTGCAGTTACGAAGAAGAAACGCGCATTACGATCATTGCACTCAAACGCGACGGTTGTGTTTGGTAGACAACGGTCCGACAACAGTGACAGGTGCGTGGCTTTTGATTTTAGCAGTTAGTATTCGGCGCGGGTAGTGCAATGTTTACAAACTGTCAGTGCGATCTGCCGGTAGATTAGCCGAACTTTTTTGCGCGCTTACTTGGCGATGTTTTGCTGATCTGTACTGATCCTGACAGCAACTGTTGACGCCATTACTTGTTACTGTGAGGTTTTGTGGTAGATGTCTGGGCAACGGAGCGGTCAGCCACAACTGCATGTTGATACTGCCAGTTCTACCGCTGTCGTTATTCTGATGCTGACGTCATAGTCATAGCCAACATAGTCATAGGTCGTGAATGACGTTGAATTGATGTGGACGGATCCTAGGCGTAGCACTGTAATCTAACTTCGTCTTCGGTGGGGCTAAAACTGCTACGAGTACTTAACGTTTGTCACTGAAACAATCAGTGGCGTGTTTGGCTTAATTTTTTTATCACAACGAATGATTAAACTAGCGATGACGTCGAACCATGTAATTTCCAGTGACAATAATGTTTATCATTGCATAAGCACGTTTTACTATGATCCAAGGTTCTGGCGTTTAATCACGCTTAGCCTTAGTTAGTACTACGACTGAAAGTTCGCAGGAATAAATTACCGCGTCCACGCCGTGCGACGGAATACTGTGGGCGTCGCGTAGTCGCGAGGCAAAAATAGGCCAGATCATTGATTGCGTTCATGATCTGTAGTGAAGCCCGTTTAGAAGAGTCCAACCTATAAAAAACAGAATTGTTCTAAGAGGAACTTTCTCTAGACTACGGCGTGGACGATTGTATAAAAGACTGAAAAAACGCAGCGAAATGACTCAGTACAATTTGTTTAATGAGCGTCACTCATGTCTAGTAGAGGGTCACCCCGGTTCTGCGTGAGGCAAATCGGATCTGAGTCTGATATGGGACTCTGAATTCTGTCACTTAAATCCGTGCAATATACATTCTATTGACAACGCAGTTCTAACTGAAGCGATTGTGTACCGAGGTAGAGTTTCGTGTTTTATTAGGATAGCTAATTGTAAACGAAGATATCATCTGCTGTGAGATCAGCGTGTGGAATTAAAAATTCATGTTTGTATACATGGTAAATTTTGCAAGATATTGGAGACTGGTGCTTGTTGTTACAATGTTCAGTTAAAGTCATTTTTTGTGTGAAAAGTATTTTATATGCATTATTTCTGTCAGCGTATACATACCTACATTATTCGTGTAATAAAATGTACCACGTCAATTGATATTCCATATTGATATCCCCGGATTCTTGGATAACAATCAATTATGAATGGAATATAAGTTATTGAATGGAGGATGAAATAGTGAATGGCAATATATGTAATGCGACTTCTATTTGATTGAATGATACACACACATACGCACTCACGCGCAAGCGCACAAACAGCTATATTCCAATGTACTGCAATAAATTATTCAAATAGCGCTGTGCCATAAATAATTAACAAGATTTAACTAGATTGCCATCCAAGGCAAAACACAACCAGATGGCAAGTGGACAAGGAAGCAATTGGCTTATCGAGAGTCCAAACAAATTTCACCCACCTTTCTGATATATTTGTTCATATGGTTTGACGCTGCTAACATTTACATTACTGGTCATGGACCAGTACGCTAGGCTTCACAAGTGAAATAAAGGGTTCACAAGTCGTGGTTAAATAAATTATGAGTTCTTTCAATTATAGTCAGCACACAACTCACTGGCTGAGCCATCGGTACGAGCCGCCAGAACGGTGTTTCAGTTGTAACAACTTGCCCCAATACAATTGTAACAACTTGCCCCAAACTCATTTGTTTGCAGTTGAACCGACATGGACGATAACAAATCCTGAATTTTAGTTTAACTTCTACTTGGCATTACCCCTCATACTATATAGTAGACATGTTACAAGTTTCATTCACGAAACATAAAAAGTGGCTGCGTGAGATGATATTATACGGGCAAAAAAGTTTTAGGTGGTTAAAAAGTAATTTTTTCACACCTCGTAAATTTCGTTTTCTGAACTCCCGATTTTTGGACAGTGTGTCTGCTGGTGGACTTCCAACCAATTACTGTCGATGGTATATCCACATCTGTGCTACTTTTTCGTAAAACGACTCTAACAACTTGTCCCTGTATACAACTAGCCCCGGTCTCCCCTAACTAAAATTGTTTTAAACATAATAAAGTATATGGGTAATAATCACACGCGAGAAGTTACATTTCCGGAAATATTTGTGCCCATAGATCCTTTTTCCAGTAGGTTGGGCAAAGTCGGACCAAATCTTAGCCGAATGGAGTACACACGACGAGTGTTTGCATAAGCAATACATAGCAGCTTTATTAGCAAGCAAGTTTAACAGCATATAAAATGACTGCATTGTGTGAATAACACAACCGTGTTTGCACAGAGGAAATTCATACACGTCGGGTATGGGTGGCAGCGTGGGTATATCTTTTACAGTGGCTGGTTAGAACAATGCGAACGCATCGGTCGACTATCAACACGGTGGTGGTATCGACTACGCCGCCGCGAGCCGTTGTGTAGCGGCGCGTAACGTTCTCCCGCGGCTTGTGCCAGCCAAGGAAAAGGTGCGCACAAAAGACTCTGCGTAAGCACCAGTATATCATGGTGTGGAAAATAACTGACACATTTTGACGTTTCATACGACTCCACTTCAGTCTTGTAGCTAGTTAACCAAACAATGCTACTTGTAAGTTGACACCGCTTAAGCCATATGACTAGATTTGTCTTGAACGATTCTTATGACTTCGGTCGGCGTCACTTCTGGATTCAGTCTAGTCATCCACGCGTGGCCGCTACGGCTCGCCACTTCGGTTATCTAAAAAAGATATTTCCGCTGTTGACTATTTACTAAGTCAAAGCATGTGTTGGTGTAGATTGAGGTCGAAAGTCAGACATCCAAACAAACAACAGACTGATGCGGACTGCATGAACAACTGAATGTCCTGTTGAATCAGAGCATGCCACTTGTTATACAACTACATAATGCATGTATTAAACTGACATGGAGCAATTTATTTTCTACAAATTAACGTATAAACTTTATTTACATTAATCATTATGTTAATGTTATTATATTAATTTAATTAACTTAGTTCTGCATTTATGGCTAAACATGTTTGTAAACATAATTGTGTGCCATAGAACGATTACAAACCCGAAGTGACTAAAATAATCAATTAAGAACTAAATCCACAATGTGACTGTCAATACGGTAGCTAGCGAACTCTCCCTGACAGCTGCTGTCCCACAACGTGCTGATTGTATATTTTACAGTGAAACGAGATTACAATGACGAAGACCTGCAAGACGAGGGAGAGCGACGCAGAGAGTACGAGCGGCGACAGCGACTACTGCCCGAGCAATGGCAGCAGCTACAGGTAGGCCCGAATCAAGTCGAATCCAGTCCCACCACCTGCTGGATAGCTGCTAAATACACCTCAGCAAGAAAGCCTGTCCGCTCCCGTTTTACTGCTTAAGACAAGAAGACTTCGGTAAAAAAATTACAAAAAACTGCATAATAATATATCATTTCGGTAGCATTTCCCGATTTGCGCATTCGTCGAAAATACGCATTTGCTGAAAACTAGTTTATGTTTTTGTATTCGTAATGTCTACATGTTTACGAATGCGTTATTTTTACATCGTCAGCGAGTCGTTGGCGCTCCCGAAAGCGCCGCGCAGGGGCCGCAAGCGATCGGCCGAGGAAGCCAAGTCGCGCAAGCTCATGCGACAGTGGCTGACCGACTTAATCGACGAGGACCGTATCCCAGGTCTGTGCTGGATGGACGACGACAAGACGTTGGTTCACATCCCGTGGCTGCACGCCTCCGGACGCACGTTCGACACCGACAAGGACTCGACACTCTTCATGGAATGGGCAATACACACAGGTACGAAGTGATGTGGTAGGAACTGTCAAAGTAGTTTGTTACGATAGGTGTATTATTATTATTATCATCATTATCATTATTAGTGGTTGTAACGATAGCAGCAGCAGCGACGGAGGCAACTGTGTCATTTGGACACCACTTATTGTTGTTATTGTTGATAGAACAGGGAACTCTCACAACGTGTTGCCGTAGAAACAGTAATAACTAAACCACAAAACAAGACAAAATAATAATAATATAAATAATCGTTTCTGTTTATAACTGCTACATATAAATGGCGTTAACGGAACGGAAACACGTTAGTTATTCTTCTGATTCAAACCTGTGTCCTGTGCGTAACGATAACGTTGCTCCGTGCAGACAAGCACGTCCCGGACGTGACGCAGCCCGACCCGAAGCGGTGGAAGGCCAACTTCCGCTGTGCCATCAACTCGCTGTCCGACGTTCACGAAGAGCCGGCACAAAGCTGCAAGAAGGGGCACAACGCCTACAAAGTGTACCGCTTCGATGCCGACAAGAGACTGGCGAAGAAGCGATCCTGTTCATCAAACGGTCAGACGGCTGTGGTCAATGCCGACAGACGGGAACTGACCAAAGCCAAGAGGATGAAGCGGGTGTGCATCAACGTTTCATGCGGTTTCTGTTATCATCAACAATAATATTTACATGCTGAAATAATAGTTCCGTTACTGTTGTTATTTTTCTGCAGTTGGATGAAATTTAATACAAGAATCGTGTAGAAATTCTAAGTCGATGTCCTAATCATGTGTATTTGTTTTTTTAAAGGTTTGGTTCCCGAAAGTTCGCCTATGGCTTTTTGCTGAATGAATGCGCAAGTGGAAAGATATATATCATTGCGTGAAGTATAAAACAATCAACACTATATTAAAAAGATGACAACCATTAAAGTTACAAAGTTTGCGTCGGATGGGCAGGGGGTCAGTGCACTATATAATCACACTCGGACCCCTCTGTGAATTTCTGCTGCTTATTTGTGCAGATGAAAGCCCCCAACGAGCCAGCCATTACAAAATGGCTGAAACAACAGCAACCTGACGAATACTGCGACGCCTACGATGACGTCACCGTTGACGAGTTTGTTGACCCGAGCGCAGAAGGCGGCGTGTCGTCTGTCGCGGAGTACGGAGGCGCCGGGTTGTGTGGCGCCGGGATGATCCTGGGGCGCGAGGAGACGGTTGAGTCGTGTCGAGACGAGTACCCACCAGAATACATGAATCTTGCAGGTGGGTCTTTGCTCTTGCAGGTGGGTCTTTGCACAAAGGTCCTTCCTCGATTAATTTTTTTCGCTTGTCTCATTTTGGAATAATTTATGATAAACCAAGCCTATCCAGTATTGACTACAACACGCTAGCTCGTTTGTGCAAATGTGTTATTGAGTTTTGGTGAAATCGTCATACAAACTATTACATTAGTTTGAATGGATCCAGTCAAACTTCGGCGAACAAAATTGGCAAAAGTGGTCCAGCCGTATATACTATGACATAAGGCCAATCACAGTTTCGCAAGTTACTGATCTAACGAGCAAAGTCGTTTTCGTTTTTAATTACTATTATTATCGTCATTATATCGTTATTCCACCGTATGGTGTATGCCTACAAGCCATTCATTAAAGACTTGATTGTGAAAGACCATACTGTAACAGACCATACTGTAACAGACCATACTGTAACAGACCATACTGTAACAGACCATACTGTAACAGACCATACTGTAACAGACCATACTGTAACATACCATACTGTAACAGACCATAATGTAACATACCATACTGTAACAGACCATACTGTAACATACCATACTGTAACATACCATACTGTAACAGACCATACTGTAACAGACCATACTGTAACATACCATACTGTAACAGACCATACTGCAACATACAATACTGCAACAGACCATACTGCAACAGACCATACTATAACAGACCATAATGTAACATACCATACTGTAACATACCATACTGTAACATAACATACTGTAACATACCATACTGTAACAGACCATACTGTAACAGACCATACTGTAACATACCATACTGTAACAGACCATACTGTAACAGACGGGACGGTTCGGTTGAATGGAGAATTTATGCGACTGCTCATTCCCAGTGTTGCTGTACACAACGCCTCAGAGTGTCGTCTGTTTGCAGCGATCCCCCTGACGGTCGATGAGTTCTCGTCACAGCCCCACACGTACGCCACGGCGATGTGCCAGTGCAGCCAAGGTTTCTACCCTCGCTTCTTCTCTAGTGTAGAGTATCATATACGTAGATGAACTGGTCTTAAAGCAACTACGTTTACGTGCGAAAAAAAAGATTTTTTTAATGCCTGTTCAACACGTCAGAAAGTTTAAGCCCATAGCATGGGACTTGCCTGAACTACTAATGTTGTGAAATTTCACTCGAATAGGTATATATTCTAAAAAGAGTGGGTATAATTTAACATATCTATAGTTATTAACAGGTGGCGCTGTATGCACGGTAAGAGTATTAGAGAATCACAATGCTTTCTAGATATCTCGCCACTATCTTCAACTCGACACTGTCTCTTGTGTTTACTGCTGTTTCTCGCCGTTCATTCACCGTTGTGTTGTTGCAGACCTGTGCAGCAGTCCGGCAGGCAGCGATAGCCACAGCGTCGACAGTGGACTCGCTGACCTCACCGGGACCAGCATTCCAGAGGTGAGAGGTCATCCGCACTCGTGACATGCATCTTGACGTCACTGTCACATAAAATCTTATTTACCTCGCAAAAAGTAGGTTGAATTCTTCTAATATTTCCAAAAAAAAATGTAGTATGAATTAAATAAGATCCAATATACTGGAATATCCATTCAAAGGAAATTACGGTAGATTTACATTGATCTCAAAACAAGTCTCTCTGGCAGTTGTTCTCCATTAGGCCCTTACCTTTTGAAACAAATCTGCACATATCAGTAGTTTTTAGCAATGAAAATTGGTTTGCTAATAGTTGATATTGGCGTTGGCTGAGGGATTTATTAGAGCAATGGTGAAAACATTGTGTTAGATGTTTTCTTGTTCTGGTCGTGTACAGTAGCCTAAAAGTAAGATAAGTAAATGTTTAAAAGGAAAATACAGTTTACATTCATGTATTTGGATTGACACTTCCAGAATGTATATTAATTAATTAATATGTCGTCGTTCTATTGCAGATGTTAGACGAATGGCAGTCGGAAACTGAAAGTGGTGGGAAATGGTTTCTGCCACTGACGTCTGTAAACGTATCGTTCACGCAAGGTAAGGCATACACGTGGATGTCTCTCGACTAGCACACTGTCTAATAACTTCAGTGTACAGTTCGACGTGGTTCTTTACTGGGGAAATGTGTCCGGTGGACTGCTAAAAATTGCACTAATAGTTGGTCGTGTTGTTCTCTCTTGAAACAATCCTAGTTTGTAGGCCTCTCAAGTCTCAAGTAGTTATACTCCAAACAGCCCAATCTTGAGCTAACGCAGGAGTTTGGACCAACGGCTTTTAGTGTCTCTTCCGAAAGACACGGGCAACGTGGGGTGAACGAAATTGCCCAAGCTTCGAAACGGCGGAGGTGGAATCGAACCACCGTCCTCTCGATCGACAGGCGGGTGCTCTAACCATTAGACCACCGCTCCCACTGCTTCCGTATACTACGTTAATACGTATTATATGTATTGTCTAGTATTTCTACCGTAGAAAATAAACTGTTTGTGCGATCTGTTACGCTCGCAAAGATTGACGTATATTCCTTGTCTCTTCAGGGAGCGACTACGGATGTGACGACACGACCACAGAAGTCAGCCTGACACAGCCCCTCTAAACGAGAAATCCCTTTCACAGTGAACGAACCGATCAGATTCACTTAAACTGGTTACTGACTGCTCTGTCAGTGAGCTCGAACGATTGTGTGAACCGTTGTGGCGTCAACAGGCCTATGAAAGACGACTATGCGTGTGTGCTTTGTGTAGACAGTGCTGAATGAGTGGCGAGGAGTGTAGATGTTCTAAGGTGATACGTGGAGAGAGGCCAAGGCTTGGAAGCCGTCGCCCAACCTTTGCGTCACGGTCCATGGTGCGTTAACGTGTCTTCGTGCTCGACTTTGAGATGAACGTCGACGACATGTCGATACTGAAACTTGCACGTTGTGCAACCAGTATAAGGCGACAACAACTGGCACGCATGCACGAGAGCGCCCACGCCAGAGACAAGGAGAGCTTCCAGACTACACGCTTGCTGTTCCTCCGACGATCGGCGCCGTTGATTGCAACGCTTTGCAACAACTGACTATCGAAGACTGGTCGTTGTCTATAGTGCGGACAATGTAAATCATATACACAGATAACAGTCGGCGGACGAACCCGTGTCATAGTCATCTTAGTTACACGTGCATGGGTATCGATATCACTGGTTTTGTGACATTATTCGCAAATTACGTTGTAGCGCAACATAAAACGTACTGGAGCGCAGGCAGCTAAATACGTTATTTGCATGTCAACAAGTTACGTTGTAGCGCAACATAAAACGTACTGGAGCGCAGGCAGCTAAATACATTATTTGCATGTCAACAAATTACGTTGTAGCGCAACATAAAACGTACTGGAGCGCAGGCAGCTAAATACATTATTTGCATTCAACAAATTACGTTTCATGACAGCAACTAGTAGGTGCTTACGTATGAAAATTATTATAATTTTTAAAGATTTTTATTGACGAAAAATCAACATGTAGCGGTTTTGTCCAATTGGGATGACTTCCGTGGAATAACTCGTCCACAGTTATTAACAGTGGCGTTATTCCATCTGTGTTCATTTATTTATTAACGATCCAGATGGACCAACCAATTTCATAAATGTTAACGGTTGGTATGTCGGTAACAGTTGGTATATCGGTGGTTTCGCTACAGGTAATGGGTTACCCAGGTACTCCACCTGGTGATGTGGTCCGTAAACTATTGGTTGGACGCACAGGTCTAGTGTATTCGCCAGCACGTTGCCTTGTTATTGAAAATGTTTTAATACTTGACACGCAAGACACTACCTCCACTGTAGGCTATGCAGCAACGACTTACCAGTGTGCCCCGTCCGCTGGGTGGCGCAATTGTACCGAGGATCACGAAGGATTGTCGGTGCACTAAGTGTTTTTATTGCGGAACATTTGGTGAAGGGTGTGAATCTTTGTACATATAAATTATAGGCCAGAATGACGTAGTACTGAATACACTTTATAGTCGTGTCTAAAAGAAAATGTATATCAAATATATTCTTCTGACTTGGTTAAACTGTTCGCGAAGGTTTAGTTATTGTATCTATTTTACTGTTATTGTGAATGCTATGTGTTCACCGATTGTGCTTTATTATACAGTATAGTTGTTGTGTTGTCGGGGGGGGGGGGGGGTGTTCACGATGCCCACGAAGACAACGTTGTGTCCGCCGTTTGTGAGTGCGTGCATACGTGCGTGCGTAGCTGCCACTAGTTTGTGTGTAATGAAAGAATAGAGAAACGAAACGAAAAGGTGCACGACTTGTTTGTAGTGATTGAATGCCGGCCGTTTATGCCGTGCGGAGGAGACACTGCTTATCTTACGTCACCTGCAGGTCTGGAATGATTCACCGACCGACATTACAACGCCCCATTCCGTACTTGTAGCAACATTTTATACAGCAGTATTAACCTATGTCAGGAAGTGCGTGTTCACCATGCCGGTTGTGCAAATAAGTGGCGGCTAAATGTTTCACTCATTCGTTTTCCTGCGTGTTAAAATAACTATTCTGTCGCTATTCCAGACGAATAGAGGTAACCATCCACATTACCAGCACAACCATGTTTTGGGCTTCTCATACCAATTTATAGTGTAACTTTTGTATTGTACCCGGCGATTTTTCGTTAGGCAGCATTTGTAATAAATCATGTGATCATATACCTGATGTCCGGTGTAGACCCTATCTTTTTTATGACTGAACTGCGTCTGGATCGCGCGGGGGGGTTTTTATTTACATATTCATATAATGTGTGCTAGTTGAGTTCGCCGCGCTAATGCTGAACTTGCGCGCCCGACGTTATCAGGAAGAAAAAACGCAAAGTCGTGACAACTAGGCCTAAGTAGGCCAACGACCGAATTTACCACAACAAATCTTCGGCCAAATCTAACAGTCCCCGTTTTAGGATCTCGTCTCGCTTCGGGTGGCTCTATGTATTATGTATACACTAATTACGACGTCGGCGTCGAGATAGCGATAGCGGAAACAGCTCCGAGCTTCCCGGCAAGCGGATCTATTTTGGCTCCGGTCACGTGACGCGACACACGTATGTTTGAGATATGTCCGCTGTCGTCTGTCACGAATGTGGTACCTAGGTCTGGGACATTATGGGTTGTACTGAATACGTCATGTTGTATAGCTTTGATGTTTAGTGTTCTTTTATGGCGATACTGAACGGTCGATGACCGACTGTATGTAGGCCTACATACCTTAACATACCTTGAACGGGTTTGGGGCAGGGAGCCGACTGGCTCATAGAGTATATATAGCCCCCCATCAGTGGTTATGACAGTAATTTTGATATTTTGTTTTGAAATTGTTTACTGTTAGTGCAATGACAAAGTCGCTTGGTAGGGTATTCCATGGCTTGATTACTCCCTGTGAAAAGAACTTGTGACGGAGATAACTAAAATTTGAATTTCTTTTTTGTGAAGTAGATTGTGGGCGTATTTCAGCAAAACACACTTATTTGAATTCCTCGAAGCGCCACGGGAAATAAGCTAAATTATGTTTCTCCCTTTCACCACACCTCCTCATCTAAACTGTCTATAAAACATACACAGCAACACAAACTTATCCTACTGCGTGTGTTAACTGTGTATGAAGTGTGAGGCACGACAGCGACAGTTTCCATACACCAAACTAAACATAATAAAAATTCTAACAATTTTGCCACGCTGCTGTCTTGCGTGGGTGCCACGCTGCTGTCTTGCATGGGTGCCACGCTGCTGTCTTGTATGAGTACCATACTGGCATGGTGTAATCAAGATGCATTCTCACAACAGTTTTATACAATGGCACGAATGTATCTTTGTCTAGAAACTGGAAAGTTCTGAGAATGATTTTTGTCCTCTTTGTTGATAATTTTATTAACGTGGTCATTAATGGACAGATTTGTGCCTACAGTGACCCCCTTTTGCTTTTTGATTGTGTCAAGCAGATGCTTAGTGTTGCTAAGTGTCATAGAATATTAAATTGACCCAACATGGAGGGATCCAAACTATGAAAATGGGTGTCCACTTTCCCAACATATATCCGTCTTTGGGGGGGGGTTCGAACGACCCCCCGTTTGAAATAATTTTTTTAACTGTAAAATGTTTTCAAATCATCTCAGAAATCCCTGGCTTTTTGTGTATGCTCAAAACCCCATTTTCGAAACCCTGAGAATGAGCCTGACATTGTATATATGTTACAGTCAATCTGCGTAATAAGGCACTGTTATTACACAGTTTGACTGGTGACCATTTCAGTCATACTGTGTAATAACAATTTGTGTTCCTTTGTCATTATATATTGTTGCAATGTTAATTGTGCATTAATGTCAGCTTTCATAATTCTTCAGACATTCACATTACTTAAGTAAATAAACAAAATTAATAAATATATATTTGCAAATGGCAACATTTTGTTAATAATTTATCCCTCTCTGGGTACAATCCCACTCTGGGTACAAGACCCTATCTGACAATGTGATTGACAGCTATCTCACTGGTGTTCTCTGATTTGATGGACAGGTAATGGATGACCCAACCATTCTCCAACTGGGAATGCTAATTGCCTAACAATAGTGACTGTATTAATTGGCCATTGTGCATTGCCTGTCCTGATAAAAAGAACACAATCAGTAGGTGTTAATCACTTACCTCTTGGCACAGCTACGACAATGGCACAGGATAATGACGAAGTACAATTTAAGGAAGAACTCTACAAAAGGTTTCAAATATGTCAAAAACATCTAATTCCCAAAGTGGAATATTTCAATACTATAGAACAACTCAAGCTTGCGGCAACTGATGAATCTTCAAAGTCATGCCATGGATACTACATACTCAGCAAGTACCAATTTTTTATGAAAATTTTTTGGGGGTTTTAAGTGTGAGAAATTTACCAGACATTTCACAATTTGAGGGGTAGATAGTAGTCTATTTAATCAATGCAAATATTCCAACCTATAATAAATGAGGTATGGGTGGAAAGATAGTTGAATACTCTTCCAAATCCACCATAGCTAACATGTAATTATGTAGTAATGACATCATACTAGGATTATGTCATAGAAATTACTCCACAGCCCCAGGCCAGATTGTTCAAGAAGCTTAATATCAGACAAATGCAATGTCGGTGGCTTGAATAACATGATGTGGTTTCATTTTGATTTGGTAATGGTGAAATGTCACACTTTCATTCATTGATGTGCACATTGAAGCCACATAGGTAATTCCCTTCAAAGATTTTCTCAGTCAGAAGCCCTGAGTTAATATCCACCACAGTTGTATTGGATACCAATTCAAGCCTTAATCCTTTCTCTGTTAAATTATTCCTTTCTTTGTGCAATGTCCCCAATGAAAGGGTCTTACTTCAGTTAGCCATCAATCGCACAGGTGAGCACAAATGAAAGCTGTCAATACTGTCTCACAAAAGTCAATGTCCTTTCATTATTTTGCACATTAAGCCTTACAAACAAATTAATTTAAAAGGGAAGTTAAACCAATTGCTAAGTTTATTATAAAATACACATTGATAAACACCATGATTATGAGTATATTACAATTACAATATATTACAATATATATATTTCCTTCTCACAATTTTGGTTTAGGTAGTTTATAATTAAAATTGCATAATGATTAAAATTTGTTCCTATGTTTCGCAGGTATCAAATTCTTCAATGCGGTGACATCGAGAAGTTGATAAATAAACGAAAAACAGAACAAGAAGAGCCAATATATCATGTGTGCATTGAGAACACCTATGACGTCATCCAAAGAGCACACGTGGCTACTGGCCATGGTGGTCGAGACAGAATGATGAAATATTTCGGTACCAAGTATGCCAACATCACCAGGGAAGCAGTAGAGCTGTTCAAATCATTCTGTTCGGTGTCAGCAGAAATGAAAGAGACCAATGACCAAAGGGGTTGTTGTGAAGCCAATCCTAGTCAGGTGGATCTCTCATAGTCAGGTGGATCTTATCGACATGCAATCATCCCCACAGTCACATTTCAAGTGGATCTTTTTTATCAGTTCCATCTCAAAATGTTTTGTATCATACAACCTCGCAGCGAGCAGCAGAAGTGATTATATTATGAATTTAACATTCTTGGCTTAAAAACAACTACCTCTGGGTATACGCTCTCATCCATATCCATACATATAATTATGAGAATATGGCATATTGTATAATTTGTTTGACATATATTGTGGAAATGTTGCACATTTATATAATTTTCAATGATACAGTAAACTATTACAAATTGTAGAATCATAATAAAGTTATATGTTGTTCAATAAGACAGTGTTGTTGTGTCTCAAGTACGTATATAACATTTCTAACATTTAATTTAAGATACACAATAGAAGACAAATTGTAATTGATACTACACAGTGTTTCCTCTGGGTATAATGGCACAAAGCGCACCTACGGGGACTGGGGCATTGCACCTCGTAATAAAAGCATTAATTTGATGATAAGTGCTTTCAATCATGTGGAATAATTTCAATTCATGGTGTTCCATAAGATCCAAAGTGAACCTGAGCAATAATTTTAAATCATAATTTCATCACAATAAAAAAAATATTTTTGAGTATAAGAAATAGATAGCTGCTAGGTGGCAGTTTCTGAAAATATATGGCTATTTAGATGAAAAAACCACAAGTTTGCCCACACCACTTGTCATTAACCAGGAGAAATACTGTTTAAGTCATTACACAAAATGACTGCACCTCTTTTCCAGTCATTTCGCGTAATGACTGAAATTTTCAGTCATTTCGTGAAATGCCTGAGTGAAACAGTCATTTTGCGTAATGCCTAAACATGTTAGTCATTGAAATGACTGGTTATGCAGATTGACTGTAACATATATACTAGACTGGTCAGACACAGCCAAGGGCTTCCAAGTACATCAGTGTCTCTGGCAGGTCATCCTATTCAAACGTGTATTTCTCAGTTGCTGGGTTAACCAATGATCTTATCTGCATCCATTTTTTTCTTTTGTGAACCGGTCGTTGCTGGTCGGACGGGTAATGAAAGGGAATTTCCTTGAAGTGTTCTTTGACGTTGGGCGCACACCTTGTTCTTGAAAGTAAGTCAGACCTAAAGAGCAAGTGGGACTTGGAGACATTGTGTAGGATATGCCAGGGGCAAAGTAGTAGTAATCACTACCACCAGTGGCTTATGAGGATGATCAGACAGGAAGTGCGTGTAATCTTGTCTCCATTACACAGAGTTCCACTGCCATTCGTTGAATCAACCGCATGCCATATCTTCAGTGCAAGGAACACATCATAGTGGGATCCACGATAAAGGGATTGTTACAATATTGAGGAGAAAATGAACACGTAATCCAACTATAGGACTGGACGAGTCACTTGTGGATGCCTTGCCTCCATTCAAAGTGTTTAATCGGTTTCAAAGAATATTTCCATTGTCAGTGTCTTTGGCACATAACTAATTTTTAACTGCAAATCTCTAACTGTCTGCCACAGTGATGAAGAGAGACAAATGGAAATGACTAGATAACATTAACGGTAATTTAAAGAAACTGCTTCCCATTAATACAAAACATGTACTCAAGAAATAATTTGATCATATCCAATCAAAACAATAACTGAACCTGAGAAAATAATTGATGTCATCAACGTTTCCACACAAACAAATCAGCAATAAAAACAATAATTAGAGTTATTGGATGACTCAGAAAAACAAGGAATATTTGTCGGAACGTAAGAAAGTTTAACTTCACATCGATGCCAATGTTCAATCTGTGAGGTTATGCCACAAACCATGGCTTAGAAACTTGCTAAATCAGATCGCGGTGAATGGCTTTACTGATCTTGATTAGATTAGTAATAATTTGTCTAATATCACATTCTTGAATATAATGTTGCAGATTAATTAATTCATTCATTCATGCACACATGGTATTTTCCCTTATTTTATGCATGCAGTTGCAATAAAACATTCAAAATCGTCGATTAACTACAGTTGTTACACCATCATAAGTTGCATAACTGTTAATTGACATGGTAAACAACTATGACTGTTTTTGCTATACATAACATCCATGATCAGGAATCTCACAGGATGTGGTGTTCGGAACCAACAAGAAAAGAGGTTCGAATACACCCTACAGGTCCATGTCATTGTACCGGGTGATATGTGATCATGTGATGCGTCATCATGAGCTGTCATCACTGTTGCCTGGGTCGAGCAGTTGTTTCCAGTAGACCCTCTGTAGCCGTGGACAGCCTGGCAGCATCTCGACTGTGGCTGAGCGCACCCGTGTACAGTCCACGTTCAACAGAGTCAGACTGGGTAACCGCACACGCGTGATGCCTGAAACAATGTTAAAGCTACACTGATGACCAAAATATGTAGAATCCAAAGTAATTACCTTTAAAGACACAAGGCATATGTTCATTTCAATATTTTTTTCTCCTTCTGCACACACGCACTGTCATAACCTTTTGTATAAATGAGTTAGTTAATTATATTTCATTAGTGGCTCCTATGGGAGCGACTACAAAGTCTTTATGGGAGTCACTGACCCCTTACTAAGTTATATTGTGTTCGTATTTTTCCATGTGAACATATTAATGCATATTTTGTTTTTAATCACTCAATGTTTATTTGTATTGTAAAAAAATAAACTTTCTTGTTCTTATTATTCATAAAAGCTTTGCTTTGAGGAACATACATGTCCAAATCTGTTGAAAAAGATCACCCTACTATAATTATGCGAGAATACATAAAACATTAAACGTACATATGATGGGTTTGTTTATATGATTTGTATTTACATCTGTTTAAATAAACACACAAATATTACATTTCTTCTTGCCCTTTTTCGACAATCTTATAGTTATGCAACGTAGTGCAGTGATCCGACTTGTTGACTAGAGTCGAAGGGGCTGACTCGAGTCGGACTCAAATCGCCCATTTTGACTTGACTTGGAATTCAGAGAAATGACTCAAGACTTAACTTGTAGGTCACTGACTTGGCTGACTTGCCAGTTTGTGACTTGCTACAAAGTTGCTCGCAACGTATACAAAACGAGTCCATGTTGTTGTGACCGGTCGCAATGAATACAATAATTATTATTAAGTACTTGTTATAACTGGATAATGTTGTGATGGGGCAGCATCCGCATAAATGTTACGCTAAAAATTAACGCAGAAAAACAACAACTATAATGGCTTTTGGTGGTGACTTGAGGATGACTCGAGTAGGACTTGAGTCGCCCATTTTGACTAACTTGGAATTCAGAAAATCCCTCGAGACTTTATTTGGAGGTCATTAAATTGAGACTTGACTTGCAGGTCAATGACTTGCCAACAAGTCTGGTAGTGATGACATTGCGTTTGTCTATTGTTGAAATAAACATTAATTCAATAACACCTCCTATCCAACGTTTAATGATCAAATTTGGTTGCATTTTTTTATTCCATAATAAATATTTAAGGGAAACATAAACCCATTGTTTTAATGACTGTTGCCCAGACATGTGTGAGATATCATTAGGCTCAGAGAAATAATATGTAATTCCACATCTATGGCACCTACTATAGTTAGCTAATTCGTTGATCGTTGGATAACTTAATTATGAGTGCCACTATTTCTAAACTGCTAATAAGCATTTTGGTCGAGCGACGAGCAATAAACAATAAACAAACAAACTTGCTAAATTCTGACTAAAATTAACAATATACAAGTTGAATCGTCAGTTACACTTTAAGTACACATCTACAGCAAGTATAATACAGTAAAACCTGCTCGTATCGGACGTCATCGAGACTGCAATATGTCTGTAATAGACAGGTGCCCACTATGGGAATGTTATCACGTGGACACTCACTAGGTGGTGCCATTGAACTGCAGCTGTTCACTAGATGGCACCATTGTTTTGCAGATTTGCAATCACTGCCTCCACGAAAAAGGCTAAAACTACCAACAGTAGACCAACATGTATGAAGTCCAAGTATAAATATCTGCATTCTAATTTTAGGTTATTTTTAGTTTTAAATTATTCGATAATAAGAGTACACTGTATGACAGAAATCAAATTAAATTATTTGATAATAAGGGTACACTGCATGAGAAAAGTCTCTGTTTAACACCCATCTAGCAGTAATTGTGTATTTAACAGCTGTTTTATCTAGTTGCTGTTACTCACCTTTGTCAGATATGTTGGTCTTACACAAGTTCAGTTTTGCCAGAAAAATACACTTGTTTAGAGCACCAGACTTGAGGAATTGATTTGAGATACTGCAACAGAGAGAGAGAGAGAGAGAAACACACTCATTAGAAAGACAACCAGGCAAACACCAACCAACATATACAAAAACTTACACCAAAAAATATAATATAATATTGACGTCTTACACATATTGCCAGTACCAAGCAACAAAAGGCACTCCATATTGCCAGTACCAAGCAACAAAAGGCACTCCATATTGCCAGTACCAAACAACAAAAGACACTCCATATTGCCAGTACCAAGCAACAAAAGGCACTCCATATTGCCAGTACCAAGCAACAAAAGGCACTCCATATTGCCAGTACCAAGCAACAAAAGGCACTCCATATTGCCAGTACCAAGCAACAAAAGGCACTCCATATTGCCAGTACCAAGCAACAAAAGGCACTCCATATTGCCAGTACCAAGCAACAAAAGGCACTCCATATTGCCAGTACCAAGCAACAAAAGGCACTCCATATTGCCAGTACCAAGCAACAAAAGGCACTCCATATTGCCAGTACCAAACAACAAAAGACACTCCATATTGCCAGTACCAAGCAACAAAAGGCACTCCATATTGCCAGTACCAAGCAACAAAAGGCACTCCATATTGCCAGTACCAAGCAACAAAAGGCACTCCATATTGCCAGTACCAAGCAACAAAAGGCACTCCATATTGCCAGTACCAAGCAACAAAAGGCACTCCATATTGCCAGTACCAAGCAACAAAAGGCACTCCATATTGCCAGTACCAAGCAACAAAAGGCACTCCATATTGCCAGTACCAAGCAACAAAAGGCACTCCATATTGCCAGTACCAAACAACAAAAGGCACTCCATATTGCCAGTACCAAGCAACACAAGGCACTCCATATTGCCAGTACCAAACAACAAAAGGCACTCCATATTGCCAGTACCAAGCAACAAAAGGCACTCCATATTGCCAGTACCAAGCAACAAAAGGCACTCCATATTGCCAGTACCAAGCAACAAAAGGCACTCCATATTGCCAGTACCAAGCAACAAAAGGCACTCCATATTGCCAGTACCAAACAACAAAAGGCACTCCATATTGTCAGTACCAAGCAACAAAAGGCACTCCATATTGCCAGTACCAAACAACAAAAGGCACTCATGGCGCTAGTGTAACGAGTCCATAACAGGTTACATATATTATTTGTCCTGTGTTGGATCTTTTACTTCCCCTGGCATAGACACCAGATAGACTATTAGGGACTAACGACTTTTAGTGTCTCTTCTGAAAGACAAAACGCTTTACACTTCACCTGTTCATTCCAAAACCATCTCAACTTCTCTGGGAAGCATTCAACCACACTACAATCATCGTGCAAAGATTTTGTTCATATATATTTACCACTGTCTATTGTCTGTCTATTGTCGAAGCCTGGTGTTCTAACCATTGCGCTACTGGTCCTCTTGCCAAAGTCTGGCGTTCTAACCATTGTGCTACTGGTCCTCTTGCCGGAGTCTGGTGTTCTAACTGTTGTGCTACTGGTCCTCTTGCCAGAGTCTGGCATTCTAACTGTTGTGCTACTGGTCCTCTTGCCAGAGTCTGGCATTCTAACTGTTGTGCTACTGGTCCGCTTGCCAGAGCCTGGCGTTCTAACCATTGTGCTACTGGTCCTCTTGCCGGAGTCTCGCGTTCTAACC
Source organism: Lamellibrachia columna (assembly GCA_963662155.1). Lineage (NCBI taxonomy): Eukaryota > Metazoa > Annelida > Polychaeta > Sabellida > Siboglinidae > Lamellibrachia > Lamellibrachia columna. The sequence continues at coordinate 54,502,997 of OY759261.1, read as the reverse complement.
GTTGCGCTACTGGTCCTCTTGCAGGAGTCTGGCGTTCTAACTGTTGCGCTACTGGTCCTCTTGCCAAAGTCTAGCGTTCTAACCGTTGCGCTACTGGTCCTCTTGCTGGAGTCTGGCGTTCTAACCATTGCGCTACTGGTCCTCTTGCCAAAGTCTGGCGTTCTAACTGTTGCGCTACTGGTCCTCTTGCCAAAGTCTGGCGTTCTAACTGTTGTGCTACTGGTCCTCTTGCCGGAGTCTGGCATTCTAACCGTTGCGCTACTGGTCCTCTTGCCAAAGTCTGGCAATCTAACTGTTGTGCTACTGGTCCTCTTGCCAAAGTCTGGTGTTCTAACTGTTGCACTACTGGTCCTCTTGCCAAAGTCTGGCGTTCTAACTGTTGCGCTACTGGTCCTCTTGCCAAAGTCTGGCATTCTAACCATTGCGCTACTGGTCCTCTTGCCAAAGTCTGGCGTTCTAACTGTTGAGCTACTGGTCCTCTTGTCAAAGTCTGGCGTTCTAACTGTTGCGCTACTGGTCCTCTTGCCAAAATCTGGCGTTCTAACTGTTGCACTACTGGTCCTCTTGCCGGAGTCTGGCGTTCTAACTGTTGCGCTACTGGTCCTCTTGCCAAAGTCTGGCGTTCTAACCGTTGCGCTACTGGTCCTCTTGCCAAAGTCTGGCATTCTAACCATTGTGCTACTGGTCCTCTTGCCAAAGTCTGGCGTTCTAACTGTTGCGCTACTGGTCCTCTTACCAAAGTCTGGCGTTCTAACTGTTGCGCTACTGGTCCTCTTGCCAAAGTCTGGCGTTCTAACCGTTGTGCTACTGGTCCTCTTGCCAAAGTCTGGCGTTCTAACTGTTGCGCTACTGGTCCTCTTGCCAAATTCTGGCGTTCTAACCGTTGCGCTACTGGTCCTCTTGCCAAAGTCTGGCGTTCTAACTGTTGTGCTACTGGTCCTCTTGCCAAAGTCTGGCATTCTAACCGTTGCGCTACTGGTCCTCTTGCCAAAGTCTGGCGTTCTAACTGTTGCGCTACTGGTCCTCTTGCCAAAGTCTGGCGTTCTAACCGTTGCGCTACTGGTCCTCTTGCCAAAGTCTGGCGTTCTAACTGTTGAGCTACTGGTCCTCTTGTCAAAGTCTGGCATTATAACTGTTGCGCTACTGGTCCTCTTGCCAAAATCTGGCGTTCTAACTGTTGCGCTACTGGTCCTCTTGCCAAAGTCTGGCGTTCTAACTGTTGCGCTACTGGTCCTCTTGCCAAGTCTGGCGTTCTAACTGTTGCGCTACTGGTCCTCTTGCCAAAGTCTGGCGTTCATACTGTTGTGCTACTGGTCCTCTTGCCAAAGTCTGGCGTTCTAACCGTTGCGCTACTGGTCCTCCCTTTTGCTACTGCGTCATAACACCAGTTCAAACTGTGACAGATTCCACAAACTGTATCTAATGCATATAACAATCATTAATTTTTAGCATTCATGCAACACATTTAAATGTATACTATGTGTAAACAATTTATAACTGCAGCTTAGTGCAAACAAGTTAACAATACAACCATTTGTTACATAAAGAGGTACATACCATGTCTCAGATAAACTTAACTCTTTCAGGTTTGTAAATGCTGAAACACAGAAAGGTACATTATCAATGAAGGGACAAATGATCGTAGATGTTCAGTAATCATTGAGCCCCTGATAGCACCAGAATGTGTGGAATACTAACTATTGTAAATATTGAATTTAACGCTGCACTTTCATCTAAAGCTGCACTCCAACTTTTCATGTAAATCCAAATTTAGCTTGGCATTGTTTGCAAGCAAAAAACCTTATTTAAAGCTGCACCAATGCTTTGAGACAAGACTATTTAAGTCAACTCTGTAGTGCACACAATTTGGAAAAAATTACATTGGTTCCTTTAATGAATCATAACTTTGCTTACAATCATATAAAATATGAATGGCATATCACTTGTTAATTAAGAAGACTCATTATTATAATAGCAGTGTTCTTTACCATATTTTGCATTAAAATAATATATCAATATTTTATGAGCAAATCAGTTTTATGATATAATTTTTTATGTAAATTCATATAAATATTACTGGGAGGGACTATTGTACTTTTATTCAATCTGTTGATTGCCAAGAAAAATAAATTATTATAATAAAATAATAAAAAAGATAAATACTGCATGTAAAAGCTCACCGCCAATGAAGGCAGCACCAGTGTCTGTTATGGATGTCCGGTTCAGGACGAGTTCTTGCAGGTTTTTGAGCCCAATTAGTGTTGCCATGCCAACGTCTGTCACCTTTGTGTTGCTTAGAATCAACCGCTGCAGACTGAGGAGACAAATCAATTATTTGAGATATCAGTGAATGATATCCTCACTCAGGTGATGACTCTTGCACTTTCCTGTTCATGATATCATTCGCTTTCTCTGTGGCTACACCAAAAATCTGAACTAACTCCCATCACCTTAAAATCTGAACTAACTCCCCATCACCTTAAAATCTGAACTAACTCCCATCACCTTAAAATCTGAACTAACTCCCATCACCTTAAAATCTGAACTAACTCCCATCACCTTAAAATCTGAACTAACTCCCCATCACCTTAAAATCTGAACTAACTCCCATCACCTTAAAATCTGAACTAACTCCCATCACCTTAAAATCTGAACTAACTCCCCATCACCTTAAAATCTTCTGAAACTATAGAAACCTTCCGCAGAAATCTCAAGATGAATATATTAAAAACTGCATTTCCACCCTAAGTCCTTCACTCTGATGATGATTTACGCGTCCGTGTTCATGATATCGTGCTTAATGGTTCTGGTTTTTTGTGCCTTTCAGCTCATGTCCCTGGGGATTTAGGTGGCATAGAAATATTATTATTATCTACATCACATATCTCAATGTTTGATGAAATGAGCACGTGGTTTCCCAACAATGAGATATCAATACATAAATGATTTATCATAAGGTGTGATATCAGAACATTGATTATCAAATAGTGGTATCTTAGTACATGGGCTACCAGTGTGTGATATCAGAACATGGATTATCAAATAGTGGTACCTTAGTACATGGGCTACCAGTTGGTGAGAATATCAATATATCTTTAACAAAACTTTAATTATCAATACATGGGGAAGAGGAAAGGAAGCATCCCAAAATCAACAGGGAGATGAACCACAGAAGAACTGAAGGCTGCTGGGCTGAATTGGGGGACAGCGGCAAGGAAAGCCCAAGATAGAGGGAACTGGCGAGATCTTGTGTGAGCCTTATGTGCCACTCCTGGGCGTGAAGAGGGTAAGTAATAGTACAGAACTACATCTGACGTTGACTGTCTCACCTGTGTATTCTGCCCACCTGTTCAATGCCAGTGTCTCCAACATTGATGTAGTTGGTGAGATCAAGGGTGTGCAAAGGCATGGCTGCAACACCAGGTGACAGTCACATGAACAAAGTCAAGCAAAGTACCGTATTCGACCTATTAAGCGTACATGCCCTAATTAGCGTACACCCCCTTTTTAATCAGCAGGATCCATAATTATTGTAATTTGACTAGTGTGGAACAACTGAAAAGTATTAAACAGTTGGCACGTTTTTTCAGTTGTCCTACACTAGTCACCAAATGACACCACTAGTGATAAACAGTTATGTTATTGATTAGAGAAACACATTTTTGTGTATGCATATAAGAACTGATTCCTTGACATTTTTCCATGGTCCAATTTGCTAATTAAGTTGAATACGGTATATTTATTTCCTTATCAACATGGTATGCAACATAAGTCAAACAAATGCAACAAAGATGAAGTGGGTACCAGAGAAGCATAAATTCAATGGGCTGGTAGCCAGTTAAATCAAACTAGTATATTCACAACTATTCGTAATTTTGATGGCATCGCCTAAACGGCAAGGAGATCCATTCACTACAGTTAGTTAATGCATCAGCACATATGATATTTAAACAAAGGATTCACTGCAACACATTTCATAAATTCAACAATTCTTCTGTTCGGCATTTGACTGTTGACACTACTGCACATGTGCATATGGGGAATTGTGGGACAAGTTTGGTTTGTGTAGCAAGAGATGAGCAACAAAATTAGGCTTTCTCCGAGTTTGAAAATCCGATGAACTTGATGTGCCCATGATAATATACCATAACTTATGTGTTGAAGGAAGCATTAGAGAATTGTACATTATACTATTTATAGATAATACATGTAGTGGTAAAAAAGTTTAAGTTTATTTAAAATTTCATTTGTTTTTCTGATTTATTAGCTATTTTGTTTGCATGACTGTTCTAATTTAAATGTTTATTTATTACGATAGAAAAGTCAATGTTTATGTTCTTAATTAGAGCCTTCCTACTCCACTTAATTCTAACACCCCATATAAAGAATTGTTGTACAATGGTGTATGCATTAAATCATTATTATAAAAAGTTTGCATCTAACAATTTTCAATATCTGCAATTATCACTATAAGTAAAACACAGTAGTGTTCTGTTTATGTAAATAGTAAATTTTTTTTAACACATGACTAATTAATTAAGATCACAATGATAAACAACATTAATTGTATTAAGTCTATTTTATTAGCTTAAACTAATTCTGAAAGAGTTGTATCTTGAGCGCCACCTTGAACTGCCCGACTCTGTTGTATTGGCGTACAGCAATGGGCAGTTGGCTCCGTGCCCTTGGAGCTGCACAAGAGAAAGCTTGTTTGCTGATTTTAGTGCGAGAAGTATGTAGCATAAGAACACTTTATTTTCTAATTACACAAAATGTGTTAATTTTTTTATTTTGCTTACTGACCTGTGATAAATGACATGCCATGGTTTGTGGTACTGAGGCGACTGGGCAGCTGCAGACTTTGAAGCCTCAGTGCTGAAACACAGATGATCCCTGCAGTGGACCGTACTGCACGTGTCCATAACAACTAGAAATGACCAAGGCACCTACAGATAGCCATGATGCTAGCTGCACATATCTGCTCACAGAAGATTATAACTGCAACACTTGAGTGCCAACTGTATTCTTGCTACAGTAAATACTACTAATACAATTAAGAGGGTTAACAAGTTCTGATATAATGTATGACATTTTGTAGACAGGCCTAGTTCTGGGACACCTCATAATGAATTATGGACATTTATCAGCTTATGTCTTCGTCTTCTTTACCGGTGGGATTGGGGACAGAACCTGTTCTCTGACTTCACAATGACTTGTCACCACATCTCTCACTTTTCTACCATTCTCTCCATTCCTGCCTGTTCCAGATCTATCTCGATGCAGTCCAATGATTTTAATCCTGGCCTTCCTTGTCTCCTCCTATCACGTGCACCTTCTCCTGCTTTTAATGCTACCTTTTGGCTATCTCTTGTCAACCATTCTCTGGACACATCCCACCCATCAAGCTGTGCCCAAATAACTTTAATTTCAGATGCCATTACAAACTCTTCTCGCTCTTCAACCATCCTTCATCTGTCATCCTGCTACGCCCAACAGATTCTGTGAATCCAGCTGTTCTCTCCACACACAAGCTGATACCACACAGGCTTCCAACACTTCTTAACAAGACCAATAAAAATACTTAAATGAAACATTGCAATAGATTAGACTGAATTAAAATGACGCACTTATATAGTAGCTGAGCATATTTATGTTGGCATAATCATGTTTGGTGAGATCGCTGGACCCTGGAGAATCTTCCGACACTCACCTGACAGTTGTTCTAACGCCGCGTCACCGTCGACATTTTGCGAGTTGGCAATGTTGAGTGCAATAAGGGAGGTGACATGAGACAGACATGACATCGACGCAGTGTCCACCTGTGTGCCGCTGACGTTGAGCACCTCAAGTGTGGTCAGATGCTGGACTCCCTCCAGACTGCTCAACTATAAACAGTGTGTCCAGTTAAGTGACACTCAGGGTTCATACAGGCAACTAACGTAAACAACTTTTTCCTGACCACAATGTAATTTCCCCGACCAAAACATAATTCTCCCTGATCAATATGTAATTTTCCGTGACCAAAACATAATTTTTCCAACTAAAATGTAATTTTCACTGACCAAATTATCAATTTCCCTAATCAAAATTACAACAAATAATCCAGACTCGCATCCTTCTCTAGTTTCTCTTTTGATTCCCGTGGTTTTGCCCTCCCTATCTGCCACAATGATTACCTTCGTCTGTTCCAGCCCCAGAAACTTCAGGTTGGGAAGAACTGAAACAAACATGAACTATCATTAATTAGGTTAATCAGGCTACATAAAATATACAGGAGATTTCTTCAAGCCTGATAAACGCAATAAAAATATCTTATCATTTCTTTACATATCCTTTATAGAAGGTGCCGTTTTTTACATAGCATGGTATCTGATAGGATGAAAGAAGTTGAAACTGCTCCCCTGATAAAGCTATTCATTTAAATACCAGCTCAACTGTTCTGTGAAGTATACAGCCATGTTGTAATTAATGCACAAAAGCTATTTATTCACATAATTCTATCAATGTCTATAGCACAGTACCAATCAATAACAAAAAACTAACTATGTGCAACTAAAATCAAGAATATCACGCCAGTGGTTTACTCAAAATGTGTTCTAAAAGTGGGAGATTCCAGTCATTTCTCCGAATGACCAAGGGCTGACATGTTAACCAGCGCAACTGATAAGCGCACGCGTATTTCTATGAAACCAGGGTAACCTAGACTACGGATTAAGGGAGGCCGGCATACACAGAACCAACACAGTCTCAAACAAATGTGTTATTTTGCCAGATAGAGGATTAGTTTAGTAAACAATGGCCAAAATATGTTGACTTTGGAAGCAAACAGTATGGCTATAACCTACTGGCAAGCATAGGAATAAATGTATATAAATATGCTTTCATTTGGCAAATGAATATTGCTAGAATACCACACTCGTAACATAGGTTTATCTAACAGTATGACGCGGCCCATGACATTATGATGATGTGTGTACCACAAGGTTTTCCTAGTAAACCACAGGCGTGATATTCTTAATTGTAGTTACAAATGGGTACGTTTTAGAAACTGTTATAGGTGCATAGGCCGAAAACCATGATTTTTGTTTCACTTTAAGTAATCAGTACTTAATGAAATTGGCCAAGGATCAAAACCCAGTCCTTCAGTTTTTAATTTAAAGTCCCGTTTTTATATTGAGAATATTTTCAAGTTTACACTGACACAACTAAAATATCGAATAAAACGGATTATCAAAGATCGGATAAAACGAGATGTGACTGTATAAACACCAATCATAAACATTATCACTTCTGACGATGTGTGAACACAGCTTCAACACAGAATGGATGGTCAAACTGCTGCCGCAGACTGGACACTTAGCGGACATTGCTGGACTGACCTTGTAATGCTTGGAAGATCTGTTGGTTGACCTTGGTGCGACTCAGGTCAAGTCGTTGCAGCTGTCTGCACCCCGGGATTGAGGTAATCACCCCCTCGTTGGTCACCCCCGTGTCCTCTAGACAGAGGGTGGTCATCGCAGGCAACTCTACAAATTCACTTGTTCTTTCATTCGAGTTTTGTCTGTCAAAATTAATACATTTTCACATGAAACATTATGTATTGGAGGCAGTTTATGTGTGCGTGCATGCGTGTGTGTGTGCATGCGTGCATGCGCGTGTGTGCATATTAAGTTACATTACATTGATGCATTTATAATAAAACATTATATATTGTAGGCAGTGCATGGGTACATGCATGCATGACTCTGTTTACTGGCGAGTGTCTGTGTGTGATCATGCACACCTGTTAACATATGTGGTGTGTATGGTGTATAGTGTGTGTGGTGTATTGTGTGTGTGGTGTGCATGACATATGGTGTGCGTGGTGTACAATGTGTGTGGTGTATGGTGTGTATGGTGTGTGTGGTGTATGATGTGCACGGCATATTGTGAGTGTGATGCATGGAGTATGGTGTGTATGGGGTATGGTATGTGGTGTGGGTGGTGTATGGTGTGGGTGGTGTATGGTGTGTGTGGTGCATGGTGAGTGTGGTTTGTGCAGTGTATGGTGTGTGTGGTGTGTGGTGTATGTGGTGTATTGTGTGTGGTGTATGTGGTGTATGGTGTGTGTTGTTGGGTACTGAAAATAACAAATGATACAATGATTTGACAAAAGGACTGTCATACAAGAAAAGTCCAATCACTCAGATCTAAACCTGTGTTGAAGCAAAAATTAAGACGTTTTTAACTAAAGCAAGAACAAGTCAAATATACACCAACAAGGCATAAAACTTTACCCACTTATACATATGTTGAACCATAGGTGCAAACATGTTGAATCATGTCCAAATGCAAAAACTGTATTGATTCCAGTAAATGAATAACATTTGGTAGCTTAAATGTTGACAAGTACTGGTATAATCACAAATATTTCAATGCATAACCATAATCAGGATAAAGTAACACTACACACCAGTTGAGGCTCTACTGGTACCACACACCTGTTATCACTGGTACCACACACCTGTTATCACTGATATCACACACCTGTTATCACTTGGACCACACACCTTTTATCACCATGAGGCAGTTATTCGTCAGTTGTTGACATCCTCCAAGATTCAGTAAACGCAGTCGTTTTAGAGCTGTAACCACAAGACAGTCCATGCAGCTGTCTTTTGTACAGAGTGACAGCAATACAGGTGACCAGATGAAATGTCTGACACCCAGTGACTAACTGTGTAAAACTAACTATGTTACAAAATGACTGGTAACTTACCAGTTAGTGGCTGAATGGTCCATGTCTGTTACAGAGCAACTAATAACTTACCATCAAGTGGCTGAAGGCCTTTCTGTGTTACAGAGTAACTAATAACTTACCATCAAGTGGCTCTCTTACACAGTAACCAATACTTTCCAGTGAGTAGCTGAAAGCCTCTCTCTATTACATAGTAACTAATAACTTACCAGTGAGTGGCTGAAGTAACTAATAACATATCAGTTAGTGGCTGATAACCTCTCTCTCTGCTACACAGTAACTAATAGCTTACCAGTGAGTGACTAAAGGCCCCTCTCTGTTACACAATAACTAATAACTTACCAGTGAGTGAGTAAAGGCCCCTCTCTGTTACACAATAACTAATAACTTACCAGTGAGTGACTAAAGGCCCCTCTCTGTTACACAATAACTAATAACTTACCAGTGAGTGACTAAAGGCCCCTCTCTGTTACACAATAACTAATAACTTACCAGTGAGTGACTAAAGGCCCCGCTCTGTTAAACAATAACTAATAACTTACCAGCAAATGGCTGAAGGCCTCTCTCTGTTATATAGTAACCAATAACTTACCAGTGAGTGACTGGAGGCCTCTATGTGTTACAGAGTAACCAGTAAGGCCCCTCCCTCCATCTGTCTGTTACAAAGTAACCAATAACATACCAATGAGCTGTTGAAGGCCCCTCTATGTTACAAAGTAACCAATAACTTACCAGTGAGTGGCTGAAGGCCTTTGTCAGTTATCAAGGGACTATTGCACAAACTCAGTGACATCAGATTTGTGTGGTGCCTGCACAAACAAGACAAGAAACAGCTCATTTCAATGTACTAAAACTATTCAAAGTGATAGCCTGGATGTTCTTAGCATTATGATACTGTGAACCATGAACAACTAGGGGCCATCTATAAAGTATGTCACGCTCAGGGGGTGTCCGGATAAGTGTTATGGAGCGCTACATGGGGGTGGGGATGTCTTGGCGATCATTAAGTTAGTTATGAAAACATGTTTTTTGTTCGTCTAGTTGTAGATATCAGAGTGATAGCAGTGATTGCTATGCCAGTTTTGGGGTATATATCAACTGAATTCAAACGGAAACGGAATGTGACTCTACCTTGCATCAATGAGGTCTGTAAAGGCGCGCGAAAAAGTGGGAGGGTGTCTTTTTCAAAACAAACTTAGTTTTAGTGGGGATGTAAAGACCAGTGTTACGAAGCGTGACAAGGGGGTAGGGGTGTCTAAAACAGTCAACAAATACAAGATTTAACAAGATTTGCCATCCAAGCCAAAGGCCCAGATGGCAAGTGGACAAGGAAGCCATTGGCTTATCGAGAGTCCAACAATGTTCATCTACTTATAGCCCGCCCTCCTGAGATATGTGTCAACCTTGTTTTTAAACATATTCACGCTGCTAGCAGTTACACAATCTGTAGACAATTTGTTCCATTCATTTATTGTCCTCTGTGAGAACGAGTGCTTCCTGATGTCCAATCTACATTGATCCTTTACTAATTTTACCTCATGTCCTCTAGTTCTGCTATCCTTCTTGAGTGAGAAAAACATATTTCTATCAATATTTTCATACCCATTCAATATCTTAAAAACTTCAATCTGATCTCCTCTTAACCTCCTTGTCTCTAGAGTTGTTAAACCACATTCTTTCAAGCGTTCTTCATAACTAAGGTCTCTCAGTTCTGGAATCATTTTAGTTGCTCTCCTTTGTATGCGTTCAAGCGTATCTATATCCTTCTTACGATATGGTCTCCATGCTTGTATACAGTATTCTAAATGAGGTCTAACAATTGCTTTATAAATAGGTATAATTAACTTTTTTCCCTTGTATGTTATGTTTCTTCTAATCAATCCAAGAATTTTATTACCCTTTGAAGCTGCAATACCACACTGCTCTGAAACTTTCATATCAGCGCTTATTGTAACTCCTAAGTCCTTTTCTTTTACAGTAGTACCCAGAACAGTATCTCCCATTTTATAGTTTACATTCAAGTTCCTATGTCCTGTATGTAGGCATTTACATTTCCCAAAATTGAACAACATCTGCCATTTCTCAGACCATTTCACTAATATGTCTAGATCGTTTTGTAAATGTTGTTTATCACCATCAGTATTAACCTTTCTAAACAGTTTTGTGTCATCCGCAAATTTCAGTATGTTACTTGTTATACTGTCGTCCAAGTCATTGATATAAATTAAGAATAATATAGGTCCTAATACTGATCCTTGAGGTACCCCACTCAAAACTGATTTCCAATTTGAAACTTCTCCATCTACTACAACTCGTTGTCTTCTGTCAGTCAGCCATTGTTCTATCCAGTCAGTTATGCTATCCCCGATACCATGGGCTTTTAATTTAAGTAGTAATCTTTGATGTGGCACTTTGTCAAAAGCTTTCTGAAAATCTAAGTAGATAATATCTACTGGCGATCCCACGTCTATCCACTTAGTGATTTCTTCCAAAAAACATAACATATTTGTTAAGCATGACCTCACTTTAAGGAATCCATGTTGAGATGAATTTAATAATTTATGCTTAACGAGGAATTCCACCATATGGTCTTTAATTAACCTTTCTAATAATTTACAAATCACTGACGTTAAACTCACTAGTCTGTAATTCTCTGACTTATTTCTCGAACCCTTTTTAAATAATGGTATGATGTTTGCTTCTTTCCATTCAAACGGAACAACTCCCTCTTTTAATGACAAGTTGAATACTCTTGCAAGTGGTATACTGATTTGTTCTACTGTTTCCATTAGTAATTTTGGAGGAATCCCATCCACTCCCGGTGATTTGTTATAGCGTGGATAGCTCCTTACAAAATATCACTTCTATCAAATATGGTAAGTGTACTAGTCTAAATATGTTATTATAAAAGCACAAACAGTAAAAACCTAATGGCTTACCAAGAGAATCCCTCAGCTGTAAGATGTTTACCCATAAAGTCTGTGGGGCGCAGGTGCGCAATAGATAACTTATTGTTAAAATGCTATGGACCAGTGGAAAAGCAGTGCGTGTGACAAGCACTGATGCAGCAGGCAGACGCTGTCCTACCAGATGTTGAGCTAGTCGTAGACACACCTTAGGGCCGCCAACAACTCGTTTGTGTTGTAGGGGTAACAGTCCAGATTGATGCTGTGAAGATGACTGCAAAGAAAACAAAAAACACCTTTTTTTGTAGCCATTCAAAATATACCTTTTAAAATACCACATATTCTTCATCATCCTAAGGGGTTGAGAGGGATATATGTAACAAAAGGGAGAGTGAGATGGAGAGACAGGCAGAAAGATAAATAGGGGAAGCGAGGGCGAGAGGGTGGGAGGGAGAGAGGGAGACAGAGATTTGGGAGACATAAACCCACTGAGAGGGGGGAGGGAGGGCTTTGAAGCTTAGAAGTTGACATTTCAGCATTTGAGATTTCTAACTGATTAATTAGTTATGACATCAGATGAAATGTAACATTATAATTAAATGTTGCACACGTGAATCATCACCATATGAAAATGGGAATTCCAACATATATAGCTCCCATATATACAAAGATCACACATAACTGTTATTTTGATAAGTTAGTAACCAGGGCAAAGTACCCACCAGGGCAAAGTACCAACCAGTGGAAAGTACCCACCAGGGCAAAGCACCAACAAGGGCAAACTACCCACCTTGGCAAAGTACCCACCGAGGCAGAATATTCATAAGGGCAAAGTACCCATAACAGAACAAAGTATCCATCAAGACAAAGTACCCACCATGGTAAAATACCCACCAAGATGAAATACCCACCAGGGTAAAGTACCCACCAAGACAAAGTACCCACCATGCTAAAGTACCTACAAAGACACAGTACCCACCAGGGTAAAGTACCCACCATGACAAAGTACCACCAGGGCAATGTAGCCACCGTCTCAAAATCACTGGCCCTTGATTCATATGCAGTGAACCCGAAAGTAATACAGTGATCCGTCCCCAACTACCCACCAGGGTGAAGTACCCACTAGGACAAAGTACCCACCAGGGCAAAGTACCCACCTGGAGATGAAGGGTTGCAGTGTCCTAGGATACAGCAGCCTCTCCTTGACAAGATGTTCCAGCACACGGGAAGCGAGCTGAGCCGGCAAGCCTTGAAGTCCGACGATCTGGTGACGTGTGTCACAGATTCGACTGGACACGTGACGCATGACAGTCTCCAGGAGTGGTGTGACATTCTGTAGGGGCAGGCTGACGACATGGGTTCCCTCCATGGCGCGCTCTACCGGCGGACAGTTGGCGTACCTCTGTCTCGCTGCCTCGGCTGGAACAACACATTTAATACTGCAGGACTTTTTCTGATGTAAACTATATTGAGTTGTTTTAAATAATGCAGGAACACGTAAATAAAAATACTAAGAATATTAAGCTGCATCAAAGTCTGTGATTGCCATATAGTCTTCTTCTCTTCTTCAGGTTCTCTCATTGTTGATATGATGTAAGGCACACAGAAATGTGTCCAGGTTCCATGCACTTATTTCTAACGAGGCCTTGAAAGTATTGTGCACTGTACGCAAGTACTAATCAATTGTAACTCTAGTCTACCAAACACCTCAGGCATAATTAATATCATAATGACCAGTTCACAATGGGCCAACTACTGTCTATTTCATAAAGAAAAAGGACATATATGGCAAGTATGTTTCATCAAGTTACCAAGTTTTGTCTTATAATAACAGGCAATGATAACATTACCAACTATTTCTACCAGTTGATGTTCCCATCAACCAATGCTGATGTGTCTACCAGTTGCTCCAACCAATATTTTGCAGTTCCTGCACACAGAGCCAGCCAGCATTGACTGCACCAGGCTTTAAATGGTGGCTGCATGGTTAATACTGACGATGACGACACCATGTCTCCGGTCTCCCCAGATATGAATAATATCAACCCACCTGCAAGTTGTGTTGGATTCTGACGATGATGGGGCAGATTATTGTCATCCCAAACTAGTCCCATCAGTCTCTGTCCTTCGCCCCACAAGTGGTCTGTCAACACACATAATATACCGTATTCGACCTATTAAGCGTATATGCCCTAATTAGCGTACACACCCTTTTTTAATCAGCAGGATCCATTCTTTTGTAATTTGACTAACGTGGAACAACCGAAAAGTTGAAAACAACTTCTTACTTAATTCTGCCAACTGTATCGCATGGGACACGATTGAATGAGTTAATGTGTTTTGTAACACATATTAAATACACACCACAATGCAATATCTTATGGACATGTTCTATAGGATATCATTAATACTAGTAAACAAGTATCTTAGTGGTGTTTCGTAAGAACCATGTACGACAGTCTACCCTGTGTATGTTCTATAGGAAAGAAGCGACATCAATTAAACCCCATCTATACATGGTAACTCATGCATGACAAGGCTTGAAAAAATTATGATTTTTTTTTAATAAAAAAAATCGGATTTTTTTTTATTTATTTGATTAAAAAAAAATCTGGTATACACAATGTTATAAAATATTTGACTATCAGGCTATCTGGTGTCAATACAGCTACACAAGTGTGCGCACTTTGTGCTTTTGTATTAAAAAACCCATAAAACTTTGTTGATCTCGATGCTTGTAAACAATTATTTGTTTTAAATTCATATAAATCAGTGATTAAAAAAAACCGAAAGTAAAAAAAAATATAAAAATCATAAGTTAATGATTTTTTTTTTTGGAGCGATTTAAATCATGATTTAAATCAATGATTTAAATCAAACAACCCTATGCATGACTAACTAACATGAATGTCACATATTAAGTCTACATCAATAACCATTTATGGGACCAAAAAAACTAACAATTAACATTTGTGACCCCAAAAAAAATGGTAAAATTTTACAAAGTAACAGATTCCCAGTGCATTATAATGGGACTTAAAGATTCGGGTAACTTCAAGAAACACTACACTGTCTAACAGTGTTAACCTCACCGAGACATATTATGGAAATATTTCAACTATTTTACTTGAAATTAATGTAATTTGTGCTAGTTTTGTATGCATAAAATCCAGTAACTTTTAATAATCTACACTAGACACTCCTAGATACAAAACAATACAACTGGTCCTAAATACGAACTATATGCACCGCCAGAATAGTATTGCTGTGTGTGAAAAGATGTCATCAATCGCTGCTTAAAGTATATCCCTGTGGATCTCTTCCCCGAATCTTTACATTCCACTATAATCCACCAGGTGGCGTGGTGGTGGTATATGGGAAGGGTCTATTGGGCAAGATTTCTAATTTATTCATCAGGGAGACGATGGTAATTATCTATTAAAAAACAACCAAAACCGGTATGATCAGGAAAAAGCAATTATACAATTATACGAACTATTTTCAGCAAAGTTGATCCCGGGGAAATGTTCCCAGTCGGGAGGAGGGAGGTCAGCACCGTACATGACTCCTCCCTCATTTCCTTCCTCATCTCCATCCTCATCTTCTTCCACGTCCATTTCTTCCTCATTTCCTACAACACACATTGGGTCAGTGCACGAACTTATGACATCAGTGCACCAAGACGACCCCATTGTCACGAATTGAAATGCCAAATATACATTTTATTTCAATGTTATAATTATAGTGGGGGTCGGTCACAGAGGGTGACCTAGTGGCACACGAGGTTTTGCATCAACGTTTTTTCCTCCACTGAGTTTTCAGTATTGTACACAGGGTTTTTAGTGCGGGTACTTTTAACGAGTACATTTGTGTGGCTGTTTGGCCCTACCTCTCAGTCTGATGTGTTAGTAGTTATTGGTTGACTAATGTCTAGATATGTAACACCTTTATACATTGTGTGTTGTTACCATAATTTTCATTATGAATTGTTAACGAATGTTGGGTGGTTAGCCCACTTTTTTCATTTATCATGTTTGGCTGGGGGGATCGAGCACCCCAGCCTTTCTGTTTGTACATGTATGTGTATGGTTAATTCACGGCGGAGTGACCCCCACCGATACCATGTGAATTGTATATAAGTCAGTAGTGGTACAGATGGTACTGGTAGTGGCATGATTTACTAATTATGTGTAAACACCTTTTGGGGGCCGGCATGCTTGCTGAGATTATTGGATGTATCTTATTTTGATGGTGTATGCTTGCCTAATTTCCTGCTCCTTAATTAATAAATCAAAATGTCATTCTTTTGCCTATTTCAATGTACGCTGGACTTGTGTTGTTATTTTGCATAAATACTTTTGTCTGCCACCGTAAACTTACTATAATCCAGCATGTTTATGTGTACAATCGAATTACCCTTTTTAGTTATTAGGTACAATTGTCTGCAACGCTATACAAACAATTACGTAAAATCATTCAAATCATGTCTTTTCTACAATTGTCCCAAGTTACGCAATACAAGGGCGAGGCATTGCTAGACATTATTATATCTGCCAGTATTATGTTGCAATTTTGATAATAGATATCGACTGACAACAAGGAATAGATGGATATTTCTGTGATAATGTTGTGTATCCTGAAATTTGGTCAATGTTGACAGTCACGTACGAACTACCAAGTTATGCATATACAGCTTTGTAATTTGAAACAACAATAACGTATGTTCACTGACTATTTCACTGTTTTGTATGTAGCGGACCAATTCCAACTGTTCACGCACTGAGTACTCTTTGCTTTTTGACTTGGCAGAGAACGATTATGATGCATGTCTGGAGAGTAATACAAGAATATCATATTATTGTATCCAGTTTTATATTGGTAGTGCCTACTCAAATGCATTTAACGGCCGCTATTTGACTCAACTTTTATTTCAATGCAGTGTGAGCTATAACCAGCTATTGTGGTACAACACATTTCAATGCATTCGTGGACCTCTTGATGACAGTGCTCAAACATATTAGCCTTTTAAAGTACAGATCAGCATGTTTCCAAGTCTAACTTTCCACTCAAAGTGTGAATATTGTGGTCGAAGCCAGCAGCTAAATATGATTGAAAGCAAAACAATGCAACTACACCTTGCTCAACATTCACTCAACATACAGTTTATTGAGTATCTTGAAAGCAATTTGAAAAATAAATGAGAAATACATACATCATGCAAAATATGTGCTAGCTATGAAACAGATCAATGCAGTTATTGTCATATCATCTCTGATGGCAGAAAATCAGTATCCAAGACCAAATCCACATAATAGTGTGGCTGGACTGTACATACACACGCACGCATGCACTCACACACATAATAGTGTGGCTGGACTGTACATACACACGCACGCATGCACTCCAGGGCGTTTTTTAACATACAAAGTGGGGGCAATGCCCCCCCCAGCCCTTTCATTTGCCCCCCCAGTCAAACCAACTTGCCCCCCAATGCGTGCCCCCATTCTCCTTAACCAGCCCCTTGTATTAATGTAGGTCATAATTTGTATTCTTTTTGTTAGAGTGATTTAGTTAATTTTCATTGGTGGCAAAATCAAGAAAGTACCAAAGTTAAAGAAGGGCAATATGTCTACAAAAGATCAATTTATTGATATGGCTCAGAGGGGAATCTTTTATTTTTAAAAAAGGCTTTATATTTCCTGTTCCATAACTAGATGCCAGGTTACTATTTTCATGTTACCATTTTCATGTTCGATGCGTCTCGAATGGTGAGGTTTACTTTCGACTCGAAAGTCAAAGAATAATGGCAATATCATGGACATAGGCAGTAGTACCCGAGTTATGGTGTGTTTATGTTAATGCATGCGACCGGAAGTGAGGAATGTAATAGCATCATAGCATTAACAGCGACGTATTGCCGAATGGCTTCTTCATACAGTTCATTCGAAGAACTGAAAACGTGCGTTGGCATAGCCATACCATAGCCATAGAAATGTCTACTTATGACGTCAGTGTTCCGGTGCTAGAATAGCCAATGATTATGTATATGTAAATATGTGTACATGCATGCCCATTTGCTATTACCATTGGTCGAGAACGAGCGGGCGGGGATTAACGATGTATCAACAACCTTTCAGTCGGCTGGTTTTTTTTCAAATAATAAATAAACCTGGCAAAGTGTGTGTAGTGTTCAACGAAAGCAATTGGAAACGTTTAACAAATATCACAAAATAATCACATTTTAATAATGATCCCTCTTGTTGTTAAGATGATACAAACATCACAACAGCCATAAACATGTCAGGGTAGATTTTTATTGAGGCAGTAACCTAGCCAATTCATTCTCCGCATCTTTGAGAAATAAAAATTTTAAGCATGGTAACTCAAAGAAGCATATTGTATACATACTAAACAAATAGATTTTAAAATGTATGAGTAGTTGATAGTGGTCTACATGTGAGATGGAAAGTTGGCGGTCAGCAGGGATTTCAACTTTGGAAAATTGTTACTCAAAAGTTGGTGGTCCA
Organism: Lamellibrachia columna; assembly: GCA_963662155.1. Classification (NCBI taxonomy): domain Eukaryota; kingdom Metazoa; phylum Annelida; class Polychaeta; order Sabellida; family Siboglinidae; genus Lamellibrachia; species Lamellibrachia columna. Next base: position 54,484,827 of record OY759261.1, on the reverse strand, counting down.
CATATTAACATAAAATGTAATCAACATTTGCACATGTCACTTTTGGAAGTACGTATTTTCTATATTTTGATTTGTTATGTACTTAGCCAACCATTTGATTGATAGACATGGTATGCATGTTTTGTATTATTCTCTTTTCTGCCTTAGGCCTATATCTTCAGTATATTTATGTCTAGAGTCTAGAGCATGTCGCCGCTCGCATTGTAATTCCACTATAAAAGTGTTTCAAATAGACATGCTTTTCCTGAGTTAGTTATTACATTTAACCATCTAATTTGTCCAGGTCGATATCCTGCCAGTCATGCCTAAGAGAGACAGAAATGCAAAACGAAAACAAGAAGAGCTATAGAAATCTGCTGCAAAATGGCATTGCCTAGACACAATTTTTTGACACAGCCTCAATGACTCATTGCCAAAAATACCCACAATGTCGCCAGGGAACTATGCTCCGTCCGCTGCCATCACATCTGATGACACTCCCAAAGACAAAGGTGTACCACCAGTCATAGAGATTCAGCCTTCGTTGTGCTCTCGCCCGAGTACCAGTTCATCAAGCAGCCATGATCCGTTCACTGCCATCACATCTGATGACACTCCCAAAGATAAAGGTGTACCACCAGTCACAGAGATACTGCCTTCGTCGTGTTCTCGCCCAATAGCCAGTTCATCAAGCAGCCATGATCCGTCCACTGCCATCACACCTGACCACACTCCTGGTGACAAAGATCACCACCTTACCCAGACACCTGGTCAGGAAACCGACAACGCAACTTCAGGCCAGTAACCGTCAAGTTCCCGCACACCGACGTACAAAGGAATTCCGTTAATTATTGCAGATGTTGTAAACAAATTCCCCGAGCTTCGCTCATTTTCGGCAAAGAAATGTGGCCGAACAAGGGCTCACATTCTATGCACAACATGTCAGGAGTATGAGGAGATGGCAAAGAAAAGTTCTAAAAATGGCACTATAGCAATCGCAAGCGGCGTAAGGGCGGACTGTAGTGATAGGCTGGAAAGGGTCATTGATCATATGACCTCTGAATCGCATATAGCAGCAACAACGAGTGTGTTCGTCGTCATGCATTCACCAGAGAAGAACGGTGCCCCTTGACTACTGGAAGCGGTGAACAAAGCTTTGGATCTGACCGGAGGTAAAGACACGAAGCTCGTCAGTGTCACCACTGACGGCGAATCGGCAAACACTGGCAGACATGGTGGGTTATGGCGTTTGCTTGCTGACCAAGTGCAGAGAGGTCTGGCAACTTTCTGGTGTGCTGCTGACCGGTCGGACTTAGCCATTAAGTCGGTCATCAACACCGTACCGGAGCTGGGCATGTGGAAGTCTAATCTACTGGGGCTCGTACGATTCTTCCAGACGCCGAGAAGGATGAAGATGTTGTCAGCGCAAGCCGGGAATGTCAAACAGTTCCCTCAGCACCACGATGTCAGGTTTGCCCAGCACGAGCTGCAGCTGGTGGATGCTGTGCTGAATAACCTACCAGTCTGCATTTAGGTGTGGGAACAGATGCAGGCACCAGAAAGTACCAGCGACAAAAAGGAGAAGGCTGAAGCCAAAGGGTTTCCGAGAATTTGGAACCACCAACAGAAATGGATAACCTCACTGATGAGCGACATCCTGGAGATATTTGAAACACTCCAGAAGAAGTTGCAAAGGAGTGATTTTTTCATCAGCCATCTTCCCACTGTGACCGTCAAGAAGTTGAGATTGATGAGGGATGGACCATTCCCGGGAAGAAGAGAGGAGAAAGAGAGTTGCCCAGCCGATAGCACCAGTGAGGACCTAACACAGCGAAAGTCGAACCACCAGTTCGTTTGTACGAACCGCTGTAATGTATGAGCAATCAGGCTGGAGGTCGCGCAAGCATCCCACGAATACCTCTCTGAACGCATGCACCCGGAGCAGGAGGACATCATCAAAGACATGAAGGGGTTGGTGATGTCACGCAATCTGGGATCTTTCGTTAAGCATGGCGTGCGCGTCGTCAGGCGTCTTTTTCCAGACGAGGCATCTGACTTTACGGACGGGGTAGCCGAGCAATGGGAGAATATGATGAATGTGCCATTCCTGTCTGATGGCTGTGATCTCGCTTGTAAGATGACTGTCAGATTGCGGCAACTTCTGCCAGTCACCACAGGTTCAGTTCAGAAGGTGTTGGCATCTCTGGCTTGCATGAGTCCACACTATATGCAGACCAAAAGAATCGTGAGCCACCACAACCTCGTTGTCGATAATCACCGCACCAGCATGGGTGAGAACACAAGAAACGCCCGCCTCATGGTAGCACTGAATGGTGTGGACACCGCCTACTTTGACCCTCAACCCGCTGTCGTCAAATTCCTGGAGAAGACCAGAAGAAGCGGGGCTCCAGATTGGGATATCTACGGGCAGCGTGAATTCGTTAGGAAATTAACCTGCGAAACGGGGCTCTTCTAGTAAAATTGAGACGACTGTCAAACGTACTGACTTGCAAGTTGCTAGAGACGTGTCATGTTTCTCTAACTACTATACATGTGTTTGTAATAAAAAAAATTCTGGGATATTAATGTAACATTAATTTTATACCGAGATGCAGTCGTCAGTGTGCAACCATATGGATAAAAAGATACTGATATATATATATATATATATATAAAGCTGCCCTTTTTAACCATTTGGAGTGCCCTTTTAGGACATTGCCCCCCCCAGTGAAAATTCTATAAAAAAACGCCCTGATGCACTCACACATATGACAACTACAGTTACACCTCATTCTAGACTCCAGATCTAAGGAACATACACTTAAAAAGGAACAACTTTGAGATTCCCATTTTGGCTTGCACAGGTTTATGTACTCACTAGCTGAGTTGCCTGTCATTGCATGTGAGAAAAGCCAGCCACTGCAAAGGCTTATGACTCCTTGCACTGCCCAGTCAAGTTTTGGCACGGCAATGCCAGGGCAATGACAACTTCATGCCCAACTGCCAGTTTCATGAAGCGTTCGTACCATACGAAGAGACTTTTGTGGACATTTTACGTTGATCACGTAACAATTGTAGAAAAGACGCATAGCATTGCTAACAATTATACTGTTCTGAATTACGTAATCTATGTGAAACGTTCACATTCGTAATATCTCCACCCGGGGAATAACAAATTTTTTTTAACTATCCACATGGGCTCCCGGGCACGACTACAACATTTCCGGCCCATACATGCAAAAGTGACAGATATACGAGGACTATACAAACATACACAGCCACAAATGACTTTGAAGTATAGAAGGATTGTGGAAGAGTTTCCATCATGTTCCTTACAGCAAGAGTCCACTGTATATATCATTTTAACTAATGGATACATTTTAATATTTTATTTCTGTTATAAAGCATCCATGAGCACAGAAAATATGACATTATATAATATGACGTTGCACTATCAACATATAGTCTTACATGTTAACTATTAAAACATAAAAATACAAAATTCCGACATTACTATATATATATATATATATATATATATATATATATATATATATATATATATATCAATCTTCTGCAGACCCCAGGCATCACTCACCCTGACCAGGGTTATTTCCTTCATCCCCACTCCGGTCTGTGCTTTCTGCACCCTCCATCAGGGTGTAACCTGAACCCCATTGATGGGATGCAGGACTTGCTGTAACCCCGAAATGCAAGGGTGGAGGGTGACTTGGAGCCTGTGAGGGTGGGGGGTTATCTAATGCACTTGGTGCCCCTGGGGGTGGAGGGTGACTTGTAGGTGGCTCTTCCCTAACCACAGATGCCTCAGACCTGGCTGCAAACAGAAAGTGAAAGAGTTAAAACTAGTATGATGTCTAGACAACCAGTTTTGTTTACAGAGGATTGCAACAGATTGCAGTCAATACATAGATCACAATGTTAAATGTACATGGCCTGATCAGTGCTATCAGAAAATTAGGTTTAGAGTATTAAACTATAATATTTATTCTAACATCGTGACCGCCAAAATGTGTTTTAATGGAACCACAATTTGTTATAATGTAATCTGACCATTATCAGTTTAACTTGAATGCTTTTACATGACTATCGTGTTTACATTACACGCAGAATAGCAAGGACGATATTCATAAACAGATAATGGCTTAATTATATTTTTAATGTGGTTCCTTAAAACACATTTGGGCCATCACGATGCTAGAACAGATCCATTTTATATCATATAACATGATTTATGATCAAAACAATTACACCTCATGTCTAAAAAAGTATAAATTATTCATCTGATAAAGAATAAATCTAGTATGACATACCACCACCAATGCACCCTGGAGGGAGACCTGTTGTGTGACAGCCGAGGCTCTGGGGAAGCAATTTCACTAAACCCTGTACACCCGTCTGACTTGACACAACTACCAGGGTTCTTAGCACTTGTAAAAAACTAAATACACCCTAACATATCGGAATCATTTAAAACTACATAACAATCACACGTAGCAATGTAAACAGATTCAGTCTAACTGTTTACATAACAATGTTGTGCTAATGTTTGGAACAAATTCGATTATCATAATTAACTAGCATCGCTGCTAGCAGTCACTATAAATTGGACCAAAAAAATAAGATATTCTTGTTGAAATCCAGTTGACATGTTCATGCCTTTTGACATTATTAGTTTTTCAGTTAACTGAATTTAAACAATGTTTAAAAACAATGATCTAACACCAGGTCTTGTCAGGCAGTGTATCAAGCTTAAGTATGATGACCTATATCAGTACACTGACCCACTATCGTGTATCGTGACCTACTTACCTATATTTATATGGTGACCTACTGACCTGCATCTGTGGCCTGGGGTATTTGAACCTTCTTGAGCACGAGTGAGCAAGTTGGAACCAGTCTGAGATCTTTTAATGTACTTTTCATGTGTGTTTCTCCAAACTCCTGGTGAGGGAATGGCTGCAGAAAGAAGTTCAGTTCATATGATGGGAGGTTGATCGTCAATGATCTATAAAACTTGTAATAACAATAACACTGTGGTATATGAGTAACCTACTTTATAATTTATCTATAATTTACTTTATGATAAATTTTATCATTTACTTAATATATTTTACAATATATGTTATCATTTATTTGAAAATTAATTTGATAATTAATTTGATAATTCATTTTAGAGTTTATTTTATAATTTATTTAATCATTTGTCTTATAATTTATTTCATAATTCATTTTGTCATTTATCTTTTAACCTATACACAACTGTTTCAGACAAATTGCGTTTAATAGTGTTTGAAGTATTGGACAATGTCAAATATGTTGCAGTGACACGATAATACCTTAAATGATTGAAGATTACCAAAAGTGACCAAATCTGGTCAGATAGGAATCCCTGGCTTCTAATTTACTTCTGCTTTTACAACTTATCAAAGCATGCTGTGAACAAATGTATTGTTTTGCTGTTTCATAGTTTTCTACTTTACAAAATAAAGTACTGCATCAATGTATGTTATTGTTGTCATTTCTGCATACATTATTTTGCTGTCTTTGTGTTCAATAAAACACTTCCTGACTTGGGCTGACTTCCTTTCGAACAGATGCCTTGACTTTTTCTACTTTTCAAAAGCATCACAGATATAACCATGGGGCAGCATGCATCTAAACCAGGTGTCTACACCTGTTGATCAAATTAAAAATAAGTCTAGAAACTTGCTGGTGCTAGAGTATTATTATTTAGCCCAGATCATCTACCTCACAACAGCTTTTTGTTCCTGAAACTTAACCGAGGCAAGCACGCTTTCCATGAAGCTTTGCCCAAAATCTGGAATGAGCATCCCCATCACCTTAAAACTCCATCCTCAACTGATTTAGCCTATCACTAATCTGGTTCGTTGATGTCCAAATATGTAGTGTGTGAATAGTTTATGTAACATCCGCAGTCAATTTAATAAAAAAAATGCCTATTTGTGTTCAAATCATCGAAAGAATTGACTTTGGTCATTAGATCTGGTAAGGTTTAAAACAGTGGATAACCAAAATGGTAAACACTGCGTGGGTCAATGCCGATCATGGGTGTGACTTCCATCCTCTTGCCAATCACACGACAAAGTTATGAAATTTCAACATGGGTTAAATTCATGAGTTTTCAACGTTTCCATTTTCATTTCACTTATTGTTTGACCCAACATTAAGTAATTTAATAGCTTGGCTGACAAACTCACCAAAACTACATATAAAAGTTGCATACATGAGTTAGCCTGTTGCAGTAGAAACTAGATAAATTTTTTGCAAAATCACTTTGAAATGACTAGCAAACAAAACGAATTGAGGAGGAACCTTTAAAATCATCTGTAACTATAGCAACATTCCACAAAAATCTGGATATATTTAAAAAAAAGTGCATTTCCACCCTAAATCCTCAACACTCCCTTGGTCTGATGATGGTTTTTGCACATCTCTGTATATTATGTTTAATGATTCTGGTTTGTTGTGCCTCGGAGCTGGGCTCCTGAGGATTTAGTCATTTCAGAAGTTTTACTATTTTTGCTGTTTCATATATCTGTTTCATTCTTCATCTTACTCAGATGAAGTCGGGTTTTTTGTAACACAACAATTTAACATGCACACACGCATGCACACAGTTACCTGCATGAGGCACATGCCATCACAGTTGCGACACTGCTGTTCGATAAACGACCAGACTACCCCAAGCAGGGCATCAGACGGGAATGTCTTCTTGAGAGCACGGCCATCTGGCAGCCGAATCTGAATAGACAAGCCATGCTTGACCAACACGCTCCAGTGACCAACATGCTTCAATGATCAACATAATTCAAATCAAGTAGTTTATTATCACACTCTAAAGCAAGTACATTTAAAACCAAAAAAAATATTTCAGTGATTTATCATGGCTTGCATACTTCAACATGTATACCAAACAACAAATCGTCAATTCAGCACATCATAACATGAACAGTGTGATCTAATTTTACTGGTTACATTAACCCAACACAATAGCAATTCTGAAAAGGATTACCATACTGCCCTTTACGGGTTAAGAAATTAGTCGACAATACACAACACCTTTTACGGTGAAAATATTTACACTGGCAGCAAGTAAACTGTGATTTCAACCATATGATTGCCAGTTTTTCCAAGAATCTGGATTGGGCAAAATGATATTAGCAAATGCATGATCACTTGTGCCACAGACAGTAAGGACACTTTTTGGCATATTTTTCTTTAGACATTTTTATGGAATTTTATTTCACAGGTAAATTTGGACTACATTTTAGCAACTTTCCTACATGTAATGTCACTGCCTAATTAACTAAACACAATTAACTGAAACATAACTAACTGAAACAACTAACCTGTAACAGGCATTCATCGTGTTTCGTTGCATTTTCTGCAGTGCTGCTCTCTGCACTGGAAGAATGCCCAACAACACCACCAGAGGTCGCCCTAGAAGCACCGGATGACATCTTGAGTCGCTGCACTTCACGATCCTCCCTGATTTGTGCAAGTATCCGAATGTGTTCCTACAATGCCACGTAGCAGTGTTGCTTAAACATTGCAACTCTGATGCACTTGGCAATATTTATATTATAATGTATGTTATTTTTTAGTACGTAGCCAAGTAAACACAAGATGGAAATTATAAACATAATGACAGGGCCGATTGCATTTCCTCGAATTGCCAATTTAGTAATATTAACTGTGCACAATACAAATTGTTGCTCGTGTACGAGGACAAATGGTAAATATCTTAAGAATCGAAAACTTTGCTCCTTCCATCAATACTATGGAATAGGGATGGAGTTCTACATGAATACTCTACTCCAGGCAAAGGACGGACTCAACAAGGGTCAAAGGTTATGCCCTCACCTCTTTTTGTGCCTTCTTCTCGGCTACAGCCTTTTTCTTGGCCTCGTTGCGTTGCTGCTCCTCGAACCTCTCCTTCTCCCTCCTCTGATCCTCTGTCCCGTGCAGCCGACTCTGCAGTATCGGCTCCCCGGGAGGATCATCTAGGGGTGACTTGTACGCCCCAGGTGAATAACCCTCTGGGAGGGAACCGGCGGATGTGGGAGAATCAGTGAAAGGGTTCGCACCAATGGGAGAAGACGTTGGCTGCAAGAAAAAGAGACGTCACAAGATTGCCACAAAAACTTCACAAAGCAACAGACGGCAAGTGGACAAAAAAGCCATTGGCTTGTCCAGTGTCCAAACATTATTCAGATATGTATAGCCTGCAAGTCAGATAGCTACCAATTTATTTTTAAACATATTTACACTTTTCATTGTCATTATTGTTATTCACTTATTATATATTTATTGTCCTCAGTGAGAAAGTGTATGGTCTCCTCAGTAATACAGCCACCTCGCCTGGCTCGCCATTATGGTCTCCTCAGTAATACAGCAACCTCGCTTGACTTGCCATTATGGCCTCCTCAGTAATACAGCCACCTCGCCTGACTTGCCATTATGGTCACCTCAGTAATACAGCACTGTACATCCAATCTAAAAATCTAAAGTTACGTTATGCCCTAAAGTTCGAAAACCTTCTGAAGAGAGAAAATATTCCTATCAATGTCTTCATGACCACGAAGAAACACTTTGGAGGAACAAACACAAAGATAATAAAGATAATATTGCTCTTTGATATAATTCTACTATACCAATAAGTAGCAGTTGATAATTTGAGAAATTTCACTAGAATAGTTTATAATATTTAAATCAACATGTGGTCATGGTTATATTTAATGTGAATGGTTCAAATGTTTTTATTAAAAACTTATCAACATTTCATGACAGTACAAAGGACTTTTTCTATAAGGAACATGTTGGCGTTTGTTGGGACTTGCGTCAAACTCTTCCATATATCTAATATACCTTACGTCCATGCCCCAGTATGGGTACATAAGATAGTGCAGGCTAGGGTGGGGATTTCAAAGATGTTCCTTTTAAGCGGATGTTCCTTATAGAGAGAGGCCGCTGTACACATTTTTGTGGCCCCCCCCCTCGAGACCCACCTGTCCGAGTCTGAGATGTCCAGCACTTGTGTGACTGGCTTCGACAGAAGGCTTCCCAGCCAGTATCCTGCAAGAACACCAAGCCTTCATGAGACTGGACCAACAAGGAGCAAATGGAGGGAGGATGAGGGGCAAAGGGATGGAGGAGGAGGGGCAAAGGGAGGGAGGAGGAGGAAGGGCAAAGAGAGGGAGGAGGAGGAAGGACAACTGCCCAGCTGAAGGCTACCTTTGGCTGGATGGTGCCACATATGCCAGATGGTGCTGAATGGCACTGACCTTGGTCAATACTGAACTGCAGGAATATGGTGAAACATTACGTAATATTATTTTTTATATCCATATCTGACCGCATTATCGCCGATTAGGTCAAGATATTTTTTATTTGGGGGTGGTGCTACCGTAAGAATGGGTAGTAATGGGGGTTCGCAATACCACCCCCTACAAGAAAATAAAGATAACATAACATCAATGGCAGTGTAAATATTGAACTGTAGGAATGATGAAATATATTATATAATATACTGCACTTGATCACATTATCGCCCATGAGCAGTTATTAGTTCACATTCCTAAATTTGGAGGTGGTGTTAATGGGAGCAAGGACAGTAATGAGGATTCACAACACCACCCCCCCAAAAGAAATATAATATTTTCCAACACACTATACATATCCATCCTCTATATTATGTATATATATATATATATATATATATATTATAATATACCATACTTGATCGTATTATCGCCGATGGGTTGAGATATTCTTAAATTTGGGGGTGGCCAGGTGGGCACTAATGGGAGAAGAGAGTCACAATGCAACCCCCTACAGAAATTAAACATAACATAACACCACCAAATGCATTGTCAATATTGAACTGTGGGAATGGCAAAATATAGTATATAATCTTAATATACCGTACTTTGCCACATTATCGAACATGGGCAGTAAGAACAAGATATTTGGGTGTCACAATACCACCCCCTTCAGAAATGAAGGACAAAATAACATAAACTGACCTTGGAGGTATGAGATTATGACTGGGTACTGAACTACTCACTCAAGCTGGGACTAAATTTATAACTGAGCTGGGATGGAATTTATAAATTGAGCTTACAACTAGGTGACTTATAATGTATAATATGTATTATACTTGTATAACTATAAATATATATATATATATATATATTATTATTATGTTTTAAGTACAGGTACATTATATATATATATATATATATATATATATATATATATATATATATCTATATATCTTATATATATATATATATCTATATCTATATATATAATGTACCTGTACTTAAAACATAATAATAATCGCAGTATGACTGTCAGTAGACTCCAGCTAAGGGTTATCATCTGCTATCACCAGGGCCACCTGAACTAGCCTTTAGAAAACATAACTAGAAACAGGTTTTGGCCAATTTTAATATAACATAGAACACGTAATGAAATTGAAAATTTTACATAATATAGAGCAGTTAAGATAAGAATAAAATGCATTGTTTTGTGTGATTTCTTAGTACTTTAACTTACAAACTAGCATGCCACAGAAACCAACCATTCAACCGCATCTTCAACTGTCAGCTTGCCCGCCTGCACTGCTTCGCGGCAGTCATCCAGCGCAAAACCCATGCCAGCCATGCAGGCCAGCAAGTCATCTATGTTCTACAAGTAACCACAAACCCATCAAACATAATCCATGCAGGCCAACGAGTCATCTATATTCTGCAAGTAACCACAAACACGTCAAAGATAATCCATGCCAGTAATCTTAATCTATATGGGAATTAACATCAGGGAAACATTTGTTGAGGAAATATGTAGACGGTGCCAATATTGTGTTCAGCAGTCTGAGTGTTGCATTGTATATTAGTACTGTAGTGTACTACTCAACTATAGCCATGAAACCTAGAACCACAGTGAGATGGTAATTATAAACTATATATTCTTCTTCTTCTTCTGTATAGCAGCCACGATCATCATTCTGATCATTTGGCTGCTTTTGGGGGTGTGTATTCTATTGGTGGTGAAAAAAGCATAATTCTGACACCTCTGCAAGAGAGGAGCCAGAAGACAGGGACAGGAGTTCTGATTGGTTACAAATGTTCCAGTCTCTGATTGCTCTGGGTAAAAAGGAGTACAGGTGGTAGTTGGTTCTACATGACATCCGTTTGTAGACCTGCCTTGCCCCTCTGCCTGCTCTTGTGGTGAATTCTTGGGGGTGGAGATGTTCATAGGAAACACTGGCAGTGTTTTTCATGATTCCAGAGAACATTTTCAATCGTGCCTTTTTTCTGCGCTGTGCAAGTGTTGACCATTTCATCTCGTTGAGCATATCGTGCACACTGTTGGCTGGATGATACGTATGATATCTGTGGAGCACAAACCTGGCTGCCATGCGCTGGACCTTTTCAAGCTTGACAATGTCTTTTTGTTGGTGTAGATCCCATACAGTGCTGGCATATTCCAGCATAGGTCGCACTAAGGACTTGTAGGCTTGAGCCTTGATGTCTGATGAACTTATCTTCACACTTCAGATTTCCCCGGATGAAACCGCGTGCCCTTTCCGCTTTTCTACAGATACTAGTGTGGGTCTCCCAGCCTGCGTTTTTCTGGATAGTGACGCCAAGTATTTCACTGTGTCGACTGAATACTGCTGTTTGTCATGTAGTGTGTAAGAATGGGGTGTGATATTCCTAAAGCGCATAACTGGTAGAGCGGTGCATTTCCCAGGATGGAACTTCACTTCCCATTCTTCTACCCATTTCTCCAGTTTTCCGAGATCCAACTGTAGGTCGTGGTGGTCTTGTTCAGAGGTGATGGTTTTCTTTGTGTGTGTGGATGTGTGTGTATATATATTTACATATGTATATATATATATATATATGTATATGTATATGTATATATATATATATATATATATATATATATATATATGTATGTATATATATATATGTATATATATATATATATATATATTATATCAACAAACCACAACAATCATGGCGATTGGTGAACCCTGTTGATAAGTTTGGAATTCAGAGATATGATTCAAGACTCGACTTGCACGTCATTGACTTGAGACTTGACAGTCAATGACTCGAGACTTGACAGTCAATCACAATGACTTCAGACTTGACTTGGCTGTTTGTGACTTGCCAACAAGTCTGCAAATTATGCACCATCCCTCAATGTTATCCATGACATGGAACCGATGGAACTTTTTTCAATTTTTTTAAACAAAACTTCAGCCAAGTCCCAAGAACAACAAACTCAGTCATATATATTATTAGTATTTTTTTACTTTTGACGTTGCAGTAACCACGAAATTAGGCGTGACTACCAGGTACTGCAGCTAGATATAGTTGTTGCTATCGACATGAGTTATATGACATAAGGCTTATGTTATGATAAGTCATCATGACAGTGGGCTGTTTAGAGTAAACATACTGAAGACTGAAGTCATGTGAAGAAACATCACGAGAATGACTTCAAAATACTGTACTAACGAAATCCTACTGAATTGGCACAAAGAGCGGCAAAGATCTCTTGTCAGAATAGTAACATGGCATTTATAAGCAAGCCATCGTTTTGAAAATGCATTGTAACGTTGTATGTTGAGACATTATAGGACAATACACAAATTAAAAGATCATACTTGCACTCGCGTCCCGCTCGCCATTTTGTTTACGTGACATTCGCTTAGAATTATAAATAAACTGAGGGAATCCACCCTGGAGACCCCGGCCGGGAGAGTTCATTGTTAATAGTGGGGATATATGGTTGGGAGCGGTCTTCTATTTTATGTTCCTGTGCTGCTGTCTAGATAATTCATCCATTATGAATTGGATGCAAATATAACTGATGTGCCTGGTTTAATTTATGTAAACAAAGCAAAGACAGTGGTAGGTTGTTAATATGGCAATCCATGAATACATTTATTGGATTGCCGGACATTCACACACGCTAGTGCCCTGCGCGGGCCTATAATTTGAGCCCAAGGCCGGCCCGCAATTAGCAGTTAGAGTCCAGGCCCGGCTCCGGCCCGCAGCAATTTTTCAAGTCCGACCCGGCCCAGGTCCGCAAACTTGAATTTAGGCCCAGGCCCGACCCAGACCGTGAATGTTTGGCCCAGGCCCGGCCCGGGCCAAAGACGGGTAAGCCCGCGGCCCGCTAAGTTTAGAGAAGATAAAACTTATTACTATAATATTATAAATCTTATAAGATATACGAAGCACAAATAAACTGTAAAACATACTTATTGTTTTAATAAATAAAAAAAATAAAAAATAATATATGAACATTTTATAATGTTTACTACTGAAATGCTAATGTCAGTTGTTGTTTAGTAGTGTCTAGCTAGTAGCTAGTATAGCTACTACTATATGTCACCCACTGGCACTGACACCCAGTGGCATTTCCAGCAGGCCTGCAGTCACTAGCCTGAGACAGATCAGATTGAGACGTGTGTGAATGAGTACAAGTGTGAATGAATCAGTACTGGGGAAATTGTAGATACTAAATAGTAGTCACTAGTTCACACAATTGAAAAATACCAATTACCAACTGTGGTGGGTACTGGGTACTGGCACTACTGGGCAGTGGGCAGTGGCCAGTTGGTTGGTCATTCAGGCGGGCAATGTTTGGAGGGAAGACCTAGACAATAGAATGCCCACTGGTTTAGTCAATCGTGATTACGTTGATGGTTATACTCATGGCTTGATTGCCTCTGCAAATATGTCTAACGTAAATATTTGGGGCTGGCTGCTTCCAGCCAGGTGAACTTATATGGTCTGGTATGGGGTAATTAGATCTATGCAAAAGGGTACATTCATGCCAAAAATATGCGGTTTACATAGTCTAGACATCACGGATTAAGGGATAGAAAGTTAAGTTTGAGCTGAAGAAGAATGATGGGAAACATACATTAACTGTGATGAAGCCAGTGAAACAAGTACCACTACTCCAGTCACAGTATCTTGGAAAGCCAGTACATGTTTAAAGAACAATGCAAAGATATGGGCATTCGACTATGCATATATTTTATATGAAATGTCTCTATTAAAAGAATGCACATTATTAAAATGATACCATATGAAGTCCCATTATTGAAAAGAGGTTAAACTGCATTCCAATGTATAAAGCACTAGTGTCATTTATAATTCCACGCAAGGTCTCAATTTGCAACTAAATAATACTACAGAAATAATTTTAAGCATTCATTAACCGGAATTACAATTTATAATCAGTTTTTATTAATAATAAAATTATTAATCTGGGTTTTGTATGGATATTTTTATTATGTCCAGGCCCAGCCCAAGCCCGGCCCGGCCCGCTCAGACTATGCCCAGGCCCGGCCCAAGCCCGATATGTTTTAAAATTGGACAGCCCACGCCCGGCCCGGGCCCGCAATATGTAGGCCCAGGCCCGGCCCGGCCCGCAAAATTATGTACCGGCCCGGCCCTGCCCGGGCCGGGCTTTGGTCCAAGGGCACTAACACACGCACACAGAGCAGGGCACTAACACACGCATACACATACAGGGTTGCCTACTTCACCAAAACAATTTCCGTAATGACCCCCTCTCCACCAATAAGCTACATTGTTAATTACTACTGGCAGTCAAAGTCCATGGTCAGGCACTTCAAACAGGTGTACCTTTTTTTGTGGCATTCAATAAGCTACAATGTTATTATAGTATAGAGAGCAACTAAAATTATTCCAGAACTGAGAGACCTTAGTTATGAAATCGCCTGAAAGAATGTAGTTTAACAACTCTAGAGATAAGGAGGTTAAGAGGAGATCAGATTGAAGTTTTTAAGATATTGAATAGGTATAAAAATATTGATAGAAATATGTTTTAGGAGATCAGATTGAAGTGTTTAAGATATTGAATAGGTATGAAAATATTGATAGAAATATGTTTTCTCACTCAAGAAAGATAGTAGAACTAGAGGACATGAGGTAAAATCAGTAAAGGATCAGTGTAGATTGGATATCAGGAAGTATTCGTTCTCACAGAAGACAATAACTGAATGGAACAAATTGCCTACGGATTGTGTAACTGCTAGCTGCGAGAATATGATTAAAAACAAGGTTGACACATATCTCAGGAGGGCGGGTTACACGTAGATGAGCATTGTTGGACTCTCGATAAGCCAATGGCTGCCTTGTATCTGGGCCTTTGGCTTGGATGGCAAATCTGACATGTTGTTAAATCTAGTTATACAGGTACTTCTAAGCAGTCTGCGCCATCAGTCAATAGCGCTGCTGCCGTGGGAAAGAGATCAGCCACTATTTTTCATTGAGTGTCTGGATTGACAGTTACATTGTGTCAAACGAATTTCTTAGCCGACGGATACGAAGTTATTGGAATGACATTATTTAAAGACTTGTAGTTATTTCTGTCTGTGGTCGGATAGTTTTATTTCCGTAATACGGCAACCGTTTCCGCAATGTCGTAATCGGCGTTACATTTCCGTAATGATTACGGAAAATCCGTAATGGTAGGCAGCCCTGCACATATAGTGGAGAGCGCAGGGCTGATTGTACCGAATTATGGTGACTGCACATAGACAAGGTCAAAGCAATACAATTATCGTCTGGACGTACCATCATACATACAACCAACATTGACACGTGTTATATAATATGTGCCTATAAATGATTGTGTAAAGTGCAAAAGTCACAAGTGTTACATACGAAAGGTATACCGAAATTGTGTTATAGGCCTAATGGGACCCATATGAAAATATTTGTATTCCATGGTAAATACCTTGGTGTTTTGACACAGGTAAATTGACAGATACCAAATAGTGAAGATAGCTAATTGCTTTTCAACAGCACTACCCACTTCATGTGGCGTTCCTCAGGTTTCTGTTCTTGGACCATTACTTTTTACTCTTTACACTACTCAACTCAGCTCAGTAATTCAAACTCACATCTTGGACCACTACCTATATGCAGATGATACACAGATTTACCTTTCCTTGGCTACCGCGGATACAAATTATTCCTTAAACCAATTGAGGGATTGTCCCCAGAATATATTCCACTGGATGACTGAGAGCAATTTAAAGTTAAATGCAAATAAAACAGTATTTCTTGTTATTGTACACAAAATCAGAGTGGTAAACATGATTGTCTTCCCAGCGACACTTATACTGAGCCAGAATTACACACCGTCCATCTCAGCACGGAATTAAGAGTCACCTTTGATAATAATTAAAATTTTAGACAGATTATTTCACAAATTTGTCGTTGCTGCTTTTATCACATTCGTGACCTTCGTCGTAATCGCCGGTATATGTCTTTTGCTGTCGCCAAAACTATTGTAAGCAGTAAACTTGACCATTACAATTCCCTTTATCATAATATTGTTCTCAAGGGCATCTTGAAACTTCAACGTGTGCAAAGTTGTTTGGCAAGGGTAGTTACCCGGTCTCCTCGTTTCTCTGACTTAGTACTACTTCTTAAATCATTGCATTGGCTCCCTGTCCAATATCGCATTATTTTTAAGATCTGTACAATGACCTATCTAGCACTTTCATCCAAGCAACCAGCATATTTACATTCACTGCTCACTCCCGCAAGACAGCTTCGATCATCTAATTCTAATCTACTTTTTGTTCCAAGTGTTAAAACAAATGCTGACATCTTTTTCAGTTGCTGCCCCGACTCTGTGGAACTTACTCCCTGTTAGTGTTAAGTCTGTGGAACTTACTCCCTGTTAGTGTTAAGTCTGTGGAACTTACTCCCTGTTAGTGTTAAGTCTGTGGAACTTACTCCCTGTTAGTGTTAAGTACGTTGGAAATTTAACAACATTTCGCTTCCACACTAAAAAACCCACCTGTTTAAACTTGCTTATCCTCCATAACTCCTCCGGCTTAACCCCTTTGACTTTGGTGCGCAGCCGAGCTTGGGTCTCCGGGGATTTTAGCGCAATAGAAGTAGTTTATATATTATTATTATATTATGGTAATCCATGAATATATGGAATGGAAACCCTGGTATATCCTGGTGCTTTGAAACAGGGAAACTATGGTAAAATAACATGGTGTTTTGAAACAGGTAAACCATGGTATACCATACAGTTACCGTACACAATATATGAAAAAGCATGGTCTACCACATTTTACCATGTAATGTCATGATATACCATTGTTAGACTCTCGATAAGCCAATGGCTTCCTTGTCCACTTGCCATTTGGGCCTTTGGCTTGGATGGCAAATCTTGTTAAATCTTGTAATACCATGTAATACCATCACATATGTAATTCCATGGTATATTTTTATAAGGGCGGTCTTAGGCTATGCGTAAACTAAACCATGACCTTTGGGATTCATTCTGAAGCCAAGAATAACAGTAATTTGCAGCATGCAGCAAACAATGCTTCGCGGACAGAACAAACGCGCGGGAAAGTTGGACGTTTGATTGCGACGTTTTGCGTGCGTACATTAGAAAGACAAACGGTTTCTATGAATTTCGAACGTCGATTGTTCTTTGACGTAAATCAGACATGACCAATGAAATGCGCCGATATCGTTACGTCACGGCGTGGTAACTGGTAGCAATCATTTACAAGCTAGATTTCAAACAAACCGGACGCGTTTAGAACAGGCTGCGATCAGGAATGTTCAAAGGCGTCTTGAAGCGTTATCGTCTACTGGAGACCAAACTCACGGATCTGTTGACATTACTCACGATGGATCAACATTATGATTGGTAAGTTTAACTGACATTGCCTGTTCTTGCGACCTAAATATGTGACGAGTATTTGCACCGTATTTTGTGTGTTCGCCTACCGAGCCGTCCGTATGCTCAGGACGATGAGGCTGGGCGGAATATAGGAAGAAGTAGTAATATTAGGCTTAAAGATTTTTTTTTATATACATCTGAGCTCGGGTCCGTGAGGATTTAGGCGCCATGCTGGGCTGTGGAAGTTTTATTATTACTGGTATTGTGTTTATACTAATATACCACAACATGATATACTTATAAATCGTGACATATCTCCTACTGGCTACACCGTTGAATAATGTTAGAGAATAAATTTAAATATTATATTGTTTTTTGTTGTTGATTGGTTGTTGGCCTACGTCACAACGAAGGGTGGACAATCTCGGGGCTAATTTCCAGTCGTGAATTGGACGACACAACCCGTGAGATGAAGTCGAACTCTACGTGAAATGAAGACAAACCGAAGCTGTGTCTGTCGACGGGTTCACAGCGCAAACGGTTCAAGTCCCAGAGTTCCTGGGGTCGGCGGAACGTCTCATTCGCGACTAGGCACTGAGTCTGAGCATAGACATTATCACGTCGTCTTCAGGCGCAACACACGGTACCGGAAGTGACGCGTGAAGGCACTGCACGGTTGTGGGTGTCCAACAGTCAAGACTATCCGTCGAGAGGGACGCCCACTACTCCGAAGTAAGCATAGCATACCTCCGAAGTTTGTAAGCATATGTCTATATATATATATATATATATATATATATATATATATATATATATATATATATATATATATATATATATATATATATATATATATATATATATATATATATATATATGCAGTACTGCTGCAAGATGATGATATTAGTGTTATTGATATGTATTCCAAGTAACTGGTAAAGTTATTTAAAAGGTAATCGGCTAATCATCGGTGATTTTTCATTTCAGGTGCCTCACGCGTGCTTCCGGTTTGACCGATCTCTCTTGCGGCTGCAGACGACACGACGCGTTGGTAGTAAGGTTCATTTTTATTTCTTTATCCTTTTTAGCTTTGTGACGAGGAGTTGCCCCGGGGGACCGGGGAACCTCCGGGGAGATGCACACGTGTATAGTTACCGATACAGTTTTCGACCCTCGCCAGTTTTCGACCCATTGAAATCTCGCTTGATATCGCGTTAGAGATGTCACAGCGTCTGTTTACGACAATAACGATACCGAGTCTTATCTGAGCAAAATATATTTTTATATATAATATAACATGGAACATGTTTATGATATACATACCTTGGTATAAACCGACTTTGCATGCTTACCAGACATTATTATTGAGCGTCTGCTGATGCGTGTCTCGTTCTTGGCCACGTGACAATAATAGCCCTTTTTGTGGTAGATGTATGGCAAGCTAGTCTTGTCATAAAAGTAGGAATAATTAAAATGTGTTAAATATACGAGAACAAATTTACTACATTAACGTTATATATTCAATACAAATATATGTGTATGTGTTTTATAAAGCGCCATGTCAAGCCTGGTTGTTATAAAAAGTTGACATAACTGGAACAAAGTGCTAAAATTAAAAACGATTGTCTGTACGGCTTGCCATAAATATAAGTCGAATTCCTCCGGTTTCCTCGACTCGCGCGACATGGTTCAGACGTTCAATATTCGTAAGTTTTTGACTCAAAACAACTGTTTTAATAATTTGTTTGCATTGAATAAATGAAGTAGGTTTTGCTGATTTGGTATATCGATCTCTTACACAAAATGTTTCTTCAGATTTTTTTTTTAAACGGCGTATTCTATTAAGTAGGTCGAAAACTATATCGCCCAGTATACGGTGTTACCGAGCGTTTTTATTTATCCAGACGACGACTGCTGTGGACGTGACGATATGTTGCTGGTTTTATTTTTATTTATTAATATTTATTATTATCTATTATTTTATTTTATTTCCTATCACGTTTGGTAATAATAAATTTGCTCAGTGCCTAGTTCGTGTTTGGGAAGATTCCAAGCGCGAGCGAGCGATCGAGATCTACTGATCGGCAGATGTCGCCAGCAACGTTAACACCGACACGGGCGAACGTCACTGGAAACATCCATCGTCGTCGCCGATCGAGGCGCTGGTTCTTCAACCATCCAACGTCATCGGAGACATCTACCGCGGCCGTCGGTGAACGCACTCTTACGGTGAACGTTACGCGATCGACGCCGATCGAGGCAAAGATCCTCTACCGTGGCCGCAGATGAACGGTCCCGGTCGAACTGGCGAACGTCACAAAACGTCCGACGTCGACGCCGATCGCGGCGTTCGTTCGAAGGAAACATATCGTGGACGTCGACGAACGCTCTCGGACTCCGAACGAAACCCGGTCGACGCCGATCGAGGCGAAGATCGCGCCGCGAAACTTGGCGTTGAGGCCGTTGAACATTCTACCTTCGCCAAGAAAGCGTAACTTTGAACGTTGAATGCCACTGGGAACTTTGGCGTTTGCGCCGTCGGTGATTAAAAACAATGGACAATATGTTGCCATGGTGATTATTACGTTGGCATACTTGATAATGCATCACGAGAACATTATATTATCCGGTGACTCTGCTCGCTTCGTTTTAGCTCGCTCATTTAATACAATTCTGCTTGATTATCCTTTAATAAAATGGTTGTCGTACCTTTATACCACTGCTTCTGTCACGCCTTCATTGTATCTCTTTCTTGGCATACATAATATGTTACCCTATGAAAACTGGCACATTAAAACACTTTAAATTTATATATACTGATTATAAATAGGCCTACTATCATTCGATTACAAAGCCCAAACAATATTACAAACGTCAAAACATTTCCGATTCATGGTGTTGATTATTACAATACATTATTTACCAAAATACCCCACGCGTTGATCAAGTTCCCAGGGGTCGGATTCACGAAGCGTTCGTACAGTATGAACCCTTTGTGAATCCGACCCCTGTGTTTCGTTAGAGGTTTGTGCACTCTGAGCTGAGGGCCTCTTTGACCGACCATCTACCTGAAAAAGGGCCCCTATATACAAGAATTGTATCGGAACCAGGGAGAGGCAGCCCCAATTGGTTTTAGCTAAATTTGTTGTCAGTGTGAGTCGATTGATGTAATCACTTGGCTAACGGTGTAGTAAGTGGTTTCATCAGAGACAGAAGCGGATCCAGGGGTCTTATGGGTCTCAAGACACCCGTAAGCCATGTCCGTGGCAAATATTAAGTAAAGGACAACGTATATAGGCCTACATCGGAACTAGTGTCAATGTAAAGACTGAAGTATTAGCAGACGGCTAATATTAATTCTTCTGTAAGTGGAACGACACGTGTCTTTCCCGCCCCCTCCCCCGGTTCGTAAGTAAAACGACATATGATTACGACTGACTGAGACCCCCCCGCCAGCCAACAAGCCTATAGATTTTACATATCAATATAAAAATAACAACAATAAAACAATCCAAGAATTGTCACAATATTATAATTACAGTAGTTGTATTCAAAGGGCCAGTTGTTGATGACGCATTCAACTTTTTAGTATTTGCACAATGACGCTGCAAAAACGCTGCGTAATTAAAAGATCGGAATCGGAAACAACATAAATACAAAATTTAATGTATATATTTGTTATTTAGCATTTTTATATTTGTTAAAATGTTGATAAAAGAAATCACAATTATGCACAGACGCATGCACAATAGGAAACGACGACAACATCAACAACAACAACAGCAACGAATGTAAAGAGGGAGCGCAGAGATCGCGTGAATTCTTGTTAATTCTTGCCCGCCTTGTCCGCCCTTTCATGCCCGCCTTTTAGTTCGTCCCGTTGACCGCCAAGCCCCCTCAACCATCCAGGGCGAAACACACCTGATCTCTCGGGATAGATTTAACAAGATTTGCCATCCAAGCCAAAGGCCCAGATGGCAAGTGGACAAGGAAGCCATTGGCTTATCGAGAGTCCAACAATGTTCATCTACTTATAGCCCGCCCTCCTGAGATATATGTCAACCTTGTTTTTAAACATATTCATGCTGCTAGCAGTTACACAATCTGTAGACAATTTGTTCCATTCATTTATTGTCCTCTGTGAGAACGAGTGCTTCCTGATGTCCAATCTACATTGATCCTTTACTAATTTTACCTCATGTCCTCTAGTTCTGCTATCCTTCTTGAGTGAGAAAAACATATTTCTATCAATATTTTCATACCCATTCAATATCTTAAAAACTTCAATCTGATCTCCTCTTAACCTCCTTGTCTCTAGAGTTGTTAAACCACATTCTTTCAGGCGTTCTTCATAACTAAGGTCTCTCAGTTCTGGAATCATTTTAGTTGCTCTCCTTCGTATGCGTTCAAGCGTATCTATATCCTTCTTACGATATGGTCTCCATGCTTGTATACAGTATTCTAAATGAGGTCTAATTATTGCTTTATAAAGAGGTATAATTAACTTTTTTCCCCTGTATGTTATGTTTCTTCTAATCAATCCAAGAATTTGACTACCCTTTGAAGCTGCAATACCACACTGCTCTGAAACTTTCATATCAGCGCTTATTGTAACTCCTAAGTCCTTTTCTTTTACAGTAGTACCCAGAACAGTATCTCCCATTTTATAGTTTACATTCAAGTTCCTATGTCCTGTATATAGGCATTTACATTTCCCAAAATTGAACAACATCTGCCATTTCTCAGACCATTTCACTAATCTGTCTAGATCGTTTTGTAAATGTTGTTTATCACCATCAGTATTAACCTTTCTAAACAGTTTTGTGTCATCCGCAAATTTCAGTACGTTACTTGTTATACTGTCGTCCAAGTCATTGATATAAATTAAGAATAATATAGGTCCTAGTACTGACCCTTGAGGTACCCCACTCAAAACCGATTTCCAATTTGAAACTTCTCCATCTACTACAACTCGTTGTCTTCTGTCAGTCAGCCATTGTTCTATCCAGTCAGTTATGCTATCCCCGATACCATGGGCTTTTAATTTAAGTAGTAATCTTTGATGTGGCACTTTGTCAAAAGCTTTCTGAAAATCTAAGTAGATAATATCTACTGGCGATCCCACGTCTATCCACTTAGTGATTTCTTCCAAAAAACATAACATATTTGTTAAGCATGACCTCGCTTTAAGGAATCCATGTTGAGATGAATTTAATAATTTATGCTTAACGAGGAAGTCCACCATATGGTCTTTAATTAAAATTTCTAATAATTTACAAATCACTGACATTAAACTCACTGGTCTGTAATTCTCTGACTTATTTCTCGAACCCTTTTTAAATAATGGTATGATGTTTGCTTCTTTCCATTCAAACGGAACAACTCCCTCTTTTAATGACAAGTTGAATACTCTTGCAAGTGGTATACTGATTTGTTCTACTGTTTCCATTAGTAATTTTGGAGGAATCCCATCCACTCCCGGTGATTTGTTATCCTTCATTGCCTTTATTTTCTTAGCTACCAATTCTGGAGTTACAACTAACGGACCTAAATAGTAAGATTTAGCCCCCTGAAATTTAGCATCAGCAACTGGTAATGAACTAATATCTTCTTTGGTAAACACTGAACTGAAGTAACCATTTAGGTCTTCCGCCATTAAAAACCCCTGTGATATTATATTTCCAGCACTGTCTTCTAGAGGTCCAACCTTGTCTTGTACGTTTTGTTTACTCCTGACATATGCATAAAAACTCTTGCTGTCATTTTTTTATGTTACATGCTAGTTTTTGCTCATAGCTTCTTTTAGATTGTCTGATTTCAGTTGTAGCTGCATTAAGTGCCTCTTTGTATTTTGCATAGTCTTCGTCCTTTCTGGTACGCCTATAAACCCTCCACATAGTTTGTTTTAGCATTATTTTTCTAATAGCCTCTTTTGACAAGTGTTTCTTTCTACACCGTTTTCCTTGTTTTTGGAAGGGAACAAATTTATCGATGATACTCTCAATTTCATATTTTAGAATATTCCAACATTCAATTGCGGTCTTATTCATCAGCATGTTATTCCAATCTAGCTTTGCTAAGTATTTTCTCATATCTTTGTAGTTACCTTTGTGGAAGTTTCTGTTGTACGTTTTCTTATTTTTACTTTCTGATTTTACCTTGATGTCAAAATGTATTTGATTATGGTCACTATTACCCAATGGTTCAAATATTTTTACATTGTCCACTAATTCTTTTTGTGATGACAAAACTATATCTAATACATTTTCTCCCCTGGTTGGTTCTAGTACGTGCTGAGTAAGAAAGCTATCCTGGATTAAAAATAGAAATTGTTGGTCCTCAATCCCTGTACTCTCTAGAGAATTCCATTGTATGTGTCCATGGTTAAAATCTCCCATTATGATACATTCCCCTTTACTAACTTCCTTTATAGCGTTTTTTATTTTTGTGTTGTCCTCTTCGTTTATGTTTGGACTTCGGTAAACTAATCCAACAGTTAATTTTGAATTTCCTGAAACAATTTTGCACCAAACAGCTTCATCGCAATCTGCTTCCCTTTCTAGTTTTATTTCATAAGCCTGAATAGATTCTTTAACATATACAATAACTCCCCTGCCCCTTCTTCCTATTCGATCTTTCCTAAACATTACATATCCTGTCAGTCCTAATTCAGCATCTGTTATATCTATGTTGGCCCATGATTCAGTTATACCAATTATGTGAGGGTCAATATCTTCTACCATAATGTTTAATTCGTTTTTCTTATTTACTATGCTCCTTGCATTTAAACATACGCATCTATAACCTGTTTCAGAGATGTTTTTCGGATGATTTGATATTGGTTTATCTGTGCTAGTGGCCTCTTGTTCTGCTTGAGACACCTCTAGGTAACCCCCCTGCACTTCTAGTTTAAAGAATGTTTACTTCCAAAAATATTTGTCATCGTACCCAAGTCACTATCTACTGCTGCTGAAAGTTTGTCCGCGAATACTGCCGCCCCCTTTCCACTCAAATGAAGCCCATCCTTCATGTACATATCAGCCCTCCCAACAAAACTTCCCCATAAATCCACAAATCCAACTTCCTCTTCCCTACATAGCTTCTGGACTAACATGTTAATTGCCATCCCCGACAATTTCGATATTTGTGACCCCTCCTGCCCATTACAGGTAAAATCCCTGACAGTATTACCTGCTCAACGCGCGTCTGTTTTAGTGTTCTGACCAACTGCCTATATTTCCTAACTATGGCAGTTGTACCCTCCCTCTCTACGTTATTTGTCCCTACGTGTACTAAAACAGATCCACCCTTACCCGAGCCTACGATGTTTTTTACCCTCTCAGTTATCGCCTCTATTTTGGCCCCAGGCAAGCAGACCACCACATCATCTCCCTTGTTTAAGACTCTGTCGGTCTTCCTAACTATCGAATCCCCCACAAACACCCTCGCTCTCTTCCTCACCCCCTCTATCACTGCTGCAGAATAACTCTTCCGTTCGATCCCCTCCATCACATTCTGTCCTGACCCCTTCCCTCCTGTCTCCTTCGATCCTGTCTCCCCCACTTCCCACTCCTTTGCTCTTGTCTCTCCCACTCCCCTCTCCTTCACTCCGGTTGTTTTCCCTCCCGTCTCCCCCACTCCCTTCTCCTTCCCTCCTGTCTCCCCTACTCCCCTCTCCTTCACTCCGGTTATCTTCCCTCCCGTTCCTTTCCTTCCCGTCTCCTTACGTCCCGTCTCCTTACGTCCTGTCTCCCTACGACCTGTCACCTTCCCTCCTCTCAGCTTCCTCCCAGGCTGCGGTGAGCTCTCCCTAGCATCTCTTGTGTCTTTCCCCACTTTATCATCTACTGTTCCCCCACCGGAACTATTGGCACAACCCCCCTGTTCCCTTCCCACCATTGCCACAACGAGCAGCCTCAGCTCTTCCAACACCACCTCTAGTTCCTTCATCTTCGTACATCCCCTACACTCAAAACTAAAACTATCTGCCTGGATAGATAAAAGACATATCCCGATTTGTTTTTTACACTTTTAAATTATTTTATAGTAACACACTCTATGCACGTATCATACAGCAACGCGAGCATTTCGGCGATCATAAGTCTAAAAAAAAACGAAACCTGCCAGGTGGCGGTCTACATGTTAGAAGTATGATGGCCGAGGAGGGCCATCGCTGCTGTGTGTTGGAATTGGAACGATGGAGCGATGGTGCGATGCGATGGAGTAATGGCAAGATACGACATGAAAATATACCATCGTATTCCATGGTAAATACCATGGTGTTTTGAAACAGGTAAAGCACGATATACCATACAATTACCACACACAATATATGAAAAAGCATGGTCTACCACAGTTTACTATCTAATGTTGTAGTTTACTATCTAATGTTGTAGTTTACTATCTAATGTCGTGGTATACCATGGTTTTCTTTGTCTTCATCCAATGACCGAGACAGAAGTAGGGGTGCCATTTATACACATTCCCCGTCTCTGTCCTCTCCTGTGCGTGGCAGGGTCGGTAGGTCTTGATACGCCACTGCACTGAATAACAAACGAACCCGCCACCTTTCTCACTTAATCTCGGAAGCTAAGTGTGATTCAAAGAAATGATTTGCCCTAATCAACATCCTATGTGATAAGAAGCAGAGTAATCCGTTGCCTCAACATGGTTCTGTGGAAAACCTTGGCAACGAATTTGGTAACTTTTTTAATGATAAAATAGATGCAGTTTAGTTGTAAAATCTAAGACTACCAGCTGTGCTCTTGAACCTATGCCAACCAAGCTGGCCAGTGAGTATATTGAGGAATTACTGCTACTCCATACGCACATTTCCAATCGCTCTATTGCCAACGGGGAATTTCCACACGAATGGAAGGAGCAGAAACGGATCTTATGCCAAAAAAACATCGCCCTGTGTCAAATCTCCAATATGTGTCCAAACTAACTAAGCACGCTGTCGTAAACCAACTTTGTCTTCATTCAGAATGTGGATTTCCATTGCCACCTTGTCAGTCTGCTTACAGAGCAGGGCATTCTATCGAAACTGCTCATATTAAGACACAACTGATTTTAATTGATTTGTCGTCGGCTTTTGATAACCTGGACCATGAAATTGTTTTTATATCATGAAGATCGCAGCGTATTACCATCAATGGTACGGTGCCTGACCACTTTTGATATTGATCAAGGAGTACCGCAAGGACCGCCTAGGTGCTGTTGAATTCACGGAGTACTCTAGCCCCGTTTTCTATGTCATTAATCAGCACGGGAAACTGGGGCATGCATACGCTGATGACCATCAAATATACTGTAGTTTCCACCCTGATTCTGTGGATATTGACTGTGAGTCTATTGAACGGGACATCAATGATATCAGCAGCTGGATGCAGAGCATGAAACTGAAAATGAACGATTCCAAGACTGAGTACATCCTAATCGGTGCTCCACAACTCGCAAAATGCTTTGGTCCACAGCCACATTGACTACTTCAATGCGTTGCTGATCGGTTTGCCAAAATACATAATAAAGAAATTACTGATGGTGCAAAACAACGCAGCCAGAGAGTTGTGTAGCGTTACTAAATATGACCACATAACTCCTAACCTCAAACGACTTCACTGGTTACCAGTTGAGTTTCGCATTAAATACAATGTATGCGTGCTGACTTTCAGAAATGTTGACAACTAGAAACGTCCATTAAGGGCTGAGATCTCATGAGGCTCTGACACTCAATATACCACGGACAAAGCGGAAAACTATGGGGATCACTCTTTTAAAGTGGCTGCACCTAAACTATGGAATTCCCTACCTGAAGACGTGGGCAGTAGCAATGATGTCAGTGTTTTTAAGAGTAAATTGAAGACTCACTATTTTAGCATTGCGTATAACTAAGTTATTAATTTTTAGTCATTTAAATAGCTTAACTTTTAGTTTAGTTTAGTTTTTACTGTTTTGACATTGACACCATTTCTTTTACTGTACAGCACCATAGAATACCATTGTATAGATATGGTGCTTGAAAGAAATGAATAAACATTTACAAACATTTACATTCATGTTTCTCCTCATATCGCACAGATCAAGGATGTCGTTGGTAATCCACGGTTGGATCTTTTTCCTTTCTTTGCAAAGTACTTCTCTGGCTGTTGTCGGGGAGGATGTTTATGTCTTCTTCGAAAAGATTTAGAGTTGCGAATTTGCCGCCTATTCTAGCCTTTAATATGTTAGCAATGTCTGGGTCCTTCCGTTTCTCGATGTCAAATCGAATACGTGGGCATTTCTGTGATGTATCTTCTTCAACTTGAGTTTCAGTGTTGCGAGAACCGTGTCAAGGTGGCTGCATTATGTCAGCCCCTGGGAATGTTCTGGTGTTTGTCTTGTTCATGCTGGATTTGAAACGTCTTGGAGTGAGTATGTCGTTAATATGATTGTGTAGTTTTCCATTAAGCGAGTATCACGTTGTTCTCCTTGATAGTTTGTGCAGGTGCAACAGTTTGTGTCCTTCCTCTGTTGTCGCACCTCCAAAACCTGGCCATCTGACTTCAGCCAGTCCAAGAATATCCCACCAATATCTGTTGGTCCCTGAGTTAATACTTTACCTTTTATTGTAAAGCGCCTATGTGATTATGGCGCTATATAAATATCTTATTTATTCATTGTTATAGGTGCATAGGCTTTTGTTTCCCTTTAATTGCACCTAGTTTGTTATGTTTACCTATAATGATATTAATTACATATATAGCTGGAATAACATGTCGAGGAATAAGACAGCAATTGAATGGTGGAACATTAAAAGAGTATCATTGACCAATTTGTTCCCTTGAAAAAACAAGGAAAACGGTCTAGAAAGAAACACTTTTCAAAAGAAGCTATTATAAAACTAGCGTACAAACTATGTGGACGATTTATATGTGTACCAGAAAGGATGAAGACTACACAAATATCGAGATGACATAATCGAGTGGATAGAAAATCAGAATTAAGACCTTTATTATTCTTAATATATGTCAGTGGCTTGGACGATAACATAACAAGCAATGCTCTGAAAATTGCGGATGACACAAAAGTGTTTAGAAAGTTTAACAATGATGATGATGATAAACAACATTTACAAAACGACCTCGACAAATTAGTTAAACGGTCTCAAAAATTGCAGATGTTATTAAGTTTTGGGAAATATAAATGCCTACACACAGGACGCGGGAATTTGGATGTAAACTATACAAATGTCAATGGGAGATACTGTTCCAGGTACTACAAAAGAAACGGACTTATGAGTAATAATAAGTGTTGAGGTGAAAGTTTCAGATCAGTGTGGTATTGCAGCTTCAAAAGGTAATCCCATTCTTGGGTTGATTATAAGAAATATAACGTACAAAGAGCAAAAGCTAATTATACCTCTATATAAAGCAATAATTAGGCCTTATTTAGAATACTGTATACAAACTTGGAGAACATATTGTAAGAAGGATATAGATACGCTTGAACGAATGCAGAGGAGAGCAACTAAAATTATTCCAGAACTGAGATGAAGAACGCCTAAAAGAATGTGGTTTGACAACACTAGAGACAAGGAGGTTAAGAGGAGATCAAATTTAAGTTTTTTAAAGATATTGAATGGGTATTAAAATATTGATAGAAATGTTGTCTCACTCAAGAAATATAGTAACACTAGAGGACATGAGGTAACATTCAGTAAAGGATCAGTGTAGATTGGATATATCAAGAAGTACTCGTTCTCAAAGAGGAAAATAAATTAATGGAACAAATTATCTACGTACTGTGTAACTACTAGCAGCATATGTTTAAAAACAAGGTTGACACATATCTCAGGAATGCGGGTTACACATACATAAAAAATGTTGGACTCTCGATAAGCCAATGGCTTCCTTGTCCGCTTGCCATCTGGGCATTTGTATTGGATGGCAATCTTGTTAAATCTAATTGAATCTAGCTGCTAGCTGTAAGTTTGTTCTCAGAAAGAACAATTCTTCAAAAAACATTTTTAACATACCTCAGTTTCAGATGGAGTCCTCGTAGCCACACAGTGTCATAGGCGGTAGTGAGGTCTAGTAGCACTACTCCAGATTTCTCATTTATTTGGAAGCTGTCCTCGATGTCTTGGGTGAGTAATGTTATCCGGTCCACTGTTGACCTGCCACGACGAAAGCCAGCTTGTTCTTTTGGAAGCTGCGGGTCTATCACTGGTGTGAGGCGACTATGCAGCAGCCTTTCCAAGATATTGCATGGTACACACAACACGTTGTTTGTTGCCTCTTTGAAGCTGTCCCAATCTGCTTTACGGAAGTTCCAGCGCTTCACGGGTTTACCTATTTCCGGCTGCACCAGAGATGGAGTGGTGATCACCGATGGTCTGTAATGGGAGCGTGGAAACCTATCGAGCATGCGTCTTTCTGGAAGTGGGTCTTCGTGGTTGCATGTTACATACGCCAAGCCAGGGTTGGTATTGGTGTTTCAGCGAGACGAGAAGAAGATTGGATGTTCTTTCGGGTCGTAGAGAAGAACCGCGTCTGCTGTTGAAGCCCATTCTGTCAGGATGACGCCGTCTTGTGCGGATACGCTGTAGCCCCAGTCGGTGTGTTGGCAATTGAAATCACCAGCGTAAATTGTTGGTGCATGCAGCTGCGGAATCGTTGTTGTTGTAAGCCTCGTTGGTGGTGGCTTGTAGATGTTGACGATATTTGTGTCTTGCACCTTGGTGGCTATCCATTCGACTTCGGAGTTTTCTGGCGATTGGGATGTATATATAGTGGACCAGGGCATCTCTGTCTTCGCGAAGGTGGCCATGCCGTGGTGCTTGCTGGCGATGTGGCCTGCCAGAGCGAAACCGGGTATCTTCACGTTAGCTGTTGTTTCCCAGTGGATAACTGCAGTCCTGTTGTTGAAGGCTAGTTGTTCTATAACGTTGAGCTTAGCGGTAGTAATTAAAACCCTCAATTAACGTTGAGCTGCTAAATTGCAAGTCCTTGGCCTTCGACGGCCGTAATGGCCGGCCGCCCTGAATAGGGCGCTGAGCTTGGCTTCGGGTTGCGAGGTTGATAACTGGTTGACGACATTAGTTTCACAGTTTTTAGGCTGCTACTTATGGTGGAGGCCACGAAGAGGCTGTCATCTTCTCTGTTTTATTCTGACGATGCAAGGTGGTGCCACCTACTGACCTGTGATGTACATTTGTGATTCGGTACATCGGGTAGTGTTGTTGCGGTAGTGCGAATCTGCCGTTATTTTTACGCACGTGAAAGTTGTTGAGGAAGCAAGAACTGATTGTCAACAATAAAGGTTTGTGATAAATATGCGGCTCGTTTGCTACCAAGATGTATGCATATGAATGTGTAGCGAGTAAATGGATTATAGTATAGGTTAGTTTCCGGAATAGCTTTGCTGAACCGTGTGGACAAAACAAAAAAGTGTTTCCTCCAGTGGTAACTGCCGGCGCTAGTAGGCAGCGCCGCTATAGGCAGCGCCGCTAGCGCTACCGAGTCCGACCAATGCCATGGCAAGGCTAACGACATACCCGCGTCAAGTACCGACAGCGAACAAGTCACAAGACAGGGTTGCGATCAGTAGTTATGTCGTCGACCCTGGCATTGTCATCACTAAGCATTATATTTCATTCACGTAATTCCCTTGAAAAACCAAGGAAAACGGTCTAGAAAGAAACACTTGTCAAAAGAAGCTATTAGAAAAATAGTGTTTAAGCAAACTATGACGGAGGGTTTATAGGCGTACGTAGAAAGGATGAAGACTATGCAAATTACAAAGAGGCACTTAACCTAGCTACAACTGAAATTAGAAAATCTAAAAGAACTTTTGAGAAAAAAAAATTGGCAGGTAATATAAAAAATGACAGCAAGAGTTTCTATGCTTATGTAAGGAGTAAACAGAAAGTTCGAGATAAGGTCGGACCACTGGAAAACAACAGGGGAAACATAATTTCAGAGGGGTTTCAAATAGCAGAGGTACTGAATGAGTATTTCAGCTCAGTATTTACCTCAGAAGATATCAGCTCACTTCCAGATCCATTTACTAAATTTGAGGAAATAAATCAGAACATTTATGATAGCAAATGATAGCAAACAAAATTAAGAAGATGAAAGATAATAAATCACCTGGAGTTGATGGGATACCACCAAAACTGCTTAAGGAAATTGTTCAGCAAATTAGTACACCATTTGCAAAATTGTTTAACTTGTCACTAGAAGAAGGAATAGTTCCTTCAGAAAGGAAAGAAGCAAATATTACGCCACTATTTAAGAAGGGATCAAGGAACAAGCCAGAAAATTACATACCAGTGAGTTTAACATCAGTTGTATCACTGTTGTATGTAAATTACTCGAAACATTAATTACAGACCACATGGTGGAATTCCTTGTAAAACATAATTTAATAAATACATCTCAACATGGGTTCCTAAAAGCAAGGTCATGTCTAACCAATCTCTTATATTTTTTGGAAGAAATTACAAAGTGGGTAGATAACGGGTCACCAGTGGATGTTGTCTACTTAGATTTTCAGAAAGCTTTCGATAAAGTGCCACACCAAAGATTGATACTTAAACTAAAAGCCCATGGTAGGTAGGTAATGATGTAATCATCTGGATAGAAAAGTGGCTTACACACAGAAGACAGAGAGTAATAGTAGACGGTGAGATTTCAAACTGGAAATCGGTTTTGAGTGGGGTACCACAGGGATCAGTATTAGGCCTTATACTGTTTTTAATATATATAAATGATCTAGAAGATGACATATCTAGCAAAGTACTCAAATTTGCAGATGACACAAAAGTATTCAGAAAGGTTACTAATGATACAGATAAACAAAGTTTACAGGATGATCTAGATAAATGAGTTAAATGGTCAGAAAAATGGCAAATGTTATTCAATTTTGGGAAGTGTAAATGTATACACATAGAACATGGAAACATGGACGAAGAATATAAAATGGGGGATGCTGTACTAGGTAGAACCACACAAGAAAAGGACTTAGGAGTAACATTTAGTGCTGACATGAAAGTTTCAGAGCAATGTGGGATTGCTGCTTCAAAAGGAAATACAATTCTAGGGCTAATTAGGAGAACTATCCTGTATAAGGAGAAACAGCTAATTGTACCCCTGTACAAAGCAATAGTTAGACCACATTTGGAATATTGTATTCAAGCATGGAGGCCGTATCGTAAAAAGGACATAGACAAGCTAGAAAGAATGCAACGAAGAGCAACCAAAATGATTCCAGAATTGAGAGACCTTAGTTACGAAAGTCGCTTATTACAATGTCGTTTGACAACACTAGAGACCAGGAGACTAAGAGGAGACCAAATAGAAGTATTTAAAATAGTGAACGGTTATGAGGATGTTGATAGGAATATGTTCTTCAAATTTAAAGAAGGCAGTAGAACAAGAGGACACAAAGCAGCATTAGTTAAGGAGCAGTGTAGGTTGGACATGAGAAAGTACTCTTTCTCACAGAGGGTGATAAATCAATTGAACAAACTGCCAAATGATTGTGTTAATGCTAGTAGTGTGAATATGTTTAAAAATAGAATTGACAGATATTTGATAAGGGTGGGCTACACATAGATGAGAAAATTGTTGGACTCTCGATAAGCCAATGGCTTCCTTGTCCACTTGCCATCTGGAACTTGTTGTTTGGGATGGCAATCTTGTTAAATTCCATACTACCATAGGCATAGCCATGCACAAGGGTTCAGCCTACTGTTACGTTTCCCATTGGTGACCATGTTAACGTTTTGCATGATTATAAGAAAACGGATCCATAAAAAATTCTGAAACTTCTTTCCTGCTGTTGTCATCATCTCATTCACATGCTGGTCGAGTTTTGTCAAAGTCACATATTTCTAACTCTTAAAACGGCAGAACGTGCCATACCCGTCAATATTTACCAATTTCTGCATAAATTACTATGCACACGTGCCTTGTGGCGAGAAAATTGCCAAAAATCCTTCCGCCTATTTAAATCACCTAAAAATCCACGGTTACACTGCTAACATGTTCTACCAGCAAACTTGCCAATGTGTCTGCTCAAATGCAGTTATGTCAGATGATATGATTTTTTTTAATTACACATCTAAAATTACTGTGCCCTACATTCGTCTGTAACACACCAAGAAGTCTAACTGAGGCATGATCCCAAATAGGGAAGCTTTTTTCTGTGAAAGTGTCCAATTTTATATCAAGTTGCGGCACAATGTTTATGTAAACCCATTATGGAAAACTCCTGCTTGTCACGTCATTATTATTTGTTTCACAGCCAAATCAAAACAATGCCCTGCCCATAATAATGGCTGAAAACCAGTCACATAATTTAATTATAGGTCAATTTTAACACTTGATAAATCATAGACCATGTACACAAGATTTCTAGAGCATTCCGAACCAATGAAACCTACTTACTGTTTCTTTAAATTTACCAGCTACTTCTTTTCAAATTAATATTTATATAATTGCTTGATTTTTAACCAAATGTGGTGCAGCTTTGTCCGAAAAGTGACAATTTGTCACATTTAACAGGATTTTGAGTGAATTCCAATGTGTCAGACTTGTTAAATTTTATTGTTTATGTGAATGCTTTCGTGCAACTACTTGATAGGGTACATGACGTACTGCATGATTTGGATACACCACCATAAAAGGGTGTCACATGACCAGAAACCATGCGGCCACATTTGAAAATACTGATCTACGCGATGCTTCCAGTGGCTGTGACACAACCAACATATAACTATTGTGTCCAAATTTGTTACACAATATTACCAATGCACTGGGCCACATAAAAAATATCACCAGTTACTATTCTGTTGCAAAATAGCTGCCTGCTCCCTCACAAACTGGTGCCATACCCCCTAATTTTGTGCACATTTCCATTTTGGCATCCGGTCTGTACCATTCTATTCGTGATCGTTACTGCCGTCTGCCTTTTCCAAGCAAACTATTCACTTTTCCTATCAACATGTGCCTTTGGGAATGGTTATATCTTCTGTAAACCACTTCGTAGTTAGGGTTAGCTAGGGAAGGGGTTAGCTAGAGATGGGTTTAGCTAGGGATGGGGTTAGCTAGAGATGGGGTTAGCTATGGTTAGGCTTGCATACCTTCAACTCCATGTGTCCGCTCACTTACAAAGAACTGCACACAACATGACATGGGTATTGAGACGTGGCGTATAGACATTTATGAAAATTAACAAGTAATGCTTTTGTTGACTAGATGGAATTAATAAAATTTATTAAATAATATTAACTAGCCTGACATAGACAATGTTCTAAGTCCAACGCACGCAACATGAGGCAAGTTAGCAGCCATTTTGATGTATTCGTGTGATTCTATGGCTATGCTGGAGCATGTAACTGAGCCTATATACTGTCACTACACGACTGTAGCCACATCTGAGTCGGCAATTAATAGCTCCATATTTAACAATTCTTCTTTTTGTGCAGCTTGTCCACACAACACACTCATTGTTTGGTGACATACACACATTTTTATCAGTACATTTTTGATAAAAAAACACTCCTCCGTGACTATTAGATGGCTACCGCTTTTTTTTTAATTACACATATCTAAAATTACTGTGCCCTACATTTGTCTGTAACACATCAGGAAGTCTAACTGAGGCATGATCCCACAAGGCACTAGGGCCATGGCTTGGGCATCCTCTCCTTTCGTTAGAAATGTGAGGATGCATGCCACTGAAAACTAACTCGTCTAGGATATTTTGAACATTATTAAAATGCAATAAGCACACACAGTAAACATGTATTTCATGTATGTAATCATTATGATGCGTATATCGCTAAAGTTATTTGACAATAATTGTTCATAAATATAAAATTGTGACGTTTTGTGATTAAAACCATGATGTCATGCATCGGTTGAGTTAGGAAAAGATTGCTCATTAGTCATGGTAAACGTACTCCTAATCAGTTATTTGGAGCATATATTTAAGTGGACGACATAAGTAAGTAGGTATATATTTCTTCTACTTCTTGGCACCATTGTGCAGGTGGCAGGCCACAGAATACACATGTGAAATGGTTAGTGCATGTCAGTTTTAAATCTTACGTTATTTTGTTCCAGACTGGTTTTGGCATAAAGTCCCGAATCCATGCTTACGTTTTCACTCGACCGCCACCTCTGTATAAGAGAGTAGAATGAGGCATCAAACGATGCCTAGTGATTCCAGTGTCCTACAGCCTAGGCCTAGCCTAAGGCTTAACATTGAGACTAAGGCTTAGCCAAGGCTTACCCTAGTAAAGGCCAGGCTGAATGTCGATGTGTCGTTTTAAATGAACACAGTGTAAATGAAAGCTTCATTTGCTGATCAATTTAGTCTTGGTTAACAAGGCTCTGTGAGGTTATAAATTTAGCCTTGGTTAACAAGGCTCTGTGAGGTGGTGTCAACATTTGTCCCTGTCACAGCCGCCTTGTTCCAAACATTGCTGTTTATTGTGATGGAAATTTTGTGACAGTCGGCTGCGATGTTTGAAGAAGTGGCCAATCAAAGACGGCCGCAATTAAGTGCAGGTGTACCCGTCATGACTTTCACAAAGCTCAAACCAGGATTGGTCGTATGACATTATTGGACCAAAATCACTTCTGTAAACAGGCCTTAATTTTAATCGTGTCTCCTGGCACAATGGAGTGATGACATGACCTCGCTCCTGGACACAGAAAGTCTGACACATTCATCTTATGAAAACTAATTGCTGTTATTTTACAGACTGGCCTCACCATGGCATCTACCATACACCCATTCTTGCTGGGTCTCCTACTGCTGAGTGTTCTAACTACAGGTCACACTTACAGGTAAGATATCTTTGGATATTCATGGCCACAAAATTCTGATGCAGATAAAATTATCTATGTATTCTTGCCCCAAGATGAACACAAAAGCAATGTGTTGTTTGCTTTCTGGACAAAGGACTACAGATAAAATCAGATATATGTGTGTACTCTGACATCAGGTAAGATATATATCACTAATCACATTATATATACAGGTAAAACTTTATCTTGTGGCCACAGGCTGTAAATACAGAATACATTGTATTGTGATCAGTTAACTGTAATTAATTCACACTCATTGTGTAAATGCTGAAGATGTTCTATCAGAAGGGCTGCGTAACTTGGGTTGTCAATTTCCCAGAAAAACATCTTATTTTCTGGTAAATGCGCTGTGCAGGGAGTTACCTGAACATATTGGTAACTAACATGAATTCACTCGTATCTCTATCAGTTTCATCAATGCATCGGGCTGAAATTTTATAAGCATGTCCAGGAGCCCATGTGGGTGGTTTATACATTAAAAACATTTCAAAATTCCCCAGGGGTGGGGATATTATGGAGGAACCTGTGTGGACATTTCACATAGATTACGTAACTCGGAACAATATGAGTTTGTAGTGATGTACAATTGTTAGCAATGCTATGTGTATTTTCTATGATTGTTCCAAGTTACATAATCCACGTCAAATGTCCACATAAGTTCGTTTGTATGGCACTTACACTTTGTGAAACCAGCATCTGTACATGAGTTTGGGGTACGAAATTGTTATTGCCATTGACTCTTACAGTGGCTGCCTTTTCTCCCGTGCAATGTCGGGTAACTCGGCTAGTTATGATTTTGCACAAACCAGACAAAAAAATGTCATGCTAATAGATGGTATTTTCTACAATGTTCTCAATTAATTGAGGAAACCACATATGACAGTGGTTGATAAATAAAAGACTTTTCATTGACAAAGGCACACTCAGCTAGGTCACGATCAGCATTTTACCAAACAAAATGTCAACATCTAGGTCTATTTTTTTTTAAAAACTTTTTTGTCCAACTTCGGCATGTTGAGACTGTCCAGTTAAATTATGGTTGGGTATTCGTGTTTAGTTTAAGTGTTGTTTTTGATCATATTTTGGAATGTCGGTCAATGTTATGGACAATTATGGAAAAGAAATGTTTCATAAAATAAACCACATGCGTTAGAAGTTCTTTTTATTCCTTGTTTATTCTTCATAATTTATTGTTTTGAGAGAAAGTGATTTGTGCATATAAATCATGGTTTTTAAAATTTTAATCTGTCTATCTTCCAGACATTGCCTGTCTTTTGTGAAGGTGAATTATTACTCCTGTACAATTTTTTTTTATGGCCCATGTGCTTTTTATTAATTGATAGTGTTAATTGTGAAGAAATCATCTGGTGGTGTTCTTTCTGCAGGAGTCCTTTCAGCATCCAATTCCCACGAAGAACGCTCCAGATGACAAACAATGGGGTGGACCCTGGCAAACCCCTCTTCCTCACCCCCTATATCAGGGATGGCAATATCACTGAAGGTAATGTCAACCTAACATCATCTTTACTGTGGCAGTCATAAGGTAATATTGTTTGAAAAACGTATGATTTAATTACTGCAGGTATTGTCCTACATTGTTCAAGTTTTGTGATATGCCGCCACCGTTTGCTACCCATACTACCTCCAGCGAGATAACAGGGATTCCCTTTGTTACAAAAAACAACGCAGTCACAGACTAACTCAACAGTTACTATTCATTTTTTATAAGCATATATGAAGAAGCTTTCGAAACAGTTTTAAGCAACTGTGGCACAACTTGTGCAATCAAATAAGGTGGAATTTATATATATATATAACTTTGTGTTTTTTTCCATATAACTCAAAACAGACCGTATCAAGTAAACATTGGTTGCATCAGAAATACTGTATTCGACCTATTAAGCATACATGCCCTAATTAGCATATAACCACTTTTTTAATAAGCAGGATCTATAATTATCGTAATTTGACTAGTTTGGAACAATTGAAAAGCACTAGTGAAAAGTAGTTACCTTATTGCCTAGAGAAACAAATGATGGTGCACGCTTTTAAGAACAGATTTCTTGAAATTTTTCCATGGCCCAATTTTGTTCAATCGTACTATATGCTTATTTGGATGATTATGTTATGCAGAACATTTTTTAATGAATAATTGTTTTATAATCCATTTATATGAGTTACCAATTCCATATACCTGGTAGTTTGTATCCTAAAAAATGGTATTACAACATCTGTTTACATTTGAGAGGTTAGAAGTTGACTCTTATGTAAAGTTGTTGTGTAAATGTTTGATTGTTTCCCGCCTGTCGTGTTTGCCAGGGAGGAAATTGGCCAAGGTGTCCTCTCTGCAGGGAACCTCACTGAAGATGTATTCGGGATTTCTGACAGTCAACGAGACCTACAGCAGTAACATGTTCTTCTGGTACATCCCAGCCCAGGTATTCTCATTTATTATTAATCACAATATCTAGTTTCTAGGCTGTGCTACTTAACAAGGGGGGGACGTAAATATTGGTAAAAGACTGCGCTGGTCGATAGGGCCTGTGACTTGTGAAGGTTGCGGACCTGACAGAAAATTCACGGGCCTTTGAGCCCTTAGTTTTATCGAATGCTGTTTCTACACAGTTCAGGTGCAATCTTTTACTGCTTTCTTATTATTCAGTTGGCTCGGATATGTAAATGCAGACTAGGAGTTTTACTTCTATCATGCCTTCTATCATCCTTGGAAAACCGAGCTCAGGTGTGCATCAACGCAAAAGGATTTGGCAATTGAAATCAGTAATGCTGTCAACAGCAGAATGAATATGTCTTGGAGCTAAGGGGGAGGCACAGTTAAAAAGATGAGTCAATCTTCTGATGACAGCAAATTTGTATTGTGTTTCCTACTGACCTAACAGGCTATTTTCATTGTTTTTATTCCTACTTGCAGCAAAACCCTGAGGATGCCCCGCTGTTGCTATGGCTACAGGGTGGCCCAGGAGGAACCTCCCTTTTTGGGCTGTTTGTGGAAAATGGACCATTTGGAGTGGACAAAAACCTAAAATGTAAGTAGGGCAGCTTGACCCTGATGTGCCCGATATATACTTTGTTTTAATGACGATGAACATGTAGGCTTTCATGACACCTGGCGGGTTTCTTACTAAATGTTTTGAAGTACTTATTCAAAGGTCGTATGCAACTCAAGTACATAGTTCTTAAATCTCTGTTTACAAAACAATTGACCAAAGAGGGTAGGACATTCCCTCTTACACAACTAGTCCTACATCATTGTATTGGATGTGACCTACATTTAGGATACAGTAGATGATAACAGTATGACCTGAACAACAAGAAGAGGATAAAATATGGGATATGATTTGTACAATAGAAAGAATATGTTTATAGAAAATCTAGCGTCGGGCTATCATAGCCCAGCGCTAGATTTTTTAAGACCTTATTCTTCTTACTGTAGGAGGCATGCCACCATATCATGTATATTATTCTTCTTATTGTAGGGGGCATGGCACCATATATCATGTATATTATTCTTCTTATTGTAGGGGGCATTGCACCATATCATGTATATTATTCTCTTCCATCGCATTTCCTTTGTCACAACTAGCCCTAGATCTTTGTCTTGGATGGCTGTCAATTGTTACATCGTGGGTTATGTGTGTATATGATGAAACCATGTCATTACTTAGTCCTCTTCGTGCCCGGTGGCACATAAGGTATCAACAAGAGAGCGCCACTGCTGTCGGTCTGCAGCCCATTTGGTGATGGTGTTCCATGTCAGGCCGCATTCTTTCATCTCCTTCTCCACTGTTCGTCTCCATGTTTCTTTTGGGTGACCACGTCTCCTTTTTCCATCTGCTGTCCAGCGTAAGGCTGTCTTGGGCAGTGCGCCAGGTTACATTCGGCACATGTGTCCAAGCCATCTCCATCTTCTCTTCTTTATCTGTGTGGCCAAGGATGTTGCATCTGTTTTGCGGTGCAGCTCTTCATTAGTGATGGTGTTGGGCCAAAATACTCCTAGGATCTTCCGCAGACACTTGTTTTGGAAGGTCTCAAGCTTGTGTGCTAGCTTGGCTGTCAGTTTCCAGCACTCGGAGCCATAGAGAAGTACACTGAGAACATTACTATTGTACAGTCTCAGTTTTGTTTCCAATCTCAGTTGCTTGGATTTCCAGATGGGCTTCAGCATAGCGAAGGTCTGACTTGCCTTTCTGATCCTAGCCGTGGCATCTTTTGCAGAGTCTCCATCTGTTGTGATTTTGCTTCCCAGGTATGCAAAGTCCTGAACGTCTTCCAAAGCATCACTGTTGTTTATGTTGTTTATGGTGATGGGGTTATCTGTCTTGTTGTTGATCCTCATCAGTTTGGTTTTTGCTGTGTTGAGCTTTAACCCAATCTGTGGTGCTGTTCTTGTGAGTTTGTCCATCTTTTCTTGCATGTCCTTGTGCCTGTTAGACAGCAGTCCAATGTCATCTGCATAGTCCAGGTCTTCCAAGATCGAGGTAAGTGTCCATCTGATGCCTCTGTTTCCATTTATGGTGATTTCTATCATCAGCCAGTCGATGGCAAGGGTGAAAAGAAATGGTGAGAGAATGCATCCCTGTTTTACTCCGGATTTTACGCTAAAGCTGTCTGACATGTGACTGTTACAGGCGACTTGACACTGGACGTCTGTGTAAAGTATCTTGATCACATTTACCATCTTCTGTGGGATCCCGTAGTGACGTAGTATTCTCCACAGGGATTCTCTGTGAAGGCTGTCAAAGGCCTTTTCAAAGTCAATGAAAGCAATGTAGATCGTACTGTTCCATTCCGTGCTTTGTTCCAAAATCTGCCGTAGCGTGAAAACGTGGTCGATGCATGACTTTCCTCTTCTGAAACCGGCTTGTTCCTGGTGGAGGATTGTATCAGTAGCTGCTGATATTCTCTTCAGGATTATGCGGCTGAAAATCTTGCATGTCATTGATAACAAGGTTATGCCCCGCCAGTTGTTACAGTTCCCCAAGTCGCCCTTCTTTGGTAGCTTGATAATTGTGCCTGTCTTCTTCATCCTATATTCTCTGGAAGATCTGGCAGAGGATTCTGGGTGTTTCTTGTTCATCTGCTTTCAGCATTTCTGCGCAGACGCTGTCGCTTCCTGGTGCTTTTCCATTCTTCTGGGCTTTAATGGCTTCTCTGACTTCTGCTTCTGTGATTTGGTCGAGGTTAATTTCAAGGTCATCTGCTGCCTCCGGGATGTCTGCAAGTCTGGGTGGATCTGCACGATTGAGAACCTGTTGGAAATGCTCCTTCCATCTCTCTATCTTCTCTTTCTCGACTGTGATTATCTTTCCATCTGCATCTTTCAGTGGGAGATTCTGGTTTGGACCTGTATCTCCTTTCAGCTTCTTGGTTATTTGGTAGAGTGACTTCATATCCTTTCTTCTTGCTGCTGCTTCTGCGTCTTCTGT
Organism: Lamellibrachia columna; assembly: GCA_963662155.1. Lineage (NCBI taxonomy): Eukaryota > Metazoa > Annelida > Polychaeta > Sabellida > Siboglinidae > Lamellibrachia > Lamellibrachia columna. The sequence goes on along the minus strand of OY759261.1, from coordinate 54,442,775 downwards.
GAGGTTTTCAATGTAAGTGCGTTTGTCTACTCTGGTACTCCGTTTTACGTCTTTGTCTTTTTGTGAGTATTCTCTTGAAAGTCTTTCTTTGAGTCTTGGGGACTTTGTGGTGAGCAGCTTTTTCTTTATTCCTTTCCTTTGGTCTATTTTGTCCCAAGTTGATGTGGAAATCCACTGCTCTTTCTTTGCTCTTCTGTAGCCTAGCACTGCTTTCCCTGCTAGCTCCATGGCCATGTTGAAACTGTATAGTCATCTCTGTTTCCTCCTGCAGAATACCAAAACTGTTCTTCAGAGCAATTGTGAACTGTTGCTTGGTTTCTGGGTTTTGTAGCTTGGTGGTATCAAAACGCTCTTTCTTCTTCTCTCCTGTCTTTGCCTTTCTCAGTTTCAGAGCAAGTTTTCTTATCAACAGGTTGTGGTCGCTGCCAACATCAGCTAGTCTCCTTGTTTTGACGTCTTGTAGAGAGCGTCTCCATTTTCCATTTACAAGGATGTGATCCATTTGACTCTCAGTTCTGCCGTCTGGGCATCTCCATGTCAGCTTATGTATTGTCTTATGTTGGAAGAGTGTCCCTCCAATCACGAGGTCATTCTCCCCACATATGTCACACAATCTGCTGCCGTTATCAGTCATTGTACCTGTTCCGTGTTTGCCCATGATCCTTTCCCTGTTAGTGTTGTCGCTCCCAACTCGTGCATTGAAATCTCCAAGAACCACTAGTACGTCATGTTTGGGGATGTCTTCCAAAATTGACTGAAGACTGTCATAGAAGTTATCTTTTTCTTCTTTTTCTGCTTCCTCTGTAGGTGCGTAACAGGTTACCACTGAGAGTTTGATAAATCTGGACTTAAATCTAGCATAAAGAAATCGTTCAGTTATTGGTTTCCATTCAAGAAGAGTGTTACCTTTCTCCTTCTGGATGATCAGGGCTACTCCCTGTCTATGCTGGTTGTCCTCTCTGCCTGACCACAGTATGGTGTCTCCTGTCGCCAGTTGTCGTTTTCCAGCTCCAGTCCATCTAGCCTCCATGAAACCTAGAAGGCTGATTTTGTATTGGTGCATTTCCTGGAGAACCTGTGCCAGTCTTCCTGTCTGATATAGTGTTCTCACATTCCAGCATCTGATGTTGATAAAAGTTTTGGGTGTAAGGAGATCCGCCATCAGGGTGAAGACTTCCTTGCGGGTTTAGTCCCCATCCTTCATAAGTCCAGTTGCCTGTACTGCTTCTCTCCTACCGCCCGGTGCAGTTTTCTCTCTTGTTTCAGTTTCCGTTGCTAGGCTGTTTTTACGGGGTGGGGTCGCTGGCCCCACGCCCAATCCTCCTCTTTTATCCGGGCTTTGTCTTGGATGGCTGTCAATTGTTACATCGTGGGTTATGTTTGTATATGATGAAACCATGTCATAGTGCAGTTAATTACCTACCTTTAATGAGGGTGTTTAAGACAGTCCACACCTTTTGTAAAGTACCAGGGATGTCTAGCAAACTGCCTTCTTGTCTCACACGCACACATTGACACGCACGCACACACACTCACATCATAGCCATAACTATTTCCGCCAGAGATACTCGCATGCATGGCATAGCGCACACACACTCGCACACACTTTGACTTCTTTGGGGAGAAAGTGTTATAATTTGCCTTAACTTGTCCAATTGGTTGTTTCTCGATTGTTCAGATATTTTCACGTCACTTCCTATAACTGATTTATATGCACTGTTCGCCAGGTGGTGCTACTGCATGGTGTAATGCACCAGAGTGCACCACCATCACTACCACAACCCAAGAAAGCAGTTTACTTGCATTGTTTATAACAGTTAATTATTTAACCAAACGTCCACCATATATTTCACATTTGCTAACTCAAGTTTCTTATCTTTCAGTGGTCACAAGAAAGTTTGCTTGGACATCTAAGTATTCAATGCTCTACATAGATAATCCAGTGAGTATTTCATTTCAAGTTTAATTGCATTTTGTCAAGTAAAATATATTGTAGTATATTTCTTGTTAAAATGACAAGGTTTTGGTAGGCAGAAAGTTGAAAGAACGATTATATACATTTTTATCATTCACTTTTAGTTTTTCAATTTGTCTTTTTGATTTTAACTTTCAACTGTGCCGTGTCATTTGGTTTTTATGTATAAACGTAGGTTGCACAGTTTTCAGTTAATTTGAGTGCTTCTCCAGCTAGCATATCTTGTGTCTATTCATCTTTAATTATTAGCTTTGGAGCCTGAATAAACACAACATGTGTATCTATATAGGGACAACATTTATACCATTTAAAACATAACATTCTTCAGGTTGTCGATTCTTGCAAATCACACATTAATTTACACATTTGAATGTGATTGTGGTTCTCTGTTTAGTGTTGCAAATAATCTGTTTCAGGTTGGCACAGGTTTTAGTTTCACCAAGTCTGATGCAGGTTATGCCACAAATCAAGCGGAAGTTGCTGAAAATCTATACAGGTAATGTTGGTCACCTGATCCGTCTTACCGTCTTTTAAAGCTAAACATCTCAGTATTACCATATGTCGTTAATTTTGAGAAGCAAATCTGACTTGGACTGTAAATTATTGTCTAAATATCAGGGTTTTCCAACAACACAGGGATGGATAAACACTGGTTATGATGTTATCGATAGCAGGATACAGAGAATATCATTTTATTTACTATTAATGGAGTTAGCAAAGCAACTTTAAACAAAGAGGGAGTATGTTGTTTAACATTTTTCAAGATACTTAATTTTCTTAATAATATAGTTCTTTTTTAACATATCCAAAAATGTTAATTACCTGTAAAGACTTCGGTTGTTAAAAAGAACTGTATTATTATGATAGAGTTACTTGTTTCATTGCTGATTTTATACCTATTGATTTTACAGTTGTCTTTTGTCTTGAATTGTTAGTTTCTAACACATAGTCTGTGCAGTCTACTTCAATACATGTTTGTGCTGATGTTACTCCATTATCGTTAATATCCTACTTTGGTGTGGACTACTTGTTTATCTTGAATTGATCGTCTTTCTCAATGTTACTTTTAAAGGGTACAGTCACTTCAGTCATGCTCATTCTGTTGGTGTCTGGAAGGTAGGCAACAAGATCAGGGTAATCAGCAGTAACTAGCAACTCAGGGTGATATGGTACGTCGACTATGAGATTTCCCTGGCAGATCACTGTTCACTAATAACATGCATCAGATAATGATAATAATAAAGTTTATTTCAGAAACATCAACAGAAAACATATAAAACAATTGAATTTTAAACATCAATAGTACAAGTTGAAAAATGACAAGAAGAGGCGTAATGCTTATGTTGCTTGCCCTATCACTTATACGTGATATGAGATAACAAGATAAATTGTTAATAACATTATAAAGTGATGATAACACTGCAGTTTGATAAGCCCTCCTGTCTCATCCAATGCGTGTTTTGTATGTTGCAGTGCGCTCAGTCAATTCTTCACTCTTTTCCCGACCTCACAGAAAGTAGACTTCTACATAACAGGAGAGGTGATTATTACTCAACAAACTATCAGTTACTTAATGTTCTTTATTGTGGTACACAGAGTAGACGATGCAACTGTTCTCTGTCGGTCGTCATATTCTCAGTGATCTCAGGTCCAGTGTCTTCCCCATACTTCACTTTCCATTTTCCCTTTTTCCCATATTGTGTCCCTATTCCTTCTACCAACATATACATATGAGGCATCTATCTACAAAACACATTATATCCATTTTGTGCATTTCAAGATCTCATATTTTTGTTTTGCCCCAAATCACTTCCAGCACTACCAATGTGATGGCCATACAAAACCACTCGTAACTCAAGTTATGTGATTTTTAGAGTTTAACTCGTTTTGCAGATGGGTGCTTCATATAATGGGTTGGATTACATCACAAGTTTAGTTATGGAAATAGAGTAGCATATGTCAGTTGTCATTGATATAACATCCTGTGATTGTAATACTGGTGTAACATTTCATTAGTGAAAACTGACAATTCCCTTGGTTGTTGTCTCCTGGTGACACACAACACTGTCCAATACAGGGATAAATTGATGCACTGGTTTATTTTCAGTCGTACGCTGGGAAGTACATCCCAGCAATCGCTCATCGGATACATAATCAGAATACCAAAAAGATCAAAAATTTCAAGGGCATTGCCATTGGTGACGGCTTCACGGACCCACCGACAGTAAGTACAATAGTTCTATCCACTACATTTTCAAAAGAATCAAAACAGATGTCGATAGGAACAATGTCATTTTGTTAGGCTGTTCTGTTTGTTGTACTCTACAGAAATGCCAACTTGATACCAGTTACAACATACAGATATCTATGTGCACTCACTACACTGGTACAATGGACTTGTATGATTGTAATCATGGTTGTTTGTAATACATTACAGTACATGCTGTAGTGATAAGTGATAACTGAAAGTACATTAAGTTAACAAACAAGTTCAGCATGTGTAGTGCCGACTGAGCAGTTTTGAATGGCTCAGGCATTACAAATATAACCCATTGTATTTCACGGGCAATCAGAAAAACCGTTATTACCATTGTCATATTAATTATGTTTTAGACATAAGTAGTACATTAATATAATATGCAATCTATTTTTTATCAAACCGATTTCATCTGTGGTGAAATAACAATAATGAATGATCTAATTAGTAGATAGAGCAGAAGTCACTCATTTCTGGGTCAGTTGTCACATTTCTGTATTTATTGATATAACTGGTTTCAACATAGCCACTCTATTCAGTTGTTTTGAAACAGCACTGACTAATTATCTACTTAAAATTAAGAGAACTCAGCTAGAACATTTTAAAGTATAATTTTTTCAATCACAGCTATGAAGTTTACTTACTACAATGTTTCAGCAACTGCCATATTCAGGAACTGAATTCTGGGACACTTTGTTCTTCTTCTGCTCACCAGATGGCGTGGCAAGCATGCTGTCACACACATGGTTAAGTTAGTAGATCCCCTCATCTTGATTTATGATCAGTGTTGTTTTCCTGATCTGTTTAGACCTCCTTCATAGTTGCGATTGAAGAAAATTCTACATTATATTCTCCCAATTTGATTAACATTTTCATGAATATCGGCAAGAAGAGTTGTCAGTGATGCAGTGTTCGGTTGTCAGATGTTGCCTCAGTATGCAGACTTCATGTACTCCATCGGGTCTCTCGATGCCAATCAGCGCGACTACTTCAAGGTTCAGTGCAACAAAGCAGCCTGGATGATGGATCATGGCAGATGGGTTGATGCTCTCAGGGTACGGTCCTTAGTTCCTCTTCAGTTTCTCTGTCTGTTTGTCCATCTAGCTGTCCATTTGTCTGTTAGTCTGTCCATCCGTCATACTCCCTTCTTGTTTCCTTTGTATCCTGCATCACATTCCCTCTCCTTGTTTTGTGTCACAAGTCACTGACAAGCACTCCTGGCCCAACCCTGGTGAAAGTCACACACAAGTTAACGTCACCCAGTTGGCCATGTCACTCTAAAGTTATATAAAATTGGCCCAACACTGACCTGGTCAGGCAAGTCACACAAAAGTTGCATTGGCCCAACACTGGCCTGGTCGGGCTAGTCACACAATTACTCTGGGTGAGGATAAGTGAAAACACACTTGTTGAACCTTGTGACATTCTGTATTCTGACTCCCATGAACTATTGTTTATAATGTAACTTATTTAATTTAAACAAGATTTTACAAGATTATCACCCAAAGCAAAATACCCAGATGGGAAATGGATAATGAAGCCATTGGCTTATCAAGAATCCAATGATTATTCATCTGTGTGTAACTCGCCCTTCTGAGATATTTGTTAATTTTTGCTTTTAGACATATTCACGCTGCTAACATTTACGCGTTGATGATCTTAGCTGACTCATGACTAACTACCAGAGATTAACGTTATAACTTCACCTTAGTTATAGAACTATTATGAACTTATAATATTCGATTAGTGATGCATTTTGTGTTTAAAACTTTGAAGAGAATCAGTGAACGTGATGGACCTATTCCAGGAACTGAACAGCAATAGACAATTTCACCATAATAAGAAACATAATAAGCCATATAACATAATGTCTGGGAGAATCATTGTGTACAACTTCAAATAAATGACTTTACTTCCAGATATGGGATTTGCTGCTGAATGGAGATTTAAGTGGCGTGCCATCATACTATACAAATGTCACTGGGTGTACTGACTATTACAACTACATGCGGTGCAAGGTAGGTCCTTCTCTGTCTTGTTAACATAACTGTTTCTACAATAATAAGAAGACAACATGTATCAAGCCACACAGAGATGCTAGACAGTATCTAGACATGGCATTTAGAAGTGAAATTACGATCATAATTGACATTTTCTTGAACGTAAATTTTTTTTTAATCAACCGGTATAGTAAAAATATTTTTCTATAACAAAATAACATATATTTTTGTATGACTGCAATCTAAATCATAACTTATGTTTTCTAATTCTTGGAAGGTGTATTCATAATAATTATAATCAAGATTTAGTATTGGAACCCTGTCCTGTTCGCAGATGGAACATATTAATTGGATTTTATCAAATTAATATTTTTTTTTACTCTGATGCAATTTGAAGATACCTCACCTGAACTTCTTGTTTTGTGCTTCTGAAATTGCAGAAAAGAAATAAACCTTTTTGGGGTGTTATGGAAAACCTGTGGAAAAAGGCAATGCACTTGCTGCTGCCAATACACATGCTCTGGTAGTGGAGTGAGTGCCGTGAACAACTAGTGTTAGATGTATACAGGCGCTATATAAGTCACACATTATTTTTGTTTTGTTTTAAAATCACCATCTTTCTAACTTACGTTGTTATTTACAGACGCCCAGAGATCAGGAGTACTTCTCGGCATATGTATCCCTGCCTGAGGTTCGTAAGTCGATCCACGTCGGTGACCTGCCTTTTAACTCTGGCGAGAAAGTTGAAAAGTTCCTCATCAAGGACATGCTGCAGTCAGTGAAACCGTGGCTCAGAGAAACAATGGACAACTACAGGGTATGAACTGATGGATGATTGTAATGGTTTTACAATGTAATGGGTTTCCCAGTGGTTTTACAATGTAATTGAGTTTTTTTATGGGAATCTAAGTGGCCAATAACTCACTTAAAACCATGAATCTAAGTGGCCAATAACTCACTTAAAACCATGTCTGACGCATAACTCACTTAAAACCAAGTCTAAAAATAAACAGTAATTTGGTATATGTAATTGTATACAAGATTAAGTAAGATTTAACAAGATTGCCATCCAATGCAAAAAATTTACGTTTAGTTTCTGAACATTGTGCTAAGTTTGTTGAGGAGGAAACAACTTTTGTTGTCCTATTATAAGTGATGTTGTATATTAGTCAGCTAGATGTCATAGTCACCCTGTTGTAGGTGATGTTGTATACTGATCAGTTAGATGATGTCATAGTCGCCCTATTGTAGGTGATGTTGTATACTGGTCAGCTAGATGTCATAGTCACCCTGTTGTAGGTGATGTTGTATACTGGTCAGTTAGATGATGTCATAGTCGCCCTGTTGTAGGTGGTGTTGTATACTGGTCAGCTGGATGTCATAGTCACCCTGTTGTAGGTGATGATGTATACTGGTCAGCTGGATGTCATAGTCACCCTGTTGTAGGTGATGATGTATACTGGTCAGCTAGATGTCATAGTCACCCTGTTGTAGGTGATGTTGTATACTGGACAGCTAGATGTCATAGTCACCCTGTTGTAGGTGATGTTGTATACTGGTCAGCTGGATGTCATAGTCGCTTTGCCCCTCACTGAGGCCATGCTGCAGACGGTCGCCTGGTCAGGTCTTGACCAGTACCAACACGCCAAGCGGATGGTGTGGAGGGTGCAACCGGACGACACGGAGGTCGCAGGTTATGTGAGGAATGTCAAGTCTTTCTACCAGGTATGTGTAACAGAGGGTTACTGGGTGGTCACGACAATGACTTTGTGACCCTTTGACTAGTGGGATGCAGTGGTTAGAACACAGGACTCTCTGTTGAGAGGACTGGAGTTCGAATCATCTTGCTGATGTTTTGAAACTGGGGCAATTTCGTTCACTCCTGGTAGTCTCAGTTCATTCATCTGAGTAATTGAGTACCTGGCCGTAGACAGACACGTGTGTCCACTGATGTGGTCTATGGATATGGCCTTCTCAGTATGTCGAATCAAGTTGTCTATCCATTTTGTGACCTTCCTTTTTCCATTTAGTGATGTTGTTTTTGCATGACTTGTGATCTTACACCATCTGTCTGATCAGTTGCAACAGAGACGCTGATTTTTATGACTCCCATCTCTTCCAGTTACAACATTATTGTGTTTATATGTTATCAGGTGTAACACTTTGTTCTTGATGTGGTGAGATTTTAATAAAGTTGGCAGTATTTTTATTAATCAGCAACTATTTTATTTCTTGTAGGTTCTCGTGAGAGGGGGCGGGCACATTCTGCCATACGACCAACCGGAACGCTCCTTTGACATGATTGACAGGTTTATCACCAACAGACCTTTCTCATGAATAGCATTATGTACTCCAAACTGAAAGCTGACCAGGTGTGGCTTTAACAAGTTGATAGAGAATTCATAATGTTGAATTTATTTGTGTGATTTACTGCAATTTAATTAACTGCATTTTGGTGTGAAAATTTGAATCACTCACTCAGTTCTCTTCACTGCTACTGGAGCATAAGACACTAATTAATCTTCTCCAGCCAGCACGGTCTTGGGTGAGTCAGACGAGTTCAATCTAGGGTTCTCCAGCCATCTTCATCTCTTCTTCATCAGTCCTTCTCCTGGTGCCCAGTGGTCTGTCTCATTTTCCAGATGATGTCCATCAAAATTTGAATGAATGCACTTTATCCAGCTGTACAACATACGTATATGATACATTAACACGACAACTGAATAGATCACAGTGTGACTTGTGGAAGCCCATAATGAGCTCATGGCACCTAGTGTGAGTGTGATTTTATACGTTAGTGTTATATAAATGAATTTAAAAACGTATATAATACAGAGTGAGTGTGAATTGAATATATTAGTGTTGTATAATAACTTGAAGATTATTAAGACAGTCATATGATTACTTGTGGGAATAGTTTTGATTTAATAAATGTATCTGCCCTGATGTATACAAATTATATGGGGTGTTTTAATTAAGCCTATAAGAATAATATGTTTGTACTGTTAGCTTGTCTAAAATTTTAGGGGAAATGGGTAGGAAAGATTTTCTTTCTTTCAATATTTTCCTGGCAAACATGTTTTTAGGTAGGCAAGCATTTGAGTACTTTTTTTGTAAAATATTCAAGGCCACCCCAATATGATGATGCACAGCGTTATACTTGGAATATTGTCGCGATTGTAGTGTTCCAATATACATTATCGTATATATATATATATATATATCAGTTCATTAATTAATTTTAGCTAAGACTTGTGAGATTGGATCAGGTGGGAAATATTTATGTTTTCCCTTGTGCTTGGATTTATACAGGGTCGCAAATAAATAATGTGTTTTCCTTATCATGGTGTAAGAACTAGGGTTGGCTACTTTTGACAGGGTCAGTTGGGTAACTGTAAACAGATATTATTCTGATAGACCTTATTAGAACACTTTATACTGTTGAAGCATATAATGCACTTGATATGAAGTGAATAATGTGAATAATTACGTTCTATTTTAGCAACGCAAATATGGCTTTCTCGCAACAGTTTAATAACTGTTGTTCGTGTTTAGTCCAATATGGGTGTAACCATATCTAATAAAAAATTATATATAATTATACTATATCGTCGACTGTAGAAATTGTATGTTTAAATAAAATTATTGCAGCTTTCTGGGGTGTGAACTGTGTTTGCAGCTGGGAAATAATGTCGAGTCTAAAAAACTAAAATACACTACTAGTGTCATGATTATTTTTGGAGAAAACATTTGAGTATGTGTAGTTCTTGAAATGTGTTATGGAAATTATGTGACTGTTTAGTGTCATTTGTCTAAGGCTTTTCTGGTTTGATTCCAATAAAAAAAGATATGTTCTATCTTCACTCGATCCGTCAAACCCAAGACAAAACAGTTTGAATATACAATGTGTCAAAGTTGGTGACTGCTAAATGTGTACTAAATGCAAACAAACCCATGAACATGCACGCGAGCGCGCGCGCCCACACACAGTACGAATTACCAGACAACACATTGCGTAACGTTATTGTCAATGACAAAACTACCAGACTTTGGCGTGACATTGAACTATTGTTCCTGATGTATTGCGCTTCGGCTTACGTCGTGTTCTCTTCGTTATATCTGGTAGTTTGTCGCCTATCGTATCTCCGCGAACTAAATTGAAGTACTTCGCAATGCAATTGATATCGCACGCAGGTGTATTATAGTAATTATAACGGTCGACGCTGACACCGTTTATTTGTGAACTTTTCTCGATGCACTTTGCAAATGCAACACCGAAATGCCAAAATCGTTGATAACTATATCCCACGATAAATCACTTAGTAACATAATTAACACTACACATTTCTGTGCTTGGAATGGATATAAAGGACTGGTGTTCCACCGAGACATGCGCTCCGCCACAAGTGCTGCTGTCGTTTGACATCGATGAGAATGTTGCAGTTGAGAAAGATAACCAAACATTGTGTTTTCGATACGATATGTTGATCATTGCATTGGTCTTTCACACACTTTCTCACAATTAGATGCACGTGCGTATAGATGAAGGCAGTGTTAATTGAGTCAGTTTCATTTTGATATCTAGGACTCGATCATATTCCTGTGTCAAAACTGTTTTTACTCGCATAAACTATGGTTATCGGTAGGTCATTTTAGATCAAGATAACATAGCTTTGAACTTACAACACGAGCAGTCAATGTCAGGTTCTATAATATTATAAGCATTGTTTGTCGTACTCTACTCGGCGGATTCACGAAGGCGAACGTGAGTCGGATAAGCGAGACTAGAAAATATGGCCCCCGTGTAAACTTGTGGCGTCCCTGGAGTCTATTAAGAAAATATGGCATGCAGTTGTGAATGCAGTTCCATTGTCAGAAACCAAGGTATAGGGCAGTTCGTGCATAGCAACGGTTGACGAAGCTTCATTAGCGTGGCAGCAGATTTCGAAGATGTCATGTGACATGAGCATCGCCATCGATGTACTTCAAGTGAACGTCTACAACGACAAGGGTAATTTTCCCTTCTAATGGACCAGCATTGTCCATTTGGTGCAAGTTTGTATTCAGTGACAACTTGCTGTGTTCTTGGCAAACAACGAACTTTGACTTCAATTTCTGCATCAAGTCCTGGCCATCATACAAAGCTGCGAGCTAAACCTTTCATTCGCACGATGTAGTCCGGTGGCTTAGTGAAATTACCGTTACCAGGTGGACTAAAGCATCAAATCTGGCATGAAGCACCCTTAGAGCCAATTAATGAATTAATTTTAGAAGGGAAGCCCTCCTGAAATTGTTCAGCTTTTCATAAAAAACAAAATCCAAGATGGCCGACACATATGGTTAAAATCATCAGGGGTTCTGTGTCAAAGAAAGGTTATTATGTTTTCTAAATCGGGTTTGTGAGGTCACACACGTTGATGTTGTATACTACAATACTACCGGTACACTAATGATACCTGTTACCACCGTATTTATTCTAATAAAGCCCCAATTTCCCATTCTTTTTATTAATTTCTAAAATACTCACACGTCGGTTGTAAGAGCTACGTTTGTACTTGCAAAGTGGTGAGCACTCCATGTTGGCTCTCCCCATTTGCTGTTTAAGCAGTCTCCATTGCAGCAGCATTTGATGAACTCTTGACATGCTTTGGATACTTCCGTAAGTGTCACCCAAACTGGCTGCCATGATTGAGATGCCTTGGCCCAGGTAAATTCCTGGGGTGAAGGAACCACTTGTTGGGTCTGTAAGCTGGTGGTCCAGATTTCAGCTTGGTACACTGCATCCTGTGTTGGTGGCATTCTTTCTATGGACAGAATATGTATTTTCTTGTCAGGTTGACAAAGCTCAGTGGACTGCTCTTGTCGTACAAGATGGCAGCCAGTTTCTCAATCGTTTCGAAATGTGCAGAGTCAACATACAACAGCTCGAACGGGTGGCATGCCAAATACTCAAATGTTTCTGTGATCTCCCCATAGACATGCCAACCTTCCACACGGATTTCTTGCCTTTGCCCTTGAAGGCAGATTTGTGTCGCAACCAGAGAAAGCATGGAATATAGGCAGCTCTCCTGATCTTGGCTCTCTGAGGCTTGTACAGATGGTATTTATGCTGTAGAATCTGTAATGCTTGCCTATGCCAAAAAATCACCCATATATCTCCAAATGGTTGCGTCAAAGCCAGATCATGGTATGTACCAACAAGCATGGTAACGACAGCTGTATCCACAGTACGCACTTGGATAGTCTTCCAGCCCTGCTTTAGTGCATGCAGTATATGTACTACAACCCTCGTGTCAGCTTCCTCGTGACTACAGTTTGGTACGGGGCTGCTGGAACCTGCGGATACCACAGATTCACCTGATGTGATGCACACAACTTTACCTGGTGGATAGACCAACTCTGCTGCCTTGGAGGTCAGTAAGGCAAAACATTCCTTGTTGTTTGGGTCAGTGAGGAAGTTCGTCTAATTGCTTGGTAGGATGGTTTGGCCTGACACTTTTCTGCGCACACCCTTCCCTCTTTTTTCCCGGGTCGACTTTTTCAAACTGTCTGGCAGGTATTTGTCCCAAATAATTCTTCTTGATCGGGTCATGGATGGAACGAGTGCGATCTTCAAGTATTTTATTGACGAAGTCCTGGTACTGCTTCTTTCCTGTCTCCTCCAAAGTGTGCAGTGCCGCGACTACTGATACATCCACACAGTTACGACTGTTGAGTGTCAGTATCTGGGAAATGATCCAAGAAGGGGTTACCCATTTTTCTGATGGTACTAGAGAGTCGGCCAACCAGCCTCTGAAAAGTCTTCTGCGCTTAAAGACCCTCCTCGTGATTCTGAGAGTTCTTGGCGCTCTCTGGGTCGTCATCGGCAAGGTATTCGCACTATTTGCATCTGCAACGTAGCAACCTCTGGTCTTGAGAGCATCCAGCGCCTGAAAGCAATGGGGTTTCTGTCAGCCCAATACAACCACCTGAGCCTATCACATAGTCGTTCTCTTGCTTGTGTACTTGGGATTGTAGAGAACGTGTTGCTGGTCTTGAACCAGCAACAAGTTCTCTATTGACCTTGCTTCTCTCTCCTGTTTCGACTTCCTGGCGAGACTGCGGTAGCGATTTCTCAGCTGCCTGTGGCATTTCAAGTGATACTTTGTTTCCTGCGCAATTAGAACTCCTCCTACAATTCTAGCAAGAAGCTGGGTACCCTGTAGCTCTGTGACTATATATCGCAAACTGGCGTCAGCATCAAATGTCGAAAACTGATGAAACGTTCGTCGTATCCTTTCTCACAGAACAAAAACTTTTCAATGTCAATTGCCTGGCGCTTGCTTTCAAATGACACGATGTGTGCCAAGTAGCACAATGGGTTGCAAAGCTGTCAGCACTTTCATCATTCCCAAAACATACTTCAGCTGGAAGGGCATCAATATCCCGGACTGTTCGACATTTGTCAGAAATGAAGTGTAGGCAACTGTATTGTCATCACTTATTACAACCGAACTCAGCACCTATACAACTCGTTGTGCATCCGTTATCAGAATATTTCATATACTAAAAAAGGGTGACCGTTTATTGGAAAGTTGGTATGTACTACTGTAAATATGGTATTATTCGTGTACTCCTATGAATTAAAATGTCCTAGTCAGATTCAGTGACCTCCAGAATCACATCCAATGAAATTAAATATGTGATATGTTATCACAGCCTGCGGCCATCTTGAATTTTTTTATTTTACGAAACAAAATCTGAACAATTCAAGACGGCTCCCCTTCTAAAATTAATTGTTAGACCTTATGGGAGCCTCATGCGAAAGGTGGTGCTTTGGTCCACCCAGTAACGATTATCGTGAAAATTGTCGCTACGCCACCTGACTACACGGCAAACATCCTTGCTCTGAGGATAGTTCATCCTTCCTTCTCATGTAAGGTGCAAATTCATTGCCCACATCATGTGGCCAGCTTGTCTTCACGAAATTCACAACCTTCGACAACACTGGATATCGGGTTGTCAACCCTGCTATTCTAGAAGCGTTGATTGGCGTATCGTTATTGACAATCGAAAGAGAGAAGATTGTTTCCTTGGCACTGGGACAGGAAGTGTTTTTGTTGCTAGAGGTAGTATGCAGAGACCAGCAGCATTTGAGTTATGTGTGCCAGGTTTGTAGCGTAGGTGATGCTGATAGTTTGACAACGTCAGAGCCCATCGTTAAATTTTAGGACTTGCAAGTGGCGTTATCAGCTTGTCCTCCTTGAGCAAACCAAGAAGTGGTCTGTGATCTGTTTGAATAGCAAAGTCTCTGCCATAAACATATTTATTTTGTGACCCCGAATACAACTGTAAGGCCTTCTCGCTCGATTTGGGCATAATTCTTCTTGGCCCTAGCTAGAGTCCGAGATGCGAATGCCACAGGTCTGTCTGTTCCATTTGCCATCTGATGCGAAAGCACAGCTCCGATCGATGTTATAATATTATGGTGATGCATTCAATACAAAACATGCATAGAATGGCCACCCCAGCCACCTTAACAGCTGCTTGCAATATTTTAGCACAAATAAAAAAGGGCTGCATCACCGCCTCTGAGCTTAAGCTAGCCAAGGACTCGGGCTAGATTTAATTACTAGAATTTCTACTATGTGAAAAATGTTGGCAGTGCTTTGTGCAGGTTTTTGAGTGGCAGACTAAGGATGTGTTCGCTGGGACGAAAGGGCTGTTTCTTACTCTGCTATTTGATGTAGGTCTTACACTCGCTGTAGAAGTCAGCCGAAAACTTCCCAAGGGAGAAGCTGTTGTGCATGCAGCGGAACTGGCAGACATGCTCAACCGCTACATCAAACCCCTTCCTCTAGGCTATGTGCAGGATGTGATACATGTATGTGGCCATACCATAGCTCTCATTGGGGAAAGCTTTAAGGCGGATGGCTTGATAGATCAAAAGAGCTGGGGCCCCCTCTTTTATTTGAATGGACTTGGCATCCTGTGTAAACACGTAATTATTAGTTTTTTGAAGATAAAAGCATTCTTTATAATTTGAAATGAGTATTAATCGCATTACGTGACACTCCGTTATTTTTTAGTTTTATTGCGAAAAGGTGGCTACCTTGTTAGCGACATTTTATGTGTTAATGGGAGTCTCTTTGACCTTTCTATTCATATTGTTTCAATTTGACAAACTTATTACAGGTATGGTCTAAATAAATATGTCTGTCTGTCGGGCTTTCGTTCTATTCCAGATCCGCTCCATTATGAAATATAAACTTTCACTACATAAACCAGGGTGACTTTTATTGGCCCATTTTTGTAAAGATCGCTGTGGAAAACTCTCTGCGATAACGCAATGAACCATGAGCCTAACACGAGTCAACCAACTGTTCCTAGATCATCACTTTGACAGCAAAAAACATCAAACTTCAAAAAACATGTTCAAACGTTTATTTTTCGTAATTTCCTCAGAACATTCACGTTTACACTTACAGATTAATGGATTGGTCATCCGCCTTTGTTAGTACCCATAGACCAGCCTAGGCTATTCCAGTGCAGATCTAGTTTGGCTTTGAACTGTGGGACTGTCTTGGCATCCACCACAGTTTGCGGGAGTCCGTTCCACTGATCGATCATTCTGATCGAAAAGAATCTCTGCCTAGTCAACAGTCTGGCTCTCGGTTTGAAAATATTCACCGTATGCCTTCTGGTGCGTCCAGGCTGTCTCATTTCGAAGACGTTATATAGCTTCCACGTTTTCCCATCCGTTTAATGTTTTGAAAGTTTCGATTAGGTCGCCTCTTTGCCTCCGGCAGTATAACGATCGAGTGTAGTCTCAGATATCTTAATCTATGTTCATACGTGAGCTTCGCTAAGCTGGTTACCAGCTTATAGTGGCTCCGCGGTGCACTTTTCTAAACTGTCGATGTCTTTCGCCAAGTACGGGCTCCATGCCTGAACACAGAATTCGAGGTGAGCTCGGACATATGCTCTGTACAATGTCACAAATGAATAAAAAAAGGAACGAATTCTCATAATCACTATAGTAAAGGAATGTAGCATTACGTACACTAACACCACCACTTTGGTGAATGGAAAGCATACTGAGGTACCAGGTGTCATGACAACTCTTTCTTGCATGCATACTGCCATTACTGCACAACTTTACGCCGTTCCATTCTGGTGCCACCTACTGACCTGTGATGAAACATTCGGTACATCGGGTAGTCTGGTTGCGGAAGAGCGAATCTGCTGTAATTTTTACTCACGTGAAAGTTGTTGCGTGAGCAGGAACTGATTGTCAACAATAAAGGTTTGTGATAAATATGCGGCACGTTTGCTCCAAAGACGTATGCATATTAATGTGTAGCGAGTAAATGCATTATACTACAGTGCAACACGCTTATAACGAACTACTTTGTGGGTAGCTAAGGAGTTCGTTATATCCTTGAATTTGTTATATGCGTGTACGCATTTACCCGCTAGGTGGCAGTGTTGTATGCGACAGTTTTTAAACTATTCGCCAGGTGTCTATCAAACGAAAAGATATTTTATTGTGTAACATTTATTTAGATGACACATAAAACAATTACAAATGTTACTATTAAGTGTAGTTATAGACATAGTATAACATCACAGTCCACCGTCTGTGAAAAAGTAATGAAATATGACGTAAACACATGGCGAGCACGCCGCGTCCAAGCAAACATTTATACAGAATCACATATCCCAGACCCAGCTGTCATAACAAAGTCTGGTAGTATTAAAGTCAGACGCTGTATGAACAAAAAGTGTGAAATCTGGCTTTGCTTATTATAATCGATTCGATGATGAAATAAAATCGATGCTGTAATCAGCTCACGTAAGTTGAGTACATTATGTAGTTCACGCTTTCACATGCACCAATGACATGTTTATTTAAATTGCACCACTGTCACTGATCTATATATATATATATAATATATATATATATATATTTATAGCTCATTGCTCTGCACAGCCTTCCAGGTCACGGGAAGGAAGTATTTGGGAACAACTGGGCGATTTTCAGTTGGACAGAAACTCGTTATATGGCGAAATTGGTTTGGGAAAAGGTGTTCGTAATAACCGTGAAATCGTTATACCCACGTTCGTAATATGCGTGAATGCTTATAATGAAAAAAAAATAGGGAAAAAATGTGTACATAAGAATTTTTTTCGTTATATCCGTCAATTCGTTGTATCCTTGTTCGTTACAAACGTGTTGCACTGTAAAAGTTGTTTTTCTGAATAGCTTTGTTAAACCATGTGGATAAAATGTAAAAGTGTTTCCTCCAGAGCCGAGGTAACTTGTACTAGCAACAGACCCAGGCCCGGGGTCAAGTACCGACAGCGAACAAGTCACAAGACAGGGTTGCGATCGGTAGTTATACCATCGACACTGGTATTGTCATCACTAAGCATTATGTTTTATTCAGTTATTTTCACAGTTAATAATAATAAAGGAATCGCCCTAGGAATAGGTACAGAATGTCAATCTCATCTAGCGTGATTCCATGCCACTGACTATGGGCATGGCATAGCCATACACAAGGCACTAGGGACGTAATAATAAAATAAATAAAATTGTGACGTTTTGTGATTAAAACCGTGATGTCTTGTGCAGGTTGAGTTCGGTAAAGATTACTCACTAGTCAATGTAAATGTACTCCTAATCAGTTATTTGGAACATATATTTTAGTGGACAACAAGTAAGTGTATTTCTTCTTCTTGGCGCCACTGTGCAGGTGGTAAACATGTGAAATGGTTAGTGCGTGTCAGTTTTAAATCTTAAGTTATTTAGTTCCAAACTGGTTTTGGCACAAAGTCCCAAATCCACGCTTATGTTTTCCCTCGACCGCCACCTCTGTGTTAGCCAAGGCTAAGCCTAATAAAGGCCAGGCTGAATGTCAATGTGTCGTTATAAGTGAACACAGTCGGCTGCGATCTTTGAAGCAGTGGCCAATCAACGACGGCCGCAATTAAGTGCAGGTGTACCTGTCATGACTGTCACAAAGCTCAAGCCAGGATTGGTCGTATGACATACTTGGATCAAAATCACCTGCGTAAACAGGCCTTAATTTTAATCATGTCTCCTGGCACAATGGAGCGATGACATGACCTCGCTCCTGGACACAGAAAGTCTGACACATTCATCTTATGAAAACTAATTGCTGTTATTTTACAGACTGGCCTCACCATGGCATCTACCACACACCCATTCTTGCTGGGTCTCCTACTGCTGAGTGTTCTAAATACAGGTCACACTAACAGGTAAAATATCCTTGGATATTCTTGGTTACAAAATTCTGATGCAGATAAAATTAACTATGTATTCTTGCCCCAAGATGAACTCAAAAGCAGTGTGTTGTTTGCTTTCTTGACAAAGGACTCTACAGATAAGATCAGATATATGTGTGTACTCCGACATCATGTAAGATATATATCACTAATTACAATTTATATATACAGGTAAAACTTTATCTTGTGGCTGCAGGCTGTAAATAGAGAATCAATTGTATTGTGATCAGTTAATTGTAATTAATTCACACTCATTGTGTAAATGCTGAATATACACTGAAGATGTTCTATTAGAAAGGCTGGGTCACTTGGGTTGTAAATTTCCCAGGAAATGATATTATTTCCTGGTAAATGCGCTGTGCTGGGAGTTACCTGAACATGTTTGTAACATGAATTAACCATGAACACGAGTTGAACAGTATATATGCTATAAAGTAGTTTGTGACACTGCCTGCCTGCCTGCCTGCCTGCCTGCCTGCCTGCCTGCCTGCCTGCCTGCCTGCCTGCCTGCCTGCCTGCCTGCCTGCCTGCCTGCCTGCCTGACTGCCTGCCTGCCTGCCTGCCTGCCCCCAGGGGTGGGGATATTATGGAGGAACAGTATGAGTTTGTAGTTATCTACAATTGTTAGCAATACTGTGTGTGTTCCAAGTTACATAATCCATGTCAAATGTCCACATAAGTTCCTTCGTATGGCACATACACTTTGTACATGAGTTTGGGGCACAAAGTTGTCATTGCCATTGACTCTTACAGTGGCTGCCTTTTCTCCCGTGCAATGTCAGGTAACTCGGCTAGTTATGCAATAAGACATTATGATTTTGCACAAACCAGACAAAAATAAAAAATGCCTGCTAATAGATGGTATTTTCTACAAAGTTCTCAAAATTTTAAACTAGTCAGGTTTAACAATTGATTAATTGAGGAAGCCACATATGACAGTAGTTGATAAATAAAGGAAGTTTCATTGACAAAGGCACACTCAGCTGTCACGATCAGCATATCCAACAGTTTGTATTTTGTTAAACAAAATGTCAACATATAGGTCTAGTTTTTCTTTCCACTTCGGCATGTTGAAAACGTCCAGTTAAATTATGGTCGGGTGTTTGTGTTGTTTTTGTGTTGTGTTTGATCACATGTTGGAATGTCAGTCAATGTTACGGGCAATATGGAAGTATTATAAAAAGAAATTTTTCATAAAAATAAACCACATGCATAAGAAATTCTTTTATTTCTTGTTTATTCATAATTTATTGTTTTGAGAGAAAGTGATTTGTGCATATAAATCATGGTTTTTAAAATTTGAATCTGTCTATCTTCCAGACATTGCCTGTCTTTTGTGAAGGTGAATTATTACTCCTCTACAATATTTCGTTATGGCCCAAGTGCTTTTTATTAATTAATAGTGTTAATTTCGAAGAAATCATCTGGTGGTGTTCTTTCTGCAGGAGTCCTTTCAGCATCCAATTCCCACGAAGAACGCCCCAGATGACAAACAATGGGGTGAACCCTGGCAAACCCCTCTTCCTCACCCCTTATATCAGGGATGGCAACATCACTGAAGGTAATGTCAACATAATATCACCTTTACTGTGGATTTAAAGGGCAGTCAAAGGTGATATTGTTTGGAAAATGTATGATTTAATTACTGCAGGTATTGTCCTACATTGTTCAAGTTTTGTGATCTGCTGCCACCATTTGCTTTAACAAGATTTAACAAAATTGCCATCCAAGGCAAAGGCCCAGATGGCAAGCGGACAAGGAAGCCATTGGCTTATCAAGAGTCCAACATTTTTAATCTGTGTGTAATCCACCCTCCTGAAAAATGTGTCAACCTTGTTTTTAAACATATTCATGCTACAATCTGTAGATAATTTGTTCCATTCATTGATTGTCCTCTGTGAGAATGAGTACTTCCTGATATCCAATCTACACTGATCCTTTACTAATGTTACCTCATGTCCTCTAATACTATTATCTTTCTTGAGTGAGAAAAAAAATATTTCTATCAATATTTTCCTACCCATTCAATATCTTAAAAACTTAAACAATTTGATCTTCTCTTAACCACCTTGTCTCTAGGGTTGTTAAACCACATTCTTTCAGGAATTCTTCATAACTAAGGTCTCTCAGTTCTGGAATCAATTTGGTTGCTCTCCTCTGTATTCTTTCAAGCATATTTATATCCTTCTTACAATATGGTCTCCAAGCTTGTATACAATACTCTAAATGAGGCCTAACTATTGCTTTATAGAGAGGTATAATTAGCTTTTTCTCCTTGTATGTTATAATTCTCCTAATCAACCCAATAATTTGATTACCCTTTGAAGCTGCAATACGACACTGCTCTGAAACTTTCATATCAGCGCTTGTTGTTGTTGTGCGCATGTGTTGGAAGCGGTAGCAGTTCAGAAAACAACGCAGTATTTTTCTTGCAATTATGAAGATGTATTATGATAACTAACACATGGAGATAAAACTCACCTGATCATATCACAGCAGACCTATACCGAAACAAACAAAACACGTAGATTTTCATCTGAAAAGGCATTGAATATTTGGTGCCGAGTCCATAGTAATGGGCGTGCCTAGCACCCCAAGTAAGGTCATCGGTCCTGATTTCTTCCGGTGTCAACAGTGGGTCTGAGAGTAATTCAAGTGTTTATAACTGAACAGTTAATTACGGGGAGTAACAAGTCTCAATGAAACAAGTGACAGCGTCTATGAGGTAAGCAAATAACTTTTCTATGGCCCCAGTGAAAGAAAAAAGTAAGTCCAGACCTTCATCACAAAGTTCAACGTCAACGAAGCCAAAAAATCGGTCTGTCAGTGAGGCAGCGCTATTATCCAACACATTAAGAACATGTTTGTAAATTGTTACAATGCGAACGATGTGCAAGATGGATTTGCCTCTTTGGTGCAAATATATCAGAAGTGAAGTTCAACTTAAATTGAAGATGGATGTAAGCGCTACATGACGAAGGCAGTGGAAGAAATAAAAAAAGTGAAGAGTGAGTTGAAAGGAGATATAAAATCTGTCAACACCAGAATCTCAAAATGCACAATGGGAGGTAAAGCAAGAAAAGCCAGACCACTGGACAAATACCAAGACCATGACGGCAGTTAAGAGAAAGTCTGAGGCATATATGCTATACCGTGAGACCAGAAATGAACAGCACTATAATGAAAGTAGAAGAGCATCAAACAGAGTCAAGACAGAGGTGAGAAAGGCAGTCCAAGATTTTGAAATACAGATAGCCAGGGAAGCTGAGGCCAATCCCAAAGCTTTCTACAAGTACACCAGGTCAAAGATGAAGACTAGTTCGAATATGGTGACAGGCTCAGGGCACTTAAGCTCCCAAGCCTCTACTATAAAAGAGCAAGAGGAGACATGATTGAAATGTACAAATATCTCCATGGAATCTATAAAGGTGATAGAATGCCACTTGAGCAGAACAACAATACGGTAACCAGGGGACACAGCCTGAAGCTCAAGAAGGAATGCGTGACTGCAAGACAACGAAAGCATTACTTCAGGCACAGGGTAGTAAACTGGTGGAACGCCCTCACAGAGTACGTAGTTTCATCACCCTTATTAAATACTTTCAAATCAAGACTAGACAAATTCTGGTGCGCTTACAGTTTTGAACAAAATGGCAACTTTCCACCCACGTGCACAAACAATAGTCTAGACCAGCTAAAGGGCTACTAGCCTAGAAGAGCTGAAGAGGATGTATATGTATGTATGTATGTATGTATGTATGTATGTATGTATATTGTAACTTCTAAGCCCTTTTCTTTTACAGTAGTACACAGAGTCCTTTTCTTTTACAGTAGCTACCCTTACTACCTCCAGCAAGAAAACAGGGATTCCCTTTGTTACAAAATAACAACTCAGACTAACTCAACAGTTACTATTAATTTTTTATAAGCATGTATAAAAAAGCTTTCAAAACAATTTTAAGCAACTGTGGCACAACTCGTGCAATAAAATAAGATAAACTTTATATATAACTTTGTGTTTGTTTTGTTTTCCATATAACTGTCAAAACAGACCGTATCAAGTAAACGTTGGTTGCGTCAGAAATACTGCATCGACCTACTAAGCGCACGTACCCTAATTACTGTACACCCCCTTTTTTAATAAGCAGGATCCATAATTATCGTTATTTGACTAGTGTGGAACAATTTAAAAGTGTTAGTGAAAAGTAGTTCCCTTATTGTCTAGAGAAACAAATGTTAGTGTACGCTTATGAGAACAGATTTCTTGACATTTCATGGCCCAATATTTTTCAAGCGTACTATACGCTTATTAGGTTGATTATGGTATACAGAATAAAAAAAAAATTAATAATTGTTTTATAATCCAGTTATATGAGTTACCAATTCCATATACTTGGTAGTTGGTATCCTAAAAAATGGTATTTTGTGTATATACGTTAAAACATCTGTTAACATTTGAGAGGTTAGAAGTTGACTCTTATGTAAAGTTGTTGTGTAAATGTTTGGTTGTTTCCCGCCTGTCATGTTTGCCAGGGAGGAAGTTGGCCAAGGTGTCTCCTCTGCAGGGAACCTCACTGAAGATGTATTCAGGATTTCTGACAGTCAACGAGACCTACAGCAGTAACATGTTCTTCTGGTACATCCCAGCCCAGGTATTCTCACTTTTTATTAATCACAACCTCTAGTTTCTAGGCTGTGCTACTTCTGACAATAGAAGGGAGGGATATAAATATTGATAAAAGACTGCACTGGTCAATAGGGCCTGTGACTTGTGAAGGTTGTGGGCTTGACAGAAAATTCACAGGGCATTTGAGCAATTAGTTTTATTGAATGGTGATTTTATTGATATATATATATATATATATAATGATACAAAACTTCTATCATGACTTCTGTCATCCTTGGCAAACCGAGCTCAGGTGTGCATCAGTACAAAAGGACTTTGCAATTGAAATTAATAATGCTGTCAACAGCAGAATGAATATATCTTGGAGCTAAGGGGCAAGCTTATGAGTCAATCTTCAGATGACAGCAAAGTTGTATTGTGTTTCTTACTGACCTAACAGGCTAACACAAATAGTGGTTGGCTACATCTGTATGAACAATTGGTGAGAACATTAAAAAATATGAGTTTCAATTCAGACATGTATGATGGATGTGTGGACTTATTAAAACGCTCAAACGTAGCCTGCATTATTTTCCTTTGTTTTATCCCTACTTGCAGCAAAACCCTGAGGATGCCCCGCTATTGCTATGGCTAGAGGGTGGCCCAGGAGGAACCTCCCTTTTTGGGCTGTTCGTGGAAAATGGGCCATTTGGAGTGGACAAAAGTCTGAAGTGTAAGTAGGGCAGCTTGGCCCTGATGTGGCCCGATACACTTTTTTTTAATGGTGATGAACATGTAGGCTTTTATGACATTTCTTACTAAATGTTTTGAAATACTTCTTCAAAGGTCGTACATAATTCTTAAATTTCTGTTTACAAAACAATTGATCAAAGAGGGTAGGACATTCCCTCTTACACAACTAGTCCTACATCATTGTATTGGATGTGACCTACATTTAGGATACAGTAGATGATAACAGTATGACCTGAACAACAAGAAGAGGATAAAATATGGGATATGATTTTTACAATAGAAAGAATATGTTTATAGAAAATCTAGCGTCGGGCTATCATAGCCCAGCGCTAGATTTTTTAAGACCTTATTCTTCTTACTGTAGGAGGCAGGCCACCATATCATGTATATTATTCTTCTTATTGTAGGGGGCATGGCACCATATATCATGTATATTATTCTTCTTATTTTAGGGGGCATTGCACCATATCATGTATATTATTCTCTTCCATCGCATTTCCTTTGTCACAACTAGCCCTAGATCTTTGTCTTGGATGGCTGTCAATTGTTACATCGTGGGTTATGTGTGTATATGATGAAACCATGTCATTACTTAGTCCTCTTCGTGCCCGGTGGCACATAAGGCATCAACAAGAGAGCGCCACTGCTGTCAGTCTGCAGCCAATTTGGTGATGGTGTTCCATGTCAGGCCGCATTCTTTCATCTCCTTCTCCACTGTTCGTCTCCATGTTTCTTTTGGGTGACCACGTCTCCTTTTTCCATCTGCTGTCCAGCGTAAGGCTGTCTTGGGCAGTGCGCCAGGTTACATTCGGCACATGTGTCCAAAAAGTAGATGATAACAGTATCACCTCAACAACAGATATGATTTCCACAATAGAAAGAATATGGTTATAGAAAATTTAGCGTCAAGCTATTATAGCCCATTGCTAGTTTCTAAGACCTTATTGTAGGGGGTAGTGGTACCATATCATGTATATTATTCTCTTCCATCACATTTCCTTTGGCACAACTAGCCCTAGATATGTGTCTTGGATGGCTGTCAATTGTCACAGTCATTGGATTATGTTTATATATGATGAAACCATGTCGTAGTGCAGTTAGTTACCTACCTTTAATGAGGGTGTTTAAGACATTCCACACCTTTGGTAAAGTACCAAGGATATCTAGCAAACTACCTTATTGTTTCACACGCACACATTCGCATGCACGCACGCATGCACACACACATCATAGCCATAACTACTTTCGCCAGAGTTACTTGCATGCATGGCGTAGCGCGCACACACTCTCACACGCTTTGACTTCTTTGGGGAGAAAACTGTTATAATTTGCCTTATCTTATCTACTTGGTTGTTCCTCGATTGTTCAAATTTTTAGCATCATCTACTATAACTGATTTATATGCATTGTTCGTCACGTGGTACTAGTGCATAGTTTAATGAACCAGAGTGCGCCACCATCACTACCACAACTCATGAAAGCACTTTACCTACATTGTTTATAACAGTTAATTATTTAACCAAACGTCCACCATATATTTCACTTTTGCTAAACTAAGTTTCTTATCTTTCAGTGGTCCCAAGAAAGTTTGCTTGGACATCTAAGTATTCAATGCTCTACATAGATAATCCAGTGAGTTTTTAATTTCAAGGTTAATTGCATTTTGTCAAGTATAAAAATCTTGTAATATATTTCTAGTTGAAATGACATGGTTTTGTTAGGCAGAAAGTTGAAAGAACGATTATATACATTTTTATTATTCGCTATTAGTTTTTCAGTTTGTCTTTTTGGTTTTAACTTTCAACTGTGCAATGTCATTTGGTTTTTTTATGTAGAAATGTAGTTGTGTTGCACAGTTGTCAGTTAATTTGAGTGCTTCTCCAGCTAGCATATCTTCTGTCTATTCATCTTTAATTATTAGCTTTGGAGCTTGAATAAACACAACATGTGTATCTATATAGGGACAACATAACATTCTTCAGGTTGTCAATTCTTGCGAACCACACATTAATTTACAACATTTGTACCATTTAAAACATAACATTCTTCAGGTTGTCAATTCTTGCGAGCCACACATTAATTTACACATTTGAATGTGATTGTGGTTCTCTGTTTAGTGTTGCAAATAATCTGTTTCAGGTTGGCACAGGTTTTAGTTTCACCAAGTCTGATGCTGGTTATGCCACAAATCAAGTAGAAGTTGCTGACAATCTATACAGGTAATGTTGGTCACCTGATCCATCTTACTCTCTTTTAAAGCTAAACATCTCAGTATTACCATATGTCGTTAATTTTGAGAAACAAACCTGAGGAAACCAAGAATCCCTCCAGGAATTAAAAGCCATCTAGGTAGAGTCTATACATCTAACTGCCAGCTGCAAACTTTGTCAGTTAACTGACAGTTTCTTGTGTCGGAAATGGTCAGCAAGAAATGTTTAGTATAAATTATCAAGTCCCAGCGACAAAATTACTATTATTAAGTTAACAAAGCAACTTTAAGCAAAGATACAGTTTTTTTTAGTTTTTAAGATAGTTCATTTTCATAATAATACAGTTCTTTATAACATGTCCAAACATTTTAATCACCTGTAAAGACTTTGATTGTTAAAAAGAATTGTATTATATGATAGAGCTACTAATTTCATTTATGATTTTATACCTATTGATTTTACAGTTGTCTTTTGTCTTGAATTGTTAGTTTCTAACACATAGTCTGTGTATTCAATACATGTTTGTGTTGATGTTACTCCATTATCGTTAATATCCTACTTCGGTGTGGACTACTTGTTCATCTTGAATTGATCGTCTTTCTCAATGTTACTTTTAAAGGGTACAGTCACTTCAGTCATGCTCATTCTGTTGGTGTCTGGAAGGTAGGCAACAAGATCAGGGTAATCAGCAGTAACTAGCAACTCGGTGATATGGTACGTCGACTATGAGATTTCCCAGGCAGATCACTGTTCACTAATAACATGCATCAAATATGAGATAACAAGATAAATTGTTGATAACATGATGAAGTGATATTAACACTGCAGTTTGATAAGCCCTCCTGTCTGCGTGTCTTGTATGTTGCAGTGCGCTCAGTCAATTCTTCACTCTTTTCCCGTCCTTACAGAATGTAGATTTCTACATAACAGGAGAGGTAATTATTACTCAACAAACTACCAGTTACTTGATGCTCTTGTTGTGTTACACAGAGTAGATGTGCAACTGTTCTTTGTCGGTCGTCAC
Source organism: Lamellibrachia columna (assembly GCA_963662155.1). Lineage (NCBI taxonomy): Eukaryota > Metazoa > Annelida > Polychaeta > Sabellida > Siboglinidae > Lamellibrachia > Lamellibrachia columna. Next base: position 54,415,659 of record OY759261.1, on the reverse strand, counting down.
ATTCTCAGTGATCTCAGGTCCAGTGGCTGTCTTCCCCCATCCTTCACTTTCCATTTTCCCTGTTTCCCATATTGTGTCCCTATTCCTTCTACCAACATATACATATGAGGCATCTATTTGCAAAACACGTTATATTCATTTTGTGCATTTCTAAATAAGTCATATTTTTGTTGCACATACTAGCAGGGCATCATTTTTGAGGCGAGCAATCGCTCTCGCTCCGTATCGCACGCGCAAATCAATAATCTAGGGAGAAATTTATCGCTCGCGTCAATTGCTGAAATCGCTCACTAGGAAAGTCTATTCTCTTTATAACGAAGTGTTCGGACTCCAATAGTCAGAGTTCACGTATCATCCGTCACCGGGGATGGCAATCGCAGCCTGCTGCACCAAGGTTGCAAAAACGCCATCGAAGCCACGATGTGCTGGCCGCACGGTTTACAAAGAAGTTATCAAATGAGTGGACCAGCGTCAATGTGTATTATCTTTAAATGTCACATACTGTTGTATGTCAAACTGAATTAAATACATGTACAGTTATGGAATAGATAAGGAATCAACAATATTTCGTTACGATCTGATTGTTGTGCGTTTGGCATTATGATGCAATGGAAGTATTAAGTATGCTATTTCACCCCAGTTTATATTGGTGTTCCCTACTAAGCTGCATTTATGACTATACATTTGATTCATAAATGTGGCGTATTTGTGAATCTCAATTGCATTTTCAAACTGCCAAAGCGAAGTCGCACGCCAGTGGCAGTGCCGCATCGTGGTCGCTGCCACGGGGCACGGACACAGCACACTGCTACTGCACTGGCCTTGCCTAGGCTATGCCATGGTGATCGATGACATGTTGCAATTCAAAACCGTTTCACCAATTGCAGTGAATGGGGTTTACTAAACCAAGCATTTATTTCATTGTACAAAAGTCATAGCGCCAGCAAGTACCAATTAAAATTTCGTGGCGACAACGACATAATCCGAATGGGAAATGGTGGCACCACCACACTGTAAAAAAAAACAACTAACAAATCGCTCGCCTAAATTAATTTGGCATATTTAGGTGAGCGATTTATTACTCGCCTGTTGTCTTGAAATGTGAAGCCCGGACGTAGTTAAGCGATAGATAGGAAAACTGTTGTTTCATTAGTCAATATTGTAACGTACAATGTGTTTTGCCACAAATCACTCCCAACACTATGAACTTGATGGCCGTACAAAACCACTCGTAACTCAAGTTATGTGATTTTTAGAGTTTAACTCATTTTGCAGATGGGTGCTGCATATATTGGGTTGGATTACATCACAAGTTTAGTTATGAAAATAGAGTGACATATGTCAATTGCCATTGATATAACATCCTGTGATTGTAATACTGGTGTAACATTTCATTAGTGAAAACTGACAATTCCCTTGGTTGTTGTCTCCTGGTGACACACAACACTGTCCAATACAGGGATAAATTGATGCACTGGTTTATTTTTAGTCATACGCTGGGAAGTATATCCCAGCAATCGCTCATCGGATTCATAATCAGAATACCAAGAAGATCAACAATTTCAAGGGCGTTGCCATTGGTGATGGCTTCACAGACCCACCGACAGTAAGTACAATAGTTCTCTACACTATATTTTCAAAAGAATCAAAACAGATGTCGATAGGAACAATGTCATTTTGATAGGCTGTTCTGTTTGTTGTACTCTACAGAAATGCCAACTTGATACCAGTTACAACATACAGATATCTATGTGCACTCACTACACTGGTACAATGGACTTGTATGATTGTAATCATGGTTGTTTGTAATACATTACAGTACGTGCTGTAATGATAACTGAAAGTACATTAAGTTAACAAACAAGTTCAGCATATATAGTATCCTGTAGTGCCGACTCAGCAGTTTTGAATGGCTCGGGCATTACAAATATAATCCACTGTATTTCGCTGGCTATAAAAAGAAGTTATTACCATCGTCATATTAATTATGTTGTAGACATAAATAGTACATTAATGTAATATGCAATCTGCTTTTTTTGCCAAACCCATTTCATCTGTGGTGAAATAAAAATAATAAATGATCGAATTAGATAGAACAAAAGTCACTCTTGCCTGGGTCGGTTGTCACGTGTCTGCATTTATTGACATAACTTGTTTCAACTTAGCCACTCTCTATTCTGTCGTATTGAAATAGCACTGACTAATTGTCCACTTAAAATTAAGAGAACTCAGCTAGAACATTTTAATGTAGAATTTTTTCAGTCATTGCTGTGAAGTTTACTTACTACAATGTTTCAGCAACTGTCTTATTCAGGAACTGAACTCTGGGACACATTGTTCTTCTTCTGCTCACCAGATGGTGTGGCATGCTGTCCCACACATGGTTGAGTTAGTAGATTCCCCTTTGTCTCAATTCATGATCAGTCTTGTTTTCCTGATCTGTTTGGACCTCCTTCATAGTTGTGATAGAAAGAAATTCTACATTATATTATTCTCCCAATTTGATAAACATTTTCACGAATATCGGCAAGAAGAATTGTCAGTGATGCAGTGTTCGGTTGTCAGATGTTGCCTCAGTATGCAGACTTCATGTACTCCATCGGGTCTCTCGACGCCAATCAGCGCGACTACTTCAAGATTCAGTGCAACAAAGTGGTCTGGATGATGGATCATGGCAGATGGATGGATGCTCTCAGGGTACGATCCTTAGTTCATCTTCAGCTTCTCTGTCTGCCTGTCCATCTGCCCGGCCATCAGACTGTCTGCTCATTCTCCGTATGTCTGTCATCATTTGTCTGTTAGTCTGTACGTCCGTCATACTCCCTTCTTGTTTCCTTTGTATCCTGCATCACACTCCCTCTCCTTATTTTGTGTCACAAGTCACTAACAAGCACACCTGGCTCAACCCTGGGAAAGTCACACACAAGTTGACCTCACCTTAATTAACAAAGGTTGTATTGGCCCAATACTGGCCTGGTCAGGCAAGTCACACAAAAGTTGCATGGGCACAACATTGGCCTAGTCAGGCAAGTCAAACACTTCAACATGATAAACACTGGCCTGGTCGGGCAAGTCACAAAAAAGTTGTAATTGCCCAACATTGGCCTGGTTGGGCTAGTCACACAAAAGTTGTATTTGCCCAACATTAGCCTGGTCAAACTAGTTACACAACTACCCTGGGTGAGGGTAATTGTTAACACTTGTTGAACCTGGTGACATGCTGACTCCAGTGAACCATTGTTTGTAGTGTAACATTTTTAATTTGAACAAGATTTAACAAAATTACCACCCAAAGCAAAATACCCAGATGGGAAGTGGATAAGGAAGCCATTGCTTTATTTATTATCCAACAATCATTCATGAGTGTAACTCACCCTGTGTAACCCGCCCTTCAGAGATATTTGTCAATTTTATTTTTAAAACTTATTCATGCTGCTAATATTAACATAATCTACACACTGAAGGTCTTACCTGACTCATGGCTAACTACCAGAGATTAACTTTATAACTTCACCATAGTTAGAAAACTATTGTGAACTTATAATATTGGATTGATGATGCATTTTGTGTTTAAAACCTTGAAGAGAATCAGTGAACGTGATGGACCTATTCCAGGAACTCAACAACAATAGACAATTTCACCATAATAAGAAACATAATAAGCCATATAACATAATGTCTGGGAGAATCACTGGATTTACTCATTACATGATTCTCTCTTTGATGTGTTCAACTTCAAATAAATGACTTAACTTCCAGGTATGGGATTTGCTGCTGATGGGAGATAGTAACGTGCCATCATACTATACAAATGTCACTGGGTGTACCGACTATTACAACTACATGCGGTGCAAGGTGAGTCCTTCTCTGTCTTGTTAACATAACTATTTCTACAATGTTAACAATAAGAAGATAACTTGTATCAAGCCACACAGAGATGTTAGACAGTACATTCAAGAGTGAAATCACAATCATAATTTACATTTTCTTGAATGTTAATATTTGTGGAATCAAACGGAATAGTAAAGATATTTTTCTATAACAAAATAATACATATACATTTGCATGACAGTGTAATCTAAATCATAACTTACGTTTTCTTATAATGTAATAATTATAATTAAGATTTAGTACTGGAACCCAGTCCTGTTCCCAGCGGAACATATTAATTGGATTTTATCAAATTAATATTTTTTTATATTTTTATTAATCTCATGCAATCTGAAGATGCCTCACCTGAACTTCTGGTTTTGTGCTTCGGAAATTGTAGAAAAGAAATCAACCTTTTATGTTTTTTTCTGTCGAGAGGACTAGCATTTCAAAATGTGGGCTATTTCGTTCAGCCAATTTGCCTGCGTCTTTCAGAAGAGACCCTAAAAGGCATTGGTCCTGGTACCTCTGCCAGGGGAAATAAACTATCCCACACAGTGAAATGGAAAACCTGTGGACTCACAAAGCCAAACAACCCACACAAGCAATGCACTTGCTGCTGCCAATACACATGCTTTGGTAATGGAGTAAGTTTCATGAACAACTAGTGTTGGACGTATACAGGCGCTATATAAGTCCACACATTGTTTTTATTTTGATTTAAATCATTGTCCTTCTAACTTATCATTATTTACAGACGCCCAAATATCAGGACTACTTCTCGGCATATGTATCCCTGTCTGAGGTTCGTAAGTCGATCCACGTCGGTGATGTGCCTTTCAACACTGGCGAGAAAGTTCGAAAGTTCCTCATGAAGGACATACTGCAGTCAGTGAAGCCGTGGCTCAGAGAAACAATGGACAACTACAGGGTACGAACTGAGGGGTGGTCGTAATGGTTTGCAATGTAATCAGTTTTACAGTGGTTTTATAATGTAATTATAATTTGAGTTTTTTTATGATGTTACATAATTCTAATTCGCCAATGTAACTGAATCACAACTCACTTAAAACCATGTCTAAAAATAAAGAGTAATTTGGTATATGTAATCGTATACAACGATTTAGTTTCTGAACATTGTGTTAAGTTTGTTGAGGAAACTAGTTTAAATAAAAAATTATATATTCCTGACATAGACACTTTTGTTGTCATGTTGTAGGTGATGTTGTATACTGGTCAACTAGATGTCATATTCACTCTGTTGTAGGTGATGTTGTATACTGGTCAGCTGGATGTCATAGTCGCTTTGCCCCTCACTGAGGCCATGCTGCAGACGGTCGCCTGGTCAGGCCTTGACCAGTACCAACACGCCAAGCGGATGGTGTGGAGGGTGCAACCGGACGACACGGAGGTCGCAGGTTATGTGAGAAATGTCAAGTCTTTCTACCAGGTATGTGTAACAGAGGGTTACTGGGTGGTCACGACAATGACTTTGTGACCCTTTGACTAGTGGGACGCAGTGGTTAGAACACAGGACTCACTGTTGAGAGGACCGGAGTTCGAATCATCTTGCTGATGTTTTGAAACTGGGGCAATTTCGTTCACTCCTGGTTGTCTCAGTTCATTCAGCTGAATAACTGAGTACCTGGCCGTAGACAGACACGTGTGTCCACTGATGTGGTCTATGGATATGGCCTTCTCAGTATGTCGAATCAAGTTGTCTATCCATTTTGTGACCTTCCTTTTTCCATTTAGTGATGTTGTTTTTGCATGACTTGTGATCTTACACCATCTGTCTGATCAGTTGCAACAGAGATGCTGATTTTTATGACTCCCATCTCTTCCAGTTACAACATTATTGTGTTTATATGTTATCAGGTGTAACACTTTGTTCTTGATGTGGTGAGATTTTAATAAAGTTGGCAGTATTTTTATTAATCAGCAACTATTTTATTTCTTGTAGGTTCTCGTGAGAGGGGGCGGGCACATTCTGCCATACGACCAACCGGAACGCTCCTTTGACATGATTGACAGGTTTATCACCAACAGACCTTTCTCATGAATAGCATTATGTACTCCAAACTGAAAGCTGACCAGGTGTGGCTTTAACAAGTTGATAGAGAATTCATGGTGTTGAATTTATTTGTGTGATTTACTGCAATTTAATTAACTGCATTTTGGTGTGAAAATTTGAATCACTCACTCAGTTCTCTTCACTGCTACTGGAGCATAAGACACTAATTAATCTTCTCCAGCCAACACGGTCTTGTGTGAGTCAGACGAGTTCAATCTAGGTTTCTCCAGCCATCTTCATCTCTTCTTCATCAGTCCTCCTGGTGCCCAGTGGTCTGTCTCATTTTCCAGATGGTGTCCATCAAAATTTGAATGAATGCACTTTATCCAGCTGTACAACATATATGATACATTAACACGACAACTGAATAGATCGCAGTGTGACTTGTGGAAGCCCATAATGAGCTCATGGCACCTAGTGTGAGTGTGATTTCACACGTTAGTGTTATATAAATGAATTTTAAAACGTATATAATGCAGAGTGAGTGTGAATTGAATATATTAGTGTTGTATAATTACTTGAAGATTACTTAGACAGTTATATGAGTACTTGTGAGAACAGTTTTGATTTAATAAATGTTGTATCTGCATTCAACATTGATGTATAAAAATTGGGTGTTTTAATTAAGCCTATAAGAATAATATGTGTACTGTTAGCTTGTCTCAAATTTTAGGGGAGATGGTTAGGAAAGATTTTCTTTCTTTCAATTTTCCTGGTTTTTAGGTAGGTAAGTTTGAGTACTTTTTGTCAAATATTTTATCTCATGGCCGCCCCAATATATTGTTGCGATTGTAGTGTTCCAATATACATTATCGTATAATATATCAGTACATTAATTAATTTTAGCTAAGACTTGTGAGATTGGATCAGGTGGAAAATATTTATGTTTTCCCTTGTGCTTGGATTTATACAGGGTCCTTATCATGTTGTAAGAACTAGGGTTGGCTACTTTTGATAGGGTCAGTTGGGTAACTGTAAACACAGATATATTCTGATAGACCTAACTAGAATGCTTTGTACTGTTGAAGCATATAATGCACTTGATATGATATAACGTGTATAATTACATTCCATTTTAGCAATGCAAATATGGCTTTCTCGCAACATTTTAATAACTGTTGTTCGTGTTTAGTCCAGTATTGGTGTCAATAAATTTAATTTTTTATTTCAAATGTGAAATTGTTGGCTACATTTTTTATTTGACCCACATAGTCTGGTGGATGGTGTCACTGCACTCTATGGTCAGTGTATTACTAGTAACAAATGGACATTATAGAATACGTTGGTAAATTAACCATATCGTAATAAAAAATTGTACTCTTTATCGTTGACTGTAGAAATTGTATGTTCAAATAAAATTATTGCAACTTTCTGGGGTGTGATCTGTGTTTGCAGCTGGGAATTAATGGCGAGTCTTAAACGTTGAAACTTTTAACAGATTATTCTAAGATACACTACTAGTGTCATGATTATTTTTGGAGAAAACGTTTGAGTATGTGTAGTTCTTGAAATGTGTTATGGAAATTATGTGACTGTTTAGTGCCATTTGTCTAAGGCTTTTCTGGTTTGATTCCAATTTAGAAAAATATGTTCCGTCTTCGCTCGATCCGTCAAACTCAAGACAAAACAGTTTGAATATACAATGTGTCAAATTTGGTGACTGCTGTCGTCCATGTGTACTAAATGCAAACAAACCCACACTCACGCACACACACTTCAATCTAAACAACATGTAGGGGCTAGATAGTATGAATGACCAGACAACACGTTGTGTGACGTTATTGTCAATGACGAAACTACCATCCTTTGGCGTGGTATTGAACAACCATTCTTCTCGAATTACAGCACTTCAGCTTACGTCGTGCTCTCTTCGTTATTTATGGCTGGTAGCCTGTCGCCTATCGTATCTGCGTGAACTGAATTGAAGTACTTCACAATGAAATTGATATCGCAGGTGTATTATAGTAATTATAACGGTCACCGCTGACACCGTTTATTTGTGAACCTTTCTTGATGCACTTTGCAATGTAGTTAACAATACATCGAAATGCCAAACTCGTTGATAACTATCCCCCGATACCCCACTTAGTGACGTAATTAACATTAAGCACTGGTGTGCTTGGAATGGATAAAGACAGGTGTTCCACCGAGACATGTGCACCGCCACAAGTGCTGCTGTCGTTTAACATCGATGAGAATGTTGCAGTTGAGAAAGATAATCCAAAAATTGTGTTTTCGATACGATATGTTGATCATTGCATTGGTCTTTCACACACAATTAGATACACATGTGTATAGGGGAAGGCAGTGTTAGTTGAGTTAGTTTCATTCTTTTTGATATCTAGGACTCGGTTCATGTGTCAAAATTGTTACAACACGAGCAGTCAATGTCAGGGTCTATAATATTATAAGCATTGCTCATTCCATAGATAATAACTTATACCATCGATGTTAAACGTTCAAACTGATAACGCACTGTCTAACACAAGAACGTTCTTTATAGGAAACGTTCGTTGTTCAACTCCCTTACTCCCCTAAGCTTGGGCTGAGGTTCAGGCGGATAGTTTTAGTTTTGAGTGTAGGGGATGTACGAGGATGAAGGAACTTGAGGTGGAGTTAGAACAGCTGAGGCTGCTCATTGTGGTAGTGGTGGGAAGGGAGCAGGTGGGTTGCGCCAGTGGTTGTGGTGGGGGGACAGTAGATGATAAAGTGGGGGAAGATGACGAGAGAGATGCTAGGGAGAGCTCACCTCAGTCTGGGAGGAGGCTGAGGGGAGGTAAGGTGACAGGTCGTAGGGAGACAGGAGGTAAGGAGACGGGACATAGGGAGACAGGACATAAGGAGACGGGACATAGGGAGACGGATGAAAGGAGATGAGAAGGAAAGAAATGGGAGGGAAGACAAATGGATCGAAGGAAAGGGGAGTGGGGGAGACAGTAGCGAAGGAGTCATGGGGCAAGGAGACGATAGTTAAGGCGATGGTAGTGAGGGAGACGGGAGGGAGGGTGTCAGGAGGGAAGGTGACGGTAGTGCAAGTTAACCAGGCGACGGGAGGGAAAGGTGACAGGTTGATGAGTGAGAGAGAGCCTGATAACAGTCTGCCACCAAGTGACACGACTGCAGGACAGACTGTGATGGAGGGGATCCATCGGAAGAGCTATTCCGAGGCAGTGATAGAGGAGGTGAGAAAGAGAGTGAGGGTATTTGTGGGGGACTCAATAGTTAGGAAGACCGACAGAGTCTTAAACAAGGGAGATGACGTGGTAGTTTGCTTGCCTGGGGCCAAAATAGAGGCGATAACTGAGAGGGTAGACAACATCGTGAGTTCGGGCAAGGGTGGATCTGTTTTAGTACACGTAGGGACAAATAACGTAGAGAGGGAGGGTACAACTGCCATAGTTAGGAAATGCAGGAATTTGGTCAGAACACTAAAGCAGACGCGGGTTGAGCAAGTAATACTGTCAGGGATTTTACCAGTAATAGGAAAGAGGGGTCATAGATATCGAAATTACCGGGGGATGGCAATTAACATGCTAGTCGAGAAGCTATGTCAGGAAGAGGAAGTTGGTTTTGTGGGGACGTTTTGTTGGAAGGGCGGATATGTACATGAAGGACGGGCTTCATCTAAGTGGAAAGGGGGCATCAGTATTTGCGGATGGACTCTCAGCAGCAGTAGACAGTGGCATGAGTAGCATATCAAATATTTTTTGGTAGTAAACACTATTTAAACTAGAAGTGCAGGGAGGTTACTTAGAGATGCCTCAAGCAGGACAAGAGGCCACTAAAAAACCAATAACAGAATGTCCGAAAAAACATGTCTGAAGCAGGTTACAGATGCATGTGTTTAAATGCTAGAAGTATAGTAAATAAGAAAAACGAATTAAACATTATGGTAGAAGATATTGACCCTCACATAATTGGTATAACCGAATCATGGGCCAACACAGACATTACAGATGCTGAATTAGTATTGACAGGATACGTAATGTTAAGGAGAGATCGAATAGGAAGAGGGGGGGGGAGTTATTTTATATGTTAAAGATTCAGGCTTATGAAATAAAATTAGAAAGCGAAGCAGATTACGATGAAGTTGTCTGGTGCAAAATAGTTTCAGGAAATTCAAAATTAACTATTGGATTAGTTTACCGAAGTCCAAACATAAACGAAGAGGATAACACAAAATGCTATAAAGGAAGTTAGTAAAGGGGAATGTATCATAATGGGAGATTTTAACCATAGACATATATGGAAATCTACAACGGAAATCTCTAGAGAGTACAGGGGGTGAGGACCAACAATTTCTATTTTTAATTCACGAGAGCTTCCTTACTCAGCACGTGCTAGAACCAACCAGGGGAGAAAATGTATTAGAAATAGTTTTATCATCACAAAAAGAATTAGTGGACAATGTAAAAATACATGAACCATTGTGTAACAGTGACCACAATCAAATACATTTTGACATCAATGTAAAATCAGAAAGCAAAAAATAAAAAACGTATAGGAGAAACTTCCACAAAGGTAACTATAAAGATATGAGAAAATACTTAGCAAAGCTAGATTGGAATAACATGCTGATGAATAAGACTGCAATTGAATGTTGGATTATTCTAAAATATGAAATTGAGAGTATCATCGATAAATTTGTTCCCTTGAAAAAAAAGGAAAACGGTCTAGAAAGAAGCACTTGTCAAAAGAAGCTATTAGAAAAATAGCGTTTAAGCAAACTATGTGGAGGGTTTATAGGCGTACCAGAAAGGATGAAGACTATACAAATTACAAAGAGGCACTTATCCTAGCTACAACTGAAATTAAAAAGTCTAAAACATTTGAACAAAATTGGCAGGTAATATAAAAAATGACAGCAAGAGTTTCTATGCTTATGTAAGGAGTAAACAGAAAGTTCGAGATAAGGTCAGACCACTGGAAAACAACAGGGGAAACATAATTTCAGATGGGTTTCAATCAAGTGGCAGAGGTCCTGAATGAGTATTTCAGCTCAGTTTTTACCACAGAAAATATCAGCTCACTTCCAGTTCCATTTACTAAATTTGAGGGCAATACATCAGAACATTTAGGGCAGTTATTTGTAACTCCTGAAATTATATCAAACAAAATTAAGAAGATGAAAGATAATAAATCACCGGGAATTGATGTGATACCACCAAAACTGCTTAAGGAAATTGTGGAGCAAATTAGTACACCACTTGCAAAATTTTTAACTTGTCACTAGAAGAAGGAATAGTTCCTTCAGAATGGAAAGAGGCAATCATTATGCCACTATTTAAGAAGGGAACGAGGAACAAGCCAGAAAATTACAGACCAGTGAGTTTAACATCAGCTGTATGTAAATTACTCGAAACATTAATTAGAGATCACATGGTGGAATTCCTTGTAAAACATAAATTAATAAATACATCTCAACATGGGTTCCTAAAAGCAAGGTCATGTCTAACTAATCTGTTGTCATTTTGAAGAAATTACAAAGTGGGTAGATGACGGGTCACCAGTGGATGTTGTCTACTTAGATTTTCAGAAAGCTTTCGATAAAGTGCCACACCAAAGATTGTTACTTAAACTAAAAGCCCATGGCATAGGTAGTGATGTAATCAACTGGATAGAAAAGTGGCTTATACACAGAAAACAAAGAGTAATAGTAGATGGTGTGATTTCAAACTGGAAATCTGTTTTGAGTAGGGTACCACAGGGATCAGTATTAGGCCCTATACTGTTTTTAATATATATAAATGATTTGGAAAATGACATATCTATAAGTGTTTATTGTCTCAAATAACATAAATTTATGTACATACGATCAACTACTAAACACATTTAAGACAATGAAAAGAAGCAAATTGCTTATGTTTCCTTTTTCAATTATAAATTAAATATATTATACGCCATCAATAAGTACGATTATTAACATGTGAATTATAGTAGACCAGTGTACAGCAGCTATTGTTGGATTATTAACTTTGCTGTACACGTTGAAAATATAATACTAAGTAAACCAATAGTTGTTCACAAGTGATTTCTAATACTAGAATACCACATTTGTCTAATCAGTAACTTGTTTTAATAAGATATGATAAAGCAAATTACTCAAATTTGCAGATGACACAAAAGTATTCAGATAGGTTACTAATGATACAGATAAACAAAGTTTACAGGATGATCTAGATAAATTAGTTAAATGGTAAAAAAAAATGGCAAATGTTATTAAATTTTGGGAAGTGTAAATGTACACACATAGGACATGGAAACATGGACGAAAAATTTAAAATGGGGGATGCTGTACTAGGTAGAACCACACAAGAAAAGGACTTAGGAGTAACATTTAGTGCTGACATGAAAGTTTCAGAGCAATGTGCCCTTATGAAAATATACCATGGTGTTTTGAAACAGGTAAACTATGGTAAATCATGGTAAACCATGGTATACCATACCATGGTATACCATGGTATACTATGGAATATCATGGTATATTTTTGATAAGGGCTTTGTCTGCCCTATGCTTTGTGTATAAGCACCACCTTTAGTGAGATCGTCAGTGACTACGGTTGACCATCCTGTTGGGGTGACTGGCCCGACAGGTGGAGAAGTCGCTCCGACTGATGTCAGTCAGTCTATTGATGTGCGCACGCCGACAGAGGTTGCAGATAAAGCGGTCGCGGAGTCTACAGAATTTCGCAGATCTACCAGAGTGCGCAAATCGCTTGTAAAAAATGAATCTGCAATTCATAAATTGCGTATTATGAACACCGAACGTTTCCTATAAAGAACTTTCTTGTGTTAGACAGTGCACTATTAATTAATAATAATTGACTTCTATGGCGACTATATCCTCAGGAACCTGAGCTCAGAGGCGCAACAAAACAGAATCAGTAGGCGTAATCGTAAACAAGGACGCGCAAAAGTCAGTATCAGAACGAGGGACAACCGAACATTTATTGTGGGAATGCAATTTGGAATAGATGTCTTGAGTTTTTTACGGAAAATAGCAATATTTTCGGATGTTTTCAAAGCGATAGGGAGTTCATTCCAGACCCTAGGCGCAGCGACAGAGAAAGCACGTTTACCCAAGTTAAGTTTTGTTTTAGGTACAATAAGTTGTTGTGAAACTGATGATCTTAGCTGCCTAGGGATATTTGAAAGATGCAGGAGACTAGCCAAGTAGAATGGTTGTTGTGTAGATAGAGCACGATATGCAAGAGTGGACAGCTTAAAATTAATTCGATAAGAAACTGGAAGCCAGTGTAACTGTTTAAGTAGTGGTAGTGACGGTGAAAACCGAGGCGCCCTGAGAACCACACGTGCCAGACAATTTTGTACTCGTTGGAGTTTAGCCAAGTCTCTTTTAGCAATGTTGTTTAGTAGTGAATTGCAATAGTCAAGACGGCTGCTAATTAGTGCCGTTGATATTGTTTTAGCAGTAGATGTAGATATGTGACGCCGAATTCGATGAAGATCACGAATATGATAGAAACAGGATTTACATACTTGAGAGATATGCTGGCGAAAGTTGAAATCACTGTCAAAGATAACACCTAGATTACGAACAGTATCTGATGGGAATGTATCACTGCCAAGCAGTTTAACAGGAAAATGGTTGATGACTTTATTTCGTTGTTGTTTAGTGCCAATAATAATGTCTGTTTTATCTGGATTAAGCTTTTGCTTACTTGATTCCATCCACGACAAGATATCAGTAAGGCAATCACTAAAAGTCGAAAGAGATTCTTGTACATTTGATTGTGAAAGTGATATATAAACCTGTGTGTCATCAGCATAAAGGTGATGACTGAGATTACGATTAGCAATAACTTGGCTGAGCGATGTAGTATATAAGCTGAACAGAACAGGGCCAAGGACGGATCCTTGTGGCACTCCAAATGGTAGATGTTGTGGGCTAGATAATGTGCCAGATATGTTAATACTTTGATATCTGTCTGATAAAAATGATTTGAACCACCGAAGAGCTGGGCCAGAAATTCCAAAATATCTATGGAGGCGTTGTAAAAGGATTGAATGATCAATTGTATCGAAAGCAGCTGAGAGATCAAGTAAAGTGAGTGCTGTGACTTTGCCATTGTCCATGTTATCAACTATATCATTGTGTATCTTGAGAAGAGCTGTTTCAGTAGAATGGAATCGTTTATGTTTAACATCGATAGATAGTTGCTATCTGTGGAATGAGCAATGCTTATATAGACCTGTCATTGACTGCTCACGCAAGTTCAAAGCTATGTTATCTTGATTTGAAATAATCTACCAATAATCACAGCTTATGCGAGTAAAACATTTTTGACATTAGAATATGATCGAATCATAGAAATAAAAAAAACTTAAGATAACTCAGCTAACACTGCCTTATATGTATGTATATCTAATTGTGGGAAAGTGTGTGAAAGACCAATGCAATGATCACTATATTGTTATCCTCTTACCGTTTCGAAAACACAACTTTTGGTTTATCTTTCCCAACTGCAACATTCTCCTCTTTATTATGTCAAATGACAGCAGTACTTGTCGTAGTGTGCACGTCTCGGTGGAACACCAGTCCTTAGACATTCCAAGCACAGCAATAAATGTAGTATTAATTACGTCACCAATTGGTGTATCGGTGGACAGTTGTCAACGACGATGTTGGCATTTCGGTGTATTGTTAATTACATTGCAAAGTGCACCGAGAAAGGTTCACAAATAAACGGTATCAGCGTTGACCGTTATAATTACTATAATACACCTGTGAAGTACTTCAATTTAGTTCGCGGAGATACGATAGGCGACAAGCTACCAGCTATAAATAACGAAGAGAACATGACGTAAGCCGAAGCGCTTTAATTCGAGAAGAATAGTTCAACACCACGCCAAAGGATGGTAGTTTCGTCATTGACAATAAAGTCACGCAAAATGTTGTCTGGTCATTTGTACTGTTTGCCCCTACGTGTTGTTTAGACTGACGATATAAAATATGGTGGGGGAACATGTCAACCTTAAAATAAGAAATATGCACAACTTAAAATAATTAGAAGATAGAATGTATAGTCGTCATCAGTGATCAACTGACAGAATAGATCAGAGTGGAAATAGGAGCGAGACAGGGCTGTTTGCTATTACCTATCCTATTCAGTTTGTTCCCAGATTTATTAGAAGATTAATTAGAAGATAGAATGTATAGTCGTCATCAGTGATCAACTGACAGAATAGATCAGAGTGGAAATAGGAGCGAGACAGGGCTGTTTGCTATTACCTATCCTATTCAGTTTGTTCCCAGATTTCGTCATGGCAAACTTGAAGCTTCAGCGTGCGTGCGTGCGTGTGTGCATGCGTGCATGCTCGTGGGTTTGTTTCCATTTGTAGGCTACAAATGGATGACAGCATTCACGAAATTTGACACATTGTATATTCAAACTGTTCTGTCTTGAGTTTGACGGACATATTTTTCTAAATTGGAATCAAACAAGAAAAGCCTTAGACAAATGGCACTAAACAGTCGCATCATTTCCATAACACATTTCAAGAACTACACATACTCAAATGTTTTCTCCAAAAATAATCATGAAACACTATAGTAGTGTATTTTAGAATCTGTAAAAAGTTTCAGCGTTTACGACTCGCCATTAATTCCCAGCTGCAGACACAGATCACACCCCAGAAAGCTGCATTAATTTTATTTAAACATACCATTTCTACAGTCGACGATATCGAGTACAATTAACTTACCCACATAATTCGATAGTGTCCGTTTGTTACTAGTAATACACTGACCATACAGTGCAGTGACGTCATCCACCAGGCTATATGGGTCAAATAAAAAATGTAGCCCAAAATTTCACATTTTTAATAAAAAATGAAATTTATTGCCACCCATATTCGACTAAACATGAACAACAGTTATTAAAATGTGGCGATAAGCCATATTTGCGTTGTCAAAATAGAACGTAATTGTACACATTATTCACTTCATATCAAGTGCATTATATGCTTAAACAGTACAAAGCGTTCTAGTAAGGTGTATCAGAATAATATCTGTGTTTACGGTTACCCAACTGACCCTATCAAAAGTAGCCAACCCTAGTTCTTACAACACGGTAAGGAAAATACATCATTTATAAATCCAAGCACAAGGGAAAACATAAACATTTGTCACCTGATCCAATATCACAAGTCTTAGCTAAATTTAATTAATGTAATGATGTATATGTATACGGTAATGTATATTGGAACACTACAATCGCAACAATTTTCCAAGTAGAACGCTGTGCATCGTCATATTGGTGTGGCCATGAGCTAAAACTATTTGTTAAAAAAGTACTCAAATGCTTACCTACACTAAAACATGTTTGCCAGGAAAATATTGAAAGAAAGAAAATCTTTCCTACCCATTTCCCCTAAAATGTGAGACAAACTAACAGTACACAAATATTATTCTTATAATTAAAACACACAATATAATTTGTATACATCAGTGCAGATACAACATTTATTAAACCAAAACTGTTCTCACAAGTACTGGTATAACTGTCTTAGTAATCTTCAAGTAATTATACAAATTTTAACACCAAAATGCAGTTAATTAAATTGCAGTAAATTACACAAATAAATTTAACACCATGAATTCTCTATCAACTGTTACAGCCACATCTGGTCAGCTTTCAGTTTGGAGTACATAATGCTATTCATGAGAAAGGTCTATGGGTGATAAACCTGTCAATCATGTCAAAGGAGCGTTCCGGTTGGTCGTACGGCAGGATGTGCCCGCCCGCTCTCACGAGAACCTACAAGAAATAAAAGTTACCGCCGACGTTATTAAAATCTACACATCCTGGAGTGAACAAAATTGCCCCAATTTCAAAACATCAGCAAGATTATTCTAACTCCGGTCCTCTCGACATAGAGTCCTGTGTTCTAACCACTGCGTCCCACTAGTCAAAGGGTCATAAAGTCATGGTCGTGACCACTCAGTGACCCTCTGTTACACATTCATATATGTACCTGGTAGAAGGACTTGACATTCCTCACATAACCTGCGACCTCCGTGTCGTCCGGTTGCACCCTCCACACCTTCCGCTTGGCATGTTGGTACTGGTCAAGGCCTGACCAGGCGACCGTCTGCAGCATGGCCTCAGTGAGGGGCAAAGCGACTATGACATCCAGCTGACCAGTATACAACATCACCTACAACAGGGTGACTATGACATCCAGCTGACCAGTATACAACATCATCTACAACAGGGTGACTATGACATCCAGCTGACCAGTATACAACATCACCTACAACAGGGTGACTATGACATCTAACTGACCAGTATACAACATCACCTACAACAGAGTGACTATGACATCCAGCTGACCAGTATACAACATCATCTACAACAGGGTGAGTATGAAATCTAACTGACCAGTATACAACATCACCTACAACAGGGTGGTTATGACATCTAGCTGACCAGTATACAACATCACCTACAACAGAGTGACTATGACATCTAGCTGACCAGTATACAACATCACCTACAACAGGGTGACTATGACATCCAGCTGACCAGTATACAACATCACCTACAACAGGGTGACTATGACATCTAACTGACCAGTATACAACATCACCTACAACAGGGCGACTATGACATCTAGCTGACCAGTATACAACATCACCTACAACAGGACAACAAAAGTGTCTATGTCAGGAATATCTCATTTTTATTTAAATTAGTTTCCTGCTCAACAAACTTAACACAATGTTCAAAAACTAAACCAGTAAATTGATCTGACTGTTGGTTGTTGTCTTTTTGCCAACTGGGATTTTTGTTTTGGGTGGAAATCTTGTTAAATCTTACTTATTCTTGTATACGATTACATATACCAAATTACTGTTTATTTTTAGACATGGGTTTAAGTTAGTTATGAGTCAGTTACATTGGCCAATTAGAATTACATAGCTTCCTAAAAACTCAATTACAATTACATTGTAAAACCATTATGACCACCCCTCAGTTCGTACCCTGTAGTTGTCCATTGTTTCTCCGAGCCACGGCTTCACTGACTGCAGTATGTCCTTCACGAGGAATGTTTCAACTTTCTCGCCAGAGTTAAAAGGCAGGTCACCAACGTGGATCGACTTACGAACCGCAGGCAGTGATACATATGCCGAGTAGTAGTCCTGATCTTTGGGCGTCTGTAAATAATAATAAGTTAGAAGGACGCTGATTTAAAACAAAATAAAAACAATGTGTGGACTTATATAGCGCCTGTATACGTCCAACACTAGTTGTTCATGAAACTTACTCCATTACCAAAGCATGTGTATTGGCAGTAGCAAGTGCATTGCTTGTGTGGGTTGTTTGGCTTTGTGAGTCCACAGGTTTTCCATAATGCCCCAAAACGGTTGATTTCTTTTCTGCAATTCCCGAAGCACAAAACAAGAAGTTCAGGTGAGGTATCTTCAGATTGCATCAGAGATTAATAAAAATAAAAAAAATATTAATTTGATGAAACCCAATTAGTATGTTCCATCTGCGAACAGGACAGGGTTCCAATACTAAATCTTGATTATAATTATTATTACATCTTCCAAGAAAACATAAGTTATGATTTAGATTACACTGTCATACAAAAATAGATATTATTTTGTTATAGAAAAATATTTTTACTATTCCGGTTGACTTCAAAAAATTTAACATTCAAGAACATGTAAATTATGATCGTAATTTCACATCTAAATGTCATGTCTAGATACTGTCTAGCATCTCTGTGTGGCTTGATACATGTTGTCTTCTTATTATTGTAGAAATAGTTATGTTATCAAGACAGAGAAGGACCCACCTTGCACCGCATGTAGTTGTAATAGTCAGTACACCCAGTGACATTTGTATAGTATGTTGGCACGCCACTTAAATGTCCACTCAGCAGCAAATCCAATATCTGGAAGTAGTCATTTATTTGAAGTTTAACACATCAAGGAAATAATCATGTAATGAGTAAATCCAATGATTCTCCCAGACATTATGTTATATGGCTGATTAACTATATTCTTATTATGGTGAAATCGTCTATTGCTGTTCAGTTCCTGGATTAGGTCAATCGCATCCACTGACTCTCTTCAAGGTTTTAAACACAAAATGCATCATTCACCTAATATGACAAGGTCACAATAGTTGTCTAACTATGTTAAAGTTATAAAGTTATATGTTAAAGTTATAAAGTTATATGTTAAAGTTATAAAGTAGTTAGTCATGAGTCAGCTAAGATCATCAATGCATAAATGTTAGCATCGTGAAGGTCTAAAATAAAAAATTTACAAATATCCTAGAAGGGCAAGTTACCCATGATGAATAATCATTGGATTCTTGATAAGCCAATGTCTTCATTATCCACTTCCCATTTGGGTATTTTGCTTTGGGTGATAATCTTGTTAAAATTAAATAAGTTACATTACAAACAATACTTCATGGGAGTCAGAATACAGAATGTCACCAGGTTCAACAAGTGTGTTTTCACTAACCCTCACCCAACATAATTGTGTGACTAGCTCAACCAGGCCAATGTTGGGCAAATACAACTTTGTGTGACTTGCCCGACCAGGCCAATGTTGGGCAAACACAACTTTTGCGTGACTTGCTGGACCAGGCCAGTTTTTGGCCAAAACAACTCTTATATTATTTGCCTGACTGGATCAGTGTTGGGCAAATTGAATATAACTTTAGAGTGACATTGCCAACTAGGTGACATTGACTTGTGTGTGACTTGCCCAGGGTTGAGCCAGGTGTGCTTGTTAGTGACTTGTGACACAAAACAAGGAGAGGGAATGTGATGCAGGATACAAAGGAAACAAGAAGGGAGTATGACGGACGGACGGACAGACATACGGGGAGATGAGCAGACAATCTGATGGCCGGGCAGATGGACAGGCAGACAGAGAAGCTGAAGATGAACTAAGGACCGTACCCTGAGAGCATCCATCCATCTGCCATGATCCATCATCCAGACCACTTTGTTGCACTGAATCTTGAAGTAGTCGCGCTGATTGGCATCGAGAGACCCGATGGAGTACATGAAGTCTGCATACTGAGGCAACATCTGACAACCGAACACTGCATCACTGACAATTCTTCTTGCCGATATTCGTGAAAATGTTTATCAAATTGGGAGAATAATATAATGTAGAATTTCTTTCTATCACAACTATGAAGGAGGTCCAAACAGATCAGGAAAACAAGACTGATCATGAATTGAGACAAAGGGGAATCTACTAACTCAACCATGTGTGGGACAGCATTCCACACCATCTGGTGAGCAGAAGAAGAACAATGTGTCCCAGAGTTCAGTTCCTGAATAAGACAGTTGCTGAAACATTGTAGTAAGTAAACTTCACAGCAATGACTGAAAAAATTCTACATTAAAATGTTCTAGCTGAGTTCTCTTAATTTTAAGTGGACAATTAGTCAGTGCTATTTCAATACGACAGAATAGAGAGTGGCTAAGTTGAAACAAGTTATGTCAATAAATGCAGACACGTGACAACCGACCCAGGCAAGAGTGACTTTTGTTCTATCTAATTCGATCATTTATTATTTTTATTTCACCACAGATGAAATGGGTTTGGCAAAAAAAGCAGATTGCATATTACATTAATGTACTATTTATGTCTACAACATAATTAATATGACGATGGTAATAACTTCTTTTTATAGCCAGCGAAATACAGTGGATTATATTTGTAATGCCCAAGCCATTCAAAACTGCTGAGTCGGCACTACAGGATACTATATGTGCTGAACTGTTTAACTTAATGTACCTTCAGTTATCATTACAGCACGTACTGTAATGTATTACAAACAACCATGATTACAATCATACAAGTCCATTGTACCAGTGTAGTGAGTGCACATAGATATCAGTACGTTGTAACTTGTATCAAGTTGGCATTTCTGTAGAGTACAACAAACAGAACAGCCTATCAAAATGACAGTGTTCCTATCGACATCTGTTTTGATTCTTTTGAAAATGTAGTGGAGAGAACTACTAATGCATGTGTGGGACAGCATGTTCTTGCCGAGTTGTGTTAACTTTAAGTAGATAATTAGTCAGTGCTGTTTCAATACAACTGAATAGGGTGGCTAAGTTGAAACCAAATATATCAATAAGTGCAGAAACGTGACAACCGACCCAGGCAAGAATGACTTCTGCTCTATCTAATTAGATCATTCATTATTGTTATTTCACCAAAGATGAAATGGGTTTGACAAAAAACCAGATTGGATATTACATTAATGTACTAGTTATGTGTACATGACATAATTAAAATGACAATGGTAATAACGGCTTTTTTGATTGCCAGTGAAATAAAGTGGATTATATTTGTAATGCCCGAGCCATTCAAAACTGCTGAGTCAGCACTACAGGATACTATATGTGCTGAACTTGTTTGTTAACTTAATGTACTTTCAGTTATCACTTATCACTACAGCATGTACTGTAATGTATTACAAACAACCATGATTACAATCATACAAGTCCATTGTACCAGTGTAGTGAGTGCACATAGATATCTGTATGTTGTAGTTGTAACTGGTATCAAGTTGGCATTTCTGTAGAGTACAACAAACAGAACAGCCTAACAAAATGACATTGTTCCTATCGACATCTGTTTTGATTCTTTTGAAAATATAGTGTAGAGAACTATTGTACTTACTGTCGGTGGGTCTGTGAAGCCATCACCAATGGCAACGCCCTTGAAATTTTTTATCTTTTTGGTATTCTGATTATGAATCCGATGAGCGATTGCTGGGATATACTTCCCAGCGTACGACTGAAAATAAACCAGTGCATCAATTTATCCCTGTATTGGACAGTGTTGTGTGTCACCAGGAGACAACAACCAAGGGAATTGTCAGTTTTCACTAATGAAATGTTACACCAGTATTACAATCACAGGATGTTATATCAATGACAACTGACATATGCTACTCTATTTCCATAACTAAACTTGTGATGTAATCCAACCCATTATATGAAGCACCCATCTGCAAAACGAGTTAAACTCTAAAAATCACATAACTTGAGTTAAGAGTGGTTTTGTACGGCCATCAAGTTCATAGTGTTGGGAGTGATTTGTGGCAAAACGCATTGTACGTTACAAAATATGACTTCTCTTGAAATGCACAAAATGGATATATAGATATGTATGTAGATAGACGTCTCATATGTATATGTTGGTAGAAGGAACAGGGACACAATATGGGAAACAGGGAAAATGGAAAGTGAAGGCTGGGGGAAGACAGCCACTGGACCTGAGATCAATGAGAATGTGACGACCGACAGAGAACAGTTGCATCGTCTACTCTGTGTATCACAACAAGAACATTAAGTAACTGGTAATTTGTTGAGTAATAATCACCTCTCCTGTTATGTAGAAGTCTACTTTCTGTGAGGACGGGAAAAGAGTGAAGAATTGACTGAGCGCACTGCAACATACAAGACACGCATTGGACGAGACAGGAGGGCTTATCAAACTGCAGTGTTATCATCACTTCATCATGTTATCAACAATTTATCTTGTTATCTCATATCTGATGCACGTTATTAGTCAATAGTGATCTGCCTAGGAAATCTCATAATCGACTTACCATATCACCCCGAGTTGCTAGTTACTGCTGATACCCTGATCTTGTTGCCTACCTTCCAGACACTAAGAGAATGAGCATGACTGAAGTGATTGTGCCCTTTAAAAGTAACATCGAGAAAGACGATCAATTCAAGATAAACAAGTAGTCCACACCGATGCAGGATATTAACGATAATGGAGTAACATCAACACAAACATGTATTGAAGTAGACTGCACAGACTATGTGTCAGAAACTAACAATTCAAGCAAAAGACAACTGTAAAATCAATAGGTATAAAATCATCAATGAAACAAGTAGCTCTATCATTAATTAATAGTAAATAAAATGATATCCTCTGTATCCTGACTCTACCTAGATGGCTTTTAATTCCTGGATGGCTTCTTGATTTCCTCAGGTTTGTTTCTCAAAATTAACGACATATGGTAATACTGAGATGTTTAGCTTTAAAAGAGAGTAAGACGGATCAGGTGACCAACATTACCTGTATAGATTTTCAGCTACTTCTGCTTGTGGCATAATATGAAATTAAAATAAAATGAAAATGAACTATCTTGAAAAATATAAAAAAACAATCTCTATCTTTGCTTAAAGTTGCTTTGTTAAATTCATTAATAATACATAAAGTGATATTCTCTGTATCCTTTTATCAATAACATCATAACCAGTGTTTATCCATCCCTGTGTTGTTGGAAAACCCTGATATTTAGACAATAATTTACAGTCCAAGTCAGATTTGCTTCTCAAAATTAACAACATATGGTAATACTGAGATGTTTAGCTTTAAAAGACAGTAAGACGGATCAGGTGACCAACATTACCTGTATAGATTTTCAGCAACTTCTGCTTGATTTGTGGCATAACCTGCATCAGACTTGGTGAAACTAAAACCTGTGCCAACCTGAAACAGACCGTTACTTGCAACACTAAACAGAGAACCACAATCACATTCAAATGTGTAAATTAATGTGTGATTTGCAAGAATCGACAACTTGAAGAATGTTATGTTTTAAATGGTACAAATGCTGTCCCTATATATGTATGTGTGTGTGTGTGTGTGTGTGTGTGTGTGTGTGTGTGTGTGTGTGTGTGTGTGTGTGTGTGTGTGTGTGTGTGTGTGTGTGTGTGTGTGTATGTATGTATGTATGTATGTATATATATATATATATATATATATATGTTGTGTTTACTCATGTTCCAAAGCTAGTAATTAAAGATGAATAGACAGAAGATATGCTAGCTGAGAAGCACTCAAATTAACTGAAAACTGTGCAACACAACTACATTTCTACATAAAAACCAAATGACACGGCACAGTTGAAAGTTAAAATCAAAAAGACAAACTGAAAGACTAAAAGTGAATGATAAAATGTATATAATCGTTCTTTCAACTTTGTGCCTACCAAAACCACGTCATTTTAACAAGAAATATATTACAAGATATTTTATTTGACAAAATGCAATTAACCTTGAAATAAAAAACTTACTGGATTATCTATGTAGAGCATAGAATACTTAGACGTCCAAGCAAACTTTCTTGGGACCACTGAAATGTAAGAAACTTTATTTAACAAATGTAAAATATTTGGTGGATGTTTGGTCAAATAATTAACTGTTATAAACAATGCAAATAAACTGCTTTCTTGGGTTGTGGTAGTGATGGTGGCGCACTCTGGTGCATTAAACTATGCAGTAGCACCACCTAGCGAACAGTGCATATAAATCAGTTATAGGTGACATTAAAATATCTGAACAATCGAGGAAGAATCAAGTGGACAAGATAAGACAAATTATAACACTTTCTCCCAAGTCAAAGCGTGTGTGCGAGTGTGTGCACGCTACGCCATGCATGCAAGTATCTCTGGTGGAAATAGTTATGGCTATGATGTGAGTGTGTGTGTGTGTGTGTGCATGTGCGCACGTGTGTGTGTGTGTGTGTGTGTGTGTGTGTGTGTGTGTGTGTGTGTGTGTGTGTGTGTGTGTGTGAGACAAGAAGGCAGTTTGGTAGACATCCTTGGTACTTTACCAAAGGTGTGGCTTTCTTGAACACCCTCATTAACCTTCTTATGGCCAGAACACCCGAATCAACCCGACTACGCCTCGTGGCCAGAAGTTCAGAACACCTCAAATCGCCCAGCAACAGGAGCCATTTTTAAACTGCGAGTTGTAAACAGTGTCGTCCAATAAGGGCATTTCCTTCCTGCAGTTGGCAGATGATATAGTGAAGTGTGACTATGAATTTTAAAAAGTTGGAAATGTTAACGATTTCCGTGGCTAAATACAAGTTTTATTGGCAAACTTGACGTGGGTTCAATGTCAAATACTGAAAACGGAACCACTTTTAAACTACTTAAATGATAAGTTTTGAGCGTTCTATTTTTTGTACAATGGTATTATTGCACAGCGAGATAGAGTCGGATAATTCTTAACGTTGTCATTATGTCAAACTCGAGTGATTCGGATTTTGAGGGATTTTGGTAGTTTTGATGTAGACGTCATCGAGAGGCAACGCGACAATGTCAACAGTGACAGCGACATCAGCCTTGATGAAGATATTT
The DNA here is from genome assembly GCA_963662155.1 of Lamellibrachia columna. Lineage (NCBI taxonomy): Eukaryota > Metazoa > Annelida > Polychaeta > Sabellida > Siboglinidae > Lamellibrachia > Lamellibrachia columna. The sequence goes on along the minus strand of OY759261.1, from coordinate 54,390,528 downwards.
CTAACAGCGCCGATCATGATGAGGACAATATGTTTCATGCATAGTTTAACGGGAATCATAAAAAGACGTGCATTCAGAAATATACTGTGATTTCAGTTTTGTTTACCCTAGACATGACATTTATTTTGCATTTTACAGCATATTAATTTATCTACATTTCATATTCTGCATGTATCTGCTAATTATTGGTGGAAAATATAATAAAAATTAATTATCAAGAATAATTTAGAAAATATTTTTTCTTCAAACTTTAGCAAAGCATATTTTGTAAGTAAATTCACATAACTCTCTAATTTTTGGCTGTTTACTTCAACAGTTAGTTGTTCAACTACTGTGCAATTTTTTTTTTATCAGATGAAAACTTAACTATTTATTTGCAGTCATGCAACCTGAGCCAATTATAGGATTTGTTCACAACGTCATTTCACGATTTAATAGGATTCTTCAGGAGGCCATGCATTGAATTAATACAAGTCAGCAGCAAGTACAAATTGGTATTAATTTGGGCATGAAAGCGTTAAAGGTAGGTAACTAACTGCACTATATAAACACATTCCATGACTGTGACAATTGAGAGCCATCCAAGACAAAGATCTAGGGCTAGTTGTGCCAAAGGAAATGCGATGGAAGAGAATAATATACATGATATGGTGCCATGCCCCGTACAATAAGAAGAATAATATACATGATATGGTGCCATGCCCCCTACAATAAGAATAAGGTCTTAAAAAATTCTAGCGCTGGGCTATGATAGCCCGACGCTAGATTTTCTATAAACATATTCTTTCTATTGTAAAAATCATATTCCATATTTTATCCTCTTCTTGTTGTTCAGGTCATACTGTTATCATCTACTGTATCCTAAATGTAGGTCACATCCAATACAATGATGTAGGACTAGTTGTGTTAGAGGGAATGTCCTACCCTCTTTGGTCAATTGTTTTGTAAACAGAGATTTAAGAACTATGTACTCGAGTTGCATACGACCTTTGAATAAGTACTTCAAAACATTTAGTAAGAAACCTGCCAGGTGTCATCGCCATTAAAACAAAGTATATATCGGGCACATCAGGGTCAAGCTGCCCTACTTACGTTTTAGGTTTTTGTCCACTCCAAATGGTCCATTTTCCACAAACAGCCCAAAAAGGGAGGTTCCTCCTGGGCCACCCTGTAGCCATAGCAACAGCGGGGCATCCTCGGGGTTTTGCTGCAAGTAGGAATAAAAACAAGTAAAATAGAGCAGGCTACGTTTGAGCGTTTTCATAAGTCCATACATACATCATACATATCTGAATACCAATTGTTCATACAGATGTTCATACAGATGTAGCCACACTACTATTAGTATACAGCACAATACAACTTTGCTGTCATCTGAAGACCGACTCATCTTTTTAACCGTGCCTTCCCCCTTAGCTGCCATATTCATCCAGCTGCTGGCATCATTATTGATTTAAATTGCCTAAACCTTTTGTGTTGATGCACACCTGTGTTCGGTTTGCCAAGGATTTCTTAATCGTGACAGAAGTTTTGTATCGTTGTTATTCGACATCACTTAATTGGTGTTTGGTACATGTGATCATAGCACGGTGTTGCATGGGCAAATTCCATTCCAAGACATAAAACTGTTGAATTCATGTGTAAAACACCTAGTCTATATTTATATATCTGAGCCAACTGACCATAAGAAAGCAGCAAAAGATCGCACCGGAACTGTGTAGAAACAGCATTCGATAAAACTAAGGGCTCAAAGGCCCGTGAATTTTTGCCAGGCCCGCAACCTTCACAATTCACAGGCCCTATTGACCATCACAGTCTTTTACCAATATTTATATCCCTCCCTTTTTAACTATTGTCAGAAGTAGCACAGAAACTAGAGGTTGTGATTAATAATAAATGAGAATACCTGGGCTGGGATGTACCAGAAGAACATGTTACTGCTGTAGGTCTCGTTGACTGTCAGAAATCCTGAATACATCTTCAGTGAGGTTCCCTGCAGAGAGGACACCTTGGCCAACTTCCTCCCTGGCAAACACGACAGGCAGGAAACAATCAAACATTTACACAACAACTTTACATAAGAGTCAACTTCTAACCTCTCAAATGTAAACAGATGTTTTAACGTATATACCCAAAATACCATTTTCATAATACCAACTACCAGGTACTGTATATGGAATTGGTTACTCATATAACTGGATTATAAAACAATTATTCTTATTTTATTGCACCAGTTGTGCTACAATTGCTTTAAATTGTTTTGAAAGCTGTTTCATACATGCGTATAAAATATTAATAGTAGTAACTGTTGAGTTAGTCTGAGATGTTATTTTGTAACAAAGGGAATCCCTGTTTTCTTGCTGGAGGTAGTAAAGGTAGCTACTTTAAAAGAAAAGGACTCTGGGTACTACTGTAAAAGAAAAGGGCTTAGGAGTTACAATAAGCGCTGATATTAAAGTTTCAGACCAGTGTGGTATTGCAGCTTCAAAAGGTAAACAAATTGTTGGGTTGATTAGGAGAAACACAACATACAAGGAGAAAAAAACTAATTATGCCTCTCTATAAAGCAATAGTTAGGCCTCATTTAGAGTACTGTATACAAGCTTGGAGACCATATTATAAGAAGGATATAGATATGCTTTAAAGAATACAGAGGAGAGCAACTAAAATGATTCCAGAACCGAGAGACCTTAGTTATGAAGAACAACTGAAAGAATGTGGTTTAACAACCCTAGAGAAGATCAAATTGAAGTTTTTAAGATATTGAATGGGTATGAAAATATTGATACAAATATTTTTTTCACTTCAAGAAAGATAACAGAACTAGAGGACATGAGGTAACATTAGTAAAGGATCAGTGTAGATTGGATATCAGGAAGTACTCGTTCTCACAGAGGACAATCAATGAATGGAACAAATTATCTATACATTGTGTAACTGCAAGTAGCGTGAATACGTTTAAAAACAAGGTTGACACATATCTCAGGAGGGTGGATTACATATAGATTAAAAATGTTGTACTCTCGATAAGCCAATGGTGTCCTTGTCTACTTGCCATCGTGTTTTGTTTCTTATTTCGGTATAGGTCTGCTGTGATATGATCAGGTGAGTTTTATCTCCATGTGTTAGTTATCATAATACATCATCATAATTGCAAGAAAAATACTGCGTTGTTTTCTGAACTGCTACCGCTTCCAACACATGCGCACAACAACAACAAGCGCTGATATGAAAGTTTCAGAGCAGTCTCGTATTGCAGCTTCAAAGGGCAATCAAATTCTTGGGTTGATTAGGAGAAATATAACATACAAGGAGAAAATTATACCTCTCTATAAAGCAATAGTTAGGCCTCATTTAGGGTACTGTATACAAGCTTGGAGACCATATTGTAAGAAGGATATAAATATGCTTGAAAGAATACAGAGGAGAGCAACCAAATTGATTCCAGAACTGAGAGACCTTAGTTATGAAGAATTACTGAAAGAATGTGGTTTAACAACCCTAGAGACAAGATGATTAAGAGAAGATCAAATTGTTTAAGTTTTTTAGATATTGAATGGGTAGGAAAATATTGATAGAAATATTTTTTTCTCACTCAAGAAAGATAATAGAACTGTGTAGATTGGATATCAGGAAGTACTCATTCTCACAGAGGACAATCAATGAATGGAACAAATTATCTACAGATTGTAGCATGAATATGTTTAAAAACAAGGTTGACACATTTTTCAGGAGGGTGGATTACACACAGATTAAAAATGTTGGACTCTCGATAAGCCAATGGCTTCCTTGTCTACTTGCCATCTGGGCCTTTGCCTTGGATGGCAATCTTGTTAAATCTTGTTAAAGCAAACGGTGGCGGCAGATCACAAAGCTTGAACAATGTAGGACAATACCTGCAGTAATTAAATCATACATTTTCCAAATAATATTACGTTATGACTGCCACTTAAATCCACAGTAAAGGTGATATTACGTTGACATTACCTTCAGTGATATTGCCATCCCTGATATAGGGGGTAAGGAAGAGGGGTTTGCCAGGGTTCACCCCATTGTTTGTCATCTGGAGCGTTCTTCGTGGGAATTGGATGCTGAAAGGACTCCTGCAGAAAGAACACCACCAGATGATTTCTTCACAATTAACACTATCAATTAATAAAAAGCACATGGGTCATAAAAAAATTTGTACAGGAGTAATAATTCACCTTAAAAAAAGACAGGCAATGTCTGGAAGATAGACAGATTAAAATTTTAAAAGACAATGATTTATATGCACAAACCACTTTTTCTCAAAACAATAAATTATGAAGAATAAACAAGAAATAAAAGAACTTCTTATGCATGTTTTTTTTATGAAAAATTTCTTTTCCATATTGTCCGTAGCATTGACCAACATTCCAACGTATGATCAAAACACAACACAAAAACTAAACACAAATACCTGATCATAATTTAACTGGACATTCTGAACATGCCGAAGTTGAAAGAAAAACTAGAAAGATATGGTGACATTTTGTTTAACAAAATACAAACTGTTTGACATGCTGATCGTGACTCAGTTGAGTGTGCCTTTGTCAATGAAAAGTCCTTTACTTATCAACCACTGTCGTATGTGGTATCCTCAATTAATCAGTTGTTAAACCTGATTAGTTTCGAGTTCTGAGAACATTGTAGAAAATACCATCTATTAGCAAGCATTTTTTATTTTTGTCTGGTTTGTGCAAAATCATAAAATCTTATTGCATAACTAGCCGAGTAACTTGACACTGCACTGTAAGAGCCAATGGCAATGACAACTTATTGCATAACTAGCCGAGTTACCCGACATTGCACAGGAGAAAAGGCAGCCACTGTAAGAGCCAATGGCAATGACAACTTATTGCATAACTAGCTGAGTTACCTGACATTGCACGGGAGAAAAGGCAGCCACTGTAAGAGCCAATGGCAATGACAACTTATTGCATAACTAGCCGAGTTACCCGACATAACTAGCCGAGTTACCCGACATTGCACGGGAGAAAAGGCAGCCACTGTAAGAGCCAATGGCAATGACAACTTATTGCATAACTAGCTGAGTTACCTGACATTGCACGGGAGAAAAGGCAGCCACTGTAAGAGCCAATGGCAATGAAAACTTATTGCATAACTAGCCGAGTTACCCGACATTGCACGGGAGAAAAGGCAGCCACTGTAAGAGCCAATGGCAATGAAAACTTATTGCATAACTAGCCGAGTTACCCGACATTGCACGTCCAATTCCGGAATTGGAGCGGAATTGGAATTGAAAGATTTTGAACGAGAGGAATTTGAATTGGAAATGAAAAATTTTTAACAAAAGGAATTGGAATTGAATGGAAAGGAATTGAGCATCTGATTTTTGTGTGACATCAACCAATATTTTTCTAGCCTGTTGTAGACGGCTATGTGTATAATAATGCTATCAACTCATGCATTGAGGACCTGAAAACAGAAATCCTGTCATTCATGCCAGTATCTTATGATTTCTTTATGTTGCCACTTGCCAGCGGGTTAATGAAGGGTTCCAGACTGGCTTTAATAGAAACATCAAAGATATTTTCAACTGTTTACAGACCTGGGAAGTTAGCCCTTTTACACCCATGAAAAGACACTTATTGGTAGGCTACAGCCATGCGGTTGATCAATCAGTAATCACTGATTACTAATCAGAGATCAATGACCACTGACCAACAATACAAAGCATAGGCAAGCTAGCTGTAGCCATATGTGTGAAAATGGTTTCCCACTTGCCAGTATAAATATGTGTTGCCTAACATGCATCATCAGAACAGTGTGCAACAGTCATAGTGTACAGGTCGGTCAATATGCCCCCTTTTTGTGGATTGCTCATTTCTATGTAACTTAATTACCATGTATGAATGTACGGTACACATGTATGATAGTCATAATGATTACGCAAAGAATAATGACATGCTACATGCACATTAATCTTTCATTGTTGACTTTTGTCGTTATGTGGAATTGGAGCGGGAGCGGGAGCGGGAGCGGGAATTGGAATTGAACGATTTTGAAAGGAATTGGAATTACTAAAAAGAATTGAAAAAAAAAGGAATTGGAATTGAATGAAAAGGAATTGCAAGGAATTGGAGCGGAATTGGAATTGATTGAAAGGAATTGACCCCAGCCCTGCATATGAAGGAACTTATGTGGACATTTCACATAGATTATGTAACTTGGAACAATCATAGAAAATACACATAGCATTGGTAACAATTGTACATAACTACAAACTCATATTGTTCCGAGCTAAGTAATCTATGTGAAATGTCCACACAGGTCCCTCTATAATATCCCCACCCCTGGGGATTTTATTTATGTTTTTAATATATGAAGAACCACCCACATGGGCTCCTGGACATGCCTACAAAATTTTCAGCCCCATACATTGATGAATCTGATGGAGATACAAGTGAACAGGCGGGCGGGCGGGTGGGCAGGCAGAGTCAAACTACTTCATACCATATATACTGTTTAACTCGTGTTCATGGTTAATTCACGTTACAAACATGTTCAGGTAACTCCCTGCACAGTGCATTTACCAGGAAATAATATAATTTCCTGGGAAATGGAAATTGCCAACCCAAGTTACCCAGCCCTTCTAATAGAACATCTTCAGTGTATATCCAGCATTTACACAATGAGTGTGAATTAATTACAATTAACTGATCACAATACAATGTATTCTCTATTTACAGCCTGCAGCCACAAGATAAAGTTTAACCTGTATATATATATATATATATATATATATATATATATATATATATATATATATATATATAATGTAATTAGTGACATATATCTTACCTGATGTCAGAGTACACGAATATATCTAATCTTATTATAGTCTTTGTAAAGAAAGCAAACAACACATGGCTTTTGTGTTCATCTTGGGGTAAGAATACATAGATAATTTTATCTGCATCAGAATTTTGTAACCAAGAATATCCAAAGATATCTTACCTGTAAGTGTGACCTGTAGTTAGAACACTCAGCAGTACGAGACCCAGCAAGAATGGGTGTATGGTAGATGCCATGGTGAGGCCAGTCTGTAAAATAACAGCAATTAGTTTTCATAAGATGAATGTGTCAGACTTTCTGTGTCCAGGAGCGAGGTCATGTCATCGCTCCATTGTGCCAGGAGACATGATTAAAATTAAGGCCTGTTTACACAAGTGATTTTGGTCCAAGTATGTTATACGACCAATCCTGGCTTGAGCTTTGTGAAAGTCATGACAGGTACACCTGCACTTAATTGCAGCCGTCGTTGATTGGCCACTGCTTCAAACATCGCAGCCGACTGTCACAAAATTTCCATCACAATGAACAGCAATGTTTGGAACAAGGCGGTTGTGACAGGGACATATGTTGACATCACCTCACAGAGCCTTGTTAACCAAGGCTAAATTTATAACCTCACAGAGCCTTGTTAACGAAGGCTAAAATTATCAGTAAATGAAGCTTCCATTTATACCGTGTTCATTTATAACGACGCATTGACATTCAGCCTGGCCTTTATTACGCTTAGCCGTGGCTAACACAGAGGTGGCGGTCAAGGGAAAATGTAAGCGTGGATTTGGGACTTTATGCCACAACCAGTTTGGAACTAAATAACTTAAGATTTAAAACTGACGCGCACTAACCATTTCACAGTGGCGCCAAGAAGAAGAAATACACTTACTTACTTACCTATGTCATCCACTTAAATATATGTTCCAAATAACTGATTAGGTGTACATTTACATTGACTAGTGAGTAATCTTTACCGAACTCAACATGCGCATGACATCACGGTTTTAATCACAAAACGTCACAATTTTATATTTATGCACAATATTGTCAAATAACATTAGCGATATACGTATAATAATGATTACATACATAAAATACATGTTTATTGCGTATGTTCATTGTATTGTAACAATGTTCAAAATATCCTAGACGAATTAGGTTACAGTGGCCTGAATCCTAGGCTTTCATTAGAAATGCGAGTCTCTTGCCATGCACACATGGCCCTACTGCCTTGTGCATGGCATAGCCATGCCCATGGCCAACGGCCTTAATATTAGTGCCTTGTGTATGGCTATGCCTATGCCATGCCCATGGACCATATGGCCCTAATGCCTTGTGTATGGCTATGCCATGCCCATGGACCATGGCCCTATAGTGCCTTGTGTATGGCTATGCCATGCCCATGGTTCACTGCCTGCCCTAGTGCCTTGTGTATGGCTATGCCATGCCGATGGACGGTCAGTGGCAGTGCCGTGGAATGGAATCACGTTAGATGAGATTGACATTCTGTACCTAGACCTAGCTAGGCTAGGGCGATTCCTTTATTATTATAAACTGTTATTTTGTCCACACGGTTTAGCAAAGCTATTCAGGAAAACAACTTATACTATAATGCATTTACTCGTTACACATTCATATGCATACGTCTTGGGAGCAAACGAGCCGCATATTTATCACAAACCTTTATTGTTGACAATATGTTCCTGCTTACGTAACAACTTTCACGTGCGTAAAAATTACAGCAGATTCGCTCTACCGCAACAACACTACCCGATGTACCGAATGTTTCATCACAGGTCAGTAGGTGGCACCCACTCACCTATAATATTATATAAGTCAGTGGTGGCACCTTGGACCGTCATAATTGAACATCACAAAGTTGTGCAGTAATGGAAAGAGTTGTCATGACACCTGAGACCTCAGTATACGTTACATTCACCAAAGTGGTGGTGTTAGTGTACGTAATGCTACATTCCTTTACTATAGTGATTATGAGAATTCGTTCCTTTTCAAATCAAAATGTCTGTGTGTATGTCTGTTTGTCTGCCTGTCTATCTGTCTGTCTGTCTGTCTGTCTGTCTGCCTGTCTGCCTGTCTGCCTGTCTGCCTGTCTATCTGTCTGTCTGCTGTCTTTCTGCCTGTCTGTCTGTCTGCCTGCCTGCCTGCCTGCCTGCCTGTATGTATGTATGTATGTATGTCAGTAGTCTCTCTGTCTGTCGGTCTGCCTGTCTACCTATCTGTCTGTCTGTCTGTCTGCCCGCCCGCCTGCCTGCCTGTCTGCATGTATGTCTGTCTGTATGTCTGTATGTGTGCCTGCCTGCCTGTCTGCATGTATGTCTGTATGTATGCCTGCCTGCCTGCCTGCATGTGTGTCTGTATGTCTGTCTGCCTGCCTGTCTGTATGTCTCCCTGTCTGTCTGTCTGTCTGTCACTAGTATGTCTGCCTGTCTGTCTACCTATTTGTCTGTCTGCCTGTCTACCTGTTTGTCTGCCTGCCAGCATGTATGTCTGTCTGTCTGTATGTCTGTCTGCCCACCTGCCTGCCTGCCTGCCTGACTGACTGACTGACTGCATATATGTTTGTCTGTCTGTCTGCCTGCCTGCCTGCATGTCTGCCTGCCTGTCTGTCTGTCTATTTATATGTTGTGTCTTATGCACGGCCGGACTTCTGGGCCGATCCGGACGAAACCTTTCTGACGGACATAGGGGGTCGGATGTGGAACCATATCCACGGGGCCCCCGGGGGTGGGGTCACAATTTCAAAAATGCCTACATATTTGCGCTGGATGTATGCAGCGATTGTGAATACTTTTCAAGTTATTAGAATTTGTCTGTACCACATTCATGGATAGAAAGCGTCTACACATAGCATAACAAACATTAGCTATATCACTAGCTATATTATAGTAACATTGTATCTACCCAGAGCCGCTGCTTCGAGAAATAGATTTGCTACACCGGGTAACTCTGCTGGTAATAAATAATTAAATTTAATCGAAGCTACATTGTCGTTGTACCCGCGAGTGTAGGCTGTCGCGTAAGTTCAATTTCGTCACTGAAATATTAATGACACTGAAATGTCAATTACTCTCGAAACGTCAACGACAGCATTCACTTGTTGCTGACATTAAATTCTATTAAATGCTGACATTCTAGTAAATTCAGTTGACGCCATTAAGCAATGTTAGCGTGGAAAGTTAGAAGCGTAACCAAGCAAAAAAAATAATCACACAAGGGCCCAGCGTCGCAGCGATCTAGACAGTCACGGGTCGATTCCCTCTTCCCTCTTCCCAACAATGTCACCACTCAGCATATCACCACTCTCACAAAATGATTAAACATTCATAATGGATATTTGAGGAGTGGTATATAGAAATGGTTGGCTGGGCAACGTCATTGTTGTTTACGTCATTGTTGTTTACGTAATTGCAACTGTGCACTTGAGTAACGTAACATATTAAAAAAAGAACGTTTTGATGTTTCTAGATACATTTTCAATAGAAAAACTATCCACAATTATAAACAACTGAAATTGAGAAATTAGGACCTTGCCAAATAAAATAAAGATGTGCAGAATCTGCACATCAAACGTAAGTTATCCTACTTCTGTATAATGGTTCTGCAGCGCCCAGCACCAGTCGTGAGGCGGTTGAGACACAACCATATCGGCCTGATTGGTTCCTTTTGGCAGGCGCCCCTCGGGGTTACTTGACAGTTTGTGAAAGTTTGATTGGGGGTGCGTTGACTAAGCGTCTAACTTCCAAGTGTGTGGTTTACCAACCGGGGCCATAACAGCATGAAGGAAGCTATTGTTGGAATAGTGTGTGACGAGGCCCGCTTAGTTCTTTCTATTTGTAAGAACGATGCCCTTCAGATATCCTCGCTAGACCTGCCAGGCCCTGGCTTCTTCTTTCATTCTAATGTCCGATCCAATACCTTCTTCTTGTCATCTGTCGTATTCACCACCGTACTTATGCTTGTGTACAACGCACAGATACAACGTAAGAAGAGAGCGACATGCAGAAGGTGAGGTTGGTTTAGCTGAAACACTGTAGACATATTTTAGCAACGCATGACAACAAACGGTTTTAGGGTGATGTGGGTGTGCTGAATCCAGAAGAGTGATGTTGGCAAACTTTGGGAGTGTTCCTTCACTCCGAAATTACAAAACCAAAATGACGCCCGATTTGACCAAACAATAAACACCTTTCTAATTAGTATTATAATGATTTATTGATAAATACAATAAGCATACATATCCCCTGTTATGACTCTCATATTGGCATTTTAATGTTCTTAAATCGATTTGGTTGCTTAGCAGAATAGTCAAGTTTACCCAAATTTGCAAATCAACGATACTCCATGCGACTGAGAGTCAGAAAGAGTGCCACAATGTGTCATGTCTGCAATCTGTACCCTTACATAGGCCGACACACGGTATTCCAAACATTAAACAGCTGTTGTTGTTGCTAACACACTCCTTCGTACAACTGCATGAAACTGTTGCTTAGAAATAGAATGGAGCAGCACCAGGTCTTTAGATTCCAGTTTCCACCCCAAAGAGGTTACATCTGGAAGTCCTGAATGAACGCGGTGGGCTTGGATCCAAAACATGGCAATAGGCCCTCTTGATATGCAGTATTGCTGCATCAGTAGTGGGTGGTAACCCTTCTTGCGATCTTCCTTTGCAGAAGACCACAACTCTTGCCTTGTACTTGTTGCACAGGAATACTTCTGCAGATGGTTCGTCTGTTAATGCCCCCTGAGAGAGAGAGAGAGAGAGAGAGAGAGAGAGAGAGATAGACAGAGAGAGAGAGAGAGAGAGAGAGAGAGAGAGAGAGAGAGAGAGAGAGAGAGAGAGAGAGAGAGAGAGAGAGAGAGAGAGAGAGAGAGAGAGAGATCGTCCCTATGTGTGAGTGAAAGGGAGAACGAGAAAGAAAGAGAAAGAAATAAAGAGAGAGAATATATATATATATATATATATGTGTGTCCCCTCCGCTCCCCCTCTCTGTGTGTGAGTGACAGGTAGGGACAGAGAGAGGGAGGTGGAGAGTGAGAGAGAGGGAGATAGGGAGAAAGAGAGATAAATGGGGAGAGAGAGAGAAGAGGGGGAGAGAAGGAGAGGGAGAGAGAGAGAAGGAGAGAGAGAGTATAGTTTGGAACTTCATAACTCATGCATATGTACAAGAAACAACACGTATAACAGTTGCTAAAAATAGATGTAAGTAATCAGCAGTAAACTGGTCGCTGTCAGCCGTATTATAACGTGTTATTATTGTATTGCGTAGTAATAACACAGTAATTTATAATTACAAAATTATTCATTATGCCAAAAAAAAATTTCGCTCCGCTCTTAAAATAGTATATTATGAACACTCTCATCCCCTTTTACATGCTTAAATTTAATAAAATCACATGATAGCTATCAAATTGAGGTTGCAAAATTTATGTATATTTATTTCCATGGGAGCTTTCCATATACTTTATCTAATATTATCACATTTACTCATGATATTCACGATAACAGACATACCTCTCAATTAATATTATGTCCTTTCATCGGTTCTACTGTAAGATCATCAAAAAAGGTTGTTATGTAAAGGCCTGTTGAACTGGAATATAATTCTACCTAGCATTCAGAATAAACCCCCCAAAAAAAAGTTTTGTCTCATCACTCAAGGCATGTGTTGTAAGGGGATGTGGCGCTCTATCTGAACGATGATACTTTCCACTGTGTCTGACTTGTTGTGCATCATTCAAGGCATTGTAAGGGGATATGGCGCTCTAGCTGAACTATGATACTTTCCACCGTGTCTGACTTGTTGCACACATCAATTGTTCCTTCTAACACATGCTACTATTGCCGGTGCCTGGCATCACCACCTGTATGTATTATTTTAGTACTACACACCACCTAATGTGAACATTCAGTATTATTAATTCATACTATTGTTGTCGCACTGTATACATCTGCTTTGTTGTTGCAATATAATCCTCTGAGCTCTCATTGAGCTGCTACTGACTGATGCACACTAACCTACACACTAACTGTACGTACACTACACTAATCTACACACTAACTGTACGTACACTACACTAATCTACACACTAACTGTACGTACACTACACTAATCTACACACTAACTGTACGTACACTACACTAACCTACACACTAACTGTACGTACACTACACTAACCTACACACTAACTGTACGTACACTACACTAATGCATTAAATGTTTCAACGAGTTCCTTGATCTAATCTTGTTTTGTTCATTTCAGTAATATGATGATACAATTAAACATTGTCAATCTGTGAAATGAAACAAAAGCGAATATAGCACTAAATATAATTGATAAAATAATAATAACATTAAATGACAAAAAAAATTCAATCAGACATACTGCTGATTGAACCCGGGGGCCTTCCACGCACAAATCGAACGGTCTACCGCTAAGCCGCGACGGCTCACTTGTAAACTGAATTCGTTATGTATTCTGCTGGCCATCTCGTGACACTCTCATCTCTCTCATCTTAATTGTTAACATGGTATAAACAAATTCACATTGGTAACATTTACAGAAATTTTTCCATTTATTTATTGTCCTCTGTGAGATTGACTTTGTGAGTGATTCATCAAAATATATGACATAATAGTAGATCATTTATAGGATACCTCCTAAAAGAGACGGCTACGAAGTTTAAATAATAGCAGCGCTTAACAAGTAATGCTCTTGTTGGCTAGATGGAATCAATAAAATATATATAATAATATAATATTAACTAGCCTGACACAGACAATGTGCTAAGTAAACGCACGCAACACGAGGCAAGTTAGCAGCCGTTTTGATTTATTCGTGTGATTCTATGTTGGACCATGTAACTGAGCCTATACACTGTCACTGCACGACTGTAGCCACATCTGAGTTGACAATTAATAGCTCCATATTTAACAATTCTTCCTTTTGTGCAGCCTGTCCACAGTACACACTCATTGTTTGGTGACAGACACACGTTTTCGTGCATTTAAACAGTATATTTTTGATAAAAACCCCTCCTCCATGACTGTTAGATGGCTACCGCATTTCCGTTGCCATGGTGCCTATTTGGGTTTAGCCTCCTATTACGTTTCCCATTGGCGCCCATGTTAACGTTTTGCACGATTATAAGAAAACTGGACCATCAAAAATTCAGAAACTTCTTACCTGCCGTTGCCATCATCTCATTGACATGCTGATCGAGTTTAGTCAAAGTCTCTTACTTGTGACTCATTTAAAATGCCTGAACGTGCAATACCCGTAATTTTTTTTACCAATTTCTGCATGAATTACTACGCACACGTGCCTTGTTGCGAAAAAATTGCCAAAAATCCTTCCGCCTATTGAAATCATCTAAAAATCCAGGTACACTGCCAACATGTTCTACTAGCAAATTTGCCAATGTGCCTGGCTCAAATGCAGTAATGTCAGATGATATGATTTTTTGAAAATAACACATCTAAATTTACTGTGCCCTACAGTCTACTACAGGAAGTCTAACTGAAGCATGATCCCTGGAATCTCACATGGAAGCATGTTAAAAGAGTTGGAAGTTTGTGGCTTTGAATATATATATAAAGTTGTTCAGTGTGTTACTGACATGATACTAGTGACTGTGAAGAAGTTTCAGAATTTGTGATGGCTCACTGTTCTTTTAATCAAGCAAAAGGTTAACGTGACCATGCATGTAAATAGTAGGTGACTAGTTCTGAAGGATTAATTCCGGTCACCATGTGCCTGAAGTACTTCCGGTTGCGCGCGCAGCACACCAGAGCGCCCCCTGGCGAATGTAGGAACGCCAACAACCGTGCGTAGCACACCAGAGCGCCCCCTAGCGGCTGTAGGAGCGCCGAAATCTGTTTAAGCCAATCAAACACGCGGCAATCGTTAGCAACTAAATCGGTGCCAAATACATTGATAAAAGTTCTCATCGGAAAGCCGTTACAACGAAGCAATACAAAAGCTACGCAATAATGTCCACAAACGTTAGACAGAAGACTCTGAAGTCTCTTGCTATTACGTGTGTTAACAGGGTCATTAAAAACTGAGATAAAAGAGTCAGTTAACAGTGGTCATTAACAGGGTCATTAATAACTCAGATCAAAGGACCTAACGAGGAGACGAGAAACGAACAAAACACGATATCGTACTATAGTTTCGTTATATGTCAATATTTAAAAATAATTCGCTATTACACTTTATCCATAACAGTTTACACATAATTCCTACAATTTACCCATAATCCCCCTATTGAATAAGAGTACAAGCAAATTTTATTAAATATTTGAAAATAATGACACAATATTGTCCACAAACGTTAGAAAGAGGAAGTCTCTTGCCATACCGACGTACAGCTGACGTAAGCTATAGACGTGTCACGACATGCAGCTGACGTAAGCCGCACACAGAACAATACCAAATAAAGACATGCAGCTGGCGTAAGCCGCACCAGACGCGTCGCGGAAAGTGCACCATAAGCATATTTTCGTTATATGTCAATATTTAAAAATGATCCGCTCTTACACTTTATCCATAACTCCTACAGTTTACCCATAATTCCTACAATTTACCCAAAATTCCCCTATTGAATAAGAGTAAAAGGAAAGTTTATTATTAAATATTTGAAAATAATGACACAATATTGTCCACAAACGTTAGACAGAGGACTCTAAAGTCTCATTATTAAATATTTGAAAATAATGACACAATATTGTCCACAAACGTTAGACAGAGGACTCTAAAGTATCTTGCCATACCGACGTACAGCTGACGTAAGCTATAAACGTGTCAGGACATGCAGCTGACGTAAGCAGCACACTGAACAATACCAAATAAGGACATGCAGCTGACGTAAGCCGCATCAGACGCGCCGCGGAAAGTGCACTATAAGCATATTTTCGTTATATGTCAAAATTTAAAAATAATGCGCTCTTACACTTTACCCATAACTCCTACAGTTTACCCATAATTCCTACAATTTACCCTGCACACATATGTAGTGTAGTGTGTTTGTTCCTTCACATAGCTATAACAAGAACGGGACTTTAGTTTCATACGGATCGTGTTACTCACAGACCCCTTATATTCTGATTGACCAGGCTAGGCAAACTTACCAAGATTATACCTGTCTGGACTTCCGCAGCCACATCCAGGCTCTTTACACGTTGCGTCCAACATACTGTCCTCTGTCTCCCCTACCTCCAGCCACATCCCTGCTCCTTACACACTGCCTCCGCCATACAGTCCTCTGTCTCTCCTATCTCCAGCCACACACTAGCTCCTGATACATTGCGTCCTTCATACATTCCTCTGTCTCGCCTACCTCCAGCCACATCCTGGCTCCTGATATATTGCGACCTCCATACTGTCCTCTGTCTCTCCTACCTACAACCACACCCTGGCTCCTTACACACTGCCTCCACCACACAGTCCTCTGTCTCCCCTACCTCCAGCCACATGCTGGCTCCTTAAACACTGCCTCCGCCACATTGTGGCTCTTGATACATTGCGTCCACCATAATGTTATCTGTCTCTCCTACCTCCAACCACATCCTGACTCCTGATACGTTGCGTCCACCATACTATACTGTCCTCTGTCTCTCCAACCTCCAGCCACATACTAGCTCATGTACATAAATGTATACTGAGACGATGAGAAACAGCAAGACAGCTTCGAGACAGTGTCATAAAATAAATAAATGTACAGTCTGTATCTCCAGCACACAGCTGTAAGATATAGTCACTACAACTCCCGTACAAAAGTAGAATACACAGTTACTGCTAGAATACATGGCCAGTGCACCCTCAGTACACATCTAGAATATATAGTCACTACACACTCTGTACACAGCTAAAATACTAAATATTCACAGTATCTCCAGTACATAGTTATAATGCATTGTCACTACAACTCCAGTACACAAATAGAATACACAGTTACTGCTAGAATACATGGCCAGTGCACCCTCATTACACATCTAGAATAGAGGATAGTATGGTGGACGCAATGTATAAGGAGCCAGGATGTGGTTGGAGGTAGGAGAGACTGTATGGTGGAGGCAATGTGTAAAGAGCCAGGATGTTGCTGGAGGTAGGGGAGACAGAGGACTGTATGATGGACGGAATGTATCAGGAGCCAGGATGTGGCTGGAGGCAGGAACAACAGAGGATAGTATGGTGGAGGCAATGTATAAGGATCAAGGGTGTGGCTGGAGGTAGGAAAGACAGAGGACTGTATGATGGACGCAATGTATCAGGAGCCGGGATGTGGCTGGAGGTAGGAACAACATAGGATAGTATGGTGGAGGCAATGTATAAGGAGCAAGGGTGTGGTTGGAGGTAGGAAAGACAGAGGACTGTATGATGGACGCAATGTATTAGGCGCCAGGATGTGGCTGGAGGTAGGAGCAACTGAGGACAGTATAGTGGAGGCAATGTGTAAGAAGGAAAGGGTGTGGCTGGAGGTAGGAAAGACAGAGGACTGTATGATGGACGCAATGTATCGGGAGCCAGGATGTTTCTGGAGATAGGAGCAACAGAGTATAGTATGGTGGAGGCAACGTATAAGGAGCTAGGGTGTGGCTGGAGGTAGGAAAGACAGAGGACTGTATGATGGACGCAATGTATCAGGAGCCAGGATGTGGCTGGAGGTAGGAACAACAGAGGATAGTATGGTGGAGGCAATGTATAAGGAGCAAGGGTGTGGCTGGAGGTATGAAAGACAGAGGACTGTATGATGGACGCAATGTTTCAGGCGCCAGGATGTGGCTGGAGGTAGGAGCAACTGAGGACAGTATAGTTGACGCAATGTATAAGGAGCAAGGTGTGGCTGGAGGTAGGGTAGACAGAGGACTGTATGGCGGAGGCAATGTGTAAAGAACCAGGATGTGGCTGGAAGTAGGAGAGACAGTTGTAAGTAGCTAGGATGTGGCTGGATGTAGGAGAGACAGAGGACTGTATGGCGGAGGCAATGTATCAGGAGCCAGGATGTGGTTGTAGGTAGGAGAGACAGAAGACAGTATGTTGGACGCAATGTATCAGGAGCCAGGATGTGGTTGGAGGTAGGAGACACAGAGGACTGTATGGTGGACGCAGTGTATATATAAATTAAGGCAACAGCATGATGGAATCACTGCACGCAATAAGTAGTGAGTGCATCTTTATTATTCATATAATCATGCATATTTTATTAAAGCAGAGTATCACTGCACACAGTGCGGAAGTCCAGACAGGTTTAATCTTGGTAACAGTTTGCCTCGCATGGTCAATCAGAATATAAGGGGTCTGTGAGTAACACGATCCGTATGAAACTAAAGTCCCGTTCTTTTTATAGCTAAGTGAAGGAACAAACACACTACACTACATATGTGTGCTGGGTAAATTGTAGGACTTATGTGTAAATTGTAGGAATTATGGGTAAACTGTAGGAGTTATGGGTAAAGTGTAAGAGCGCATTATTTTTAAATATTGACATATAACGAAAATATGCTTATAGTGCACTTTCCGCGACGCGTCTGATGCCGCTTACGTCAGCTGCATGTCCTTATTTGGTATTGTTCTGTGTGCGGCTTACGTCAGCTGCATAAGCTGACACGTTTATAGCATACGTCAGCTGTACGTCGGTTTGGCAAGATACTTTAGAGTCCTCTGTCTAACGTTTGTGGATAATATTGTGTCATTATTTTCAAATATTTAATAATGAGACTTTAGAGTCCTCTGTCTAACGTTTGTGGACAATATTGTGTCATTATTTTCAAATATTTAATAATAAACTTTCCTTGTACTCTTATTCAATAGGGGAATTATGGGTAAATTGTAGGAATTATGGGTAAACTGTAGTAGTTATGGATAAAGTGTAAGAGCGCATTATTTTTAAATATTGACATATAACGAAAATATGCTGATGGTGCACTTTCCGCGACGCGTCTGGTGCGGCTTACGTCAGCTGCATGTCCTTATTTGGTATTGTTCTGTGTGCGGCTTACGTCAGCTGCATGTCCTGACACGTTTATAGCTTACGTCAGCTGTACGTCGGTATGGCAAGAGACTTTAGAGTCCTCTGTCTAACGTTTGTGGACAATATTGTGTCACTATTTTCAAATATTTAATAAAATTTGCTTGTACTCTTATTCAATAGGGGAATTATGGGTAAATTGTAGGAATTATGGGTAAACTGTAGGAGTTATGAATAAAGTGTAACAGCGAATTATTTTCAAATATTGACATATAACGAAACTATAGTATGATATTGTGTTTTGTTCGTTTCTCGTCTCCTCGATAAGTCCTTTGATCTCGATAGGTCCTTTGATGACCACTGTTAACTGACTCTTTGATCTCAGTTTTTAATGACCCTGTTAGCACACGTAATAGCAAGAGACTTCAGAGTCCTCTGTCTAACGTTTGTGGACATTATTGCGTAGCTTTTGTATTGCTTCGTTGTAACGGCTTTCCAATGAGAACTTTTATCAATGTATTCGGCACCGATTTAGTTACTAACGATTGCCGCGTGTTTGATTGACTTAAACAAATTTCGGCGCTCCTACAGCCGCTGGGTGGCGCTCTGGTGTGCTGCGCACTGTTTTTGGCGTTCCTACAGACGCTAGGGGGCGCTCTGGTGTGCTGCGCGCGCAACCGGAAGTACTTCAGGCACATGGTGACCGGAATTAATCCTTCAGAACTAGGACATGGTGGGTCGGATGTGGAGCCATTCCAATGGGGGCCCCGGGGGGTGGTGGCCAAAATAACAATGTTACTATAATGTAGCTAGTGCTGTTTGCCATGCTATATATATATATATATATATATATATATATATATATATATATATATATATATATATATATATATATATATATATATATATATATATATATATATATATATGTATATATATGTATATACACACATATATATATATATGTATATATATATATATATATATATATATATATATATATATATATATATATATATATATATATATATATATATATATATATATATATATATATGTATATATATATATATATATATATATATATATATATATATATATATAGACGCTTTCTATTCATAAACACCTCTATGTTGTACAGACAAACTCTAATAATTTGAAAAGTATTGAACATTGCTGCATACATCCACCGGCAAATGTGTAGGCATAATTATTATCTTTACGATGATACAGTAAATAAAATAATTCCACGGTTGCGACTTCCGCTACAGTCTTTTGTGACTTATACACAATTTAGCCTTCAAAAATCCTATACAATATTCTGTAGAAATTATATAGATCTTCTACTAAGGGAAACAAAATAAAGCATTTAGTTCTAGCTGTAGACAAACTATGTAATATATACATAGCATGACAAACACTAACTATATCATAGTAACCTTTTATCTATCCAGAGCCAAAAAGATTTGCTATACTATGCATGATAATCCATGATGTTTTAAAACAGGGATACCATGATAAAATACAATGTAGTTTTGAAAAAGGTAAAACATGGTATACCATACATTTACCATACACAATATATGAAAAAGCATGGTCTACCACAGTTTACTATGTAATGTCGTGGTTTACCATGTAATACCAACGAAATACCATGGTATACCATGTCATTCCATGGGATACCCTTATGAAAATATACCATGGTATTCCATAGTATACCATGATATACCATGGTATATAATGGTATACCGTGGTATACCATGGTATTTACCAAGATTTACCATGGTTTACCTGTTTCAAAACACCATGGTATACCATGAATTTATCATGGTATATTTTCATAAGGGAGGTGTGTGTAAACAGCAAGATATCAAACATACATTTTCCACTGCTAGCTTTCTATACTTGATACTGGTCTAGACTTGCACAGTGATCTGTTGTTCATTCGCAGCTCAGGACGTTTATCTAACTTTGGGCAGTTTTAGTCTTCTTTGATTAATTACAATATGATAGTGTCATTCACCCTGTTACTGCTGCAACACAAGCTCCACCCATTTGCTTTGGTAAATCCTTGCTATAACATACACCAATAAGGTAGCATATTATGTGCCCCTCAATCTCCTTCTTACTCGATCTGCACAAAGACTTGCATAATTTCTGGGAATGATCACACTCGATCTCGACATATAATGTGACGGTGCTTTAACAAAAAATTTACTTCTCATAAATGTTGACCTCGACATGACATTGTGACTGTGCATTTCGTAATTTTGGCTGCTTCTCACTGCTTTCGCAATTACGATGTGGCAGTAAATAATTACGGGCCCTCGCCTTCCCATACAAAATGTCGTAAGTCCAATTTTCCCGAGATGATATTGGCAACAGCCGTTGTTTTCCAGTCCGTATACCGACCTCTCCCAGGCACTGCCAACCAATCAGAGATCACAAACTTTTTAATTAGCATATTTCTACTATACATTACGTCAGCTTTACTACGCAATCATTCATGCCAGCGTGGGAAATTGATCAACAGGTTTCAAAAATAGCGTTCGTGGGAACGTTTTCAAAGTTGTTGTCATCTTCTTTATACACGAAATATCGCAATGCTGATACACACATCTGAGGTACATTGAATTGACATTCTTACATAATCAATACATGATGTATCGTTTATTATCGATGACACTTCGGAAATACTAAGAAACCTAACTTTGAATCAAAATGTGATATACGCGACTATATTGGCTGTTTCTCAATTATTGCTCATCGAGTGTACCGCCGCCGGCGTATTTTTTTCCTATCAACGTTACGGGTTATTATCATAAATGGGCGGAGATTACTCGATGATGCTGGGTTGAGCGACAGCGCGAGTGACCTAAACAGAAGAATATTATGGGCTAGAACTATAAATAATAATCGTCAGCTACGTTGCACGTGTGTTGGCGGAGATTACTCGACGATACTGGATGAGCGACAGCGCGAGTGCCATAAATAGAAGAATATGGGCTAGGCTAGAACTATAAATAATAATCGTCTGCTACATGCACGTGTGTTCGCTACTAGTGCCTTGCGCGGGCCTAGAATTCGATCCCAAGCCCGGCCCGCAATTAGCAGTTAGAGTCCAGGCCCGGCTCAGGCCCGCAATAATTTTTCAAGCCCGGCCCAGGCCCGCCCATTAGAATTTAGGCCCAGGCCCGACCCGGCCCGACCCAGACCGTGAATGTTTGGCCCAGGCCCGGCCCGGCCTGCAAGTTTCAGGCCCAGGCCCGGCCCATACCCGCGGGTCAAAGATGGCTAAGCCCGCGGCCCGCAAGCCCGCGGCCCGCTAAGTTTAGAGAAGATAAACCTATAATCTTATAACAAAGACGAGGATGAGTTGTAAAAATCCATCACCGCCAACTTCTTCAAACTTACGAATATCCTGAAGAAAAATAAAGAAAAACTTCTTAGTGTCATTACTATTAAATATGATAACATTTGTTATATTTGGCTTTAATATATTGGCTTATGGTTAGGGTAGGAGATTTGTTTATCTAACCCTGACTTAACCCATATGCAAGCCATAACCCCAATTTATATTGTTAATTGAATTAGCTCAACTAAGTTAACATAATTGAATATGATATTTCAATTAAATGTCACCCACTGGCACTGACACCCAGTGGCATTTCCAGCAGGCCTGCAGTCACTTGGCTGAGACAGACAGGTTCAGACAATGTGTGAATGAATTAGGACTGGGGAGAAATACCAATTACCAACTGCATTGGGTACTGGGTAGTGGGCTAGTGGCCTAGTGGGCACTTGGCAGTGGGCAGGTCATTCAGGTGGGCAATGTTTGGAGGGAAGACCAAGACAATAGAATGTCCACTGGTAGGGTCAAAGGGTGAAAAGTTGATGGTTAATCATGGCTTGATTGCCTTTGCAAATATTTCTAAAGTAAACATTTGGGGCTGGCTACTTCCAGCCAAGTGAACTTATGGGGCCATTAGATTCCATGCAAGGTCTCAATTTGCAACTATATAATACTAAAGAAATAATTTTAAGCACTCATTAACCGGAATTACAATTTACAATAAGTTTTTATTAAAAAATAAAGTAATAATCGGTGTTTTGTAGGAATATTTTTATTATGTCCAGGCCCAGCCCAGGCCCGGCCCGGCCCGGCCCGGCCCGCTCACACTAGGCCCAGGCCCGGCCCAAGTCCGATGTGTTTAAATTGTTTTCAGCCCAGGCCTGGCCCGGGCCCGCAGTATGTAGGCCCAGGCCCGGCCCGGCCCGGCCCGCGAAATTATGTAGAGGCCCGGCCCGGCCCGGCCCGGCCCGGCCCGGCCCGGGGGCTGCGGGCCGGGCCGGGCTTGGACCCAAAGCCCGGCCTGCGCAGGGCACTATTCGCTACATAATAATGTAATAATGATATGTTACATGCATAGCTAGGCTTATATACAAGCGTTCGTGTTTGTATGTTCGTCAGAAGTTTACAATAAAAATCAGGAAACTGAAGCTATAGAACGTTGTGTGTGTGTGTGTGTGTGCGTGCGTGCGTGCGTGCGTGCGTGCGTGCGTGCGTGCGTGCGTGCGTGCACTAATTATATAATTTTATATATGCACACACCAGTGACATGTGTCATGTGTGCACTAGTGCCCTGCGAGGGCCTATAATTTTAGCCCAAGCCCGGCCCGCAATTAACAGTTAGAGTCCAAGCCCGGGCCAGGCCCGCAAACTAGAATTTAGGCCCATGCCCGACCCAGACCGTGAATGTTTGCCCCAGGCCCGGCCCGCAAGTTTCAGGCCCATACCCGGCCCATACCCGCGAGCCAAAGACGGGTAAGCCCGCGGCCCGCAAGCCCGCGGCCCGCTAAGTTTAGAGAAGATAAACCTATAATCTTATAAGAAAGACGAAACACAAATAAACTGTAAAACAGACTTATTGTTTTATTAAATAAAAAATAATATATGAACATTGTATAATATTTACTACTGAAATACTAATGTCAGTTGTTGTTTAGTGGTGTCTAGCTAGTAGCTAGTACTAGCTACTAATATGTCACCCACTGGCACTGACACCCAGTGGCATTTCCAGCAGGTCTGCAGTCAGATCAGGTTCAGACATGTGTAAATTAGTACAAGTGTGAATGAATCACTACTGGGTAAATTGTAGACACTGAACAGTAGACACTAGTTAACACAATTGAAAAATACCAACTACCAACTGGGGTGGGTACTGGGTACTGGCACTACTGATGCTACTCTAAGGTGTCATAACTAGTCTGATGCGGGCTAACGCCCTGTCTCCACAAGGAGCAAACATCATTGTAACCTAACTACACAACTACTACTACACCCTGGACTACATGAACCTGTAGATTACTCTGATGTGGGCTAACAAACTGTCTCCACAAGGAGCAAACATCATTGTAACCTAACTACACTACTACTACTACTATTACACCCTGGACTACATGAACCTGTAGATTACTCTGATGTGGGCTAACACCCTGTCTCATCAAGGAGCAAATATCATTGTAACCTAACTACAAAACGGTTATTAATATGGCAGTCGTTCTGATATGGGCTAACAAGGAGCAAAGATCATCATTGCGTTTCTAACAGAGAGGGAGAAACGTCAACACTGCCTGTCGCAGTCCCCGGCCACACCTCAGCTGGCCCTCCTCCGTAAGATGACACCCATCATTACAAATGTATTTTGGCAAGTTTACCCGGGTCTGTGCGAACAGGTGCACACGGGGTAGTTGTGCTAACATGACAGGCAAACTTACCCTCGCTGCTAACATGGCAGGCAACTATAGCACCACCAGATTAACTGAAGTAGTAGTGGCACACGTCCAGCACACAGCAGGCAACTACCTGTACATCAAAAACATTAATGCCGGGCCATGGGTAAATGTGCAGGGTTTGAGTGGCACCCCTTGTTGGATCGACTAGACTGCCGACATGCATGGCGGATCCAAGACGAGTAGTTTCCGGCTCACCCGCCTGGAGGAATCTTCGAGGGCTGAGCTAATGCCCTGTTTTTGCTGGTCACCCTGCCTGCCACTATTGCTACCCTCTTGGCTCGGTTTGCAAGTACGTCTATGCGGACGTCGTTCACTATAGCCCTGTTGCTGGGCTTGCCCATCATCGTCACCACCTTGTTCTCCCTGCGGTGTGGTGTAAGAGGGCCTTGGTCGGTAGAACCGACGGTAATAGCGATGGGGGCCACGACGCGGATGTTCTGCTCCACCCCAGGACTACAGTATGGACAACGTGGTGGTCCCCTGTAGTTGCGCTTCCAGTATCGTCGGTGATGTGGTGAGTCACCTCGGCTGTACTGGTTGTTTCCCCTTTGGGAAGCCGGCTCTCCACCGCCACTCTCACCACCCCTCTACCCATCTCTGGGTTGGTATGCTTGACGCATGAGGCCATCACCACGGCGTTGGGGGTACAAAGGTCGGTAGCGCCTGCGGTCAGCAGTGTGTTTGCTACTCTGCACAGAGTTTTCTTCTGGCATAGTGATACAGGCAGCCTCATTTCCTCTCTCATCCCTAGAACACACTTGGTCCACTGCCACCTGTTCATTAACCATCACCGAATCACCAGCCATTTCAGCATAGACGATCTAGATGGGCACATGTGCAACAGCCTCCGCCAGTTTGCCCACTGTAGCGGAGGGAACTAGTTTTCCGAAGCTGACGTCAGAAGAACTGATCCCTGGACACGGCTCTCTTCAGACCGCCTCCACGCATCTGTTTCCCTCTGCTTTGGACAATTACTGGCGAAGTGCCCTGCTCCTTACAAACAAAACAAGAACTGTCGCGGAAATTGATCCCAGTCGATATCGCAAAGGGATGTCGGACAGCACGACCTGGCTGTAAATGATCAAGCACTGCTTGTAACTGCTGCTGAGTCTGATTTTGCTGCGAGATTAACTGCAGCATTTGTGCTTGCAGCTGCTGCTGTGTTTGCAGCAACTGCGAGATCACAGGGTCTCTCTCCCGCATGCGGGGGACCGATACCTGGTCAACCAGGTGTTTGTCCTGGTCCACCTCTGCCCCTCGCACCCGCATGGTGCGATGGCGTTCATCATGCTCACGCAATAGATAGAGAGCCTCATCACGCATGTGGTGAAAGGGCTTATCGGTAAAATTCAGGGCAATCCGCCGCAGCTCCTGACAAATTGCTCTTTCAGCGCATTGTCCCGCAGTAAGGCCAGAGCTTGACCCTCAGCCTCAGTGGCCGCTGCCTTCTCCATCAGACTGTGCAGGTGCATGAGTACTCGGCTATAATCTGCCAGAGTCTATCCGTCTAGCTGCATTCGAGCATGGAATGCAGTGCTCAGTGATGGCACCGTTTCGGGCGGCCCGAATCGCAATTTGAGCAAGGCGACCAATGCTTTGTAGTCGTGTCGCACCGTGTCAGGATGGCACAACACTTCTTCTCGAGCACACCCTCCCAGGTGATCGAGGATTGCCATTGCTCGATCTGTATTCTGCACTCCCGCCTGGCGGGCATGCACATCAAATTCTTGCAGCCATTCAGCCACTGTAAGGTCCCCAACCTTCCTTGGATACCCAATGAATTTGTCCAATTTCATAGTAGGGACTGGAGGGACCCTCAGTCCTTGTAGAGCCCCAGCTAACGTTGCCGCCAAAACAGCATTCGACTGGGCGATCATCTCTGCAATTCGCTCATCGGTCATATTGCAAGGAAATTGTGAAATTGATAGGTGTCAACTCATGGAGGGGGTACAGCAAGCCCACCAACTTAGATTATCAAACAATGTTGAATAACTATCACCATCTCACAAGTGTGATCATGCACGCACGCACGCACGCACGCACGCACGCACGCACGCACGCACGCACGCACGCACGCACGCACGCACGCACGCACGCACGCACGCACGCACGCACGCACGCACGCACGCACGCACGCACGCACGCACGCACGCACGCACGCACGCACGCACGCACGCACGCACGCACGCACGCACGCACGCACGCACGCACGCACGCACGCACGCACGCACGCACGCACACACACACACACACACACACACACACACACACACACACACACACACATAGACTAAAGTTGAAACAATTATAAGAAAATATTTATGTTAAAAAATGGGATTACATCTGCTGCGTAGTAAAGCGGTTACCAAGCATATCACCACCTATTGGCTGGTGCCAAAGACCACTAATGCCAGCAATGGTCACTCGGCGGAGCCACCACATTGACCAACCATGACATTAAAATGATACCATAGGAAGTCCCATTGTTGAAGAGGTTAAACTGCATTCCAATGTATAAACCACAAGTGTCATTCATAGTTCTATGCAAGGTCTCAATTTGCAACTATATAATACTAAAGAAATAATTTTAAGCATTCATTAACCGGAATTACAATTCATAATCAGTTTTTATTAATAATAAAATTAATAATCTGGGTTTGTATGAATGTTTTTATTATGTCCAGGCCCAGCCCAAGCCCGGCCCGCTCACACTAGGCCCAGGCCCGGCCCAAGCCTGATGTGTTTAAATTGTTTTCAGTCCAGGCCCGGCCCGCTCACACTAGGCCCAGGCCCGGCCCAAGCCTGATGTGTTTAAATTGTTTTCGGCCCAGGCCTGGCCCGGGCCCGCAATATGTAGGCCCGGCCTGGCCCGCGGGCCGGGCCGGGCTTGGACCTAAAGCCCGGCCCGTGCAGGGCACTAGTGTGCACTGACTATAAATTGTTGCAAATAACATATGATTTACACACCAGAACAGTTCAATGAATGCAACTAAACTTTTATTACAAATCAGTTCATAATCAACTACCTGACTACTTCAATCATATGCCCTACACACACAACTATGACATTCATCAGCACTCGTGATAGAAACACGTCACGTGATGACGCGTCACAGTCGGCGGAATGCACATCACGTGATGATCCGTCACAGTCATCTTTGTAAAATCTCCGCCCATTTATGTTAATTGCCCGGAACGATATCAGTGCCAGCGAGGAAGGCTGGACTCAGGGCGAGTGTACTCACACGTAGCATACATATGTGCTGTGGTTGGTCATGTTGTGTTAAGATGTTTACCTGAGCAACATTAATTGTGTAATTACGACATTTATATAACTGTATTCCTCGTGATTGATAACGATTACGTGCCACATGCCTAAGTCGCTACCATGTCGATATTTGTCTGAACAACACGGACCATGTCCATGGTCATTATTGTCATTGACGAGAATCATGGCTACCTAGGTAACATTCTTGTGTTCTTCAAAATGGATCACACTTGATGATTGTTAATTATATGTTAAAATGTATGTTTTACAATACTTGTATAACATGATGCAGTGTACATTCTTTGCATAGATGTACATCAGCTATTAGGCAAAGTCAATCGCCATACAAGTTTTTCTATCTGGCTGTTGCTGTTGTAAGGCGAAGAGCTCGCTCATGATAAACGTACGCATTTTCATGAAACGTGAAACCTTGCAAAAACGCCATAAACATAGCAATAAACACGTCTTTCATGTCTGTATGCATTCGTATTTGTATATCACTAAAGTTACCTGACAATAACCATGTAAAAGTGTGAAATTATTACCTTTTTGTAAGAACGCATGTGCTTGTAAATTTTTTATATAACCGGATGTTTTGAGCGAAATTACCAAACGGGATTCTCGTAGACCAATATATGGTCACGCTAAGAATTGCCGTCTGCTGGCCATAGAATTACATCATTAATCACCCCCTATGAACTACTAACTACTAACGGGTGTTTTATTTACGTCTGTACTGCTGGTCCACTCTGGCCTCATTTGACACGAAATCGCGTTTGACCATGTGACCCAAAGGCAACACCACGTGCACAGTATGGCGGCTATTTATTAAATCGTTTCTATGTGACCGATAAATATACTCATAAATAATTATTTGGAGCACATTTCTTCTGTTTCTTGACGTCCGAGTGTCGGTTGTATGTCACGGAATACACATGTGAAACGGTTAGTGCGTATCGGTTTTATAACTTAAGTTATTAGTTCCGTAGCCATTTGGCTACGGAAAGCCCAAATTCTCGCGTTGAATAAACACGGCGTCGACTTCCGCCCCAAGCTCAAGAGTGGGGCGGACGATTCTGCCTAATCAGTTATGTGCTCCACATTCTTGATAATGATGATTTTACGCACATTGTGCTACACGGGAATGAAAGCCTGTCATCTGATAATACACCGATTTGATAAGGCATTATGAAATCTTTATGTTTGGTAAAATTTATTAATATTTTTCTTTAAGAACAACTTAATTTTGGGGAACCCAAATTGGTGCTCATGTGGCTCTTAAATGACGCATCACAGGGCATCCATTCCAGACTCCCCACAGTCGCCGTCGGGGCTTTGCCGTGACATCATTACTCCTACTTATAGTTGGAAGTTGGCATCTCTGCTTTTGACCTCGCCCTCTGTATTCGAAAAATATGACCCCCGTGTAAACTTGTGGCACACCCTGGAGTCTGTTAAAAAATATGGCCCACATGAACTTGTGGCACCCCTGGAGTCTGCATTGGGGAAAATGAACCCTCCCTTGTGAAAAGCTGGCTACGGGCGCGTTCTGCAAGTCGTTGCTTGCTGGATGGTATGGCGCACCGCGAATGTGTTTGATACCATTCCTTCTGCAGACCGTCTGGACTAATTGACTTGTGAATACAGTTCCATTGTCCGAAACCAAGGTACAGGGCAGTCCGTGCGTAGCAACGGCTGACGAAGCTTTATTGGCGTGGCAGCAGATTTCGAAGATGTCATGACATGAGCATCGCCATCGATGTACTTCGAGTGAACGTCTACAACGACAGGGGTCGTTTTCCCTTCTAATGGACCAGCATAGTCAATGTGTACACGATCCCACGGTTTACCTTGCCATTCCCATGGGTGCAAGTTTGCGTTCGGTGACAACTTGATGTGTTCTTGGAAAACAACGCAACTACGAAGCTTGACTTCAATTTCTGCATCAAGTCCTGACCCCACACAAAGCTGCGAGTTAAAGCTTTCATTCGCACGATGTCAAGATGGCATTCATGAAGTTCGTCCAGTAGTGTTTCTCGACCTGGCGCTGGAATAACCACATGAGATCACCACAGAAAACATTCTTGCTCTACTGATAGTTAATTCATTTTCCCTTCTCATGTAAGGTGCACATTCATTGCCCACATCATGTGGCCAGCCTGTCTTCACGAAATTCACAAACTTCGACAACACTGGATCTCAGGTTGTCAAATGCGCTATTCTAGAAACGTTGATTGGTGTCTCACTGACAATCGAAAGAGAGAATATTGTTTCCTTACACTGGGACAGGAAGTGTTTTTGTTGCTAGAGGTAGTCTGCAGAGACCAGCCGCATTTGAGTTATGTGTGCCAGGTCTGCATCGTAGGTGATGCTGAAAGTTTCACAACGTAAGAGCTCATCGTTGAATTCTAGGACTTACAAGTGGCGATATCAGCTTGTCCTCCTTGAGAAAACCAATAAGTGATTTGCGACCTGTTTGTATGGCAAAGTCTGCCATAAACATATTTATGAAACTTTGTGACCCCGAACACAATTACAAGGCCTTTTCGTACGATTTGGGCATGATTCTTCTCAGCTGGAGCTAGAGTCCGAGATGCTAATGCCACAGGTGTGTCTGTTCCATCTGCCATATGGTGCGAGAGCACTACTACGATCGATGTCACATGGTGATGCATCGCAGCTCAGCACCAATGGTAATTTTGGGTTGTAATGCACCAACACTTGAGAAGATTGCTACATCGTTGACTTCACAAATGCGTTTGCTTGCTCTGATCCCCAGTGCTAAGATGTGTCTTTCTGCAACAATTTATGGAGTGTCACCAACATTGTGCTTTCTTTGAGAACTTGTGGTAGTAATTCACCATAAACAAGACTTCGTAGCTTCGCAGTTATGGATCTGACGTCTGTGGTAGGATTAATACCTTCAGCTCTCTAGCCGATGACCAAGGTAAACACATGAGCTTTCCAGAAACGAGCACTTTTCCACACGACGCCTCAAATCGGCTGTCTTCAGTCTACCCAGTACTGTTAAAAGATGTGCACGAGCTTCTTCATGAGTGTCGCCGGATACTAGGACGTCATCAAGATAAACTGCCACCACCGGTATTCCCTGCACCATATGATCTATGGCACGCTGGAAAATTCCTGAAGCGTCCAACAATTTTCTCATCTATGTGTAGTCCGCCCTTATCCGATATCTGTAAATTCTATTTTTAAACATATTCACACTACTAGCATTAACACAATCATTTGGCAGTTTGTTCCATTCATTTATCACCCTCTGTGAGAAAGAGTACTTTCTCATGTCCAACCTACACTGCTCCTTAACTAATGCTGTTTTGTGTCATCTGGTTCTACTGCCTTCTTTAAGTTTGAAGAACATATTTCTATCAACATCCTCATACCCGTTCACTATTTTAAACACTTCTATTTGGTCTCCTCTTAGTCTCCTGGTCTCTAGTGTTGTCAAACCACATTGTAATAAGCGACTTTTATAACTAAGGTCTCTCAATTCTTAAATCATTTTAGTTGCTCTTCGTTGTATTCTTTCTAGCTTGTCTATTTCCTTTTTACGATACGGCCTCCATGCCTGAATACAATATTCCAAATGTGGTCTAACTATTGCTTTGTACAGGGGTACAATTAGCTGATTCTCCTTATACTCCTAATTTGCTTTCCTTTCGAAGCAGCAATCCCACATTGCTCTGATACTTTCATGTCAGCACTAAATGTTACTCCTAAGTCCTTTTCTTGTGTGGTTCTATCTAGTACAGCATCCACCATTTTATATTCTTCGTCCATGTTTCCATGTCCTATGTGTATACATTTACACTTCCCAAAATTGAATAACATTTGCCATTTTTCTGACCATTTAACTAATATAAGATCATCCTGTAAACTGTGTTTATCTGCATCATTATTAACATTTCTGAATACTGTTGTGTCATCTGCAAATTTGAGTACTTTGCTAGATATGTCATCTTCCAAATCATTTATATATATATTAAAAACAGTATATGGCTTAATACTGATCCCTGTGGTACCCCAATCAAAACCAATTTCCAGTTTGAAATCTCACCATCTACTATTACTCTCTATCTTATGTGTGTAAGCCACTTTTCTATCCAGTTGATTACATCATTACCTATACCACGGGCTTTTAGTTTAAGTAACAATCTTTGATGTGGCACTTTATCGAAAGCTTTCTGAAAATCTAAGTAGACAACATCCACTGGTGACCTGTCATCTACCCACTTTGTAATTTCTTCAAAAAAACATAAGAGATTAGATAGACATGACCTTGCTTTAAGGAACCCATGTTGAGATGTATTTATTAATTTATGTTTTTTAATAAGGAATTCCACCATGTGGTCTCTAATTAATGTTTCGAGTAATTTACATACAACTGATGTTAAACTCACTGGTCATCAATGTTTGGAATTGGATACTTGTCAACCTTTGCGGCCACATTCACGGTAAGTTTGTAATCGCTGCAAATGCGTACCTCCCCATTCCCTTTCAACACTGGCGCAATTGGAGCAGCCCAGTTCAAATGTTCCACTGGTTTAATCACACTTCGATAATCCAGATTCCGTGCTGTGGCGCCATCGTTTGTCGCACACATCATCGCCCGGTTGCAATGCATACTTTTCGTTGTGACCGAAAATATATATGCACCCAGATTCTGTTGGTTTCAGCGTTTTATCGTGTTTGTTTGTGCGTGCGTGCGTGCGTGCGTGCGTGCGTGCGTGCGTGCGTGCGTGCGTGCGTGCGTGCGTGCGTGCGTGCGTGCGTGCGTGCGTGCGTGCGTGCGTGCGTGCGTGCGTGCGTGCGTGCGTGCGTGCGTGCGTGCGTGCGTGCGTGCGTGCGTGCGTGCGTGCGTGTCTGGTGGCCGCTGCCGATGGTCCGCGCCACGTATAAATTAGATTGGTTCTTAGTCCACCGTGTGGCGCCACCCACACGAATTAGGGCAACTAGGGAAGGATTCAGGAATCAGATTACTTACGTATGAACGTAGAGTTGTTAACTTTGTGTGATCTGATACTTTGCCGAGAATGTCAGCTTTTCCACCACACATCCAATGGCTTACATTAGAAGACGTAGGCGTATTTTAAACTAAAACCACGTGGCTAGGCTTAGCCTAGGCTCTGCACGCACATCAGGAAACACATTGACAGCAAATGAAATAATAATAATAATAAAGTTTATTTCAACAACATCAACAGTTAACATACAAACACAATTGAATTTTAAACATCAATAGTACGAGTTCAAAAAGTTTAAAAAGGGCAAGAAGAAGCATAATGCTTATGTTGCTGGCGTAGGGCCTTTGACTGATCACGTAAACTAAATAGAGATCACATCTAAATATGTTTATATCAGCCGTTTCAGAAGCCATCTATAGCAAAATAATAATAATAATAATAATCTACTGTATAACCTGATTTTACTAAATTGATTATACTCCACACCCGATATTTCCCCATGAAACCGCTTGCAAAATGGCGTTAATAAATTTGTCCGATTCGTCCATTGCCGATTCGTGCATTTGCTGTGCTTTATTCAGTTACGAAATATTTTTGAGAATATGTACCCATCCAGTGTGAATAATGTCATTTTACGTTTTTGCCACAAATATTTCAATGTGATTCATCATTAAGAGAAATATGGGCGACAATGGGGGTCGTTTGGTGGTGGTTAGGACTTGAATAGATCGTTTCAGTTCGGCGTTATGACACAGGGCTGTACCTTCAGTAAAAGAGAGCTATTCCTTGGGTTTACCTCACTAGCACAGATGGATGCTGAACTACTGCAAACACGTTGATCGCCCAGTGTACACAGTTCGGACTAGATCTCACAAAGCTACTTGGCCAAGGATACAATGGATGCTCAGCCACGGCTGGTAAAGTTGGCGGAGTACTAGCTAAGATCAAGGAGAAGTATCCCCAACGCTGTTTTCGTCCACTGCGCTGCCAACATACTTAGCCTAGTGGTGAACGATCTTAATTGCGATGCAGAGGTCCGCTATGCGATTGGTACAGTCAAGACCATTATCAAGTTTTTATCCCCGAGAGAGCCCCAAAAGACGCTTCCTGGTACCAAATGTCCCCATGCTATGTGAAACACGATGGACGGCCAAGTACCAAAGCATCAGAATCTTCACCAACTACTTCGGAGATATCCACACAAAAACTACTGCTACAGCTTCTGGAAGACCAGCCAAGATGCACACCAGTTGCAATGCGCATCTGGAACATCGACATTCTTGTTGTGCCTGGTTATCATGGCAAAGTGACACAAGTTTTGCTAGCTGTTCAGCTTGATGTCCTCAAGGTTCACGACCACGTCCAGCAGCTGTTGGTCATATTTGAAGTACGCTTTAATGATGATATAATGGTGAAAGCTGACAAGATTGCAAAGGCGGTCGAAATTTAATTACGAATGCCTCGCCAGTGTGGACGTCTAACCCAACGGCCAAACTACCAGAGCAAGACGGTGGGGGAGTTTTATCGTGTCGCAATCTTCATTCCATACCTGGAATCCATAATCAAGTCACTGGGAACTCGGTTAGCTCCTAACAACAAGAATCACTTTGCTGTTTTCTCTCCACACCGTACTAATGTCTCAGCTGGATCGTGACAATTTCCGAGATCGAACGGTCCAGGCAAGAGTTTAGTACAATCAATTATACTGCACTATGTTTTGACATACTATTGTAATTTATTGAAATTATATTGACCTGAATTGTACATGTATAAATCTATTGACAGATTGTCATTTAATGAAATTGTATTGTCCTGATTTTTAATTTGTTTTTGAACGTTTATTTTAAAATTCAATTGTTTTCTCTCTCCTAATACGATGGCGCCGTTGACTTTTTGGCTTTCAGTAGTTTTAATGTATGTCTTGGGAGAACGTGATTTTTTATTTTTTATGACAATGTGATGAGTTCTTATATTATCAGGTCAACGATATATACAGCATTGACAACTTCACTGAAGAATTACTGGCCTGGTTTGAGCTGTGGACACGAGGCACACACCTGAACGCTGTAACTAATGCAACATTGATGGAACTGTTGAACTACTGTCATTTGTTCCCGGCTGTTCGTAAAGCCGTACTTGTTGCGTTGACGCTTCCAGCGTCTATCTGTCAAGTTGAACGGTATTTCAGCACCTTGAGGCGAGTTAATACCTGACTTCGTTCAACGACGTCTACTGAACGCTTGTCCGGCTGTGCATACTTTGCGTGCGTCGACAGAAGGTGACGGACAGAAAGGATGCCATCATCAAGAACGTGGTTGACCGCTTGGGGTCTGAAAGGCGTCGCCTGCAGTTTTTATTAGCCAGTAACTGGAAAAGTGCATTTCATCATTGTATGTACAATGTTTGAATACATGATGTATGCCTTACCTTGAGAACACCACCTATGTACATGATAGAATACATGATGTATGCCTTACCTTGAGAACACCACCTATGTACATGATAGAATACGAAAAAAACTGCATTTAGCTTAATATTTTATTTGTTCTGCAGCCAGTAGTAGCTTGATGGGAGAAATCCCTGCTTCGTATGCTATGATCACGGGCGAGATATGGTTGCATGTTACTTACATTGTACGTTCCATAATCGACTGATTACAAGATATTTGCTGTGCCCTATTCGTTTGTTTATGTCAAATATACAAAAAAACCTTGTCCATTTGTTATAAAACCGCTGTGGTTTCGGTACCATGGTAGGTTGCCCAGACGACATCGTATATGCTTTAAATTATAATATAGTGAGAGGCACCATTCGTTCACGGTCTTCACGACGACGCCCATAATTGAGTTCTGCACTGTCGTATTACCATACTCGTGTTTGCCACTAGTGCCGTGGATGAAGCTGACCCGGAAGAACTGTACATTGGCAGCTTCCAGAATCGCTTCAGTCGGTGAGACAATTCTGTTGACTCTTCCAACTATGGAAAGTGCACAGCACGCGATATGTTGTTATCCCGTACAACTCATAGAATAGGCAACATTCCGCATAAGTCTTCCTTTGCGTTCTCTGATCCATGTTCGTTGCGAACAACGGCAATAGAGGCCACCCGAAATAACCCGTAGCACTTCTGGTGGGTAATATGGACGCCGCTGGTGGGAAATTTGGTGGGCCACACGAGGAGTGGCGCCATACCGTGACTAACGGTATGACACGAGGAGTGGCGCCATACCGTGACTAACGGTATGACTAAACAAACCGGATGTTATAACTCAGGGTTCAAAGGTCGATCTGTGGATGTGATCAGAATGCAGCCGCCTCGAGGCGAGTAGTTCGATTCTTAGCGCGAAACGGACTATATCGGATTATATTGTAACGGAAAATTGCATGCTCATCACAGGTAAGTGATGTGTCAAAACGTCGTTTGTTCCAAGAGTGAAATGTCGGATTGTGAAGGCAGACTATAGTGTCTTAACTTGAATATACGCAGTGTTTTGTTGGACGCTTTTCACACAATCAGTGTCAACAGAAGTCCGAGTCGGAGCTGTCACTCGCTCCGAGAGTTCAATGACTCGGGTCAGTAGGCACGCACGGTTGACCAGGCACATGGGCCGTCGCGGTTTGGTGATCTTTGTTGATAGTGGTACAATAGCAGTGTTATCTTGCTTTCAAACTGAGAACTCGCGTGTCCAGTTAGTGTCATAACTTATATCCGCGGGGATTTACCGACTTTTGATACCGACAAGCGGTGCGTTGCGTCTAGGAGTGGGCCGATCTCGGATGTCAACATTGTCAGTGTCATTTATACCAGTGATCGAATGTACGGGCGCTTTCAAATTCAAAGTAGGAATAACGCACTAAAATCCGTCTGAATTAATGTACGTGTAGGATGGTAATGAAGACAAATCGTCTAATGTTACGTCTTTGGTTATTTTATTTAATTGCCGAATTCAAATTCACCTTTTTACTTTTTTGTTATAATTTATAATAGTAGTTGCGGGCATCACTGTATTTAAAACATATTTAGTTTGTTTCATTCAGTTTGGCTATGTGTATGTAAAGAAGGACACAGATAAAGTGGAAAATACTATTTAAAAATAGAATAGGCAAATATTTGACAAAAGTGACACATGTGGTTGGAAACTAAAGGATTCTCATTGAAAATATTTTGGTCAAGTTACAGTGTATTTGTATTTATGTTACAATTTATATAGTATGAATGATTATGAACATTTACCAATTGTATTTTACCATATCAATTGTAGTTTAAGCGGAACCCTGGTCTGTTTAAATAAGGATACAGAAAATTGTATCACTTTTCCATTTTTGAAGGCACATCTGAAAGGTACTGTTATCTTTGAGATGTGAATATTCTCTTTATCATGGGCATATGTACCCACTTAAATAAATTTGGTGACTGAAAAAGCAACATTTGTTGGCGGCAAACTGTTGCGTGTATACTCATGCAGAAGATATGTGTAGGTGGATCAGCTGAGTCTGAGAAGAATGCTTACACCCACATGTGAGTGTGTGCTCCAGTCTCACTGGCCACTCCATCATCAATCACTGCTGAATCATTTGTGCTGACATTTCTCCAAATCCAAATGTGTATATTTACTCATGGTGTTAGAAAGTTTGCATGCAGAGTTTGTTAACTGGAGACAGCTGTGCTGCAGAACTAACCGAGGTGATGATGATTCCTGCAAATAGAAGGAATGTACTGAAACCGAGGTATCTTCATTTTGAAAATATTCTGGCATTCATACATATACGTCGGATTAAAAACATAGCGTTATCATTAAGTGTTCGAAATACTTACTTGAGTTTATTATGACAGTTTTACATTATTATTATTTATCCAGGATCAGCCAATATGTAGGCTTGTTGTTGTATAGCTAATTTGAGTAAGCATGTTGCTGCTGTCCTCTTTATCCCAGGAGTCCCAGGTGAGGCTGGTACCAATACCGGTCATCTATTTTTGTTACCCATTATTCTTCAGTGATCTTGTTTCACTGCCATCTCCACCAACCATATCCACTCCCTCTATCCCTCACTCTCATTCTACACCCCTCACACTCCTGCAAAATCTCTGCATGTAAATAATAAATAAATAAGTATATATATATATATATATATATATATATATATATATATATATATATATATATATATATATATATATATATATACATATCAAATACTTGTAATTATTAAATATTTAAATTGTTATGAACATTATCTCATACATGCATGCATATTCATGCATGTGTGCATGTGCCTATGTGTGTTAAATATATACCTCATTTTGTATTTCCTAATTGCCATGTAATAATACATCTAGGAATTGTAGTTGCATAATTATATTACACATTTATGCATATGTGGAATAAATTAGAACAACTAATACCTCAACTTCTAAATGGTGTAAAATAACTCATCTCATATTGTTGTAGTGCTAAAGTTTCAGTAACTCTCCTGTTGTCTACCATGTCACCAGCACAGCTTTAGGCCATCTTGTTGTGTCCACAGTGTTATGGATGAGGACGAGGGCTTCCTGACCAGTGATGCAGAGCTCGACTCAGAAGTGGAGGACAATGATGAGTCAGAGCTGAGTGTGTGGCTTGACCAGCTAAACGCCATACAGCAGGTCAGTACAGTGTCCATTCAGGGGTTTTGACATAACATTTTCAAATACCCTGTTTACACAGCGCTAATGGATTGAGAGTGTTATCCATAGTTGTGGTTGCACGGCACTGTCTGCGATTGGGATTAAGGTCGTGATCCAGCATACACATCACATGAGAGCTATGTCTTTCAGTACAATGATCAACAACGGTCTTTGATCACGATCCTAAGCTGTTTACCAAGCACACCTCAATCATGATATTCGTTCAATCGCAATCTACCTCTGAAACGTTTAAATTTATTGCCATCATTTTAATCCATCATTACCATCAGTTAGTTACACAATTATTGGGATTACAATCACGATCTGACTTGATCATGATCACAATAATTTCATGTTGTATAGATGAGGTAAAAGTCTGTATTCACATTTTCAAGGCTCAGTCTAGGAACTTGGACAATTCGAACAACTCATTGTGTTTTCTCAATAATCGTTTAAGTCTCCACAAAGGCTACTTTTTCTGTGTGACTATTCAGTTCATCAGCGTCGGGTGCATTCCATTGACTCCGCCACAGCGATTACATTGAAACCTGCAACCTTCAGTTGACAACTTGGATAAATATTTAATTAAAAAAAATTCCAATTAGATGTGATGTCACCCTTCCTCGCATCCCACACTGATTGACTTGGAGTTTGCATTTGAAGTCCAATAACTCCAGTGCAAGCATTATTTGACCACTACATAAACAGACCTGTATCAGAAGTGCCATCTCACACAAGTGGAAAATCAATATCCAAATTCAGCAATTCATATGCAGGCGATGATATATAGACATTATAATTAACAAAACCTTTTTGAATAAACAGTTGCTCCAACACAGCGCATCCATAATTGTCATGGAAATACATGGTATAATTATAACAACAGTTTGATTAAACAAATTTTGAAAAGTGTAATTGAAGTGAAAAATAAAAAGTAATTGTACATAACCGATTTGATTCTGTAATTGGACCTGGCTTGCCAAAAATTATATGGAAAAGTAAAATCAGTAATTATGACTGCTCTGAATGCCAAGATTATAGTATTTAATTAATCTTCTTTGCTGCGATTATGTTCCGGTCTGTTGTGATGTCAGAATATCTGGGAAAGATAGCTTATAAATAAACAGATTTTCCGTAATATGTGAAGGAAATACTGTTTTCCCAAACATTTGTCATAGTTTTTGTTGATCCAAGTTTCATGTACATACAGGACATTTCAAAGTAAATAAATCAAGCAAACATTTGTGACCTGCTCCATCGAAATCAGGAATAAGTTGGAAAATAATTTTTTTAAATAAAGGTACCACTTGAAAGACGGGATTTCCAATGGTGCCTAAGACAACTACCAAACTCTTAGTTGCTGAGTTATCATTTGATAAATAGAAGGTGCCCCCAGTCATTTGACGAAAAACGATTCTGAGAAAAACAGCTTTGAAGTTTGATATAATAACAGTCTGCCAAGTAGTCAAACTCAAACTAAAACAAACATGGCTTCGTGTGGGGGTAAAGGTCGCATTCCAATGTTCAGAGCGATTGCACATGCGCGTTTCTAGCTGAGCCAATCAGCCATTGCGATTTGTATAATGTGATTACGTCCTACTAATTATTATTCAGTGAATAATGTGGTTTTGTTTACATTTTTCTCCGTTTTAAACCTCTCTGACTGGTTATATAATAACGTGTGACTGATTTTGCCCTAGTAAATGCATCACTTAATAGGTCAGCAAACCAACGATGCCAATATGGTGGGGTGAACGCGATATGCAGTGGAAACGATACATCTGAATTGAGCAAAGTTTTCTTCATTTTTGTTCATTAAGATATTCATAGCTCTACGAAACATCATTTTCAATTTTCATCATTTTCAAAGGTATCAATTGTTTTATGAACTTATAATAGCATGACAGCAATCTACTATTTAACCCTATGGGTGACCAATGATAAATTTCCATGGTATACACAAATCAGAGTTATTCATAAGGGTGCTTTTAAAAAATCATAACATCACTAATAATTATCGCACAAATGTGCTTGAGGTATCATTTTGTTGCTAAAAAACTCTATTATAATTAAATGATAAAAAACATCAGCACATAATCTTATCATGGGGATATTACTTTTTGAATTTCATCAAAAAAAAGAAAGCAATATTTTTTGTTTTCACCCTGCTACTAGAAAACTAGAAAATTGCTGAGTGGCTGTATGTCCCTGTGTCCAACTAGAAAAATGTAACCATATGCATTAACTACAAAAATGAATCAAACATGTTGAGAACTTTTATGCTGATTCAGACACGGCCATCGGTCCCGCGTCGTTTGCCATGGTATTGTGGGCTGTTGAAGTCGGTGGAAATTGCGATGGCAACTTGCCGATATTTACCTCAAAAAAGCTCGCAACATCGTTTTAACTATCTATAGCGTGATTCACTATTGTCATTCAATTTGCCAAAATATTGACGCAGAAACTTGAAATAATCCAGCCTAAAGTTAACCGACACAG
Source organism: Lamellibrachia columna (assembly GCA_963662155.1). NCBI lineage: Eukaryota > Metazoa > Annelida > Polychaeta > Sabellida > Siboglinidae > Lamellibrachia > Lamellibrachia columna. Next base: position 54,349,492 of record OY759261.1, on the reverse strand, counting down.
AACGAAGTGAGAAAACAAAATGGCGGATTAGTTTGTTCCTGTGTAAGGTACTGGTGACGGATATGAAAATAATATTGATCCTACAGAGTGATACCAAAATCGACCCAAAATCAGCTGGAATGCTTTTCACACTGATTGTGTGGGCCAAATTCGGCCAAGTGGTCATTCCCAGGGTTAAAAACATAAAAATCTGAAAATTTGCCATTGCAGCCAAATTCACTCCTGCCACGCACTTTGAAGTGGAATAGCCAGGCTCCGTGTTTCTGGCTTATTCCTGATTTTGATGGGGTGGGTCACATTTGTTTTGTTAGGTCCGATTTTACCCTCTGACTACTAGTAATGACTACCCTGCCATACCCTAGGTTTTCTGTTGAACCTGTCTGTCAATGTGGCTCTTATCTTAATTGTGTACTTGCTGGTATGACCCTACCCTGCGTAATAGCCTAGGGGTAAATACCCTATTGTATGACGACTTGAATGGGGTGTCTTGCTCTTAAATGGCATGTATATTTATCTAAAACTGCTGAAATTGTTTTTCCCATCTGTGATCAATTTACACCACACATCCAAGGGATCAGTTGTGACAGCCTAAATAATCCCATAAGGCCTCCATTTCCCCCAAGGCCTCTGGGTTGGAACAAATAAAGGGATTGCAGGCTCCACTGCAGGCATGGGATAAATAGGGAGTGGTGAAAACATCCTTTCACATATGATCTGTAGGCATGGGATAAATAGGGAAGATGTAAAAACATCCTTTCCCATAGGATCTGCAGGCATGGGATAAATAGGGAGAGTGGTGAAAAAATCCCTTCCTATGAAATCTGTAGGCATGGGATAGATAGGGAGAGAGGTAAAAACAATCCTTTCCCATTGGATATGTAGGCATGGCATAGATAAATGGATGCACGCACGCACACCCTGGTTTAAATTTTTCAATAAATTTTGTAAATATGATTACATGAGCAATGTACCTCCCGGGGTAATTTACGCCCACTTCAAAATACCATTTTATTGGAGTATTTTTTGTATAGACCACCTTATCAAATCTTGACCCCTGAGGGCCTGTTACTCCAGCAGTGTCCAGCTGGTCAGTAGATAGTTTTATCTGATGGACCCACCAGTGGACAACATGTCCTGAGCTGTAGTAGCTGTGGTCAGTATTTAGTACTGATCTCTGTAAGGATAAAACACCCATCAGAGTCAAGCCAGCTGCAGCAAGGTGGACTCTGGCCATCATGCTGGATATTACTCAGTTTATTTGGAGTTTATTTCTGTGTAACCTATGGGGTCAGGCCGCAATTCTAAATACCCTTGTTTATGACATTCAGTGGATATATTTATTGTTGCTTTTGTTTTTTATCTAAAGTTAGATCAGCCGTAAAGCACAGTTGTACAGCTGTTTCATTATGACAGACTACAAGTACCACCAGTCAAGTACCACCACAAGTACCACCAGTCAAGTACCACCACAAGTACCACCAGTCAAGTACCACCACAAGTACCACCAGTCAAGTACCACCACAAGTACCTCCAGTCAAGTACCACCACAAGTACCTCCAGTCAAGTACCACCACAAGTACCTCCAGTCAAGTACCACCACAAGTACCACCAGTCAAGTACCACCACAAGTACCTCCAGTCAAGTACCACCACAAGTACCACCAGTCAAGTACCACCACAAGTACCACCAGTCAATTACCACCACAAGTACCACCAGTCAAGTACCACCACAAGTACCACCAGTCAAGTACCACCACAAGTACCTCCAGTCAAGTACCACCACAAGTACCACCAGTCAAGTACCACCACAAGTACCACCAGTCAAGTACCACCACAAGTACCACCACAAGTACCACCACAAGTACCACCAGTCAAGTACCACCACAAGTACCTCCAGTCAAGTACCACCACAAGTACCACCAGTCAAGTACCACCACAAGTACCTCCAGTCAATATTCTGATGGCTTCTTTCCAACTCTTCAATTTGCAATATAACACTGGCAAATATAGTAACATGTAGTGGCGCCTTTCCTTTGTGTAACATAATTTTGAACAGTCAGAGAAAAGATGCATGACTTTGTCAATAATTGTACATAATTGTTCACATAGTATTGTGGACAATTGTACGTAATTGTTCACATAGTATTGCGTACAATTATACGTTATTGTTCACATTATATTGCGGACAGTTGTTCGTAATTTTTCACATAGCACTGTGGATATTTGTGCATAATTGTTCACATAGTATTGCGGACAATTGTTCGTAATTGTTCAATAATAACAACAAAGAGTAATTTGATTGTTATTAGAAAGAGTAATAGCAGGGTGAATTTAAAAAATAAATAATCTGAGACGACCCAACAGTGGGTGAAACCCTGAAAGTTTCGCACCCAAGATGCAAAGCATCTAGGAGGAGTAGCACAACATAATTATAAACATACAAACATGCAAAAATACACTTGCTGGATTATAGTAAGATTGTTAATTAAACCAACAGTTTTTCAAACATTACCTGTCTACTATTTCTCAACAACAATTGTAAATAAGAATCACTCTCATTTGTATCACTCTCATTTGTTTAGGATAACTCTAAATGTCATTAGTGCACATTAAAATTGTGTCAACAAGGACAAAAGTTTATCTCACCAATCTTTAAGCCCTGTTGCCCTGTGACCACCAGAACTGGCCACCGCTCACCTACTATTAAAGCTCCCTTGTATCATTAGATCTATGTTTTCAATTAATCTGCACTGCCATCAGGTATATTAGAATCTATGTGACCACAACATGTAATCAACCATGGCTAAGTATCCAGTTGGTGTGAGCTAGTGTGCTCTACTGAGACCATGTGATCTAGCTTCAAACAAGCCATTAAGTGTGTCTGAATGTGTCTTGGTCAATGTCTTTGTTATGTTCACAGATCTTATATAAGTACGGAGCATATAGTTGATCCGTTCAAGTTGTTGCAATTTTGTTATCATTTAACATATTGACATCGTTTTTAGGTAAAATAATTTATTTTGGTATATTGAGCTAGGTTTAGCTGTAATTTAATTACTTCTAATTATTTAATATATATATATATATATAATTAATTTTCCTTTAAATAAATTTATTAGTCTTTAACACAGTTTTATATGTATTTGTTTTATGCATAATATGTCTATATATATTTATTTATTTAATGTTTTTTACGTAAAGCACAGTGAGGTTTTAATAAAATTGCACTATATAAAATAAAGTTATTATTGTTATTACGTATTCTTTATATTTATAATAATGATGTCTGTATTGACACAGTTTAAGCTACTAAAAACAACCTGACAAAACTGTAGTGTAGCACTTAATTAGTGCTTAATACATACTGTTTATTGGGATTATATAAAGGGGTCATGCCTCAGTTAGACTTCCTGGTGTGTTACACACGAATGTAGGGCATAGTAAGTTTGGATATAGGACATTTAAAAAAAATTCATACGATCTGACATAAGTGCATTTGTGCACGGACATTACCAGGTTTGCTGGCGGAAGCTGTTGAGAGTGAAATGGTGGATTTTTAGATGATTTTAATAGGCGGAAGGATATTTGTGATTTTTTTGGCGATTAGACACGTGTGCATCATAATTCATGCCAATATAGGTAAACATTGAGGGGTATCGCACATACAGGCATATTACAAGAGTTAGAAATGTCTAATTTTGACAAAACTCGACCAGCATGTCAGTGGGATGATGACAGCGGCTGGTGAAAATATTTAGAATTTTTGATGGTCACGTTTTCTTATAATTTTGCAAAATGTTAACATGGCAACCAATGGGAAATGTAACTGTAGGCTGAACCCTAAAACATTATGTTGGCTAGAACATAATTCTCTGTGTGTAATAAGGATGGTTCTGTAAATTTGTTTTATAAGGCATAGTGACAACTCATAACAAATAGGCAACTACTGGCTCCTAGTAGACTAACATATTAATTAATAAAATATTGTTGATCATGTCAATGTATATATATATATATATATATATATATATATATATGATTAATTAACATTTACTTTATAATGAGCTTTTAATGAAGTAAATATGTCATACATATGTTGATTATGTTGATGTTCTACATCTCAAGTAGGAAATTCATGAATTTTTCAGTATAAAATAACAAGGCTTCTCACAACCTGTCACAGTGTTACATAGCTTGATAATTATAATCACATGCTAGTCTGACAGTGTTATTTTAACATATCTACTGGATAGTTGACATTAATATTAAAGTAAGATATGTTGCCAAATGATGTTTGCTTGTCTATGAAATATCCCCTGCATATATAATATATGTATATATATATATATATATATATATATATATATATATATATATACATCGTGGATTTCAACACAATAACTGTGTGTGGTACATTTATATAGGCTAAAGTTCAACCTTTATGTTAATGAGGGAGTTGTGATCTGTGACAATACTTGCGATACTATTTTTGGCCTACTTTCTCAATAGAAAGTTTAAATAATGTCAATTTCGGAATAATAATAATTTGTTAAACGTACTCATTCGCTTATTAGAAATGGAATATGTAAGTCAATATTGTGGCAACAGCTGTCATTAGCAGATTCATCTCTATTAGCCATACGGTTCATCAACAGTGATTAATTAGGGTACAATGATTAATTTTAATAACAGCATTTATCTAACACTCGGCATATCGTCTATGAATCAGTCTTGGAATGCTTCCCAGAATTCACGGGGAATGTAAGTGACTGAAACAGACTCACCACCTAGGGTCATTATTTTACTTTGGGGTTCATGTCATGAAAATAAAATGCCAGTGATATTGAGATAGTACGCCCTTTTGAGGATTGTTGCACCCTGAATTTTTTTTAACAGCAAAAGGGGCACGTGTCCTGACCACAGGTTTTAATATCTAGTTGCTGGTTGGCAGCTTGCATGTGTCAGTCAGCCAGCCAGCCAGCCAGCCAGCCAGTCAGTCCTCACAACCTTAGGTTAAAATAGCAGAACAAGCCAACCCATTGTAGAACTCCTATGGTGGTAGGGTAGTCACGTTACCCGCACCCCCTAGTATCCTCCAACCACATGTTCATCAATGGCTGTATGCCCACATACCCAAGACAGGTTGAACCTCCTGTGTTCCCCCCTGGGTAAACACAGCCTGGCTGGCTTAGGGAGCAGAATTCCCCACTCTGGGAACAGGGGATGTTTATGTATGTTAGCTGCCTGCCTGATCTATGTCTGTCTTGCAGCCTGTCAGGGTCTCTGGCTCAGTTACACAGGCCCCCGTCAGGCACCCTAGTCTGGGCATGCCACTTGGGAAGTTGGGAGTCAGCTGGGATGTCAGTGGCCCTGGGAAGAGTGTGGATGGAGTAGGAGTTTGTGTCCCTCTCCCTGTGTTAGGTTGATGGAGAGTCGTTTTGGGATTTAACATTTACGATGGTGAGTTGGTGGTGGCTTGTTTTTGGGTCAGAATGCATTGGCTGAGGAGGACGGGTAGTGGCCATTACTGGTGGGGGGTTCCTCCGGGGTTTAAGAAAGGGTTTGCTGTGCTTGGTGACCTTGTCTTAGTTGCTGTGACGTCCTTCAAAACGTCAACATGACAGTTGAAACTTTGCAGTTGTTCTTAGAGTCATCAAATATGGAACTCTGAGGTAGATGTTCAATGATGTAACTTTATGTGAGAAAGATATAGTTGAGTATTACACTAGATGCACACTTCTGTGTATGCAGGAACTGCAGAACATGGACTCATGTGGTAATCTGTTTTAGTTTAAATATACCATGCATGATTTACGATGGTTATGCAACAACAGGCATACGAACTATAATGATGTAAGTACTGAATATAAAAGGTAACTGTTACATTGGTTTGATGATTATACATTTTGACACTGTTCTGAACTTGTCCATTACAATGCTACTGTAACCTATACATGTATAATTAGGACATGTATGGGATACCTTACATAAATTAAGTTCTTGACATAAACTGATAAAGTAAAGATTATCATACTTGAGTCCACTGCAAAACGTTTGCCTAGACAGACTCGTAAAAATCAGTGACATGTTTGAATTGTGTTGGATTTTATCTAAACATATATATATATATATATATATATATATATATATATATATATATATATATATATATATATATATATATATATATATATATATATATATATAATATATATATATATATATAGTTCACCCTCTAATATCACATTAATTAGACAGTTTCGCTTCAAAACATTTCATATTCATTATCCACTTACACGACAAACTCATTTCTGTTATAGACATCACATTCCTGATTTGAAATACTTCTGAGATTGAATATCTTCAGCCAACTAGTAGAACTATTCTCAATGTTTACGCACTACATAAGACTGTTCAATAATAGTAATTACTAAACAGCCACTGGTCATTCAAGGGTCCTTAGCCCACTACACCTGAAACTATGTGAACTGGTTGGGTCATTCATCGAGTGGTACTTGTTCGCTTTGTGTGAACTAAGGTTGTATTGGCCGGCTCAGGTCAAATGATCATAGTTTAGTGTTGGTTACTTAGCCCTATGGTTCTCTGTCATTGGGTCTGGTGGGGTCAGCCCACAGTTAGACTTCTGGAAATGTTTCACACGAATGTAGTGCATAACGAATATGCAAGTTAGCCGATTTCGATGATTTTATTTGCCAAGAAGTCACTGTATTCTGTCAGCAAGGTTGGATCGTTTGAAATGTTGGACGTTTGGCAGTGAGATGTTGCAGTATGAAGTGGATTAGAAGAGGCATATTTATTTTGGTGGCAACATTTCCGAAACACTATGGTAGGTGTATTAATATCTAAAACTGCCAATTTTTAGGATAAGCACATTTGTAACTTACATGCATGATTAAAACTAAAAGAACTGAACGTCTGTGATTTTGACAGAACTTGTTGCATAGTGTCAGTGGATGTCATGACATTTTAGAATTTGTGATGGCCACATTTTCTTACAATGAACAATCACACAAAATGTTAACTTGGCCACCGATGAGAAACCAACTGTTGTTTATGCCCTTGTGACCTTCAGTTTTTCTCATTCAGTCTGCCGGATCTTATATATAATACGCTTAGTATGACTACATAGGAATATGACAAACAATCTTTGATGTATTAAAAACCTCCCCATGCAATAACAGTTATCTGACAAGCCAGTGGTCGACTGAGTACTCTCAAACAGATAGAGTCTGTCCAACCATCATTGTTCTGTACCTAGTTGTCAGTTGGTCTCTCTTGTGGGTCACCTGTTGTCACGTCTGACAGATTTTTGACAGTGGTGGTGTTTTTTCATTCAAAGCCATAATTCAAACGTACTTGTGTATAATATTATCCTCTGTATTTGATGTGACACTTCATTGTGGTAACCAGACAATTCCCCAAGTGGGCGTAGCTCAAGTTGACAGTTTCATCTATAGCTGTTGGTTTTTGATTTTATTTAGCTTCAGCTGTGTCCTGTGTGTCCTGTCCTGTGTGTCCTGTCCTGTGTGTCCTGTCCTGTGTGTCCTGTCCTGTGTTTATCAACAGTTGACTCAGTATCATAATAATTAATTAAATATGATGCAGGGGGCCCATTGCCAAGGGTAAATTGCCCTGTTGAGTTGTCTAGGGCTGGGGTGATTCAACAGAGGAAAGGTCAGTTGGGTTGAGTAACACGGATAGATTCTTTAGTTCAATGCTGTTAAGGCAGCCGGATGAAATACATGTTTTTGTCTAGGCAGAAACGGGTGTGGTAGAAAGAGACCTAGATCCGTGTATTACAGATGGGCTGGCAATGGGGTATTGGTGTGGGAATGTGGTATGAAACAGGTGGTCAGGCAGTGGTCTCTAGCAGTGTTGATCAGTGCTGTGTACAACATATCAGAAAAAACACTTTAATTGACCCAATGTTAATGTAAGTGGGAATGTAAAAAATTACCCATTCAATATAAAATCTAATTGGTAATGTAAAAGAGAGAGTAATTTACATCAGTACATTCATAGATACGAATGTGTATGTTATGCAACACTGAGCTACAATTACGTAAATAACAGTAACAATAAGAACATTTAAAATAAGGGTCAATGAGACACCCATTAAGGCTAACAGCTAGCCACTCTCACAGAGCCATACATTCATATAATATATATGTATGTATGTATGTATGTATGTATATATACTTATGCGTTAGCGGAGTTGCCCGTCATTGCATGGGAAAAAAGCAGTCACTGCAAGAGCTTATGACTCCTTGCACAATCCAATCATGTTCTGGTAGAACAATGGCAATAAAAACTTCACGCCCACAAAATCAAGTACAACTGCTATTTCATGAAGCATTCATTCGTACCGAACAAAAGAACTTATGTGGATGTTTGACACAGATGACATAACTCAGCACAATCTTAAAAACATCCATGGCTTTGCTAACAATTGTGTGTACTGTTGTTTTGAGAACTTTACATACTGTACGTCAAACGTCTACATAGGTTCCTTCGCAATATCCCCTCACCCAGGGGGAATACTGAACTTTTTTATTGCATGAACCATCCCCATGATATGAGGGAAACTACAGGTTAACATACAGAGTTCTGGTTGTGAATTGTCTCAAACCTCGCCAGAATCGTTGCGCTCGCCTCTGGAGGACGGAAGGGGCCAGGCTGTCTGTCTGCTTTTGATAGACCAAGACATTGACTATTTGATAGACAGAGAACTCAGTACACTACTACTTAGTGAGGCCACTGATCCGCCCTCTTTGTCTACATGGTCCTGCCTAGTTATGTCAGTCAAGTGACAATGTCTCTCTGAACTACTATGTGACATCCCTGTAACTACAGTCTGTAAACATGTGCAGTGAATTCTTGGCAAGTGCAACGTAGATCAATAATTATTTTATACATGCTGTGAAATCACAGCGATTACAACCAGTTATGTATAAAAGTATGTACCAATACCATTGCTCTTGGATTTGTCTGATCCTATTTTTTTAGACTGCAGGGAGAAAACAATGTTTATGATTTCCATTCGGTAGTTAATCATTCAGAAATAATGCAGTGTTTCTAGTGGTTCTGTTCTGATTAATTGAAAAATTTAACTGTTTAAAAGTATGACTGGTCAAGAAATGACTGGTCAAAAATATAACTGGGTAAAAATATAATTGGTTGAAATATAATTGGTTAAAGTTATAGTTGGTTAAACTATAACGCTCTGGTTAAAATATAATTGGTGAAACATAAAAGTATTTTGAGGGGTATAACTATTCACCAGTGGTTGTGGTATACCCAGAAACCATTGGATAGGAGAATGACCTATGAAGTTGTAGCTATTACTAGCCAGCCCTGCCAGTGTAGCAGGAGACTGTTGAATGCATGTGTAGCTATGCCAGCCCTGCCAGTGTAGCAGGAGAATGTTCAATGCATGTGTAGCTATGCCAGCCCTGCCAGTGTAGCAGGATACTGTTGAATGCATGTGTAGCTATGCCAGCCATGCCAGTGTAGCAGGAGACTGTTGAATGCATGTGTAGCTATGCCAGCCCTGCCAGTGTAGCAGGATACTGTTGAATGCATGTGTAGCTATGCCAGCCATGCCAGTGTAGCAGGAGACTGTTGAATGCATGTGTAGCTATGCCAGCCATGCCAGTGTAGCAGGAGACTGTTGAATGCATGTGTAGCTATGCCAGCCCTGCCAGTGTAGCAGGATACTGTTGAATGCATGTGTAGCTATGCCAGCCATGCCAGTGTAGCAGGAGACTGTTGAATGCATGTGTAGCTATGCCAGCCATGCCAGTGTAGCAGGAGACTGTTGAATGCATGTGTAGCTATGCCAGCCATGCCAGTGTAGCAGGAGACTGTTGAATGCATGTGTAGCTATGCCAGCCATGCCAGTGTAGCAGGAGACTGTTGAATGCATGTGTAGCTATGCCAGCCATGCCAGTGTAGCAGGAGACTGTTGAATGCATGTGTAGCTATGCCAGCCATGCCAGTGTTGACAGATCTGTGTGTCTGTGTCCTAAAAGGAGACATTCCTCCAAGTACTCCTACTGGCTTGACCTAGAATCACTGATGTGTCAACTATCTGTTAGTGACATATTGGATAGATTTAATGGCCAGCACATGGTGAATCATGCAACTAGAGTAATCCGGTCCACCCAGAGGTGTTTGTGGCATGTTGAGAAGATTTTAATGGCCATGAATCCATAAATAGCCATGTCTGTGGAACTAACTAATAGCAGCTCTTCATTTTTAGATGTAGAGCACTGATTTTGAGATCTGGCAAATATGTTTAAGTATTATTAATAATAAAATCTTTATACGAACTTAAACTATAGTCATTACTAGTAAAATAGATGTTGAATTACTATTTTTGATATGTGCGATACTTTTGTGTTTACTATTAGTACAATTATTATAATTTTATAACTGATATCGTTTTGGTAAAAAGTTGATTTGTTAGTACAACGTATGTGGCTTGGTTAGTTGAAGAAAAGAAAATTGGGACACTTTTGTTTTTGTTTCAAGAGTGTACAATTAAAGTTGATTGATAACTTCCTTTACTATGAGGTAGATAGCGCAATTCAAAAGATGATTTAATATACAAAATGTACATTTATGCAATTATTTATACTATAGAAATTTTCAAAAAACATATTGGCAGTTTTACTGTAACTTTGTAACAGTTATTTTTGGGGTCAGACTGAGGCTGGTTAGCTCCTCACTTGAAATAAATTTAAAAAACATAAGGGAAGGGATTTAACTCTCAGTTTAGATGTTAATTGAGGTTTTAAACTAGTTTTTGATGATACACATGACCACATAAGTAAATAAATTAAAAGTCTCGCTTGTGGGCAGCTTAATAATAATAATAATAATAATAATAAATTATTTATTTACACCAAAATCCTCGGTATCCAAGCTCAGAGGTTCATCAAAACAAAAAGGTTAATCAATCTAAAAATTGGTAGCCAAAATTAGTCTTCAACAGAACTATTGATGACAAGATCTTGTAACACATTTGATCAACCTCCAGTCACCAGACAGTTCCATCACGTGCCTGACAGGTGTCCAGGCCTTCTCCTGCAAGACAGTTCTTAGAATTGCTCCAGTAGTAACCTAATGGGAACATTGTGGGACAACAGTTGTCTGAAGCCCTGTGGGCTAACTCATCCCCCTGTGGGAGAACTCATCCCACTGGCCTCGTGACCTACTTGAGATTGTGTATTTGTGGTGGGAATCTTACTGGAATCTTTAGATATATTGATCACTGAAGATAATTGCATGTCTTCAGTATAATGTCGGAAGATTTTATCTGTTGGTTATAGATATCTGTTTTTGATGCCTTTGTCCAATGTCCGCTGGTGCTTATGACACATTAAGTTGTTAACGTTTGCATAATCAGTAAAGGGACCGGCAGAAAGGCCAGCTATGCAACTACTAGCTAAATCTAGCAGTAACTTGGACCAGTGTTGTGAATGATCTGGACATAGCTAGTATGAGTCTGCAGCAAATAGCATCATGATCTGATTGATTGATTGATTGATTGATTGATTGATCGATCGATCGATCGATCGATCGATAATTCTATTTTGTTGAAATTGTTACTTTTAGTCAGGGCCAAGTCCAGTTATACAAAATCAAATCAATTGCAATTACTTTTAATTTTTCATATAAATTGTAATTACACCTGTACATTTTCAAATGCAGTTACACAGATTCACTAAAAAAATGTAATGTGTTATGTGGGACCAACTTTCCAATGCAATTATACCAGTTCTTTACAATTACAGATGTAGACCAACAGTTTATTTCTAAAAGTTTATATTCATGATCTAGACCAACAGATTATTTATAAAAGTTTATATTCATGATTGTGTAAGCAGGTGGTATAATCAAGTCTTGATCTTCAACTTATGTAAGACAGCACTTTTGATAGTTTGTTCAGGTAAAATATGCGACATAAAAAATACTGTAATTAATTGTAATTGGTGTAATTGTTGCAATTACACAAAATAAATCAATTGCAGTTGCTGTTATGGCTTTATTATAAAACAGAATGAATTATAATTACAAAAATGTGTAGCATTTTGCCTATAATCAGTTACAATTACAGATCCAACCAAGCTTCCAGTAGCTAATAGCCAAAATTGGACCATTGAGTTTACAGCTCTGGAGTAAGCTATTTCTGGCAGTTTTAAGTGGTGACTCAGAAATAGCTGCCTGCTTGTGAAGTCTGCACTGGGAGATATTGTTTCCATGGAAACTAAGATGCAGAAGTCAGTCTATGGTAATTTGGACTAGAAATTAAGCCTGTGGATCTAAAGGTTAATGTTATCATTTGCATTAGGTTGTCTGTCATTATTGTGTGTCAACCAGCTAAGACTGACAATGTGTAAGGTTAATATTGATACTCAGATATGAAGTATTAGTCTTGTAGCAAAACAACTACATCAGTGTCAGTAAGCCAGCCAGTCAGCCAGCCAGCCAACCAGCCAGCCAGCCAGTGGATTTATTTAGACACTGAAATGATATATAATACTTATGAAAGGGGCGAACCATGCATAGAGAACAAATTCTCGAAGAATTAAAGTCTTCTTGTCCAAATACTATCTGGAGTATACTGCTTTGGATGGTAATGTTGTTAAGTATTTTAAACAATATAATAAATAAATAAGTTAAATAACAGTAAATAAGCATGTTTCAATCTTGTTTTGTTGTTAACATTATTTAGATGTTCTGCTTATGTACGATTACATTTGTAAGTATTCTGGGCTCACTTCCATTGTCAACTGTATCTTTTGTTAGGTCAGCCAGGCTTCCATATGGCAAGGGTAACTTTATCACCCTGCCCCAGGCTTGTCCATCCTCTCACCCTAATCACCTATAATCACTTTCACACCAACACAAAGGATTGGTCAGTTTCAGCCATATGTAGCCCTGCCTCTGCTCAGTATTGTTCCTCTGAACCCCTCAGGGCATTGCTGCCCAACCCCTCAGGAAATGTGGGCTTCATAAGGGCTGTGGAGAACAGATGGGGTGGTGGTAATTACAGTCACTGAACATAAGTGTAAATTATCTTATTCTGTGTTTCTTGTCTGTATTCACAATAGTTGTTGAGGCAGAAATACACATGGAATATTTTGGAAACCAGACTGATTTGTGTCATGGAAGGTTTGTCTAATGCTTAATTATTAAATTACACAATGAATATGTTTTGTCGACAAATGAAGAAAAACTCTTCTTTACTCCCAAGTTCCCACTGTTTTACTACTTTTATTGTAATATTTCAGTTACAACTCTTAGGCATTTTTATTCAATAATTTAATTGACAAAGCAGATATTTTTATTTTTGTTCCCGTCATCACTATAATTATATTATAAGAAAGTATGAACTACTTTACAAATAAAAAGTTACTAATGTAAAATTATATTTTAGATTATATTGTAGCCTACACAAGACAATGCTAGGTACATTTCCAATCAGGCATTGTAGGGCCATGGGACAGTGGAGCTGTAGGATATCCAATTATGTCCAAGCAAACTGACCAGTAATCAACCTCCCCATGGGTCAGATAGCTCAAGTGCCCTTTACTGACCATCTGGACTGTCCAGTAATTGTTCCAGGGACACCTCTTTGGCAGACACAAAGAGCCTTTGTCACCATCAGGCAATATAGGACAGGAAGGACTTTGGGATGAAACATTTTGTTTGTCTGGTATGGTACCCAGAAGTCATTGGGGCAGGCAGTGAGACATCAGCGCACAAAAGTTCCGTGATAGCAAATATGTCCTTATTATATTTATTGCAATATCTGGTTCTCTGGATTGCTTGACAGAAACATGGCAGACCAAAAACCATCTCAATTTCTCTGTGAAGTGTTCAGCCATGCCAACATTATTTCCCAAAAGTTGTGCATTCACATAGTTTCACCAGGTACTCATTTATACATTGGGGTCAATTGGACAAGCAGCTTAAGATAATTAAATTACCAGACTTCGAAATGTGATATTTCAGACACATTCCTAGCACAGATGCTCTGGTTTAAGCAAAAGCTGGTGTGTTTCTTAGATGCGCATAACCCAGAAAACAGTTTTCATCCCATGTAAAAATAAAATGGAAGAACTCATGCAAAGCCATAAAGAGTATACCTAGCAATGGACCAAGCAAGCTATACCATATGTATTGGTGGTATGTCAATGCATCAGGGGATTTTTATGTCGCCCCAGCCAGTACTTCATTCATGGCTTAGTAATGGTGCAGTGCTCTTGTAAAAACTACAACCATCTCAGCTGTTGGATTAATCCGAATATCTCTGAGGGAAGATTTGCTGAGGAACCTGTCGGCTGTCAATCATAGCCAGTCCCAGGTTGCCATTTACGTACCCATCCCCTGACGGATCCTTCGCATTTGTGGTTAGGCCATTTTTTCTTGGTCTTCTACTGCTTCCGTTTCTCCCAGTTGATTCTTACAGGATTCCCAATCCCCTTTCCCGTGTCTGGCTTTTAAATCAGTTAATTCATAAATTGCTGAGTTGGTTGGTTGGTTATAAAAATAGTTGCAATCAAAAGTGATATCAACTCATTCTTTTGATTTATAGATCTTCATTATATATTAATTTCCTCAATGTGTCACCTATTTTTGAAGGAAAGGTGAAAACTTCCACTCCAGCATGGCCAATCGCCTACTCTACCATTATGATTATGAACATTAAATTGAAAACACAACACATCAAGTTTGGCCTGAATGCTGCCCACGCCAAAATTTATGTTGAAAAATAATCAGAAAAAGGTAAATAATAGTTTATGATTTTTTGCCGACATATTTTGTTGTTTTATTGCAATGATTCTTTTATTAATTCAAATGCTATCAACATTGTATGCATTCTAATGTACCTCATTTGATGCTGAATAGGACTTCTGAAAATTAAAGACGGAGAAGAAATGGCAGCTGAAATTACTGCATTTTGTAAGGTTGTTTGTTAATATAATATATATTGATTCCATACAGCAAATGCAAAATGAATGTATGACTTATCAAGTATATATATATATATATATATATATATATATATATATATATATATATATATATATATATATATATATATATATATATATATGAGTCTAATGTATCATATATGTAAATTTAAGATACAACAGTTTTTTCTTTGTTATTGACTACCAGAGATATTGATTCCCTGTATGAAAGCCATGTGTATTCCTGCACATAAATGTGACCTGGGTGATAAAACTGTGACCTCAGGAAATGTAGATAAGACTTGACCTAGATTGATTCCAGACACTTCAGACACTGTGTGCATTGGAGTTAGTTATAAACATTGATACAGTTAATATTGGATGTGCATAGCACCAGTTTAAACCCAACAATGTCTGTGTAACAAATACTGATCCATTCTAGAGGAATGTTGGGTTTACTACTCCAGAAGTGTGTGTACCAAAATTATATTTTCCCTTCTGTCCTGGGTGTCGCACAGGGCAGAGACTATCACAAGCCACCTTCCTCTGTCCTGAGCCATGACAGCCATCTGATCTTGTCTAATGTTTCAAGGTGTGCACCCTTTCCCTCTCATCAGAAGGTTATTTTCAGGGTTTCTTTACGCCTTCCCAAATGATGATGCAGTTTAAAAAAATTAATCTTTTAATAACTTTATAGTTTATTCAACTATATATTTATTAATTTGTATATATGCCAACAGCAGGTAATAGGGTGATTTTGATATGTTTCTTTTGTACAGCAATTACAACATGACTGAATACTTTCCAGATAAGTTTATTTGGTGTTTGAATGAACAGGTCTACTAGTAATGAAATTAAATAAAGTGCATTGAATGGTCCCGAAGATCAGATATTGTTATATATATATATATATATATGTTATAGCATAACTAAATTTATCATAAAATCTCACTCCATTCTCAACTGATTTAGCCTATTACGAATCCAGTTTGTTGATGTCCAGATATATAGTGTGTAAATACTTTAAGTGATATCCACAGTCGATTTAATAAAACAATGTATATTTTTGTTCAAATCATCGAAAGAATTTAATTTAGTCGTTAGATCAGGTAAGGCCCAAAATAGTGGATGTCCAAAACATTGTAGACTTCCATCCTCTTGCCAATCACATAAAAAAAGTGAAAACATTTCACCAAGGGCATTTTTTTTTAGTTTTCAGCGTATCCATGTTAGCACAAATGAGCTAGCACGTCGTAGTAGATACTAGGTAGGTTTGATTTCTTGCAAAATGGATTTGAAATGAGACCAGCAAAAATCCAATTGACAACCAACCTTTAATACAACCAGCCACACTTGATTAGTCATTAGTGGGTCTGGACATTGCTCCACAGTAAGAAGCCTGTGTTCCTGGCTGAAGTAAACAGTAATCAGCTGTAGTCATTAATGGTGTGTGTGATTACTAGAAAGACATGACAGGAGTAATGAGTGCACAGCTTCAAAGGAAGAGTTATTCTGGATCAGCATGGACTGTCATATGTATTATTCTCTGCTGATGTCATTATTACATCTGGTCATGTTAACCCTTTAATTTTCCACGAGAATACAGCCTGGCCACAGCCTGTTGTTCTAAGGCATACATACATGTTCTATTTTTCTATGATGTAATCTTTTTAATATAACGCCAGATCGAGGATTATTTGGGTGCTTCACAGCATTAAGAACATAGTCTAGAATAATTGTAGACCATGTTCTTAATGTTTAAATATTCATACAACATTCAAAGTAGAAACAATTTGCAATAAATACAGCCAACTATCACATTGGAAAGAAATGAATCTTTAGTCTAGACTTTACAAAATCTTACTATTGGTTGGTTTTTTTAATTTCAACATATTCCTTCTTGGGCCATATAATTGAGCAGGTAGTCGTGGTACCTGTATCGATAACTGAATTGTCACTACTAAGCCAATCAGTGAATGTTTGTATTTTATGTTTAAAACCAGTAATCTTCTTGATAGTTAACTGCTAGCTTTGCTATTTTGGATCACATCACCAGCCATTTCCAGGTGGCACCACCTCACCTTTATGAAGATAAATTGCTCTAAGGAATGTGGGGGGGATGATTCTTAGGTCAGACCAAAAATGTGTTTGGTTTCCAAAACCTACATGAAAATACAGAGCTCGTGTGAACTTTTTTTTAGCAAAATACAGATAGAATTAACCTACTAAATGTATGTGTAGACATGTTTCCAAGTTCAAAAACACTGCCTGGTGCTAAGTAAGTTACTTTGAAATACCAGTTTATGCCTTCCATATGTGCGCCTAAAATATAAGAACACATTAGAAGGGATTGCCTTAGTTACTTTGGCTTCTTTCAGTAAGTTACCAGAAACAAACATTGCTTTCATGTGGCCTAGGTAATCGGAAATGACCCTCTAAGAGGGTGTTGCTTTCAGTCATGTGAAGCTCTGGCCGTGTCTTGTTACCCATGCTGTTGTAGTTGTTTCATCTTCCAATAGAAAAACAAATCTAATAAATAAAGGTGGTTTTGACAGAAGACTATTGTCTGTAGCAAATTAATGCTCATGCCATAAATTGTTCATGCTATAAACCTTGCCAAAGCAGTAACATGTAGTGTACATAATATTATTAAAATAACTGTCATAATTGATTCATATTTATTAACTTCACAAGATGAATACACTAGTATCTTTGGACGTAGACAACAATATTTTTGTTTATAATGTAGATCACATTTGATATTAATTGATAATCAAACATATTGCTTTAGTGAAAGTAATTTTGGAATTTTATATATATACACAGCTTTTCAGCATATATGGGCTATGCAAAAATTGACAAGCTAATGTAGAAAATTGCTACCAATGTTCATAAATCTTGCTTTGCACAAAGCCATTTGTCTCTCTAAAATATGACACTTAAAATTAATTTTAATATCTGGTTATTTGCCTATATCATTGCCAATCAGATGTTGCTCTTTTTGAAAGCAGATGGCCAAACACATCAACAATTTATCTGTTTCTGCCAGAAGTTGAGTCATTAGTAAATTGTCATATACTTTATTCAGCGGATAATGTAATTTCTCAACCAAGTTGTTTTATGGTTCAATTCTCATGCTGTCATTCAAAGCCTTTTTTGGTTGCCTCGGTTCACTCGGCTGTGAAAATGAGGACATCGTAGTCGCCAATAAACTGGTGAAATCATATGAACAAACAACTTTTGTTCAATGCTGTGTGGCTGAATACTTCCCAAAGAAGAGGTCACGTTTGTGTTGAATGCATAGGTCTACCAACGGTGAAGTTCCACAGCACTTTGATCGGTTCCAAGGACAAAACCCTGTGTTCTATTTATCACACATTTGTTCTTGACACAAACTTAGCCAGACACAAACGTAGCCAGCTGCGGAGCAGTTAACTTTGCCAACTTGGGTGTTTTATTTTTTTCTGCCAGAAGCCCGTCTTGGCAGAGTACCAGTAGATTGAGTCACACCACAAAGTTGTTGGGTATGTTTAAGGGTCTAGGGTTAAGGTTGTAGCTACCGTTTTTTAGCTTGCAGGGGTGCCTTGAATTGTGTTGGCTGGCACAGTAACTGAAGTATGAAACCAGACAAAGCATTGTTTACCAGAACTTTGTCAAACAGCTGGGTTGAGAAGAAGCAACTTAAGATTTATTGTCACATTTTGACTCATCTTTGTGGTATACACATGTATGGTTAATAGTAAAATTTTACAAAGTTCTGTTTTTCAAAAGTCGCTGACCCATGTAATGGGCATTATTGGATATAAATGTGCCACATAGCGTTTGTCTGCATTAAATATTTCCTTAACACTGTCATGACACAGTGACATTTCATGATTCCAAGATCTTGACACCATCATGACACAGTGACATTAGATGACGCCAACATTTTGACATAGTCATCACACATCACTTGCACTCATTTGCAGACATTTTCGTTTCTGTCAAGTAAAATTAAGAAAGTAAACGCAGGCCTTAGAACAGTAAGTTATACACGTATGTATTAATTTGTATGGCACAATGTAGGCTATTATTTATTTGTGGATACTTAATGTTGACATTCTTTGTACGTAAAAATAGCGCACTAAGCAGTATTTATTACATAGAGATTTGTGGTAGATTTGTACAAAGGAAGTCTGGTTGGTTGGTTAATGATGCTGTGGAGCTGACTTTTAAACAGAGGAAGTGGTTTGCCATGACTAATGATACTCCACCATGCCTCATCCTTACCTAAACTTTGTTCTGGTAATGTGCATTATCAGGTATGTGAAGAATATTGGACCGCCCCACTACCCCCACCATGCACATACATGTAATTACTGCTGACATAGTTTCTAGTTATGCGTGGGTGATTATCATTGAATGATGCGATTATCATATGAAGGATGTGATTATTGTTGAAGGATCACTTGTGTTATGCCACATTGCACAGCTGATGACAGGGCTTCATTATGGCATTGTTGTCACTGTGTCTGTGGCATTACTTGGGCACAGATGGCAATTATTTCTCCATCATAAGTACATTACTGGCTGGTCAATGCAGTAGCCTGGCTTAGTTCCAGTCAGTGGCCAGCAAGACAGGATAATGGACATTGTCTGAGGCTGTGCAGATTTGTCAAACTGGGAAAGTGTACGCTATATTTTACCTCATGTCCTCTAGAAGGATAGCAGAACTAGAGGACATGAGGTAAAATTAGTAAAGGATCAATGTAGATTGGACATCAGGAAGCACTCGTTCTCACAGAGGACAATAAATGAATGGAACAAATTGTCTACAGACTGTGTAACTGCTAGTAGCGTGAATATGTTTAAAAACAAGGTTGACACATATCTCAGGAGGGCGGGTTATAAGTAGATGAACATTGTTGGACTCTCGATAAGCCAATGGCTTCCTTGTCCACTTGCCATCTGGGCCTTTGGCTTGGATGGCAAATCTTGTTAAATCTTGTTAAATATATATATATATATATATATATATATATATATATATATTATATATATATATATATATATATATATATATATATATATATATATATCATTGTTGTTTTTCCTGTTGAAATCAGTGCTTAAGGTCTGCCAAGCAGTTCCACACAGTGCATGCAATTAGGATTCAGTCTTAAATAAATGTGTCTAGTGCTGGAAACAAACAAACAAACAAATCAGGTACCATTGCAGTTTGGATGTAGTAGTGAATGGGTTCAGGCCACAATATTTGCACATCTTTTGCATAATATTATGCATGCACATATGCATGCATGCACTAACACATGCACACACACACATCCTCACACACACACAGAGATACAAGTGCATTCGCATGCACATGGCGCCGGCCGCACGCACGCACATGCACGTACACACACGCAGTCACACACACGCACGCACACGCGCACGCACACACATGCACACACACACGTTTTCGACTACCTACCATTCTGCTAAATGCTAAGTAAGTTCGCAAGTTGTATCCAAATTTTACTAAACAACTGGACGGGCTGCGGAACTATAATTTGAAAAGTGACAAACACCAACCCATTGAGGCTGAGCGCCAGAATGACTGCGGCCATTGTGAATGGGTGGACAGCAGTCAGCGAGTGGATTAATAAATTGTGGTCTATAATGACTATGGGATGTTTCTAATTCGAGTGAGAATGGTGGGTTGACTCCATACCACCAATCATTGTCTGGTTCAGCAGTGGGTAGATGGCACTTCATTGGCTCAGTTGTGACAGTGGTTTATCTGTGAATGGACCAGAGTTCTAGGCATGCATGTCTACAGCCCATCAGGCACCATTAGTCAGTAGTAATGGATCCATAATTTAGACCACATCAGAAGTTGTGACAGTCAGAATCAATTACATACCAGCCAGCCAGCCAGCCAGCCAGACATTGGAAACTAGTGTACCAGAAGAGGGGTTAGGTCACTATTTTACCTCCATGTCAGTGGTGAAGAAATATTACCCACGAATTTGAGGTTGCACCAGTTTGGGGATTTGTTTACCGTAACAAACATTTTGAACAAGGAAGTGCAAATGTTTGAGGTCTGCCATGCGTAGGCACAGATACTACCACAGAAGTCTACATAACAGCTATTATGCTTCTTTTTTGAAGCTGCTGGGAGGGTTTACAAGATGTAATTACATTAAGAACCGAGGGTGCGACTCTGGGAATTGAACTTACTGAAGTGATAGTTCTAATGGCAGGATCCAAGCAAATTGTGACGGATCACCTCAGAGTTGAAAACAACAGTGATTTCTTCAAACAGGAAATACTTGTCTCGCAGGTGTCAGCGTGTAGGTGCATAATCTGTCTACGTGTGAATACAACTAGGAAAATAAATGACCTCTACCTTGTTGGACATTTCCTGTATTATGTTTCAAACATTTTAGTAGATGTCTATAAAATAACTTGTGTTACACCGTAAGTGTACACACATCATTTTGTATTGTAAAATTATATCGTAGGTTATACACATACGTTTAAATATTTATTTCATTTATAGTGTTGGGATAGATATATTTAATGATATTTTTGTTTTAGAAGAAGATACCTGATTCAGATGGTATATTTTTTCTTCAGGAGTGTTTGTTGGCTGCAGGAAGAAGTTTATATTTCCTGTTGTATTTTATATTTAAGCTGGATTTCACTGGAAATAGAAGTGTTGAATGTTTTAATTTATCAAATGTTTTTTTATCAATTATTACTTTTTCACATTTTTTCACATTTAGTTTAAAGTTACTGCCAAACTTTGAGTCATGCAGTTTTTATATCAACATAATCTGTTTCCAAAGAGAACTTTTTTTAGTGAAACCTCCGATCTTTCCCCTGCAGTATCTTGTAATTTCAACAGCAGATCATTATTACATAATGAGCACATGTCTAAATTTAGGATGGAAATATGATTAGTGATACATCTGATAAGGTTTAGGAAATTCTGGTTTCCGCTGGGTGGAGTCTGATAAAGATTATGGTCGATTTATCTTTCTTCATTTCCCAGCAGCTTCACGATCATCTTCATCGTCCTGATTCTGAATACCTTACAAAGAAGTAGTACAACAAACACCTCTGGAAATAATCTCGCTGGATGCACATAATAATATACTCGTTATTATCATGTAGAGCGCCAGACTGTCACCGAGAGGACGGGTCAGAGTGCATCTACTGCTGTTTTCAAAATGTACACAATTTTATTCTCTGTGTCTTTCTGGTGAGTCGCTAAAAGCTGTAGGTCCCTTCTACCCAGTGTCTGTGCCACAGGAAGTAAAATATCTCACATAGTGGGTAAATCCTGGTAAATACCCCTCCCTCCTTCCCTCCCCTCCCTCTCTCCCTCCCTCTCTCCCTCTCTCTCCCTTCCTGTCCTGGACTCACAGAGTGGTGGCCTCTATTTCTAATCTACCAATGATGGGAGTACACTCAGCTTGACTATACCCTAGTCACATTACATTGTGACTAACACATATTACATTGTGACAAACACGCATTACATTGTGACTTACACATATTACATGATTGTGACTAATACACATTACATTGTGACTTACACATATTACATTGTGACAAACATGCATTACATTGTGACTTACACATATTACATTGTGACTAATACACATTACATTGTGACTAATACACATTACATTGTGACTAATACACATTACATTGTGACTTACACATATTACATTGTGACAAATACACATTACATTGTGACTTACACATATTACATTGTGACAAACACACATTACATTGTGACTTACACATTACATTGTGACTAATACACATTACATTGTGACTTATACATATTACATTGTGACTAATACACATTACATTGTGACTTACACCTATTACATTGTGACAAACACGTTTTACATTGTAACTTACATGTAATGGAAGAAGTGGTGCTAAGATAATTAGAAGGGAAGTGATCTGGGAAGTGAGTTGGAGTCCAGTCATCTTGTGGGAAGCTACTGTTACAATCCCACATGTTTCCTGGTGTGTATCCCTGGGGTTGTGTCATCAGCCACTATGATCTAACCCAGCAGGGAAGCCAGGAAACTCCAGGGAGCTGTCCAGGAATACACATGGCTCATTTAACAAGCCCAGTAGGTGTATAGCCTGTTCCTGGTGCAAGGCTAATGGTTCCACATGTTTCTTTAGGCTCCTTCAATCCAGTTGTTTCCCCTGTTCCCAATGATAGGAAATGAGGCGTGGGTGGACAGTGATGTTGTCAGTGAGTTTCTATCCTTCCTGCCTCCCAATTTCATTCTTCCCATCTTTCTCTCTCTCTCTCTCTCTCTCTCTCCTTTCTCCCATCCATCTGTCCGTCTGCCTGCCTGTGTCTGGCTGGCTGTCTCTCCCATCCCTCTCTCCCTCCCTCTCTCCCCTCCCTCTTTCCCCCACTCCCGTCCACTGCCTCTCTCCACCCTCCCCTCCCTCCCTCCCTCTCTCCCTTCCACACTCTCTCCATCTACCTCTCCCCCTTTCCCACCTCCCTCCATCACTCTCTCCCCTGCCACTCTCCCTCCTTCCCCATCTCCCTCCCTCTCTCCCCTCCCTCTCTCCCTCCCTCTTTCTCTTCCTCACTCTCTACCTCCACCTCTCCCCTTTCCCACCTCTCCCTCACCCTCCTACTCCCCCCCCTCTCTCCCTTCCCCTCCCACTCATTTCTCTATCTCCCCTCCCTTTCTCCTCTCTCCTTCCATCTCTGTCTCTCCATGTCTAGCAGGAACTAGCCACTGACACACAGCCAGGTGTGTTAACAGCCAAATGCTGACACGTCTTTGCTTCATCAACATGTGTTAAGTGAAGTGTGTTGATCTCGCTGGCATTCGACTAGGTTCATAAAACACATTTTTGCCTCATTCAGTCAACCTGCAGTGTTCAGTCTGTCCCATGGCTGCAGTAACTTCCCCTGGAACTACTGCTAACCACCCATGGTATGTAGCTAGTTAAATATTACTTACTACATCAGTAGCTACTTGGTAACTGCAGCAATAATTGATCCTAAACACCACCATCATGGATCTCTATGATCTCATTTACAGCTGATGGAGCAGAAGGGATTGTTCATTGATCCTATCACTAGTTCAGTCTGGGCTGTCTGGCTCCCATCTCCGTGATTATATCCCCCTGATAGCTTGCAGTCCCAGGATGTCAGTCTAGGGATTTAGACTGATGGGGTAAAAGACCCCTGAGAGAAATTTGAGTCGGCTGGACATCCGACTACCAGGAAAATATACCAGTGTTTCTGGGTCCTTTTTGCTGTAGGGTTGTTGGTTGTCTGTGTCATGTTTGGTCAAGTCGTAGCTGACCTATGGTGAATCACATGGTCAGCTTCCTCCAGCCATCTTGATCCTGCACATCCTCTCGGTTGAGCCAGTGACTGGCCAGTTGAATCCTCTATTTGGTCAATCCAACATGAGCTAGGGCTTCCCTTATTCCCGTTCTTCCACCATACCCAACACCTATGAATTTTCAAGGCCTGCTCACGCTGTGTGTTCGAAGCATAACAAATTCTCCTCTTTCGTATAGCGCCTGAACACTTGCCATTTTTTTCACTGAATTTTTACCTTGACCCAGTAAAAAAATAATCTAAAAGTTTGATGATTTCACCAAAACTAAATGACAAATTTGTTTAAACATGCTAGCATGTAGTTACTTTATCGTAGTGGAAACTAGATAGGTACAATTTTTCATTAAGCGAGTCTGAAATGGGAGCGAAAAAAATTGGATTGAGGAGGGATACCAACTTGAAATGTTCTTTTTGTGAGTTTGACCAAACAGAATATCATACTATGACAACGACGAGTAGACATCCAGAAACTTATTGATTTTTACAACAATTTTTCTGCAATAACAGAACAGCTGTCGCGAGCGCTAGTTGTCTATATTTGCTGAAACCTCAGAATGTCGACATTCCACGGTTTCTCTAATGGATCGACAAATTGGACTCAATCCCACGCCTCCGTTCTGGGTGCAAACTTCCGAGTGGGAGGCATATAGGGCAGACCACAGCTAGACTCAGAATGTATTTGTTTGGACTAGATGTGTACGTTCAGACCACCGCCCAAACGAAACAATAGGTTTTAAAGTTTTAAAGGTTTTACTAAAAGAGTGCATACGTTTGATCATTAGATCGGATGCCATAGTATATAGAAGCGCAGCTAGTTTGGTCTGGTTTCGCCAACTGGGTCCAGTCAAAAATGATTAAATAATTTGTTTGATGATTTCATCAAAACTAAATTTAATACATTTGCATAAACGAGCTAGCAAGTCAGTGGATACTATCTACATTAATTTTTTTTATTTTTTAAACACCCCAGCCACAATACTGCCCAAGAGCTGTCTGGGCTACTAATTGAATGTATTCAGACATTTGCCAGTCTCTAATAGCTGATATTACAGTCGTCCTATAAATACGACCACAAATGTAATCAACAGCACTGTCCAGGAAATATTTCAGCACTCACAGTTTCAAATGTCTACACAGTACAGGTTGTTGCCCCTAGGTGGAGAATCTGATAGGGTGTCTGGGGCTAGTATTCAGCTGTGTCATATCTCTTTGTAAGCAGCTTCCTCTTTTCCTTCCTTATTTTTCATATTTGGTATCGCTCTTAAAAGCATAAGAGTTAAACAAAGCTCTCCCTCCCTCCCTCCCTCCCTAACATCTCAGATAATCTAGAGTCGATCTCATCATGCCATTTTTTTCATGATAACCAAAATTTTATTAATCTTGTTTCCGTAGTAGATATTTCCTAAAGATCACACTTTTTTTGCAGTTAAATTTTTTTTACAGCAGTGTAATTACTGACCTGGCATTTCAGTTTAAAATAAGCAAACGCGATATGTGCCACACTGAAAGTACAATTCTACTGGCATGAAATAATAAACTGTCTGGATGTTGCCTTCAAAGGGCTGCAGCTTGTAACTTATTTATTGATACAACTTAGCCAACTCCCTCCCTCTCTCTCTCTGCCTTTTGTCTCTGCTAAATTATGAATAGATTTTACCTTATGCCTGTGGTGAAGCCATGGTTAGTATTTTGTGTGGCGAGAAAGTAGCTTCAACAAAATTGATCTGACATCAAACATTGATGTCAGAAAGGCACTTATGTAATTTCGGAGTCGAAACAATGACGATGCTGATAACAACGGACACTCTGACAAATCCCCAGTGCTCAGCACCCGATACTGTCACTGTGCCAGATTGTTGGAAATTGACGTTGTCATAGCAACATGGGAGATTACTACTGAAAATGGTTTACGTATATATATATATACATATATATATATATATATATGTACATACATCTGTATGTAATACTAGTAGCTTGTTTTTTGTTAGATTTCCATTTTATATTCATTTCATAGTTTACTGGAAATTGTAATAACAAGTTTCTGCAGTTGTTTGCAACAAAAAGTAAATACCATATCCAACCTAATAAGTGTACAGTATTCAACGTAATAAGTGTACAATATTCAACCTAATAAGTATAATATTCAACCTAATAAGTGTACAATATTCAACCTAATAAGTGTACAGTATTCAACCTAATAAGTGTACAATATGCTTGGATAAAACGGGCGATGGAAACATGTCATCGAATCTGTTCTTATAAGCGTACACCAAAATTATTTTCTTTAGACAATAAGGTAACTGTTTAACACTAGTGATTTAATTTGGCGACTAATGCAGAACAACTGAAAAGTGTTGCCAACTGTTTAACACCAGATGGCGACACTTTTCAGTTGTTCCACACTAATCAAATTATAATAATTATTAATCCTGCTGATTAAAAAAGGGGTGTATGCTAATTAGGGCATGTGTGCTTAATATGTCGAATATGGTATGCTATCTTTAGCATGTGATCATATAGTGTTTTTCTATGTAAGACATGAAGCGCCTGCCTAGCACTGAGTGTGATTGGAATGATCAATACATTGGCCTTCCCCTTGTCTAGGCAGTGAATGTTCTGTTTCACATTGTGATTGTGTTTTCATGTATACATATAACTATTTGCAGTTAACTCCTCTTTATGGAGCACTATAATGAAATTGTGTTGCAAGAAATTTATATTTTTGTAGGTGAATAGGTGAACTTTATGTTTGTATTAATGGTTTTAATTTTTTGAAGATTTTCACAGGTTTTGTAATTTCTTTTGACACCATATATGAGATAAATTTGCAAAATCCAGAAATGTGTGATTCACAAACCAAGTCAGCCAAACACATCTAAACATTTTAACAACCAAAATTGTTTAATTTGGCTCCTAACCTCTGTCAAGAGGGTTTTGGGGAGTATTTAATATTCTCTATCTTAGAACAAACTTTCCCCATCTAATAGTGCCAGGGTTTGCTAAGAAAGGTAATGCTATGTTGTAAAATGTTAAGATTTTCCAGATACACTGATGTTGTTTTGCAATCTCATCCTATTGAATTCTGACTTCTCAGCTAACTTCCCAAGTTCCCAATCTCTTTTCAATCCCTTCCCAATCCATAACTAATCACCCAATTATCACAGTGACAGAAAACTACATAGTGAACGTTTTCTAAGTATAGACATATACCTAGAAATATTGTGCAACTACATAACTCACCAGATTGTGCCTGTGCAATTCTAGGGAGTCTGTGTGGTTGCCATGGCAATGTTTTGTGGCATTTGGCTGGTATTTTATGTTTCTACTAATGGGTATGGTAGCCATTTCACTCATGACTCGGTCTGTGCCATAGTTTGTCCGTTTGACTCATGACTCAGTCTGTGCCATGGAGTGTCCGTTTGACCCATGACTCAGTCTGTGCCAGTCTCTGTGCCATAGAGTGTCCGTTTGGCCAAGTCTTACTAATGTTTAATTGGGCGATTCTGAACGAATAAATAAGCACATAAAATTACACTGCATTTGGGCAAATGTGGCAGAAATGTAGGAAAAAAGTTGTTCAAAGGTGAACAAAATGTATGGCGTATTCTTTACTGACAAAATGGTACGACGTATTCTTTGCCAACATGATAATTTGTTAAATATTTGCAGACTAGACCAGGCTTGCGTTGTAGTGGATACACCATTGTTCTGACTCTCTAAATGTAATTTTAAAAGTGTAAACGTTGTATATCCGTTGACACAACTAACGTTATATTATACAAACTTTAAATTGTGAACTTTATCATGAAATTAATCAATGTTTAGTATAAAATATACGATGGTGAAAAACAGAAGAGTTACCAGTGTCTCTGTGCTTTTAGGATGGTCAGCCTGCAAAGCGGAGGCCGCCGGTGCCGGTCAAGCCCCGTGCACTCTCCACCCCGAAGCAGGTGATGGACAACTTCCGGTCATCGGTGATGACCAACAGTGGTAAGTGACCATTGTCCACTATTGCAGTGGTGTTGCAACTGTTGCTAAAATGTCCAAAATGTTGAAGACGTGTTCACAATTTGACTAGTGTAAAAGATGTGATGCATTTCTGTATGTGCAGGCCAGTGTAATAGATCACTTGATCTGATGTACATGGTGGACGTTAGCATAGGAGATCATTGGATCTGATGTACATAATGCAGGCCAGTGTAATAGATCACTTGATCTGAGGTACATGGTGGACGTTAGCATAGGAGATCATTGGATCTGATGTACATAATGCAGGCCAGTGTAATAGATCACTTGATCTGATGTACATGGTGGACGTTAGCATAGGAGATCATTGGATCTGATTTACATATTGCAGGCCAGTGTAATAGATCACTTGATGTGGTGTACATGGTGAACGTTAGCATAGTAGATCATTGGATCTGATGTACATAATGCAGGCCAGTGTAATAGATCACTTGATCTGATGTACATGGTGGACGTTAGCATAGGAGATCATTGGATCTGATGTACATATTGCAGGCCAGTGTAATAGATCACTTGATCTGAGGTACATGGTGGACGTTAGCATAGGAGATCATTGGATCTGATGTACATAATGCAGGCCAGTGTAATAGATCACTTGATCTGATGTACATGGTGGACGTTAGCATAGGAGATCATTGGATCTGATGTACATATTGCAGGCCAGTGTAATAGATCACTTGATGTGGTGTACATGGTGAACGTTAGCATAGTAGATCATTGGATCTGATGTACACAATGCAGGCCAGTGTAATAGATCACTTGATCTGATGTACATGGTGGATGTTAGCATAGGAGATCATTGGATCTGATGTACATAATGCAGGCCAGTGTAATAGATCACTTGATCTGATGTACATGGTGGACGTTAGCATAGGAGATCGTTGGTCTGATGTACATAATGCAGGCCAGTGTAATAGATCACTTGATCTGATGTATATGGTGGACGTTAGCATAGGAGATCGTTGGTCTGATGTACGTAATGCAGGCCAGTGTAATAGATCACTTGATCTGATGTACGTGGTGGACGTTAGCATAGGAGATCATTGGATCTGATGTACATAATGCAGGCCAGTGTAATAGATCACTTGATCTGGTGTACATGATGGACGTTAGCATAGGAGATCATTGGATCTGATGTACATAATGCAGGCCAGTGTAATAGATCACTTGATCTGGTATACATGGTAGAGGTTAGCATAGGAGATCATTGGATATGATGTACATAATGCAGGCCAGTGTAATAGACACTTGATCTGGTGTACATAATGCAGGCCAGTGTAATAGATCACTGTATCTGATGCCCATCTGGTTATATATGTCATGTGTGACTGAACTGTAACTTTGTATGAGTGTATGGTCATGCTAACCCCAGTGGCATCAATCACTACTGTGATGTAACCACAGCTGTTCTCTTTATCAGGTTTACTCCCTGATAAGCATTGTTGGTTTGGTCTGGCCCAGTGTTGAGTTGTCCTAGTTGCCCTGATAAGTGTTGTTGTTTTGGACCGGCCCAGTGTTGAGTTGTCCTAGTTGATCAGATAACTGCTGCTGTTTTGGTCCAGCCCAGTGTTGAGTTGTCCTAATTGTCCTGGTAAGTGTTGTTGGTTTGGCTCAGTCCAGTGTTGAGTTGTCCTAGTTGTCCAGGTAAGTGTTGTTGGCTTGGCTCAGCCCAGTGTTTAGTTGTCATAGTTGTCCTGGTAAGTGTTGTTGGTTTGGCTCAGCCCAGTGTTGAGTTGTTTCAATTGCATTTACTAAATTAACTATTGATTCAAAGCCTGAACTAAGTAGTAAACGTGCACCAAGAAGTCCTACTAACTGAGACACTTTTATTATATATTTTCAAACTGTTGAAACTGTCGTTTTACTAATGCTACTTCATGCTTATTCATTAAAATGTTCACAGGGTGAGAGGAAAGTAAGGTATTTGAGGTAATTTGAGACAACCTCTGATGTCATTACTTCATGCTTATTCATTAAAATGTTCAAAGGGTGAGAGGAAAGTATGGTATTTGGGGTAATTTGAGACTTCTGATGTCATGACCTTTTCAGTAACTTTTCTTTAGGGTGCTGACATCAGGGGCTATATAAAGTGATACATGACCTAGTTAGTCCTTAGGCTTAGTTGGCAAGGGATCATGGATGTTTCCGGTGTTAAGGGAGCATGGATGTTTCCGGTGTTAAGGGATCATGGATGTTTCCGGTGTTAAGGGAGCATGGATGTTTCCGGTGTTAAGGGATCATGGATCTTTTCCAGTGTTAAGGGATCATGGATGTTTCCAGTGTTAAGGGATCATGGATGTTTCCGGTGTTAAGGGATCATGGATGTTTCCGGTGTTAAGGGAGCATGGATGTTTCCGGTGTTAAGGGATCATGGATCTTTTCCAGTGTTAAGGGATCATGGATGTTTCCGGTGTTAAGGGATCATGGATGTTTCCAGTGTTAAGGGATCATGGATGTTTCCAGTGTTAAGGGATCATGGATGTTTCCGGTGTTAAGGGATCATGGATCTTTTCCAGTGTTAAGGGATCATGGATGTTTCCAGTGTTAAGCAAATGTTTTGTGTATAATACATTAAATCAGAATGTTTTGTGTATAATATATTAAATCAGACCCTGTTGGATACTCCTGACAATGTGATATTGAAAGTTTGTTTAACAGATTGTTTTAAGAAATAGATATCAGAACTTTGCATGGTGTGTTGCAGTGAGAACTACGTTGAGAATCAACGAATGATACAATACAATATAAAACACTTCTATTGCACTAAAATCCTCGGGAGACCAAAGTTCGGAGAGCACCAAAACAAAAGAGGTTAAGCAGTTCGTAATCGATAAGCAGTTCCAGTTGTTGGGGAGCTATGGAGGAGGATAAGCGAGTTCAAACGTGGTTTTTAGTTTATGGCGAAATGTTGTTATATTTCCTACAGACTTAACATTAGCAGAGAGTGAGTTCCACAGAATTAGTGCAGCAACTGAGAAAGAACGAAATGTAGATTAAAATTAGATGACTGAAGCTGTCTGGGCTGTCTTGCAGGAGTGAGCAGTGAATGTAAATATACTTGCTTGGATGAAAGTGCTTGATAGGTAATTGTGTGTGCAGATCTTAAACATAATGCAGTATCGGACAGGGAGCCAGTGCAATGATTTAAAAAAGTAGTACTGAGTGAGAAAAACGAGGAGACCGGGTGACTACCCTTGCCAAACAATTTCGCACACATTGAATTTTCAAGCCGTCCTTGAGAGCAATATTATGATAAAGGGACTACCGGTAGCAAGAGCAGTTGCAATAGTTTTGGTGACAGAAAAAGACAGCGGCAGGTTTAGAACACTGAGGTCACCCACGGCTAGTGCAGTCACTTGATCAATGATAACATTATGGAACCTTGAGAGTATTGTGTACAGAAGTTCAATGGTATGTTTTGTCAGTGACTGCTGCTATGTATAACAGTAAATTGTCAAATTTGGGCTACAGAAAAAAATGTATTTCTGTAACTAGGTCAATGAACAGGCTACTGTAGAATCGTGCAGTCTGCAGTTATGCAGGGGCAACTGTTGGCTACAGACCACTATTGTTTTCCCACTGAAACCAACGCTAAAAGTCTGTCAGGCAATTCCACAATGTGTGCAAACTTACAATTATTCAGTTTTTTTAGTAAAAATTACTGTCTTGATGTTACAATTTGGTTTTAATAAAAACTACACTTAATGTCCTACCATTATAATTATGTTCCACAATTGCAGGGAAAATAGGTTAAGCAACTCTCAGACTGAGAAGGCTTGAACTTAGAAGTGTGATGGTTTCTTTGATATATTTATTTAATAATCAGTGTTGCAGGGATACAGTAAAATACATCAATAGCAGTGCTACAAACAATTTTGTAGAAATTATATTACTTCACACAATATTTCTTCAATGTGTTTAGGGTCAATGGGCCCCTCCCAACTGACACCCTAGATGTTGGGGGAGGGGAGAACATAGGGCACCTGCTTTTAGCAGGTGCAGACCTGCAGCTTTTTGACCTACTACTTCTGAAAAAATACTACATAATGCCTCAAGTTTGTATTCCTTGGTTGTACACTGTAGTAGGTGATAACCCCTTGCCCTATTCCACTATCAGCAAGTGGGGTGTTTATGTGGGTGGGGGTAATGATGTAACAAAGTACTGCAGAGCCTGATTAAATTCTTCCTCAGCTGTAAACAGAACAGCTGATCCCCGAATGAGTAGATGAACTCTGGGTACTGGATTACATTCAAGACATGTTCCTCAGCATTGCCTGGGTGAGAAATGAACTTAAGATAAGGCTAGCTACGCAACTCAAATATAAAACACAATGTTAAACGTTTTGACAACAGAACACTTGTTTAAGTGATTTTTGCAATTACAGCAATTAGTTTCATAAGCGGTATAGCACACTGTATGTCTTTTTAAAACATTGGTTCATAATTTGCGGAAAATGACATATTTATATATTTATTTATTTATTTATTTTTAACATTGTGGGACCCACCGTAGGATTCCAACATGGCAATCACTGCATCGTGTGATTATATTATGATGCTCTCTGAAATAAAATGGAGTTTCCAATATTGATACAGCTTGATAAAATCTCAGTCTTAATATAGCACCAACGCATTCAAACAAATCATCTCCCTGATGGAATTTTAATGGAGTCGTGTACAGTATTTATTGTTCTGAATTGATTACAAAATAGGTTTATTTGGGACAGTTCGAAAAATGTAATCTGTTGTGACATGCTTGAGTGGGTCTTCTGAAAGTTCTTTCTATGTATTGTAACTGGTGTATTAAAATGATCAGCATTACTGTCATGTTTGCTACAGAAGCATTTAATAAGCTGTCTAAAAACGCAGTGTGAAGTCTAAGGCTAATTTATCATTGCGATTTTTATTACAAATTGCAGTATATATATATATATATATATATATATATATATATATATATATATATATATATATATATATACTCTTTTGAATGTAATAAAAGATACCAAGTGAACTGAAAGTGGGAGCGGTTTTCTTGCTACAAGAGGTTTTAATAAAACATTTCTGTGGGCATGTAGTAGTATCAAAATAAAAATGTATAGGCTCATTTTGTTCGCCGTATTCGGGTGATGATAGTGCCATCTGTTGTACATGGTTGATGCGGAATATTTATTAACTGCTAACAGTGCCTCCTGTTGTGAACCAGGGTGATTACTTCTCCCAGTATGCATTAGTCAGCACATCAGGTGTGATACTGTCAGCTCCACCTGTTGAGCAGTTGTACAGATAGATTGATGTATGTCATTACATGAGAAGCACCAGTTAGCCTTCTGTTTGTCTGGCAGTCTGGCTCTTTGTCGATGACTCAATCTGTCTGTCAGTCCGTCAGTCAATTGGTTGGTTTGATGGCAGCAGTTTTATTTATTTTAAATATGTTTTAATTGAAATCAAGTAAGTGTTGGAAAAATCTGAAAATTATATGGAAAATATAAGGAAGAAATCTGTAAGAGGGGTGTTTGTAATATGTATCATAGGTAATGGTCAGTTACTCGGTTAACGTATTAGTTGATCTGATTTCATAGATAAATTTGTATTTATAATATATATTTTTTTAAATGTAATTAATACCAAGGAAATTATTTTTTTATGACCTGATAATTTTGATCTGATTTATTAGGAACTTTAAGGAAGAAACGTGTAGTGAGTCATTTGAAATGGGGTGTTTGAAATGAGGCACATGACATACATGTTGTATTAGTGCACACACCCCCATTGGGGCTGTTAGTGTTATAGGTCTTATCTTCTCACAGGCTGTTTGTGCTGTTGTAAGGGGGGAGACACACTAACTGACTTGTGGGAGCTTATCCCTCATTCTGGCTCCCATATGTTTCCACACCCTGGTTTCCATGCAACATAAATAGCCCCCTTAGAAGCCCTGCTGTGCTCCCATCCCAGTCTTAGTCCAGATGGGTTGTAACTACAAACAGACACCCCACACACAGTTATAGACACTTGATAGCCCATAGAACCCAGGCAAGAATTTTCCCACAGATTTATGGACCCACTGATGGGAGGCCCCCTCCCTCTTTGAAGCCCTTGGGATGAGCTGTAGGCTATGGGGGCCTAGGTGTTGCAAAAAATTCTCCCTTGCTGCTAAGATAATTCCCACTTAAGGAAAGTACTGTGATTTCCATTGGTTATCTGACATGCAGTTAGTTGGGGGGGGGGTGTATAATTAAAATGTTCAGATTCCTTAAAAAAATTTCCCAAAGTACATAATATAAATGAACAGTGTTACACTTCATGATTTAACCTTTTTTGTTCTAGTATTGTATTTACCATCAACAATTGTTTAAAACAGGAATTTGACAGACTAATAAAGCATCCTATATGTGTCACCTTCAAAATTTAAGATTTGTAGGTCAGTGTTTATATGCAGTAAAGCGGTATCTATACATGTCGTAAAACTAGTATCTTTTAATTCGTCGCCAAATCATGTATTTTCTAAAGGACTAAGAGATGAAAGATCATGCTATTAACACGTTTCTTATTTTTAACCTGCTGATTTGTTATAAATACTAATAAATTCAGTGTTACAGTCCCATAAAGCAGTTGTTCTGTTAACCAAAGAAAATTGCTGTATATTCCTTTAACTACATTATCAAATACAGGTTTATATGGTTTGCTTAATAAAATATGGCTGCTACATATTGACCTATGTAGACTTAGATGCCATATGTACATGACATATGTACATGACATGCAAACATGGCACATAAGCATGTCTGGGTCAATTACTATCTTGGTATTATGAAGACCAACTCTTGGTGTATTCACAGGGAACGTTTTGTTCAGTATCGCGTCGTGAATCGTGATACAAGTTACACAGATCGCTACGCAGTACTAAAACCGCATCGCATAAAATCGCGAACCCTATTTGGCAGTAATAAAATATCCGTGTGCTAGTTTGTACCTAATCATATATAGGTATTAACTACCAAACGAAACCAATTCGTCTCGTCATTTCGGCATGCAAAGTTGCATCAAGTTTCCGGTCTGTTTAATAGCAGTCATCACCTTTATCCGCGTTGTGTCGCACAACAATCGCACATAAACCATGTTAAGTTCAAGGTAGTGGTTCGTTTATGGAAAGTGAAGTAGCGGCAACTAACGACTTTGTGGCTAGTAAAGTTAGTAGTCCTAGTAGTAGACGAACACAAGCAGGTCACTATGCGATGGCAGAAAAGGTGATAGGCGCTACACATGACTGTTGTGTGTTCCCAGCCTGAGGACACGGCCTCAGTAGATGTTGTCTCCATGAGGCAAAACACTGCATTGCGAGTTACGTGAATTTGAGAACGGATATTAGTGATGCCGCAGTTGCTCAGTGACGTCTGATAGTGATAGGCACTACACATGACTGTTGTGCAACACAGTTCAGTGGGTGTACCTACAGGCACTACACATGACTGTTGTGCAACACAGTTCAGTGGGTGTACCTACAGGCACTACACATAACTGTTGTACAACACAGTTCAGTGGGTGTACCTACAGGCACTACACATGACTGTTGTGCAACACAGTTCAGTGGGTGTACCTACAGGCACTACACATGACTGTTGTACAACACAGTTCAGTGGGTGTACCTACAGGCACTACACATAACTGTTGTACAACACAGTTCAGTGGGTGTACCTACAGGCACTACACATGACTGTTGTGCAACACAGTTCAGTGGGTGTACCTACAGGCACTACACATGACTTGTACAACACAGTTCAGTGGGTGTACCTACAGGCACTACACATAACTGTTGTACAACACAGTTCAGTAGGTGTACCTACAGGCACTACACATAACTGTTGTGTGCAACACAGTTCAGTGGGTGTACCTACAGGCACTACACATAACTGTTGTACAACACAGTTCAGTGGGTGTACCTAGAGGCACTACACATAACTGTTGTGCAACACAGTTCAGTGGGTGTATCTGAATTGAATTTGTACCTGACTTTTGATTTAGTGATCATGTCAAATAAAAACTGGTCAGATGCCAAGTTTTGCTGTAATACTTATAGGTTAGAAACACGATAACGTTTTTGCAAAAAAAATGCATTTATATCTTACTTGCCTTAAAAAAACTTGCTACACAAAATGAGCAATTGCTAATCAATTTCCAAATTGATTAGCAATTGTTGCTAATAAAAAAATTCAAAACAAAATGTTCCCTGATTCAACAATAAACATCTTTAAACATGTAAAATTGTTGCCATATTTTCCTGCCTGTACCGGTTTAGATCAAATGTTCACATTGTACGCCTAAACCAAATGTTCACATTGTACGCCTAAACCATGTGCTTATTTTTTCATTAATCCCTACGTGGATAACTGCATTGTAAGGTGGTCTTCGATAACCTAATTTGTCATATTATCAGGTGATCAGTATATAAAAGTTATGTATAAATAAATAATACAATCCTATATTTTCTCCGATAGGTGGTGACGATGTCGACTTGGACGCAATTCTGGGCGAGCTGTGTGAACTTGAGACACAGCTGAATGTGTCCCTGCAGAAGGGAGAAAAGGGGAATTCGGCAAAAGAATCTGGATCAGCAACAAAAGTCGAAAAGAAGAATTCGGTAAAGGAATATGGCCAGGCAACCATGCTGCCATCAGCTGCGGCTACAAATTCCAACATTGTAAAAGTAACGCCATCTGAAATAGCGACAAATTTTGATAGCAACAACGATCTCGACTTGCAGCTACTAAGCGCCTTGTCTGAACTCACAGCTCTTGCAGGATCAACGTTTGATGACAGTCCTGACACCAGTAGCAGCACTGGTCCTGTTTTGACCACTCAAAATGGTGCGTGTACAGAACGAGATCAAAACGAGGCAGTCGCGTCATCTCACACTAGGCAACCATCAGTTACTACCCATGAGACAAGGAGTAAACAAAATGGAGGCATTGCCATGGCAACAGCCAGTTGTAAACAAGTGTGTTCGCGACCTATTTCCGGGGGCTCGATCGGACACACAAGACAGTTAAGCGTGGATGCGAGCATGCACGATTCTAGTCCCGATGGTTGCGACGCTGACTCAGCGTTCTCAGATAATGCGTCGCTGCCGTCATCAGGGTCACATGTGTCAGTTGCTACGACGTCCAGTCAGAACAGCGCGTCATCGTCGGGAGTTGGTGTGTCATCTTCGCCAATACCGGTAAGCAGAAATTAGCGAGGGATTTTTTTATAATATGGCAACTTCACTGAAATGTTTGCGAGATGTTCCACTTACTGGTGTGTAGACACTAATGTAACCACAGTGATGATGCCATTTCTATAATCAAAATCAAAATCACTATTGTATTTTGTAACAGTGTAATCATAGTGCATATCTTCTGACGTACTTTAAAATAATAAAAAAATTGAAATCTACGTTATGTATAGAGTAGTCTGGGCACAATGATAGGGTAGTCTGGGCACAATGATAGGGTAGTCTGGGCTCAATGATAGGGTAGTGTGGGCTCAATGATAGGGTAGTCTGGGCTCAATGATAGGGTAGTCTGGGCT
Source organism: Lamellibrachia columna (assembly GCA_963662155.1). Taxonomy (NCBI): domain Eukaryota; kingdom Metazoa; phylum Annelida; class Polychaeta; order Sabellida; family Siboglinidae; genus Lamellibrachia; species Lamellibrachia columna. Next base: position 54,311,501 of record OY759261.1, on the reverse strand, counting down.
TAGTGATAGGGTAGTCTGGGCACAATGATAGGGTAGTCTGGGCTCAGTGATAGGGTAGTCTGGGCTCAGTGATAGGGTAGTGTGGTGCACTGTGCTTACTACAATCTTAATTATTGTTTCTGTTCTTATGCATTTTGCTTTTGATTTATTTCTTGTGTATTCACAGACATAACAGATGCTGAATTAGGATTGACAGGATACGTAATGTTTAGGAGAGATCAACTAGGAAGAATGGGAGGGGGAGTTATTTTATATGTTAAAGAAACTATTCAGGCTTATGAAATAAAATTAGAAAGGGAAGCAGATTGTGATGAAGCTGTTTGGTGCAAAATAGTTTCAGGAAATAAAAAATTTACTATTGGATTAGTTTACCGAAGTCCTAACATAAACGAAGAGGATAACACAAAAATACAAAATGCTATAAAGGAAGTGAGTAAAGGAGAATGTATCATAATGGGAGATTTTAACCACGGACACATACAGTGGAAATCTCTAGAGAGGATGAAGAAATTACGAAGAGGCACTTAACCTACCTACAACTGAAATTAGAAAATCTAAAAGAACCTTTGAAAAAAAAATTGGCAGGTAATATAAAAAATTACAGCAAGAGTTTCTATGCTTATGAAAGGAGTAAACAGAAAGTTTAAGATAAGGTCGGGCCACTGGAAAGCAACAGGGGAAACATAATTTCAGACGGGTTTCAAATGGCAGAGGTCCTGAATGAGTATTTCAGCTCAGTTTTTACTACAGAAGATATCAGTTCACTTCCAGTTCCATTTACTAAATTTGAGGGCAGTAAATCAGAACATTTAGGGCAGTTATTTGTAACTCCTGAAATGATGGCAAAGAAAATTAAGAAGATGAAAGATAATAAATCACCGGGAGTTGATGGGATACCACCAAAACTGCTTAAGGAAATTGATGTGTACACCACTTGCAAAATTGTTTAACTTGTCACTAGAAGAAGGAATAGTTCCTTCAGAATGGAAAGAAGCAAACATTACACCGCTATTTAAAAAGGATCGAGGAACAAGCCAGAAAATTACAGACCAGTGAGTTTAACATCAGTTGTATGTAAATTACTCGAAACATTAATTAGAGACCACATGGTGGAATTCCTTGTAAAACATAAATTAATAAATACATCTCAACATGGGTTCCTAAAAGCAAGGTCATGTCTAACCAATATCTTACGTTTTTTGAAGAAATTACAAAGTGGGTAGATGACGGGTCACCAGTGGATGTTGTCTACTTAGATTTTCAGAAAGCTTTCGATAAAGTGCCACATCAAAGATTGTTACTTAAACTAAAAGCCCATGGTATAGGTAATGATGTAATCAACTGGATAGAAGAGTGGCTTATTCACAGAAGACAGAGAGTAATAGTAGATGGCGAGATTTCAAACTGGAAATCTGTTCTGAGTGGGGTACCACAGAGATCAATATTAGGCCCTATACTGTTTTAAATATATATAAATGATTTAGAAGATGACATATCTAGCAAAGTACTCAAATTTGCAGATGACACAAAAGTATTCAGAAAGGTTACTAATGTTACAAATAAAAAAAAATTACAAGATGATCTAGATAAATTAGTTAAATGGTCAGAAAAATGGCAAATGTTATTAAATTTTGGGAAGTGTAAATGCATACACATAGGACATGGAAACATGGACGAAGAATATAAAATGGGGGATGCTGTACTAGGTAGAACCACACAAGAAAAGGACTTAGGAGTAATATTTAGTGCTGACATGAAAGTTTCAGAGCAATGTTGGATTGCTGCTTCGAAAGGAAATCAAATTCTAGGGCTAATTAGGAGAACTATCACGTATAAGGAGAAACAGCTAATTGTACCCCTGTACAATGCAATAATTAGACCACATTTGGAATACTGTATTCCAGCATGGAGGCCGTATCGTAAGAATGACATAGACAAGCTAGAAAGAATACAACGAAGAGCAACTAAAATGATTCCAGAATTGAGAGACCTTAGTTACGAGAGCCACTTATTACAATGTGGTTTGACAACGCTAGAGACCAGGAGACTAAGAGGAGACCAAATGGAAGTGTTTAAAATAGTAAACGGTTATGAGGAAGTTGATAGGAATATGTTCTTCAAACTTAAAGAAGGCAGTAGAACCAGAGGACACAAAGCAGCATTAGTTAAGGAGCAGTGTAAGTTGGACATGAGAAAGTACTCTTTCTCACAGACGGTGATAAATGTGTGGAACAAACTGCCAAATGATTGTGTTAATGCTAGTAGTGTGAATATGTTTAAAAATAGAATTGACAGATATCCGATAAGGGCGGACTACACATAGATGAGAAAATTGTTGGAATCTTGATAAGCCAATGGCTTCCTTGTCCACTTGCCATCTGGAACTTGTTGTTTGGGATGGCAATCTTGTTAAATCTTGTATCATATAATGATTCATGGCTCCATCCTTGATCTCTTTCCTAGTAATATGAGAAAACGCACACGCACACACCACACACATGCACACACTGTCTTGAAAACACACACTTGATGTTATCCTGAAGACATACTGTGGAGGTAAATGCAGCACAAAGCTAATGGGAAATTGTTGTATACAGAGAAGCAACTTTCAACAACATCAGGGCTCAGGGGCGTGCCCTGTTTCCATGGTGATGGGGACAATGAAAGGGCAATATTGGGTCGCCATTCATGTTAGATTGCTACTTGTTAGAACCAGTACTCATCAGATCACCATTCTAAGGAAGATGTTGATGGTAATGGGAGGATGATGGTTGACAAGGTCACACAAGGTCACTACTTAATGATATGTTGATACCACTTGACAATTTGGTGACAGTTCTGGACATCCATTATAGGCCACAGATGTGTTAGAAGAGTTAATGTTTTCTGTACTACGACATCAGGTCTTTCATTTGATGGCAATAGACATTTCAAGATCAGTCACCAGGCTGGGCCTAGATTGAGGGGTTCAGTCACCGGGCTGGGCCTAGATTGAGGGGTATCAGCTTTTAGTGTTTTTTTTTGTGTAAGAATGCTTCTGAGAAAGTCCACATTTGGTTATGATGCATTGCTCATGATTAATGACATTTCCTATGAATGTTTCCATATAACATAATGTACAAGAACTCAGTAATGTATTATGAAGTGATCGATGTGTGAGATAGGATGTATGAAAAATGTTTGGACTCTCGATAAGCCAATGGCTTCCTTGTCCACTAACCAGCTGGGCCTTTGCCTCGCATGGCAATCTTGTTAAATTGTGTTAAATCTTGTATGAAACCCACAAAGATGGTAAACTGCTGTTACATGCGAATCTAAATACTTCGTCTTGATTGACCAATAAAATTTGTGGTTGTGGCCAAACCAAATGTGAATTATAGTCACTGTGGTCACTGATGTGTGGCAGCAGTGGACGGAAGTGGCACGAGGAATCAATATGTTAGATGTGACTGACCACTGCGGTGGTCAAACATGAGACTACTGAATGCAGTTTCGGTGGTCTCCTGTTACTGGAACCCCCCAAAGCACTTTACCCTTCACCCAGGCAGACCTGTTCGTTCCAGCACCAAGTCCGTTTTGAAAATTATTCAGCCATTCCATAATTACTGCATGAAAATTATTTGTTTACAACATTCCGCCATTGTCTTTAATGGGGCAATGTGAACTGTGAAGTGAACAAAATGATCTTGATTTGAACCGTAGTCTTCTAGATTGAGGGTCCAACATTCTTGTAGTAGTAGTAGTAGTAGTAGTAGTAGTAGTAGTAGTAAAAGCTTTATTTCATGATGGTGACCACGTCACGTTTATCGCGTGATTTTCAATGGGCTATCGGTTACATCCACTCTTACATACACAGTTATAAAACGAAGATAAAATATACACATCAAAACAACGTTCTTGCCACTCTGTTGTGCTTCAGCTGTGGTCAGCTTTGTTAATAAATAGACATAACGTTTTTATTAATAAATAACTATGTATTTAGTTGTACTCATATACTGGGATTATGTAAGTGATTATATTACTAAAAAAATTTTTATATTTATATATCAAAGACTAACGCAACTTGTAATGTCTTTCACCTGCAATTATGCTAGGAGCAGGGTAAGGTGATCTTTCTTTCCTCTACACTTTTTAGCAGCACATCCGTAAATAGTGATCAGTGGAGATATTCAGATAAACACAATCCCACAAAGCCAGGACACCAGGAACAGAGATCAATATCCCATTTGTCTACGAACATATTGGACCATATGGCTGGGGACAGTCTCAGTCAGTTGTATGACACCGTTTGTTCAGTGGACCGTGACGAAAAACCGGTCATGCGTGTCCAGTACAATGTTGCTGACTTCTACTCAGTGCTGGAGTGAATGGCTTGTCAATTGTGGTGAATATACAAGTCAATATTCTGCCTTGTGATTTAATGAGTGACTGATTGCTGGAAAGGATATTGAAATAAGATACATTGTACATACATTGTATGTATGCTATGCAGGCCACTGGCCAGTCTTTGTTCATTGGCTGGGGAGGGGAGATAGAGAAAACCACCAGTGTGGTTGGGAAAAAAAATTAACATTAAAAAAAATTAATTTTAAATAACAGCCAGCTTTGTTAGCACTGAATAACTGGAATAGTTTACCTGTATTCCAACAGTGATTACAACTTTAAAACGTAGTTGTTTGAATGAAATATGTTTGGATATTAAAACAAACACTGCTCCTTACCACTGGTCTTTGTGCACCGAATCTACCTAATAATAAATCGAAAGAACCTAAAAAAATGTCTAGCTACAACTAATCTCTCCTATGGATCAATCAGCAGCCTATCTATCTTATCGATCTGTAGGCAACTAATCTATCTTATGGATCAGCAAGCACCAGAAACAGATTTTTATCTTATCTTGTTTTATAGCTTGCTATTGAAATAATGGAATATTTGTACCCAACTCTGTCGATGGCAAGAAAATGTTATTTCGGTGCTTTCTGATTAATGTAACCAAAGAACTGTGTTACTAACGATGTTAGTCATGCCACTAAGCGGATTATCTGCAGCCGGTATGGGATGCTGTTTCAGTGATTGACAAAAGTGCTAACCTGTTAATTAAATCAATCAGGCAGATTCCTGAATAGTTAGGGTCATTGATTTGTTTATGGAATGTTGGTTTCTTGACCATTTCGATATCCACAGTTTAAATGATGAGTCACTCTATTGATAAGTCCACTTCAAAAAGAAATAGGATTGTGGATTATAACGCTGCAAAGGGTTTTGTGGTTTTTTGACACATTGACACAAATACCTAAACCAGGAAGTGATCAGCCAAGCCTTTAACACTAATATTTTGTTAGTTGTGGGACATATTGGCCAGCTACCTCAGTGGTGAGAGTGTCAGACTGTCAATACAGAGGACCAGAGTTTGAGTCTACCAGTTGCCATTTCAAAGATTGTGCAATTTCGTTCCCTCCACTTTGCCTGCGTCTTTTAGAAGAGACATTAAAAGCTGTTGGTCTCTTCTACCAGGGGAAGTAAAAGATCACATACAGCGGTAAATGTGTAACCTGTCGTGGACTCGCAGAGTATTGGATATTTTTTCTTCCGAGCACGTAACACTTTGCCCCCAGCAGACCTGTTCATGCCACCACCATTTCAACTTCTTTTGAAGCATCCAGCCATCGTTCTTGTAATACCATCGCTGTCTATTGCCAGGTATTCATTTATACAGCTGAGTGACCTGAGGCAAAGTGGGGCGAACATAATTGCCCAAGTTTCGAAGCGGCAGCAGGTGGACTCTAATGCTGGTCATCTCATCCTGGTTGGCACTCCGGTGCTTTGACCGCGGAGCCACCGCGCCCTGTTGGACACCAAATCCTGTAACGACATCAGAGATGTAGACATGTTTGCAGCCAGTTATAATGAGGTTTGGCTGTACATTTGATAAGCACATAATCCTTCATGACAGCTGTCTCTTATGTAAGCTACTTGAGTGTGCAGACATGCCCAGTCAGGGATGGTTGCTATGGGAAGTACTTCAAAGACACTCAGACAATCCACTTAGCAGCAGCAATCTTCAGATGGACATCAGCACTTTCTGCTGTGCCTCTTGTCAAATTCTGTCATTCCAGTGTGTCTGTCGCAAATTGATTTCACTGATTATTTTGCTCTAGCTTGTTTTTTTGTGAGACCTGGTAAAAACAAGTTGGAGACAATATGATGGTTTTGAGTGTTATGTGTTTTTAGGTGTTTAATGTCTTTTTCTAAGGTTGACATTGAATGATTGAAACACAATGACGGTCATCCATGAAAGATTTCGTTTCATGTATGTATATGTTGTAGCATCATAGATGGCAATGCTGGATTGGAATAGGAATACTATAGGCCGATTAACTAATGAGAAATGTTATACGATTTTATACAGAATTTCAAGTCAGAAATGCAGATTTCAACACAGGTCAGTGTATGAGAGACATTGACACCTTCAGTGGCATTAGCTAAGACAGTAGTTCTCTCTTAATCTGTATAATATTTATTAATAACCTTTGCAGTCATTGACACATAAACCCGTAATCCCTACTTCCTCTTCAACCAAGTCTTCCCTGCAAGTCCTTCTCCAGCCGAACCCAATGTTCCATTCTGAACCAAGTTTATCTGCCTTCCCATCATCCAGTGGAGCCGAGATGGCATCACCAACTGCCAGTGCGACTTACTGAATGCTCCCCAGGGACCATGCCACAATGACATTAATTTCCCGCACAATGAACTTTTGACAGCATCCGACATAACATGCCATAAATGTTGAGCGGCAGCAAACGGTATCGCGGGACATCCAATTGATTTCTCAGCAGGCATTAATTCCGTTTGCCGCTCTCCCCATGGCGGTCCGTGGCCACGAATATCGCATGCGTCCCAAGGCCAGAGAACATGTTCATGCCACGATTTTGCCATTTGTATTGCCCAGAATGTCATTTTCTCTCATAGCTCCCTCACGGCTGCGTGTTCGATTCCATGTCCGTATCTTTTGATGAATAGTAATTGAGCTATTTACATATCAGAATCTATATTACATGCATCAATGCATTACTGATTCTCAATTGGTGGTGGGATTCACTTTGACTTTTGTGTGCTTTGTCGACCTTTTCCAATGAGTTGATGTGGCTAGATTGGAGAGCAAATATCGGTTTCTTGCTCGATATAATCGTATTGGCTAAATGTCTAAATCCATTTATTGTGAGCACTCTCAACACTCATTTTCAGTAGCATTTATTACCCTGTACCAATAAATGCGTTGATGTAGAATTATATGAATGGATTTAATTCACGAAGAGATGCACCCTGGGTATCTTTTTTATTTATATTACCAGGTATATATTTTAGCTTCCTACTCCTAATAGTTTCTGAGATAAAATTGTTTTTGTGACCTTACATATACCTGTTTTTGCACAGAAATTACCAGCGTTATAATTTCGGCAAAGTATGATTTCAAATAACTATATTCATGTACTGGATGATTGTCCATCTGGAGCCTGGGAAAGTGATTAAAATCACAGTTGCCGTTTTACGAGGTACTATGTTTAGAGCTTACAAAATAGCAATTATGTACATGGTAACTCCAATTTTGGACAATAAATACTGTAGTTATGGCCTCTCGAAAATAAAAAACTCTAACAAGGCTAATTTTCAATTACAAAGTTCATTATGTGGGAATATGAGTAGAAACTTCTAAATGGTAACATTTTGTAGCTTAGGAGGTGTAGTTTATTTGATAGAAATTGGGTGATCTTCTGTAAATGCCTTCATACAAAATTTTATTTCACAGATAGCACCTTGCAAAATGGCAACTGTGATTTTATAAATTTTCCCAGGCTCAAGTTCACAACAATCTTATATATGAATAAAGTCAAAGTAGATTTTCTTTCTATGGATCAGAGTAAACACATACACAAAATGTCAAGGCTTTAACCATACTCATTACCAAACTATTGGACCTCAAACTTTGCCGAAATTATGATGCCGTTAATTTACGTTAGTATACCTAAGGTCACAAAATTATTTTATCTCAGAAACTATTAGGAGTAAGAAGCTAAACTTTGAGATTTGTTCACTTGGTTATGTAGGGTATATCTTGTAAAAATATTGAAGTGATCTGAAAACATAGTGTGTGGACCAGGCAGTGATTTAATGTGGAATGACCCAATGTTATCACATGTTTAATCAGCTTTATACAGATATAATAAAATATTGGAAATTATATCTGCTGCTGAAATTTCATCCTGCGACAAACTGTAAAGTTTTACAGATAGTTCACAGATTATTGAATCGTTAAATTACAGCTGCTGATAAGACTGCCAAGAATTTATTTTAAAGAATGTGAGGGTTTGAGTTGATACTAAGTAATTTTGTTAAAGTGCATGCCCTTCGCTGATGTCACCCAACCCCATCCAGCGGGTGGTATCCCTATACACCCATGCTGAAGCAAATTACTTCCGACCAGTATGTTTGAAACAACAGCCAAATACAGCTACAGTTTCCAGTTCAAGTTGCACCAAATACCAGTGCTAGAAGAGATTAAGCCAAGGCAGTGTAATTATCCAAACAACCGCCCACGAAAAAATTTCGTTTTTCATCAGCTAATAACAGGACATGGGGAACTGCTCATAAACATTATGTTTCACTATTTCTAATACATGTGTTGCATCATGCAACTATATAATATTGTGTTCTCTGCGTCCTGTCAAACCTTCTGCATTCTTTTGATCCTATGTTCTTCCCTGTTGCTCCCTTTATAAAGGAGTGAGGCTAGTTGCTGTACCAGTGCACCGCCCCAACTGTTATCCCTTTCCACTTCTCCCTATTGGCAGCCTTATTCCTCCACTTGTCATCCTCATCCGCCTCTCCATTTCCTCTTTGTGCAGCCATCCCATATTAGTTGCGGCCGTCCCCTTTTCCCACATCATTCGGCTTCTTATTATTCTCGTTAAAGGCCCCTCCTCAATTCACGTAAAGACCCCTCCTCAATTCACTTAAAGACTCCTCCTCAATTCACTTAACGGCTCCTCCTCAAATCACTTAAAGGCTCCTCATCAATTCACTTAAAGGCCCCTCCTCAATAACATTTTTGTTTGCTCGTCTCATTTCAAATTCATTTTGTGAAAATTCAAACCTTTTTTCAAAAGTTTTTTGTGAAAAATTTAAGTGAAAAAGGAAACACTGAAAACTCACAAATTTCGCCCTTGGTGAAATTTCATAACTTTGTCATGTGATCGGCAAGAGGATGGAAATCACGCCCATGATCAGCCTTGACCCCATAAAGTGTTTACCATTTTGGATATCCAATATTTTGAGCCTTACCAGATCTAACAACTGAAGTAAATTCTTTTGATGATTTCAACAAAAACATGCACTTTTAAACCAAACTGTATCGCATGCAATATAAAATAATATCAGATTTGTAGCATGTTATCTGTATTTACAAAAAAAAAACAGTAACATCTGTTTTGGCACAGTCCCCTAATTGTTGGCGCCAAAAAACTCGATGTTTTACAAAATCGTCTTTTCTGTCTGAAATGAAGCCATTTCCAAGATTGATTTTTGGCATTGATTTTCTGTGACTATTAAAACACTGAAACTGTTTTTTGTTCCGTATATCTATTCCATTGATTGTCTTTCGTAAACACCAGTACTTTTTAAATTGCTATTTAGGTATCTATGATTTTTCTGGGAAATGAGAAAGAAAGTTGATTATGAATTTTTGGATAATTGCACAAATAACATATTCTAACCAACGATTTGAGTGTTTGCTGTAGTAGTTCAGTGGTTAAACAGTTTGCACCAGTACTTCAGTTATTAGAGGCTTTGTCTTAATAGTTCAAGGTTAGAATATTTGCCTCAATAGTTCATTGGTTAGAGGGTTTTCTTCAGTAGTTTAATTATTAGAGGGTTTGCCTTAATAGTTGGATAAAGGGTTTGCCTCAGTTATTTAATTATTAGAGGGTTTGCTTTAATAGTTAGATAGAGGGTTTGCCTCAGTTATTTAATTATTAGAGGGTTTGCCTTAATAGTTAAATAGTTAGAGGGTTTGCCTTAATAGCTTAATTATTAGCTGGTTAGCCTTAATAGTTCAGTGGTTATAGGGTTTGCCTTAACAGTTTAATTATTAGAGGGTTTGCCATAACAGTTCAATGGTTAGAGGGTCTGCATCAATAGGTAAATAGTTAGATGGTTTATCTAAATAGTTTAATTGTTACGGGTTTGTATTTCAGTAGAAGATTCTAGTTCTGTGAGGTCATCTGTTTGATTTGTGTAGTTCAGTGGTTAGTGTTGTGTAGTTCAGTGGTTAGTGTTGTGTAGTTCAGTGGTTAGTGTTGTGTAGTTCAGTGGTTAGTGTTGTGTAGTTCAGTGGTTAGTGTTGTGTAGTTCAGTGGTTAGTGTTGTGTAGTTCAGTGGTTAGTGTTGTGTAGTTCAGTGGTTAGTGTTGTGTAGTTCAGTGGTTAGTGTTGTGTAGTTCAGTGGTTAGTGTTGTGTAGTTCAGTGGTTAGTGTTGTGTAGTTCAGTGGTTAGTGTTGTGTAGTTCAGTGGCCAGAAGTCCTCTACTTATCACCATGACACTGTTATTGTTATTGTTATTCTCTTGTTATTGTTTGCATGACAGACGGCAGAACAGGCTGCAAAACTGAAGGAAGAGAAGGTAAAGATTGCTCTGGAGAAGATCAAAGAAGCCAACATTAAGAAGGTAATTTTACATCTACTTAATTTTGTCTAAAAATCTGACATTTTAACTGTTGGAATTGTATTTTTGTCAGCATTGCTGTGATTTGTACTTTTGTTAGTATTGCTGTGATTTGTACTTTTGTTAGTATTGCTGTGATTTGTACTTTTGTTAGTATTGCTGTGATTTGTACTTTTGTTAGTATTGCTGTGATTTGTACTTTTGTTAGTATTGCTGTGATTTGCACTTTTGTTAGTATTGCTGTGATTTGTACTTTTGTTAGTATTGCTGTGATTTGTACTTTTGTTAGTATTGCTGTGTTAGTATTATATATACTTTTGTTAGTATTATATATATATATATATATATATATATATATAATATATATATATATATATATACAAACTAAATACTAAAATAATACACATCACAGCAATACTAACAAAAAGTACAAATCACAGCAATGCTGACAAAAATACAAATCATATATATATATATATATATATATATATATATATATATATATATATATATATATATATATATATATATGTATATATATATTGATCCAGCTTTACTGATTGAATGACTTCACTTCATGAAGAGTGAACTCAATTTCACAATTCCCAAAGATCATGAGTAGGGGCCATCAACTGTGAAATGTTGTCTATATTCATTCAGCAGCCATAAATACTGAAGTCAGAGGTCATAAGGCAATATGTAGTCATATTTTAACATGACAGCTGGTTTGACAGCCTCGTGCATAACGTCAGCTTGAAAAAATACCAAAAACATTAACTGTATCAAATGCTATTAAAACAGTATTTACATTATGAAAGTTACTCTTTACTAATATTTATGTCCTTTCATTTTTTGAGATTAAAATTCATGAACTAACAATGCATGGCAAATAATAATTTTATTTTATGCCAGTGTATGTGAAATCTCTACCCTATAATGTTTGGATCATTGTGTTCAGGCATTTTGTACATGTTTGAGCCTGGGATATTTTGACTAGACTGGAATGTATTTATTTGATAATCTTTGATAAAATGATCAAGTGTTATTATTTGGTGATTGCATGCATTACTCTGGCAATTGTGTATTTGCAAAATTACTGTCAACATAACTTTAATGAATTGAAGACCGATTGTCTCCCCAATGTAACCTTTGCATACAATGTTCAGGTAATTAACATCTTGCTTCTGTGTGGAATCCAATATTTATAGCCCAATTACACGAGAGTGCATCTTTAAAGATAAATTATTATCCTGATGTTATGCATCTTTTGTAGTCATGAGAGGTAAAATGTTCCCATGAAATAGTACTCCATGCAGCAATCATTTCAGTGTTCCAACTGAATGGCCATTAGAAAGCACATTATCTTTTTTTGCAGACATTAAACATTCATAAATATTCACAGTTGGAGCATTACTAGGCAGATTCATGAAACATGTCAAAACAGCCATGCGGTTAAAAAAAGTGAATTTTAATGAGCGTCATAGTGCCATCTGGTGAGGACAGCTGGTAATAATGGCCACCACTCAGCTGTGACTGAGGTGGTTTCTAACAAATGGCAGCTAAGAATAAATAAAATTAGTTTTCTTTTTTGTTTGAATCACCTAATGTTTCGACCAATGACAATGACAACATTTATTGCTAGCTACAGATGTGGTCGACAAAGTAATGTTAGACAGGTGGAAGGTTGTTTTAAAAGAAAGAATTGCACATGATTTTCACACTACCTTAGCAGAGATATGACTTGTTAATAGTTGTTTCTGTATAACATGATTGTCGATGACAGCGCTGGTTTTTATTTTTAATGTCAACGTTAATTCAGACTCAACATCAATTCTGTGTAAACCATTTGATGACATGGTAAGTGTTTTTAGATTGTGTGTCTGTCAATCTGTTAGCAGAAAAAGAAGGTTTATGTTTAATAATAATGAAAATAGTAATAACAAAAAGATTTATTTTCTAGTGTCCTAGTCATCAAATATGCCCAATTCTTGTTCAGAGATATATATTTAGTTTTGTTTGGTTACATTTTGGTTTTGGTGCAGTTTTTCTAAAAATACTGTATTTAATTAATATGCCATGCATTCAGGGAGTAAAATAGCGAACCCAAAACATGATTTATTCCCATAACTGTATGACCACTTTTTCAAGGCCAATCCGTTGGCTATGAATAATCGGGTCCAGAATAATCACATAAACGGTGCACTCTCTGAAACGTTCTGATTACAACAGTTGATGATATCCGGCTACAGGCAAGGTGGTTTACCCATCCTACTATAGTGGTCATCTAAGCTGGTTCAGTTCTGCCCACGACTGCCCAGTGTAGATGAACATGGAATGCAATTTCATTAATGCATCAGCCATTAGATGACAATTAGATAACTGGTCATCTAGTGGTTTCTCCCCAGAGGCTAGACGAAAGAGTCAGTTTTGATGATTATCTTGGTCCACCTGATGAACTTTTATGCAATTATCCACTAATGAATGCACACAGTTAACATTGAACTATGCACCAATCGTTTTCTGTGCGGAAATTCTGCGGAGCAAAATAGCTGAAACTGATACGTTTCTAACAGTATTCAAAGAATCTGAAAATCTGTAAAATGTGTAGAATTTTGTTTGCTGAAGTTCAAGATCTTGACGGCATGGGATTCTAGGTAGCTTGTAATGAAACAAACACAATTGAAATACATAAATACCATATAAACCCTTCATTTAAAATTCTATTGTAATTTTTAATCTGGATTGTTCATGAAGAATTTTGTTGCACTGAAAAATGCTGCCTGAAAATATTCTTGGACCCATGAAAAAGGTATGCAAAGACATTCATGTCACTGAGTTTTGTAGCATTTGGTCTTCCGGCACATGAACATTTTGATAAAAAGGAAGTCTCTTAAAATATCCTGAAAATGGCCAAATCATAAAATATTTCTTTCATAGGCATGATGTTTTAATGAACACTATATTTTACAGCAAAGCAAAATTTCCTAACTTGTTTGCTATGTCGCAGTTGTCACCTGTAATCTTGCTTAAATTACTGTAGCATGCCAATTTCACATGCCCAAGTTCATCCCATCAGAAGTAAGTTTTCTGTAAATTGGTTTTTGTTGTTAAGATGGTTGAGTTTGCAGCATGAATCCGATGGCTCGTGGGCTGCTGCCACCTGCAATGGGTGTGCAGAGATGTCAAGAAATTAACACCAAAAGCACATCTCTCTCCATATAGTAATGGAATATCGGAAGTAGAGATAGTAGTGGGAAACGGGGCTGGGCGTAGGAGCGGTACATTTTAAATCAATGGATGCAATCCAATGGCACATCTTGGACACTTTCAGTTAAAAAACAATTAAATTAGTCAGATGAAGAGATGAATTTTAGCATGGATTGTCTTTTTGTATACAACTTGGATGTTTAACGTAGGATTCACCCCAACATTGGTAATCGTAAATATGTGCCTTGTAATACCCATTCATATTTCACAATTCATGCAGCAATTGCTGTAATGATTGTGGTGCCCTCTAGTGATCAGACATTGCTTTGCTTATATTGCCACCTGGCGATCAACATTGTGTTTACAGATTTTAAGAGTGTGTCAATAGCTGAGCATGGATCACCAGTTATTTCTCTATTGGCGCAAGTGTTAACATTTTTGAAAGCTGTACACAAATTTGTATTTTGAATCTTCTAAAAATCAAATATGTTAATATTTATTTTTTCGCCTGAACATTATATCCTGTAGGAAGTTAGTTCCATGTGCTTGTGTCAAGGGAATCAAAGCTACCCATGCATTAAACTTATTGGCCAACAAATACTCAAGAAGGAAACTATCTCCCACACTGTGAAGTTCGGTAGTCAATGCTTGTGACTTTGACGGGATATTCTTGTAGATGTTCACAACACCTTGTGCTTGTCTTATAGTTGTTGATGTTCACAACACCTTGTGTTTGTCTTATAGTTGTAGATGTTCACAACACCTTGTATTTGTCTTATAGTTGTAGTTGTTCACAACATTTTGTGTTTGTCTTATAGTTGTAGATGTTCACAACACCTTGTGTTTGTCTTATAGTTGTGGATGTTCACAACACCTTGTGTTTGTCTTATAGTTGTAGATGTTCACAACACCTTGTGTTTGTCTTATAGTTGTAAATGTTCACAACACCTTGTGTTTGTCTTATAGTTGTAGTTGTTCACAACATATTGTGTTTGTCTTATAGTTGTATATGTTCACAACACCTTGTGTTTGTCTTACAGTTGTTTGTGCGCATCTACACTCTGGACAACAGCTGTAAGAGCATTCTGGTCGACGAGACAATGACCATTGCACAAATCTGTGATATTCTCGTGGTCAAGAACCACTACAAACCAAATGTCCACTGGTCAGTGGTCGAAGAGCTGACCGAGATCTACATGGGTGAGTTGCGGTCAGCTTGTTCTCAGTTCAGGATGTGTGGAAAGTTTTAAATTGGATTTTGGTTTTTAAGGCTTTGAAAAGGATTTTTTTGAAGAAATGTCTTAAAAAGGTCTTAAGTTTGATATCAACAGATTAGGCCTAGAATCTAGGCTATAATTATGCATCTTTAATAAAATAATAGTTTAATCATCAAATAAATAACATTTCTCTTTATTTATGCAGAATTTGTCATGGAAAAAGGTATGAAATTTTCAAAGTATTGTTCTTAAATCTGATCAACCCATATCTGCACATGCCATGTAATTGGTAATTAACATTATTTTGTGTCAGCAAAGATCGTGACATTTGTTTCAAGAAAATGTTTCACCTACTTGACCTGACCCATTTTCTGTGTTGCAGAACGGCTAATTGAGGATCATGAGTTTCTTGTGGAGAATCTGTTGCCATGGACACGAGACTCAACCAATCGGCTTATATTCCTTGAGAGACCGGACAAATATGACGTATTCCTCAAACCTGAGGTAAGAGAGGCTGACATCACAATTAAATGGCAGGGTCGATATGTTGTCAATATGTTTTAATTGTTTAAACCAAACAATTAAAAAAGCACTAACGAATGAATGAAATGCTGTTTCCACTAATTAACCACTAACCTTGATAACCTAGGCTACATTCCTTTAAAAGCATTTGTCCAGAAAGTTAGTTGCATAAAACATGTAACACCATTATGATCAAACGTGAATATTTGTTAGCTCTATTTCAATTTCAAATCTAATTATTTATCAGTCATACTACAAAGTAAAATACCACACTTTTGTGCCATATAAGCATTTCCTATATTTAAGAAGTTTAAATTTTACAAATGCAGTTGGGTAATGAAACTATCCAATTGTGCACTAATGCAAACATTATAGTGGTATAGAACAATATGCACGCATGCACGCACGCACGCACGCACCCATTGCATACAAAATATACATATAATTTTTCTGATACCCAAAACCTCTCCCTATCATATCCCACCATTTGATTCATCTTCCTCTTCTCAGCTTTGCTGTTTTACGTTATGAGACTGCTTGTCATAATGCTGTGCATGTCTGTCTCTGCATGTCAGGCTTGTCTCAGTTTGTTATTCGCACTAACTGCTCTACTGCAGCGCTACCTGCTGGCAGACACAGACGCCGACCAGCGAGAGTACAAGGACGATGAGAGGCAGATTCTGATTCAGGTACGCGCTGTCCCACAATGCACTACTGTAGGTTCTGATTCAGGTATGCGATGTCCCACAATGCACTACTACCAGTACCAACAACAATAACTTTAGAAAAGGGATTTGTTTCCAAGAGTTACTTTTGCTCTATGCTTGGTTTAACAATTTGAAGACATTTTTTTTATGGCATTTCCTGTTCTACTGTACAGTCTCGTCTGTCCTCCATTCAGGTGAGTGGCTGTGCAAAGATGTCGGCGGAAGCAAGATTAAAAACGTAATAACATGCAAAGAACAAGTACACCAATTGGTTTGCTAACTACTACTGGCAATGTGTTTAATGTGTTCTTTTTTTATAGGGTCTTGAAAAGCCTTAAATTCCATATTAATTGTGTTATTGAAGCTCCTTAAATGGTAATATTTCATAATAATAAATGATGAATGCCTTTGATTGTTTCTTTTGTGTGGTGAGCTGAAAATGCTAACTTACTGACTGTGTCATATGCTTCAAAGCACCCTGACTAAAACAAATACATTTTCATTCATGATAAACCTTATTATATATATACATTTTATCTTCTTAATGGTCATAAGTTTAAAACAAAAACATACAGATACATATATATATATATATATATATATATATATATATATATATATATATATATTATATATATAATTATGTATTATGTATGCATGCATGTGGATATACACACTTGCACGTACACATGCATGCACACATGCACACACACACGCCTATGCCCCAGACTGTTATTCAACACTGTTTTAAGACTTGTTGGTTGATAACTAATTCTGTTGCAGGAATATTTTGGGTCCGGCCAGGCACGTATCCCGCGGGTCGAGACGATGCTCTACCTCAAGTCTGAGGGCAAGAAGGCCTGGAAGAAGTACCACTTTGTGCTGCGGGCTTCGGGAATCTACTACAACCCTAAGGGGAAGAGCAAAGTGGGTGTTTTGTCAGGTTCACTGGGGTTCTAATTACTGTGTTCTTCCAATGAGACAAAGGCTAGGGGTTGACTTTTGGAGGGTATGTGACATTCTGAAACATAGCATAGATAAACAGAAATGTTGCATTCTCTGGAAGCCAATGTCTTCCTTGTTTATATGCCATCTAGTATCTGTTGCTTTGGATAAATATCTTGTTATAATATTTGTTAAACCTTCAGTTACCTATTTCCAAATTTCTTACAATGTATCGTACTGTATAATGTGTATATACTTGTCAGTTTGTCTCAATGAAAGCTCATTCTTTTTATCTTGTTGCTGTGTTAAGCAATTCTTCATTATGTGTCCCTTATATGTAGTTGACAATTAGTAGACTTGGTATGGACAGATGGAAGAAAGATGGACCAACATAGGTAAACTACACATACGTGTGTACAAGTCTGTCTTCATTTCTTATCATTGTTTTATCTGTTTTTAAATTGCACTTTCACCCTTTATATATCATCATACAGGTCCGGCGAATTTTATTTATTTATATGTAAAAATGTTGTATTATTTTATGGTATTTAGCATTTAAAAAGAAATTTTAATATTTACTCGCATGTTCCGCCTCCGTGATTGCAAATAAAAGAGAATAAATGAAAGAATAAACTTATTGTAATTGTTGTTATCTTTAAGCGTCTTCCTCCTCTCGTGTTGCAGTCATCGAAGGATCTCGTGTGCCTACAGAAACTAGACTTTGTTGAGGTCTACACGGCGCTAGGCTGGAAAAAGAAATATAAAGCACCAACAGAACATGGCTTTGCGCTCAAGGTCAGTGTCTGGGCAGTGGTCAGAGCTGGTCTGCAGTGGTCAGCGCAGTGGAGAGTTTGTGGCCAACACATTCTCTAGGACAGTGTAATGCCTGCTGAGGTCAGATCATGCATATTATTACCTGTATATTATTGTATACCTGTATATTATTGTATACCTGTTTATTATTGTATACCTGTATATTATTATATACCTGTATATTATTATATACATTATTATTATATACCTGTATATTATATATGTATATTCAATATGGATTTTGGGAGGCGTATCGCAATGTTCCGTATTTATACAGATTTGTTTCAAATTTACGGAATAATCTGCCAAAATACATATTTTTGTGTGTTATTAATCATAAAAGTATAAAATCAATTGAAAAACTTATAGTGGGCGAAGCACAAATATTTGTAATGCTTGCATCGAAAGTAAGCAGATATCTAGGCTGATTTCCAGCGAAACCTAGCAGATTCTGTTTGAAATATGTATATTTTGTAGCCTGATTGTTGGAGACATTCTATTGGAATAAGAATTATATAGGCCGATTAACAAAGAAACGGATTTATACAGAATTCCATGTGAAAAAAATAAAATAAATGGCATATCTGTAGATGACCTTGTCACCAGGTGGCAGCACATGGCAAGCTGTTACCATACGTGCTGGATCGGCTTGGATGTCCTATGTAATGCACTAGGGAGGAAGGAAGGGGGGTCTGACGTTAAGTGACATTTTGTGTACTGTCTTTCTTTTGAGATCATCCCTAAGTCTGATGATGTTGTTGTTGTTTTGACTGATGATGTTTGTCATCATTGCAGCATGCTCGTATCCAGAAGAAGACATCCAAGTACATCAAGTATCTGTGTGCAGACGATACAGCGACCCTAGTACTATGGACAACAGCGATGAGGGTGGCCAAGGTACACTTATCTATTGTTGCTCCAAACACAGTTTACTGAAACTGTGCTCTCTATTTTAATGAAACACAAATTTTGATTTATTATGAAAGTTCTGCATAAATTATGATGTATTTATTTGTATTTATCATATTAATAATATCAGTATTATTAATTAGATTAATACTGTTAATATTATTATTTCTATTAATATTATCAATATTGATATTATTAATAATATCAGTATTATTAATAAGCTTAATACTGTTAATATCATTATTTCTATTAATATTATCAATATATTAACAATAATAATACTGGTGTTTAATCACTATTCTTGTCATGTATTTTATCATATTAAAACTATTACTTATTAATAATACTATTTAATATTTTTCTGGTCATGATAGTTGATGCAGTCATGTAATTGATTTCACCTTTACCTTCAAAAACAAGAAATTATGAGAAGACACTAAACCACGTAGGATGTCATGTGGCTTGTTTCTGTTACATTGTGGTAGTGTTGTGTATGCACAATGATTGTGTCACATTGTGGTAGTGTTGTGTATGCACAATGATTGTGTCACATTGTGGTAGTGTTGTGTATGCACAATGATTGTGTCACATTGTGGTAGTGTTGTGTATGCACAATGTAGTGTTGATAGATTGGATGTGAGAAAGTATTCATTCACACAGACAATAAAAAAAGAATGGAGCAAATTATCAACTGATTGTGTGCATGCTAGCAGTGTGAATATGTATAATTAAAGAACATTTACATATATAATGATAGGCTGAACATAAATTAAAAAAATTGTGTACTCTTGAAAAGCCAATGGCTTCCTTGTCCACTTGCCATCTGGGTTTTTTGCTTTGTATAGCAATCTTGTTCAGACCTTTTCATATTGTTAAATCTTGTTAAATCTGTTTCAGTTTGGAGAGCAACTGAGACACAACTATGACAGCGCCAAGGAGAATGTTGCAACATGGGATCCGAACAAAGTCCTCATGGAACCGAACAAGGTCTCCACGGATACCAGTTTGGTAGCCAAGGACGAATGCACGGCAACCAACAAACTTGTACATGCGAAGAAAATATCCATGGATGCAAGTAAAGTTGCCACAGACACGAGAGAGGTTGCCATGGACACTGACATGGTTGTCATGGATACTGGTAGGCGTGTTGATTACGTCAGCCAGCCTGTTGTTGAAAACAGCAGATGTGTAGCAACAACTGGGGTTGTCATGGATATTGACAAGGTTGTCATGGAGACAAACAGGCATGTTGTTGAAACAATCAAAGTGTCGACATCACCAGTGAAACGCGGTCAGAGCGCTCAGCCAACAGCCGTAGTTACTAGGCAGAGCAGTTTTGTTGATCACACCCGGACTCTGGCGAGACAGCGTGCGGGTAGTGCACAGTTTAATGGTACTGCAGCCACGAGACAGGAAAGTGTGGAAAACTCAGTGGTTAAAACGGTTCCCATGCTACCAGTTACAACGGAGACAACGAGACACATAGCGGAGCAGTGCGTGAACACGATAAAACGATCGCCGATACAAAACGGAAAACCTAAACGGACCCCGTCACAGAAAAAACCTGCGCCACCCCTGGGGAAGAAACCGGTGCCACCCCCAACCCCTCCAAAGTCGATGGCTGTTCTTCAGGCTCAGACAAGTCGGACTGATTTCCCAGCACCCCCTAGTCCGCATACATTACAAGCTTTCCAACTAGATGGTGACACCGAGCTAGCCATGGATGTTCCCGATGGATGTTCACTTGGTGCCGTGTCGCGGAACCGATTTTTAAGCGGGGAGGCATCAACGCCATCTAGGGGAAGTTTCAGGATGCACGTACCACCAGCGGTAGCTATGAAGCCGCAATCACCACGTCCCCTGTCCCCGCGACCTGTATCATCGCCCGATCCCGAGTCGCCCCAGCCAAATGGTGGCTCCCCCTGGCACAGACGCACATCATCGGGTCCGGTGTCTCCCGCAGTATCGGCAAAACCAAAGCCCCCACCGCCACCGAAAAGGGGCCTGCACACGAAATTGTCTTTCCACGGCGACAGTGCGCAGTCAAAAAACTTCATGGCGGATCTACAACGAACACTGGCGCAGAAGCAGCCGCCGCGTCCGGGGAATAAACCATCTTCTCCCCAGGTGGCAGCACCAGGACTTGTGCGGGGCGACAGCATCAGTGACTTGCCTCCGCCCCCTCCAGAGTTGATGGAAGGGTTAGAGGAGGGGGCTTATAAGAGGAAAGTTCCCCCTCCTCTCCCCAAACGCAGCAATGCGACACAGTTAACAACGAACAAGTAACACAAGAACGGCCGGTGACATCCACTGACACATCAGTGTCCGGATGTCTTTTAGGGGGCGACCCAAAACCCAGATTCTCAGCTTCGTGACGCCAGCATGCAGTTGTATCGAGTTTTTGGATGACCCTCAACGGTGCATTGATCTGCGATGTATTATGTGTAAAATTTCACAATGGTTTGTTATTGTTTGAGAAACTCAAAACCTGCATAGGTAATGTGACTGCTGAAGGTAATCTGTATGTGTATTGCACGCTGCCTCAGGCCAGTGGTTTGTTGCAATTATCCTCTGGTCACAAGAAAAAACATTCTTGTTGACATATTTTTAATGTCTACCATTCGGTGACAATCCAAAATAACCACTCTAAATACCCTAATTTTTGTAGTTTGTCATACTTTCATACAGGAAATATTACTTTGTTGATAAAATCTCAAATAGAAATGTCACTGTAATCTTTATGGTAGTTCTTTGAAGTAAGTTTTAACAGCTTTGGAGGTTTGTTGGTTTACTGGACTCATTTACTTCTACAACCTACAACGGGTTTCCTATTTAGTTAACACTAAAGTTTTACCAAACTGAACGTGTATAAAGAAACTACCTATACAAGAAGTTGTTATTTTTACCAATAGTTATATCACCACATCGTGCTTTATATTAAATATTCCTCAGAATATGAAATATGATAACATTTAGCAGCTGTTGCAATGTATTGTGTTACTAACATTGTACATATGATAATGTGGCGTGTGCCGCCGTAATTCTAGGTAAGTTGTTGCTGTATATAAAGCTTATTTGTTGTATATTCGTATCGCCATTTTGTCAGCGCTCGCATCCAATGCAGCTGTGTAATTGTAAATATCCGGTAACTATAGCAGCTGCATTGTTGCCAACCAGCATGCATGGTTACCGTGGCAACTGTCTGCAGTTGGCATGGTCAGTGCGCAAATGCTGCAACATTGTTGTCATTTTTGAAAGTGTGCAATATCGTGTAGATCGTACGGTTTACGTTTGAGGTTTCTGTCAGTTTTATAGTTATGTACCAGAATGTGCTCTTGTGTGTGCGACGTCGTTTAACTGCTTATTTGTGGACAGATGTTAATTACTTAATATTAATTAGAGAAATCATGTATAAGCGGTGAAGTTAAACAGATGCTAACTTTATACTCAGCTGTCTTCCGAGAGGTGCCTGTTTGAGTTGGTGAATAGAAAGCAATGGCATTTGCATGAAAATGTTGAAAACCAACATGTGCTTTTATAATACCTGGTATTTTGTCACCATCTTTACCGGTGAATTCCTCTAATATTAACAGGCTTCCTTCCACACTGCAGCACATCTTTTACGCAAAGATTTGCTATTTTATCTGTTAAGAACATTGCAAAACCATTTGTCTTTTGTTACACACAATACGCTTTATTATTATAAATACATTGTCGTGCCAAATAACAGTACTAACGTGGTATTGTAATCTGTATATACATATTATATTATTAAATAATATATTGTACATGACATTGTTGTGTTCCAAACTCATAGAAAGTACTGACTGTTTGGGGACTGTTTCACAAAGATAATGAGCTAATTAGTTTATTTCTTGATTTCATGTGTGTTTCAAACATATGTCCTGATATGAATCAATATCGAAAAATATTCGAATTTGTAGAGGAGCATTCATAAGGGTCTGAATATAATTTCTTTCCATACAAAATCGCAAGCTTTCAATGCCATAGATTTCATAAGGTAAATTCTTATAATATTATACACTGTATACAATACATATTATATTCCCAAGTACCCCAATTCAACTTATCGGGGAAGAATTCAGCCATGCCACAATTACTGCGCAAAGACCAATCATTCATTTGCACCCACCACCAGGTACTCATTTATACAGCCGAGTGATCTAAGGTAATGTGGAGTGAAGAAATTAATCTGTCTGTTGTGTGTCAGTACCCACAATTAGTGTCTCGGAACAGTACGACCTAATGGAACAGTACAACCTAATGGAACAGTACGACCTAATGGAATTATATATGGAAAAGTCATGTCTTTAGTCATGCATTATGAGAATAATTGGTAACTATCTTACTTGATCATACAAGAAAAACAGCTTTAATACCATGAACTACCAAATGACGATATTGGTCAGAGCTATCAAAGACACTGAATGCTACGGGTAGGACGGAACATCAAACGACAGAATTACACACTATTATTTATATACACATATATACCGTTGTACCTATTTAATGACAAAATGTAACAGATCATGCTTCAGTAAACACAGTTCTTGATAGAGGCTACAAGCAGATATCATTCACTACCAGACAATTCATATGACAATTAATTAATTTGATTGTTACACCTAAGAAACAACAAAATTAAATCAGAAAACTAATTGAAATTGCAACATCCATGTCAATAACTTGCAAATGGGACATGGCAACAGTGGCACTATCTGGTGGACACATTATGAACCACTTTCCATGAGGAGGGTTGAGCAACAAAACTCTGTACTAAAACATCTACAGTAAATCTGTCCACAATATAATTATTTGTTCTAATTTTTTTTTCAAAATCTGGCACAATTCTATCTTACTGCCTTAGCTAATGTAGCGATTCCAATTTGGAGAAAAAAATTGGAGATCTTCCATTTTGTAGAAAATGAAATTGATATTAATAAAAATTATTTATAGCAAAACTGGTTGAGTCGTACCTCCTTACATGGAAATTTCCCAACTGATGTTTTAAAAAAAAAGCTTATAGCAAAAAAAATGTCATTGTGGGGTAATAATGTCGGTAGAGTGGCTTTTTTAAAGCCAGGGGTTTCATCTAATTTGGGGAATCAGGAGATTTTTAGTAATTCTGCTCTAAATTTGGGAGATCTCCCTTCGAATTGGGAAATGTGGAACTGTGCTAGTAGATGCAGCCAAGAGATTTTATTGTCATTTTAATGATGGACCGTCAACATAATACTCCTCCAAAGGTTGGATGTCATAGACGCTGATCGTGTCAAGAAGCCATTCTTTCTGCACCAGCGCTACCTGGTAGCGTCGTTGGAACTCTGCAAGAATAAGCAAACAATTACTGAAAACATTTCGTCAGGAAATCGTTATTTTTATCTTTTTTGTGCATCTGTGCTGCATACCCTATTTTAATATTGTTGATAATAAATAAGACCATAATACAAGTTTGTATAACGTGTAAAACCTTTCCCCTCATATACAATCCACCATTTTACTGCCGACTTGAAGACATATGAATAAAATCCATTGTGAGATTTTTTGGTGTCATGATATTTTTAACAGAGAAACTAGCATATACTGCAAATTTCTGGTTTTCTGTAACATATGACCCTCAGTTTCAGAGGAACACTGACGTACAGAAGTGAAGCTGGTTTTTATACAAATTGATGAGCGATGATAACATTTTTATTTGAGATGTACCGGGCACAGGTGTACACTGATTTTCATTGGATGATTATAATACTGGTCTGTCAATGATTGCCATCGAGTGACCAGTTTTAGGATACACATCCTAAAACAGGCTTATTTTACTTCATCGCCAAATCATGCATTTTCAAAAATATTTCGCTTTAAAAGTAACATGTTTAGCATAGATATTAAATATTCCGCATGGCAGTGCCTTGTAAAACAATAAATGTACTACAACAATAAAGATTAAAACAGAATATATAGCAGTTAATTTATATGTACTTTGGGATCGAAAATTCAGGGAATTAACAACATCAACATGATGGCCAGTTAATCAGTCAATATAAAACATTTTAGATGTCTTACTTCGTAACTCGGCCATCCTGGCTACTGCACTATCCTCGATAATGATGACCTGAACTTTGTTCGGGTCAAAGGTGAACATTGATGGCTCCTGGATGGTCATGGCGCCACACGCTTCGACCAAGCCACAAAGGTCATCTGAAGGTCACAATGACAAATATTAAACTTTGCTTAATCGGGACAATTGGATAGTTGACTCTCATTAGACTAGGTTCGCCATGTGTTTACGTCATGTTTCGATACTTTTTCACAGATGGTAGACTGCAATGTTATACTATAACTACACTTAATAGTAACATTTGTAACTGTTTTATGTTTCATAAAATGCAACAAAAAATCTTTGCGTTTGACGAATAGTTTAAAAACTGTCACATACAACACTGCCACCTAGCGGGTAAACGCTACACACATATAATGAATTCACGGATAAAACGAAATCGTTAGCTACATACATATTTCGTTATAAGCGTGTTGCACTGTAGTTTTGAAAATAAGTGGAGTCCAAATAATTATCTCGGTCCAGCATTACTTTTCTAGACACATCATTTAATTATTTTTAATATGACAAATTCGATATAAAAAGGTTACGAAAAAGTTGAAAAACAAGGTCTCTTGATTTGTTCCAAATGAAATAGGGAGATTGCTGTAAAACAAATTGGTGGTGAAACTTATATTTTAATAATTTTGCTTTACAGAGATTGGTCCAGAAAACAGGAGGATCCACGTAGTCATGGCAACGTGTAATAATGTCCAGTAGCTCCCACCTCTTGTTAGATCCCTGAAGTTGCCATGGCAACATATTTCGTATTTGCGCAGCAACGGCATGCTGGAGCACCGGGCACGTTGAGGTGCATTGTGGGTACCATCAGAACCCGTATCTGACGAAATCTCGTAGTCTTTCTGTGGTCAAATAAAATCTTGTGCAAATAAACCACTCGTAAAACTGCTCCATTAAAACGAAACATCAGGAAAGAAAAGTTTTCTTGAACACTGGAAAATTGGTCACTTGTACAGTATAAGGTATTTTTTAACAAAGCGTTGGAACCAATCCAACGTGGTGAAGGGACATTACACTTCATTGCCCTTATGTTGAATTTAGCCAACATGTCTGCAACACAACACAAACCACTTTGTTAGTTTTGCTCTTTCTTCAGTTTGGTCAGACCAAAACTAATGTACCTGTTTGTCCGATGGTTTCATCAAATCTATATAAAACATACGGGTATAAATTAGCTGACATATCATAGTCGATACTAGATAGGTGCAAAGCTTCATTAAATGAGTCATCGAATTGAAGCTGCAACATGTAGAAAATATGAGCCATGGTCATGTAACGTGGCAGAAAGAATATGAGCCATGGTCATGTAACGTGGCAGAAAGAATATGAACCATGGTCATGTAACGTGGCAGAAAGCTGGAAGAAATAAATGCCTGTATGAAACTTGACCGGTGCTTACCATTGGCTGGAGAGTCTGCATGGTCAACGAGTCCAGTGCCCAGTGGACATTGACAACCCACTTGCCCCCAGCGACACCTTGGAAGTATTTCAGGGTCCTCGCACACCGCCGACTACCAGGGGGTGCTGTCAGACAAACAAAATAAGTTTTTATTTACACCGCCTCCCATCTCCCATACAGCCTCCCAATTAACCCTTTTCATTTCAAATCTAGGTTTAGAAATATTTTTAGTTTGCACAAGATCTTTAGAGCCTTGGCAAACAAAACATTCCAGAAGATTCTCATAGCCGTAGCTTTGCAGTTCACATCACTTCACCAACTGATGTGAATCATGTTCTCAACATCACACACATGCCCATTTTATATTAAAATTACTCAAAATAGAACATTTTGATTTGAATACATCCGAGATAAACAATAGATGCAGACAACAAACAGAAGTATTTCTATCTACAGCATTATGAATAAAATGTCTTCCTTTCAAATGTTTCTACCTATTCAAATTAAGGAACAGCTCCATGGATAAAAACTGCATGGAATCTGGGAATGTTGTATATATAATGTGGGTCATAAGGTCAAAGGTCACTCACCAGCATTGACCAGGACGTGGGTGACCGCTGGAGAGTATCGCGACACAAACTTACTGTCAAGTAGTCGGACCAGTCTATCAATGCCGGGCTGAAAAAAGCAGACGTAAACTGGGTATAGTGTTTGTGGTAAGCTTAGTCAAACACAAGCCCCATCTGAGTTACAAAAAACCTGAATTTCTCGGGCTTTTTTAATATACTAAGAGAATACTTTTCCCAAACTTTACCAGATAAAACAATTGAAATGTTAATAAAATCTCATTTGTAATCAATTATGAACAAGTGCATGCTTTGAAATAAATCCCATTAATTAATTGTCTGAAGAAATTATATTGGTGAGTTACAACCAATATAAGTTATCAATATTTACATAAATGACATTTCCAATTATACTGGTGCGTTACAACCAATATAAGTTATCAATATTTACATAATTGACAGCGCCCCAAATTAGATCATATTCACCCAAAACATTAAAATCACGGAGATAAAGTAATATTTAAAAAAAATGTGATTGCAGTTAATTAAAACATTTTTGGGCAAAAAAGTTAGAAGAGATTATAGATTATATATTGTAACATGATTACAACTATCAATAAACATTCCTCACCTGATGAATTGTTTTACTGATGCCTGAAGCGATAAACACCCAACCTGGTCTCAGAGGGAAGTCGACGTCTTTCACCGCACCTCGACTTGGAGCCTCTTTCTGACATCTTCTATGTGGTGGCGCCACCATCGACATAACTGGTGACAATTCTTTAGTCAATTTATTCTCCATCTGCATATTGTTTTGACACAGCAAGTCTTTCTTTTCAATCGAGTTCATCGACCTTCTTTCACTTCGTTTAGTGATGTCAATATTTTCGTCACCATTCCTGTTGACGTCAACTGATTGCCGACTGTTCCTAGAAGTAGCTCCTGCATAATTGTTCATGGTTTCATTTTGGTTTGACGAACTGCGCCTACAGTCTAGACTGTTGTGTTGTTCCTTTGCCATTTTCCCATTTTTCACAAAACCAGTTTTATTGCTACTTGAACAACAAGTATTGCTACTCGTACAAGTATTGATACTCTTACAAGTATTGCTACTCGTACAAATATTGATACTCTTACAAGTATTGTCAAACATTTTCACTGTTGAACCCCTATCACTGCTCTCATCTACCATGTCAATGTCCCCTTCCAATGACGGCAAGATGTCTTCGTCATCGAGATGCTTCATTTTGTCAGCACCAGGTGGCGTTGATAAGCCTCTACGGTCAGCCGTCTGCAGTTCGGAGAATGGGGGTGATCGGCAGGGGTCAAATGAAGGTCGCGGGGTTGAAGTGAGCAAAGGGAGCACATATCGAGGCTTTACAGGGACATCTTCCTGCGTAATGGTTTGTGGGATACAGATAATGTCTTCACTTGGGGCAAATAAGTCTTCATCACTGTCAAGACCAGAGTCATTAGTCTCGTTACCCCCTTCACCCTCCACACAAGATCCTTCTTCCATCTCTCCATCGTCTACATCTGTGTGGTTCTCTGGTCTACGATCCTTCCCATGATCAACATCTTCATTCTCCTCACTATCACAATGATCGACATCTTCATTCTCCTCACCATCACATTGATCAACATCTTCATTCTCCTCACTATCACAACGAACATCTTCATTCTGCACACTGTCACACCCTTCCTCCTCATCCATGAGATTACCCCCGTTGCTATGACAACCAGCTGAAACCTGGCTGCGACACATGTCAACTTTCTGTGTGTCAGTTCTGTCGTTGTTCCCGCTGTATTGTCTTCTGTGTACCTTTATGTGTCTGACTTCTGATGATGGTGTCTCTTCATCATCACTGTCAACCAAATTCACAACATTGTTGTCATGACAACTGCTAGAACGTGACAATCGTGCTGACTTCTTGGAAGTACCTGATGACGACATCCCATAAAATCGGGAAGGTCTTCCATCACATGGTGACTTGGTCACATAACATGAAGGCATTCTCTTACTACTGCCTGCTTCGCCACTAGAGGTCGCCGGTATGCACTGCACCTTTTCGCTCATTGTTCTATCAGCACTACCACTGAGACAGTCAACTGTGTCACCATGGTTACCATTAGCAGACGGGTTGCCATGGTTACAACCATCCCCCGCAGCAATAGCGGCTTCCATCTGCAGTATCTGTTCTTGCAGAGATTTCACTTCGGTCTCCAGTTTCTGCTTACACTATAAATGAAAACCGGTTTTTATTGTTCACTGTTATGTATACCTTATAGTATAGTAGGGCATTCTACCACTGCGCTACCATGTCTCAAACATATCAGCATCTAACCAACACTACACAGTTGATGTAAGGTGCATAATAATCAAACACAGTGGCACAATAGTACTATGTTATCCACTCAATAACAGTGTGTTATCCACTTAATACTAGTGTGTTATCCACTCAATAATAGTATGTTATCCACTCAATAACAGTGTGTTATCCACTCAATAATAGTGTGTTATCCACTCAATAATAGTGTGTTATCCATTCAACAGGAATATAACACAATTAACTCAAAACATTTTTCTTTGCACGACGCACACACGCACGCACGCACGCACGCACGCACGCACGCACACACACACACCTGGGTGATTGGAAGGTCACTCTGACTTGACAGACCGCTGGACGATGTCATGTTACCATGACAACATGTGCTGCCACCTGGTGCATCCTCAGTTTCGGCTGTTAAAAGAAATTGCAAATGATTTGAATTTCCCAACTGACATTCAACAAATCAAACAATTTATGACATATCTGGTTGGTCAAGCCTGTTTGAATACAATAATAAATATTATTATATTAAATATAGGTTCTGACAATTCTCTGGTGCATAATAGAACATTAATATCAAGATGAAATCACATGAGATTGTCGACGGAAGTGCAACACGTAATTCGTACAAATCTTTTGCTGTGCGCTAAAACAATTGCGTATTTATGCCAATGCGTGCTCAATCGCTGTTCGATGTTATTGAAACACAGTAGATTTTTGCATTCTGATGCTGGTGTTGTGATTTCTGTTTAATATCAGTATATATAATATCAGAGTTATTGTTGGTATGCTGCATTCTTTGATGAAACTAATTTTTTCCGACTCTCTAATGTGAAGTACAAGTTGTACTTCCATTGACAATCAATCCCATGATGCATTGCATTGACACATGCCACCCATCCAGCGATTAAACACGTGATATTCTGGGTAACGACTATTAAAGGTTTTTTAAACCTGCCCATTTATTATATTATCTTGTTAAACGCTAGTTAAATCGAGTCCGTAGTTAAAAATGTATGAGGTTAAATGAAAATTATTTTGTGTAGCGTCAAACGTAGATGTTTTTAGATCACCCCTTACTATGAAATAGTTCAATAATTAATTTATATGAAATCGTTTAAAACTATCTACTTACAGCTGTCACTGTCCAGTTCTGCCACTGACTGCCGCTTCCTTGTCCTTCGTTTCAGAGTGACAAACTCTTCTTCCTATACCAGAAACAAGAAAACTCATGAATGATTAATATTGTGTTAATGAGTTTACATATATATAATATATATATATATATATATATGTATATACAGTCAAACCTCGATAATAAGGTCACCCATAGCATTTGGCCAAACTGACCTTAACAGCGAGGTGACCTTAATACTGAATATGGGCACTGAAGCATCATGGGAATGGGGAAAATTGCAATGCAGATGCATGTCATTTTAACAGCAATCCACATTAAGCAAGTATATCATGTCTAATGTAGTGTATGTATGAGAATTTAGTTTCACAATATGACATCGTTTTATTATACAACATCGAGAACAAAATTGGTAATGCACAATACACTTTTGCTACATTCCCCCCCCACTACTCCAACAGAGCTCTTCAGTCGTTAAGCAAACAAACAGGCGCCAACCAGATGGCGCCATATTATTGGCGTCGAAGCTCGAGGCCAGCCACGGTGCCATGTTCTTCTGTAAAATCTACTCATCCGCTAAGAATTTGAGCTCAAATTGTCACCTAAGATGACTGGGAGTCTTGCTTCTTTTATTGTTTTCCGAAGTTTACTGTGTGAACACACCAAGTGGGTGACTTCGTATCGCTATTGACATTGTTGGTGGTGCCTTGGCTTTGGTGGTGCCTTGGCTTTGATGGGCGGCTGGCTGGCCACGATGCAATCTGATAGTTTTTGTACCAGGTTACCGACTGCATTCCTGAATAGCAAGGTGACTGTATTAGTGGGATTAACGTCCTATACTTTACTATGGAAATCATTTGGGACTGTCCCAGGTTGACCGTAATTGCGAGGTGACCGTATCATTGAGGTGATCGTAAACCGAGGTTCGACTGTACATGTACATTGCTGTCGTTTTTTCCATAATTTCTTCAGAGTAGGTCAGCCAAAGGCTGTGATCATGCAGGGGCGGGGGGCATTAAACAATAAAGTTGGCCTAGGTAGTATTCTGTATTAACTTTATAATCATTAGTACATTTTGATTGTCAATATTATTTTTAATACTTAAGGTATTTTAATATTAATCTTATTATCTAAAATTAAATTTATTAATGTTTATTATTGAATTATTTGAATGGCAAAATGGTCAGAGTGGAGGGTAGAAGGAGAAGACCGAGACGGAGATGGGTGGTCTGCGTGAAGAGAGATTTGGCGGGAGTGAGACGGGAGTGCAGAGTGAGGGTTGGGGGAGTGGAGACGGCAGTGAAACGGGATCAGCAATGGAAGAAGTAGAACCCTGGACCCGTGTCGATCAGCCTCACCCTGGACTTCAGGAACAACAAGTCTTCAAACACAGTTGAGAGGCACAATAATAGTGTCTGATACATTCAATAGGAATATAAAATAATCTCAAAAGTTCAATGTCTTGAGAACATCCCCAAATGACATACCTCGTCGGAATCAAGTTGACAGACTTCCTCCACCTCGGACACTTCACCCGTTCCTCCCGGCTTGTTCAGAGTCATGGGGCTAGGGATATCAGTCTTCCCAAACCTCAAGTCATCACTGATGTTCTTCCGGATCCTTTCCCATTCCTCTTGGCTCCCTAAATCCCGGTCCTCCACCCAGACGGGCTGAGAGGGGGTAGTGGGAAGAGACATCAAAGTTCTCTTGGGATTTCCGGACGGAGTGACCGGCTGTGTTTCCCGCTCGTGCCTCGGAATAGGCTCAGTGCTGCCCTCTGTTGGGATATCGGGAAGTCAGGTGTGTAAAGTCACATCTTAGTCTTCTTTATGAATTATTTAATTTATTTCAACAAAATACATTAAACCATAAACATCATTTATACAGAACATAATTAATTGCAATTTGTTGAAAAGGGGCAAAAAGAAATATTACTATATAATACTTACTTATATTTTACCTTTTTATTAATTTAACTTAATAATGTGTCTAGATTAATACTTGATTAAACATACAACTATTGTATGCATTCGTGTATGATTATTGTCAACAGTCAGAGTGAACAGTACAATATTTTCTAGTATGTTCGCAGCAGATCAAAAGAAAATATTGTAACAAATTGATAAACTTACCAACAGTAAAAAAATTAACATACAACAAAAAATATTTGTTTACATTCAACTGAACATTTAGTTTACACTGAGAAGACAATAACTTATATTACTATCACAAGAAATGGTAAAGAATAAAGTATCACTACCTTTACCTTGAATTTCCTTCTTCACCGTGAAGTCCTCAGAATTTCCGTTGACATCCTCACATGTATCAGCCATGCCACCAACACCCTCTAGTGATGACTGCTCAATGTCAGACGAAGAATCCATGACGACGCTGTGTATCTCCATGGCAACCTTTAAGATTGGCTTCTGTTTCTGTGGCGTCGGAAGCACAAGGTCATCCACGTCACTATCGTCATCATCAAACTGTTGATGTCCTGTTGATGTCCTACTGATGTCATCATTGATGGTGTCACACCGACTCTCATCACTGTCATCAGATGTCACATTGTTGCTATGGCAACGCTCCTGCAGCTCACAACTAATATCTCCCTTGTCATTGCTATCAGTTGTGCTCGCGTTGCTATGACAACAAATTGGCTCATTATCCTCCACTAGGTTGTCATGGCAACCCTCGTTAACACTACAACCAGTGGAATGGGTCTGACTTTCTCCAATTCCTTTCCCATCATCACGGACACTTTCCAAAGAGCTCCTGTCTGTGTCCCTCTCCTTAGTGGCAAGAATCCCAATCGGAGATGACCACTGCCAAGATGCCAACCCTCTCATAGCATGTACCCCACCCCGGCATTGACCTTTGACTGTGTCAGAAGATAACACTGTGTCATCATTCCCCCCGTGAATGTCTGTCCCAGCTGTTGGCGAAGATGCAACGATGGAGGAGGAACCTCCCAACCCGTTCTTCCCTCTGGGGTTGTGACAAGGGGAAGCCGAGTCTTCCTCAGTCTGCAGCACTTCAGCCCCATCTAAGGTGCTCATCTCCGAGTAATGGATATCTCCCTCATTCAACGGCTCCAGCTCCCTCTTCCCAACCCCACCTCCTGTCCCACTTCCATCACGTGTTTCCCCCTCCCTAGAATCCCGTACATTGTGCCTCTTCTTCCTTGCCTCCGTCACATATGCCTGTGTTTCCATGGTGATGTTTTCTACATAATTTTCCCCAGGGACCGACTCAACAGGCAAACTTATTTGTCCATCATCAGACACACACTTCTGAGACACTCCCTGAGCTGTTTCATTCTTCCCTAAATCTACAGTGTCACATGACTGTCTTTTTACCAATGGGATCAGAGGTGTGCTGGCAGCAGTTGATTGGCTCGTCCTCAGCCAATCACGACTCTCACTGCTGCCTTGTGACCATAAACTCCTTCTTGCTAAGATCCTCCTACGAGGGCCAGTGTGACGCTTGGAAACGGACGATGAATTCAACATCGATGATTTGTCACTGCTTACTGAAGCATCACAAACAACATTCAAGGGCAAAGTAACCATTTTGACAATTTTGGCTTTGTCAGCATTGCCACCTGGTGGTTGCAAGTAGGAGTTGATTTCGGCTCTCGCATCTGCACTTACATTCTTGAGAGGTAACTTCTTCTGATTTTCTCGTGGAGATGGTCCCCTACCAGTTTGAGCTTCAGTGACGGCTGTTTTCTTGTTTTCCAGAATGTCTGTGGAAAAATCTTCCTCCTCGGTTGTATTTCCATCAGAATCTTCTCCTCCGTCTTCCGTCTCCTGCTCTGAGCTTCCACGATCCTCGGTGCATTTCTTATTGGCAAATATCTGTCCGTTAACCCTTTGTGTTGCATCCCTTGTGGCAACACCTTGGCGGCTGTCGTTAACCCTTTGGTCCGGAACGGTGTCCTCATGCATGGTCGGAGGAATACAGGACAACAAGACGGAACTACTTTCCTCAGATTCTTCACTCATATTAGATTCACAGCTCATCGTTTCCATGACAACATTGACCCCTGTTTGACCTGTCCCCTTTCGATCATTGGCTTCTTCTATGTCATTCCTATATTTGATATATTCCTCGGTAGTATCGATGCCTCTTTCACACGTAGGAGGATTTCTAGGTTTGCCCGTGTTAATTTCCTTGTGTAACATTTCAACATGATGACAATTCTGCAAGTCACCTTCACGGGTCGTGGCTGCAACTTGGCTTGAGTCTGCCATCCTCTTGTCCCGCGGCTTTTTACGCACATTCTTGCTACTTTTGAATGACGCAGCATACGGTACTCTGATTGGTGGAGAGATGTCATCTGACGCACCAGTGGTAGCAAGGACGACTTCGTCGGAAGACAAAAACGTTGTGTCACTATGCAGATGATCAGCTTTTCGATCGGCTGGCTGCATCTGCAGATTAGCAACGCTTTTAACCACAACTGCTGCTGCAGACAATGTGGACTCACTTTCCCCTGACAATGTTCCACTGAGCGGAACGTTTGAGCCAGCATAACACTGAACCCGACCATGACTGTCTTCAATCCCTTTTCCCAGTCTTTTCCTAGATATCTTCCGCTTCCCAACTTTCCTCTGTGACTTTTCAGCGGGATGACAGATTTCTGTTGGCGAATCAGAATGAAACATTTCACCGAAATCACCTGCTCCAAACGTTGATGGTTTCCGGGAAGTTGATTTCCGTATTACCCTTCCTGAACATGTCTGGTCTCCTGTCTCGCCAGTGGGACTGAAGTGGTCTGACGTTGTACTCTTTGTCTTGCTTGCTGGAGACAACAACCTTGATTTCCTCCGAGAATCACTTTTGTTACCAAAGTCCTGTTGTGATTTTTCACAGACTGGACCGATACGGTTCAACAGCAACTTCGGAGATGTCTCTGTGGTGTGGTTGCCATATTTTAATGACAATTTCTGCACTGCCTTGCAGGCAGAATTGACACCGTCCAGAGGCACATTCTGAGTGTCTTCACGTTTGGTACAGAAAACTGGCGCCTTCTGCGAAACACTGCTAGCTGGACTGATATGCCCAGAGTTTCTCTCGAGTAGATCTGGATCCACAGATCCACATGTGTCCTGCATCATCTCTGCCGCTTCACACAGGACGTTGTGGAGTTCAAGGGATTCTCGCGGTCCTCTCAACAGGGGACTCGAGTTGAGAGAAAAGGTCTTGCGACTTGATTTCAATGAGCAAATATCGTCGCAGCCAACCACTTCCGTGTCTTGGTCTTCAGTTGTTGGTTTCTCAGAATCGTCCCCTGTTTCATTCTGTGGAGATTTCTCCAGGTTTTCGGGAGACTCTTTCTGACACTCCAGATCACATGTGCTGTGATTACCTTGGTGTACATCATAGGACAAAGTGTCTTGGTCATCAATTGTCTTTTGTGATCCAGTCACAAGAGCATTATGGGTAAAATATGTGCACAAGCCTCTCTCTGGTGTTTTTGATCGGGAAGGTGAATCGTGGGGAATACGCTCAATGGGGCACGAATCCTCATCATTTAGTGCAGGAACTTCTAGTGGCGCCATCGGAGATTTGACCTTTGCATTAACGTGCAGCTCGAAATCCTGCATTGGTTCAAAGCCACTCGTTTCGTTGGAGCAAGGAAGACCATCTTCATCCGAGCTGCCACTCTCTACCACGACCACGCTGTTAGGACTCCCCTTGCTGAAATGACCATGTCTCGCAGGAACAAGGATAATACCATCAAGTTCATATTCTGATAAAGACACTATTCGTTCTTTCACCCCCTTGTTGACATAACAATTATTTAGGTCAAGGTCATTTTTACAATGAACGTCACCACCAAGGAGATGATCCTTTCCACACGGAGTATCTCCAAAGATGCTCTTTGAACAGCGGTCATTGCTGTCATTAACCGTATGACCTTGAGATTGGCTGCCATTGGTAACATTCTCTAGTGTGTATTCCGAGACACAGGATAGTGACGCAGCACCACCTACAGGGCAAACAACGAATATAGCAAATAGTTTTATAGCTTTTGCAGTCAATATTCTTTAGCAGAAATTACAGATGCAGTACTCTTAAGTGCTGAATAAACGTATAGGCCAAATAACAGTACAGGGTGGCAAATCGGTCAAATTTAATAATAGTATAATGCCGAATAACAGCATGGGGGGGGCAAATTGTTCAAAACAAATAATAGTACACTGGAAAAAATCACTAGTATATTTGTCTTTTTAGCGCTGAAGCAATTTTTTTTACTCAACGCGAAACCAACGCGTCCCTAGAAAACTACGCGGATCACCTGTATTTTGGGTTTTTTCTGCCGAATAATTTTGTATAAACTTTGTGCGTATTCGTGTCACCGCAGATATAGTAAACGCATTTTATATCTGTAAAAAACCGGGGAATTTTCCATTTTTAAATGGACATTAAAGTTTTAATGAATTGAATACGTAAGCCCGTTTCATGGGAAACCGCCGCCAGCCGGTTACGACCAGTTTGAGGTGCTGCGCACCGCGGCCATTTACAGTCGGTTTACGCGATGATAAAGGCGTTTAAACTAATAATATACCATGTCGCGCTCCCGAGAACTAAGGATTCTGATGGATTCATCTAATCATGGAATTCTAACGGCCTAATCTAGGATCCTCAGAAGCACGGGATCCCGTTAAATTCACGATTGTCGTTTGAAAGCCGTCAGAGGGAGCCACATGCAACTCTAGTTGGGAGCACATGATTTTAGCGCAAGCGGTAAACCGCTCCGTGGATTGGCGCTAGCTATAGGGAGTGAGAGGGATTCCTCTCCTAAAAATTATGCCCTGCATAATTTGCCACGATTATCAGATAATATAGGCTGGCACAAATGTTTAAATTTAATAATAGTATAGTGCCAAATAAGGTGCGTATAGGGTGGCATTTTTCATCAAATAAATACGCGTATAGGGACGCTTATTCGGCACTCAAGAGTAACAGACTAACAGATAAAGTAAGAATCCTAAGACATTGCTAATCCATTAGTGCATTAGAACTAATTTAAATCAAAATGTTATTTTATATACACTGGTTATTACTTTATTAAAACTAGTTTGTAAAAAGTTTGTAAAAAAAACTTCTAAGGTAAAATTTAACAAATACCCATCTATTGTACACAATGTACTTTTATTCTATCTTATGATTGCCAATAAAATTAATTATTATTATGATTAACTCAAAGAAACTTCCTGTGCAACAATAATGAAATGCACAAGTTTATTTAGTAATAGTTGGCAATTTAGTCAATCATTTTACTACGTGTTTAAGCAGTAAAACTGCAGATGTTAAATTAATGGTACCTGGTAAACCAAATTAGCTGGTATTAACTTACATCATGGATACTGATAATTGTTGAGAGACCTACGTAAGAATATCTGCAGGAAAAAGCAAGATACCCCCACCTCCTTCTCCACCCCACCACACCCCCTTCCCCAACCCACGTCCTTCTGTTCCCCACCCCACCCAACCATTACAACCATCTCAACACCTCAAACAATTTCAGTCAATAAAAAAATTCAACTCAAGTTAGACAAACTCACCTTCCACAAAAACATCCGCCTCTGTCTCGGTGTCACCAGAGGGCTCCACCTGTTCATCCTGCCTCGCTATCAGTGCAGCGTCATCCCCCCTCTCATCACCCCCTGAAGTTGCCTTCTTCTTCTTCCAATGCAGACGCGATCTTTTCCCTCTCCCCTTTCTCTTCCCTCGACTTGTCTTCAGGGCTTTAACCGTGGGTTCAGCTGCAGTGTTTATTACAACAGACAATGTTTCTTTTACACATTTCAAGGATTTGTCTGTCCCTTCCTCCCTGCTACATTTCCTCCCATAATCCTTTGGGAAGACATTCCCTGCAACCTTTCTCCTTAACT
The DNA here is from genome assembly GCA_963662155.1 of Lamellibrachia columna. Classification (NCBI taxonomy): domain Eukaryota; kingdom Metazoa; phylum Annelida; class Polychaeta; order Sabellida; family Siboglinidae; genus Lamellibrachia; species Lamellibrachia columna. The sequence continues at coordinate 54,272,991 of OY759261.1, read as the reverse complement.
GCATCATTCCCGATTCCCTTTCCACTTTCCCACTGATGTCCCCTACTACAGGACTGTCCCTGCATCTACCCTGAAGTTGACAGGGTTTTTCGGGAATACCCTGCATTGTTTCCTTATCTGCAGCATCAAGTGTCTCAACACCACAACTTTGTTGAGCTTGGCTGATTTCATACATCATCTCCGAGTCGCCTATGACCTTGTGCCCCTCTCCCCTAGTACCCCATTTCCCGGCAGGGTGCTGTCTTTCACTTGCCCCATCAGGAACCTCACCCCACCCTGACACTAGCTCCATCTGCTGTTCACTTCTGGCAATCTGCTCCATATCTCGGAATTGCTGACTCAACAAAAGATCATACGATTCTGCCTCAGAGATCTTCTCCACCAACTCACTGAGTTCACACTTATCCTTTGACTCCACTATTTCCTTCTGCCCATTTCCACAGTTTCTCCCACGTTTGTTGCTAATGGTCACGACATCAATACATTTTTTCTGCGTCACATTTCTCTGCCGAGCACCTCGTTTTGGCCGCCCTTTCTTACGTCGTGGAGTCTCTGGACTTGCGATAAATAAATACGGATCGTCCAATTGTGATACACTCGAAGCATTATCTGTCTCGGTGATACCATTCACATCAATCTTTCCGGATCGATCCAATCCAGATTGGAATATCCATTTCGCCGATGCATTCCTTGAGATCTCCCTCGTGCCTATGTTCCGAGCATCAGCGAGCTTAGTTTCTACATTTGAGACAATTCCACCGTAAGCTCTACATGGCATAGTTTTCGTCACACATGGAGATTTAAAAATGCCAGTGACATCTGCCGAGTCAGCATTTCTAATTTTGGCTTGATGTGCACTATGTGTTCGGTCAACAAAACTGACCAAGTCCTCCATGCCATGCGAGCGTCGTCCAGCAGTTTTTTGGACATCAACTGCTGGTTGACCACAACTTGATCTACGATCATTCTGAGCTCCTCTGCTTCGGGTGCAAATTCCTCCATCGTGCTGTGTGGACACATCTTCCACCAAACCACCATTGTTAGACTTTGTCTTGCTTCCCTTCATCTCTGAGATGACGACAATGTTTTCCGACAAAGGACTTACGGAATCGGCCGTTGTCTGGAGCCAGGTCATCACCTTTGAACTGATCTCCGGAGTTTTGTCACTACAGGTCAAACCAAAAGCAAACGAACATTTGCCCAATTCTTTGTCGTCGTTAATTACTCCGTTGGCATCTGGACAAACTTTGTGTATGTCGTCAAAGTTTGCATTATCGTTTGTATCTAGCGGAATCGTTTGTATCTTTGTGTCTTCCCTGTTCTTGTTCACACATCTGTCAATCCCATTTACGTTCTCCTTTCCCTTTCTTGAACTCCTCCTCCCATTCGACAAGGTCACACCATCACCCATTGATCGGGTCATGACTTTTGACCTTGTAGCTCTCTGAGTGGGGAGATTGATTTCCTTACCACGAATGTCACTACGAAATGAGCGCAGCGATCGCCTTGGATTAGGCTGGGCAATAACCGTCTGGGATCCTGCGCTGTGCCCTGACACTTGCCCCAACGACTCTTCTGCGAGACACACCAAAAGTTCACTTTCACTCGTCCTAGGAACATTCTTCGTGCAATGTTGACCTCTTCCTGAACCATTCCCCGATTTCCTTCCTTTTTTCACACCTTTTGTATCCTCAATCACGACACAATCTTTGTCATTATTCACTTGAGAGATGTCATTCGCATTCGATGCATTATTTCGTGTTTCCGTAGTCACCAAATCAACTACACAGACATCGGTGGTTGAAGATGTGTTACCCGTGGCAACTGTTACTCCCTGTTTCTGACAGCATTCCCTCCTGTCATCCATTGTGGTGGCGTCTACCACATCTTTAGTGCAGTCCGTCTTCCTGTGTTTCCTGCAGCGAGACCCAGCGAAGGCAGAGCTGTAGCAGAAAACAAAACAAAATTCATAATGAGAAAATCTTACCAGTGAACTTACTCATTCCTATACCAAATTCAAGACTAAACTGAATTAATTTTTATTAAATTTTGTTTCTGTCAAATAAATTGATTTTACTATGACTTTAATATTCTTAAATGTTTATATGGTGGTTCAATTGAAACAAACATTGTGTCTGTGCGCATGTGTATATGCATGAGTTTGTGTGTCTGTGAGCGCATGTCTGTGTGCGCATGTGTATGTGTGTGTGTGCATGTGTGTGCGTATGTGTGTTTGTGCATGTATGTATCTGTGCGCATGTGCGTGTGTGTGTGTGTGGTGCATGTGAGCGTGTGGTGCATCTGTGTGCGTGCATATGTGTGTGGTGCGTGCATTTGTCTGCCTGCCTCTTGATGGTTCTTACCTGATATTGATGTGAGATTTGACATTGGACGGTCTGCTTGCTTCTTGTGAAACATCTGTAACAGACATGTACAAGTCTAAGAACAAGTTTTCTTTGACCAAATGAATTGCTTTATTTAATAGTAATTAATAAGGTTTACAATAACATACAACAAAATGCACCCTCATTGTATACTACTTACCCCCAATACAGACTATTTAACCTCAGTGTAGAATACTTACCCCATTACAGACTATTTACCCTCACTATTGACTATTTACCCCCATTACACACTATTTCACATCAAGGTAGACTACTTACCCTCAACATAGACTATTTACCCTCAATGTAGAACACTTACACCCAGTACAGACTATTTACCCTCACTGTAAAACACTTTTCCCAATACAGACAATTTACCCTACTATAGATGACTTAACTTCAATATAGACTATGTACCCTCACTGTAGACTACGTACCCCAATATTTTCCCTCACTGTAGACTACTTACCACAATACAGACTATATACACTCACTGTAAACTACTTACCCCAATACAGACTATTTACCCTCACAGTAGACTACTTACCTTCAATATAGACTATACACCCTCACTGTAGACTACTTACCCTCAATATATACTATACACCCTCACTGTAGACTACTTACCCTCAATATAGACTATACTATAGACTATACACCCTACTTACCCTCAATATAGATGACTGTTTCCATGTCGCCTTCTGCCTTCCTCTTGCGGGTCAGGTCAGAGTTCTGCTCATTCTTCCTTTTCACCAATGTATCCAGCTGTACCCAAACACACAGACGTCTTACAACAAACACACAGACGTCTTACAACAAACACAGACGTCTTACAACAAACACACAGACGTCTTACAACAAACACACACACGTCTTACAATAAACACACAAACGTCTTACAACAAACACACAAACGTCTTGCAACAAACACAAAGACGTCTTACAACAAACACACAAGACGTCTTACAACAAACACACAGACGTCTTACAACAAACACATAGACGTCTTACAACAAACACATAGACGTCTTACACAAAGAATTCTTACAACAAACACATATACATCTTACAACAAACACATAGACGTCTTACAACAAACACACAGACGTCTTACAACAAACACACAGACATATTACAACAAACACATAGACGTCTTATAACAAACACACAAACGTCTTACAACAAACACATAGACTTCTTACAAACACATAGACGTCTTACAACAAATACACATGTCTTACAATAAACACACATATGTCTTACAGCAAACACACAGACATCTTACAACAAACACACAGACAACCTATAAACACACAGATGTCTTACAACAAACACAAACAAAGTTACACATGCACATGTACGTATGCAAACATCAATACCATTGAAAAATGGGCAGCCAGCCAGTAAACATCTAAACACCTCAAATAAATCCAAGCCTCTCCACAGGTCACACAATCTCGAGAGGTCACACAATCTCCGGAGGTCACATGTTGTACCAAGACAAACCTGAGCAGTCCCGTCCACTCTGTGTGACACTCCTCCGTCAACATCCAGGCAGTCTGTCCATCCATGATCCGTGACGTACGTCTGAACCCCGCCAGCTGAAACTGAGTGACACACTGGTGCTAGAACACAACTTAAAGTACAAAGTCTGATTGGTTTTATTGTAAAGTCATGTCATGTAGTATAAACTCTATCTATCCTAACATATTGACTGCCCAAAAGTGTTTTAATGAACCAGAACATGTTAATGTAATTACAAAGTCTGGACAATTTGCACCAGTTCACTCAGAGCTCTGTATAAATGAGTACCTGACTAATAGAGGCAATAGACAGTGGTGGAATTATGCAAACACATAGCCATTGTACAATATTTGTAGTGTGGCTGAATTCTTCACTGAAAATGAGTTAGTAATAGAATAAACATGTCTGCCAAGGGACAAAACTTTTCATCATGCCCAAGGACTAGATGCCGCGTTGTATAAGGACATAGCTCTAGTATATTGTGTTTGTTGGTCCAATGGTTTTGTTAAAAGTGCAAGGATTAGTTACATACCATGTCTATCTACCAGGTACTTACATTCGCATCCAGTGTCTCGCTGAAATGCCTCAATAAGTTGCGCAACTTTTCCAACAATGGCGTTCCAGTGAGGCAACACCTGGAGACTCCTGCAGTGAAACAAGACGCTTCTAATGAGCCTCCTCTTTTACAAAGTTCAAAACTCTCACAAGTCAAACATTAATTCTGTTTGGCTGGCATGCATTGGCCAAGCAACAGATTGTGTCGATTTACAGCTACACCTTTTGTTGACTTATTTATATGGCTAAGGAGTGATTATTTGTCAAATAATGTTATAACCGGCAACTTTTTATGGACAACTGTATGGAAGTTTGTGGGTGTATCTAGAAAACCTAAGCAATGCTTTGTTTTGTGGAAGACGACGGGCGATGCATAATTTAAAAAAAACAATTGTTTATGATGTTTTGAGGATGCTTTGCCACATGGAGTTCAGCAGACTCTGAATAAAAACAACGTCTGTATATATTTAAATTCAGCTACATGCTTGCTTGCAACTTGTAAATACTTTGGTTATTTTCTACAATATTTGTTTTATAGTAAGAAAAAACAATTACCAGAAACTATGTAACATATTCGTACTCACCATGAAATCATGTATTCTGCATAACAAATCTGTTTATATGACTACGTTTTCTAATAGAAGGTGATGCATTTCTTCCAGAGGCAAGACATTGCCCCTTCTTTGCTTTAACGTTCACTACTACTGGGTAACACACTTTCACAAACTTAAGAGGTATTTACCTCTTAGTCACGGATTCCTTGCATATAGGACAAGGTGCACGGTTTCTTGGGCGTAAAACTTGCAGTAAACATAACCTGCAAAACACATCATTTGTACACTAAATTCCATCCATCCATTTCTGATCCTAAAATGTGCCTACGAATTAGGGAAATATTTTACTAATCAACACAGCCAGTTGAGTTGCCAAGAGGAATATTTAATTTTTCATAAAATAAACTTTGCTGCAGTCTGCATGTGTTCAAAGTGATTGGAACTGGTTGAAGATGAAAAGTCATCGACCAACTTACAGTATTCATGTGGATTCAACAGTGTTGATTAAAATTATTATACAACACAGCAACTTGTTTAAAAGAAACTAGATGGGTTTGAGTAAATGTATAACTAATACAAGTACTAACAAAACATCAAATATGTGATCTTCAAACTGCCATGACAACCTACCGGCAAAACTTGTGATCGCATTTGGTAGAGACTGGATCATTCATCAAGTCCAAACTACAATGTTCACAAGACAACAAACTGTATTAAAATTGCTGTAGCTTACTGGCTGCACAATAATAACATTGTCATGCGCAGTCTGTCAGCGGTACACATGCAGGGGTTCACTTTCATTTGATAGGGGAGAGTGATCCCGCAAGTAAATTATATAACTTTATATAAGCAAAAATCATGTACCCTCTGTTAAGACAAGCACCCAAATCAATTTGAATAGAACATGTTTAAAAGAGTTTATAAATACAAACATCTGTATAAATGTCTATATACCAAATTTAAAAAAAATCTAATAAATAAAAAAATCTTATTTAAATTTAAAAAATCCGATTTTTTTATTTTTTTAAATCATGATTTTTCTAACCCTGCAGTATTGTACATTTTAACCAAGAAATTTACCACCTGTAGAGCCATCGTGCAGAGGCACTGTCGCAATATAATGAGCTTCACAAAAACTCTATGGTGTTTCCACGAAAAGGGTTTAATTTATTTCATCACCTAAAAAATTATTCCAATTCAATGAGTCAATCAGTCATACACGAATTCCATGACAGAATGTTAACTCTTTGAACAAACGCCTTGTGATAAGCGTCAATTTTGCATTTATTATATCATGACGCCTAGGCATAAGCGTTGCTTGTACAGTTGCTTGTATGCTTGTACCCATGGAGCAAACCATAATTGATGCCAAGTTTTTGTGTTCAATTATGTGGAAGCAAGAGTAACTGTTTGACAACGTGACATGAGTATATGAATGGAAGATACATGTCAAACATATATCAAACGTTGAGGATAAGTCTGGCTGCTCTGGAAGCTAGGTGGTCTTTTTGGTTCTGTGTTGCTTCGACAGCATTACCACTTCGGCAGCCAAATTCTTGGATGCTTCAGCGAATATTAGTTGGTTGTTCAGCGGCAAATTTTGGTCACGTTGGCAGCATAATATTGGTTGCTTCAGCAGCGAAATTCTTGGACGCTTCCGTGGCGCAATTTATGCATATTATGCATGTCACCAATCTGGCCCGCGCGTGCCCCTTTTATTATAATATGGCGCTATATTTTACCATAATTATAATTGATTATGATCAATTATCATTAAAGATTGCATGCATGCTAGGGTTCAAATGCGAGTCAGTGCATTTAAATGTAATGCAAATGTTTGAAATTAATGCATTTTTCAATAAGGGAACAAAGTACACACAGGGTTACATCAATTAAATAAGTCTAGTAATGTAAAAACATATGCTTTATTACTAAATAAGAACATTTCAATTTACAAACCATATGCATGGACTATTTTTAATTATTTACATTTGAAATAGGCCTAGACATTTGAAAAAGCAAATGTTTTATATTCATTTTCAAAATAGCAGTTGCGTTTGACCATATTGAAATAACTGTATTTGCATTCAAATATTTTGAAAAGTATTACATTTTTCAAATACATGGTACTTTGAAATTCACGTCAGCAGCGGTAACGCTGCCGAAGCGTCCACTGCCAGTGGCAGTGGCAGTTACCGTCTTTTTCATGGTTAGGTCAGATACCGTACGATCACCCTTTACTTTTAAAATGTTACATTTTGCAGCCATTACAAATTTACAATAACATTCGTGGAGACTTTTGACACTTCATAGTCAGAAGTAGCATTTGTCATACATAAACAGCTTTACAATAAGCCACAGCACTGGCACTGCCACTGATACCAACAACTACTTAGTGGGGAGCGGTGGTCTAATGGTTAGAGCACCCGCCTGTCGATCGAGACGACGGTGCCGGTGGTTCGATTACACCTCCGCCGTTTCGAAGCTTGGGCAGTTTCGTTCACCCCACTTTGCCTGTGTTTTTCGGAAGAGACATTAAAAGCCATTGGTCCAAACTCCTGCGTTAGCTCAAGATTGGGCTGTTTGGAGTATAACTACTTGACTTGAGTCTTTGTGTTTTTGACTTTTTATTCAGCACAATTCCAGTTTCATTTCCCTTAACAAATCACATTTTAGATAAATTTGGAAGTCCAAGATTGCAGGACACACAGTCAACGTTTCCGTTTCGCAGACGTACAATTCAGATCGAGCTGTAATCGAGCTGTCTTACCATATCGGACACTCAAACGTTTGCTGTAGTCGCCTTATTACGCCCTCGACTTGTGTCACTTGCTTTTCGAATGTATCGCCCATTTCTTAAAATGTTGTTAATTACACTAAGCATTGCGCCAGAACATTTGTAAACACAGAATTCATAGTTATAATTTATACAGACCCTGTCGAAACAACCAGTGTAACTTCTGAAAAATATTAAGGAGTTTTGCAATTTTGCATTTCCCGCGATATATAACTAATCTGCAGATAGATTTCCTGCAGATGACAACAAATAACCACAGGCTTTCCACAAGTCTTTAAAGTTTCACAGCTATAATATAATCAATATTAGACAATAATATATTATTAATGTATTTATTTAACTTATCATTACTGTCACTTATTTTACTTTTTCTTCTCTGTAGCTTTATTATAAATACATTCTTGAAAAAACCCAGACAGACACATTTTCTCTACTGAATGAATGGCCCGTGTAACCGAATCTACATAAGATGGCGTCAATGACGTCATCGTTATATGCGCTCCCTAACTGATTACGTTGGTCGTGGGAATGCACATGTAAGAATCTGTAAACAGCGTGCACGAGCGTCAAAACATTTCGTGGCGTTGTGAAATCGTTAGTTTGTTAATAACTGTGTAAGTTTGGGATCAGTAGTGTATCGTGTAGTTATAATAAACAAAGGAAATATTTTACTAAAACAAATGTCACCATTTTAATGTGTTACCACGTCACTTGAACTTTGAAGTTGAGTTTTGACAGCCACTGGCCTGGTACTGGCACTGGACTGACACCGTGACAGTCACACTGCCACTGACAGTGTCACAGATACTGAAGCATGGACATGATTCAACGACTGCTTATCCTTGCCGCCTTAGCCTGGCCTAAGCTAAGTCTAAGTTGAGGCTAAGCCTGGCTTAACATTGGACTAATATCATCAGTTCACCGTAATACACACGTGTTATTACAAGTACAACCCTAGGCTTAGGCCTTACATAATGTTGAGTATCCGTTATGGTTGGATGGATTTATTATGTCTTTATGAAATTATGAGATTGACAATTAACAGCACAGTCCGCCAGTCTACAGAAAAAATACCATTGTTGAAGTTATAACAGTAAAACGCAATGTCTAATTATTATACATATTGCAGGCATTGAATCAACGCCACCATGACGTTCAGATTCACCTGTATATCCTGCCGAGTGACGTTTGCGAATGCTGACATTCAACGAAGTCACTACAAGACCGACTGGCACCGGTACAACCTCAAACGCAAGGTCGCTGAGTTGCCACCAGTAACGGCAGAGAACTTCCGACAGAGGGCATTAACTCTTAAAGAGCAGGTGACACAAAATGCCTTAATTTTTAGTTGGATCTTCTACATCCTTTCCATGACTTTTGACATCTGATTCTATGTCCGTGGGGTTTCATAATTCGGATCTACTGTACAACTTAGTTACGTAATGAAAAAATCACATCCTGTATTCAAAACATTAAAACATAAAGATGTGACAGCCAGTGAAATTGATACCGCTGTCGATTGCGTCAGATTTGTAAGAGATGGGCTCAGACTATTTCAAAATAATACATGGTTAATAATGCCATAAATTGTTCTGCAATATCAGAGATTTGTGTCAAGTGTCCATATTTGTGCAGGAGGTAGAGAAGGACGTGTCCAGCTACTGCCCGGTCTGCACAAAACACTTCTCAACGAACAACGCTTATGAGAGCCACATGCGCTCCAAGCGTCATCGCGACACCTTGGTGAAGCAGGCTCAGTCAGAGACGAAGAACGAGAGAAATCGAAGGAGGAAAAAGGGAGGGGAAGAGGACGCTGGGGCAGTTAAGGGTGGGGGAGGAGATGGGGATGCAAAGATGGAGGCAGTGAGCGGGAAGGAAGAGGAAGACATTGAAGAAGGTGGGTTGTTCGTGATGTATTAAAACTCCCTCCCTAATTGATTTAACCCATCACGAACCGGGTTTGTTGATGTTTAGTCTGTAGTGTGTGAATAATTTTAAGTAACATGCAGTCGGTTTAATAAAAGATAGCACACTTTTGTTGAAATCATCGAAAAACTTTACTTTCATCGTTAGATCGGGTAACTTTTGAAAGTATGAATAGCCATATGCTATAGTATTACAGAGCTGAACCACTTTGCACTTTCTTTGTCAAATGTTTGACCAGACTTGTTTAATAATAATTTAATAGTTTCTCCGATGATTTCATCAAAGCTAAATAACACATGTACAGATGAACTAGCGTATCATAGTTTATACTAAATAGGTTTTATTTTTTCTAAAAATGGGTCTGAAATGATATGGAAAAAAAAATCTAATTGAGGATGAGCTTTAAAACTCCATCTTCAACTGATTTAGCCTAACGCAAATTCGGTTCGTTGATATCCAAATATGTAGTGTGTGAATAGTTTATGTAATATATGCAGTGCATTTAATAAAACATGCCTATTTTTTTCAAATCTTAAAAATAATTCACTAGTCGTTAGATGTGGTTGGGCTCAAAATGGTGGATATCCAAAATGGTAAACAGTGCGGGTCACTGCCAGTCATTTTGTGTAGATTCTGATGCGGAGTCATGCGAGAGTTGGGAGGGTGAGGCCGTGGGGATGGAGGAGTGTCTCTTCTGCTCCCACATCAGCGACTCCCTCGAGAAGAATGTCGAACACATGACAGTCAAGCACAGTTTCTTCATCCCCGACGCCGAGTACCTCAGTGACCTTGAAGGACTTGTCATTTATCTAGGTCAGTGTTTTATTGTCTTACACATTATTTTGATAGGTTTTTTGTAGTGGTCTTTAAATGTACACAGTCTGATCATTCGTTTCCTGTGGTCTTTAAATGTACACAGTCTGATCATTCGTTTCCACAATGAAATCATGTAGACTCTATATGTCCTAACATCTTGACCACAAAACTGTGTGTTTACATATAATGTTGCTGTTATTTGTTTATGAATATCAACCTTGCCGTTCTAACATGCAACGTAAACATGGTATTCGGACCAATATACTATAATGAAACAATTAATTGTCAGATTATATTAAAAATGTGATTCCACAAAACACATTTGGGCAGTAAAGATGTGTAGATTTCAAAGAACTGGTGATTTTTGGAACTGTAAGTCATTTTAAAATGTGTACTCCTATTAGTCATAAGCCAGTGCCACTCGCAAGCCATTTCGACCTTATAGCATTAGATAGCAATTAGTCTTACAAAATTAGACTGATTTGTAGCTACAAACCACATTGCAATCCCGTTTCCCTGAAATACGCACAAAATATAGCTATGACCGATTGTGTAACACAAAACTCTATTCCATGGATAACATCAAATCATGATCTGTTTCCAGGTCAAAAGGTCGGTGAAGGTCACGTGTGCATCTGGTGCAATGAAAGGGGGCGGAGCTTCCAGACAACGAAGGCGGTGCAACGCCACATGATTGACAAGGGGCACTGTAAAATGTTACACGAGGGGGACGCATTGTTGGAATACTCTGACTTCTACGATTACCGGTACATTGTCAGTTTGTTGTATGACACTGTTGTTTTTAGCGGGAAAAAACCTGGTTTTGCCAGAACAGTCCACAAATACTGGTGAAAATGTGTTTTACTTTTACAAGTAAAAATGGGCAGAAATTCAATGACGAAATGCTGGCAAAGCCCCATATATATATATATATATATATATATATATAACGGTAATAGTATTCGGGCAATTAAAAAACAAAACTAGTGAACAAATTTTAAAGTTTATTTTGCCAATATGCCAGTCAGACATCTTGGATAGAAAAATGATCTCGGTCAATCGTCAACATAAATCATTGATACATGAAAGATAAAACTTTATTTGAATATTTGTTCAATCCATGGGCTTGGCCAGTAAAGTGTAATATTATATTATCACTCATACTATTTAAATTACAACCATCTGTTAACACAGAAAAATTCCTTAAAATCTTCATACAACATTGTAGGAGTAGTTACCCAGATTATCACGCCGGCGGAGATGTCGCCACCACTGCCGGAAATGAAGGGGTGGAGGAGGGAGATGGGGTCGCCGAAGAGGTTGACCTTGACGTACTGAATGATGTCAGCTACCAGTTGGTGTTGCCTTCTGGTGAGTTGTCGGTTAACTATTTTACGTTGACTGTTGCAGCCAAAGGCAATTTTCTGTCAGTTCAGCTGGCAATCGTTGCTTATGTTATATTTATTTGTTGATCAATTCTTTCTTTAGATTATTTCCCCAACTGCAGCATAATACTGTAATGCCTATTGTAATATTACACATTTTAGCATATTACTACACATAGTAATATTACGCAACACGTAATACTGCGCTACATGTTGTAATATTACACTAGACATTATAGTGCACTCTCACAATATATGTAATATTGCAATATATAATGTGACATTACAGTATTTATTGTAAAATGTAACAGTACATTGTATAATGTAATGTTACATTGCATAGTGTAGTGTTGCAATGTATAATGAATCTCACATCTGGTACATTATTATGCTGTCCAGTGCAATATTACAATGTCTAATAGAATTTTTAAATGCATTGTGTAATCTTGCAATGTGAATGTCTAATGTAATCTTACAACATGTAATGTAATATTACAGTGTCTAGTGTAATCTTACAAGTCTGAAACGAGGCAAGCAAACAAAATAATGTAATCGAAAAGGGATCATTCATTGACTGCTGCATTGCACTGCAGGTGCGACTGTGGGTCACAGGTCCCTGCTGCGCTACTATCGCCAGAACCTCAAGTCAGACAGTCGCAAGCTGGTGAACACGTCGAGCGTGTCTCGGATGTTGGCACAGTACAAGGCTCTTGGATGGACGGGAACCACAGGTCAGTCATTGCAGTATAGATTCAACATAGCTGTGTTTCCATGGCAACATTTAAACAAAATCTAAAACAAATTAACAGTTTTTAGTTTTCCTCTCTGAGAAATAATAAAGATACTTTTCAAACCTTCATCTCACCTTAAAGGACAGACAGACATGTATTTCAACAATATGACTGTGTAATTTTTTATTAACTATTATGACAAATATAACTGAAAATTATGAATTTTATTCCTGGAATATCAACTGGAATTTACAGTTGGCATTATTCTATACTTTTGTTTCTATCATGACAGAGGCTAACAGAAAATATCTGTATACATTAGATCAATGTCAGATATTAAATGGATAGCTTTTCCTTGAATGCTTGTTTCTTGTCCTGAGACAGAGTGTGATTCTTGTTTGACAGGCAATGCAGCGCAGAAAAGGGCGAAGGATATCTCCTTTGTGCAACGACTTCGGGCAAAGCACTACACAAAAATGGGAGTAAAAGGGAACATTCTTCCAGCACACTTCCGCAGCCAGGTGTTCAACTACTTCTAGACAGGATCCATTAGGCTATCAGCCCCATTACAGCCTGATACCCTCCACTAGGCTATCGGCCCCATTACAGGCTGATAGCTTCCATTACGCCACAATCAGTCCCATTACAGGCTGTTTTGTATGATGTCATAAACACCACCTGCAGTAAATCAGACTACTGTGGTTTTGCCACAACTTTGTTCTGTAAAAACATTTCAAATTGTAAATGTTTGATCTTGATTACCCTGTAACAAATACAGTTATGATTCTGTGTCAAGTGATTGTACAAGTCTTGTGTGCTTTCATGAATTGAGTTCCTTAAAGTTAAACAGTTGTCATTGGTCAACTGACCCGTAGTTAGTTGGAGGTTTCATGTAATGAAAAAAATCAAATGCCCCAATTCTTAAAATTTTTCTTTTTTATCTCAAAAGTTCATCTAAATTAACAATGTTATACCGATATTTTAATCTTTATTGCTCTAGTATATTCTGTCAGAAACTGTATAAAACATGAATTTGACAGGCCAATACATCATTCGATGAAAAACGTCATATTCCACCTTCAAAGGTGAAGATTCATTTGCCTGTCTTTCATTGCTCTGCAGTGTTCTCTGGGTCGTAAAACAGGCAAATTTTATATCATCAAATCGTGCGTTTGTAAATACTAAAACATGAAAGATGACGATCGTAGCACATTTTGTATGGATAGTATTTTTAAGCAACCGAGATACTATAAATACTAATTCAGTGTCACAACGTCCGTGAAACAAACAGTCATTCAGTTGATCGATGAAAATCCTTGTATATTCCCTTTAACTTGTACGTTTCAATACGGTGACCTATATATCTGATGTGCAGAGACTGTTGCAAGACATCTCAGCTATGTACTATAAAAAATTTAATGCGTTTAGTTCACTGGCTAATCACCATGACATTGTTTAATACTAGCCCCTCCAATTTTCTTGGACTTTGTAGAGCATCCATTCATGACAGTTGAATTGTGTTGCATTTAACAGAAAAATATTTCCTTTGACAACAAAATATTTCATGTGTATGTAAAACTTGTATTTTAGTCATTTTAATTACTATCCTTCGGATCACCAGCCTGCCCAATTCAACAGTGGCATAGAAATATTTTGATAAAATTATAACAGGCCATGGAAGACGATGGAGAATGTTAATGACGGGGGCGCCACCGTGTACAAAGACCAAGAATTCCATGAAATGGTCATCGAAAACTTATCAGTAAACTTTCGTATATGACCATATCATGTACACAAATAAAGGTGTATCAAAATATTACCAGAGCAGTGTTTATTTCATTCTTATAACAACAATAACCGCTGAGTTTGTCTTCATTTGAAGGAGTATTTGTCTCAGCTAGCTCTTCATCTTTGTTCGACTTCCCTTTGCAGTCTTGCCAGGAACTTTAGCTGATTTCTTGCTTCGACTTTTTCCGGAGCCATATTTTGCCCACGTGCCACAACCCTGTTTTCGAGCTTTTGACTCTGTAGACTTCATTTCTGAAAGCAATATTTTAAGAGGTCATTTTAGTAAACCATTTTGTAGTGTAATCATGAAATATGGAGGAAAATGCACTAAGGTATACTGTGCTATTGTAACAACCAGACACGGGGTGACTAATCTATCATGTAAACTAGTTCAGATCCATGATTAAGTTAACTTGTATTTTTAAAGTTAACTAGTTCAGTTAATTTATGAACTTAACTAAGTTAATGATTAAGTTGACTTACACTACATGTAAATTTGGAGTTTATATTTTACCTTCTTGTCACCTGTAAAATAGTTGACCACAGTGTCGCCCACTGAGCCAATGTCCTTTTACCTGTATCTATACGTGTGGATGACATTAATAATCTAATTACTCTGTAAACTATAAGTCAACTGAAAATTAATTGAAGTTAATCAGTTAATTTCATTACAAGTTAACCTTCAAAAGTTAACTAGTTCAGTTAATGTTAACTTAACTTTTGCAAGTTAATGATTAAGCTAAGTTAATCGCCCAACGCCATCAAGTGTTGCCCACAATTTCTTAATTACACCCATTTTTGTATTAAATGATAAACCATTGTGTTCCAATTATTCTGCCTTTAAAGGTCCCCTCCTCAATTCAGTTGGTTTGCTTGTCTCATTCTGCCAAAAATTGAACCTATCTTTTATCCACTAAGATAGGGTAGCTGTTTCGTGCAAATGTGTTATTTAGTTTTGATGACATCATCGGACAAACTATTATATTATTTTTTACCAGGTCTAGTAAAAATAAACAAATTGCCAAAGAGGTCTGGCTCTATATACTACAGCATAAAGCTATCTACCCTTTCGCAAGTTACCCAATGTACAGATTACAGTCAGTTCTTTCGAGGATTTTAACAAAAGTCGCACTCACTAAAATGACTGCATTTTACATAAAACTATTCACATGCTACAAATTTAAACATTGAACCTGATTCGTGATGAGTTAAACATCAATTAACCTGATTCATGATGGGTTAAACATCATTGAACCTGATTCGTGATGGGTTAAACATCATTGAACCTGATTCGTGATGAGTTAAACATCATTGAACCTGATTCGTGATGGGTTAAACATCAATTAACCTGATTCATGATGGGTTAAACATCGATGAACCTGATTCATGATGAGTTAAACATCATTGAACCTGATTCGTGATGGGTTAAACATCATTGAACCTGATTCGTAATGAGTTAAACATCAATTAACCTGATTCGTGATGGGTTAAACATCGATGAACCTGATTCGTGATGAGTTAAACATCAATTAACCTGATTCATGATGGGTTAAACATCGATGAACCTGATTCATGATGGGTTAAACATCATTGAACCTGATTCGTGATGGGTTAAACATCATTGAACCTGATTCGTGATGAGTTAAACATCATTGAACCTGATTCGTGATGAGTTAAACATCAATTAACCTGATTCATGATGGGTTAAACATCGATGAACCTGATTCATGATGGGTTAAATATCAATGAACCTGATTCGTGATGAGTTAAACATCATTGAACCTGATTCGTGACGAGTTAAACATCATTAAACCTGATTTGTGATGAGTTAAACATCAATGAACCTGATTCCTGATGGGTTAAACATCAATGAACCTGATTCCTGATGGGTTAAACATCATTGAACCTGATTCGTGATGGGTTAAACATCAATGAACCAGACTCGTGATGGGTTAAACATTTAATAAACCTAATTCCTGACAGGTTAAACATCAATGAACCTGATTCCTGATGGGTTAAACATCATTGAACCTGATTCCTGACAGGTTAAACACCAATGAACCTGATTCGTGATGGGTTAAAGATTAATGAACCTGATTCTTGATGGGTTAAACACCACTGAACCTGATTCTTGAAGGGTTAAACATCAACGAAACTGATTCTTGA
This sequence comes from Lamellibrachia columna, assembly GCA_963662155.1. Lineage (NCBI taxonomy): Eukaryota > Metazoa > Annelida > Polychaeta > Sabellida > Siboglinidae > Lamellibrachia > Lamellibrachia columna. The sequence continues at coordinate 54,256,365 of OY759261.1, read as the reverse complement.
TGGGTTAAACACCACTGAACCTGATTCTTGATGGGTTAAACATCAATGAACCTGATTCATGATGGATTAAACACCAACGAACCTGATTTGTGATGAGTTAAACATAAATGAACCTGATTCGTGATGAGCTAAATCAGTTGAAGAAAGAGATTTAACACTAGAATATTGAACATTTGAAGCCTTCCGTTTTGATTAGTTTTGACCTAATTTTTTTACTTATAACTTTCATTCAGTAATAACAAACTCCACTGTAGGCACAAGTTAACAAAATGTACGGAAAAAGTTTTATCGACCACTTTAATCCATCTGTACTGGCCAGCACTGTTATAAATTCTACATTTTAAGCTGCTTTACACAATATTAACATCTTGTAGACAATTGTGGAATAAATTATCACATCATAATTTACTTGTATAAAGAACAGAGATGCAGTGTACTAGACTCTGAATCCATCCACTCAAACTTGATGGCCAGGCATGAAGTGCCGAAATAGTAATTTCCCAGAACATTGAACCTGATTCGTGATGGGTTAAACACCAACGAACCTGATTTGTGATGAGTTTTGAACCCAAACTTGATGGTCATGCATGAAGTGCCGAAATAGTAAGTTCCCAGAATTCTTACCTGTGCCGTCATCATGGCTAAATGTTGGCATGCTCAGAAACTCTCCAGTGGTATCAGAAAGTTGTAGCGATGTGGTCGGTGTGTCTCTGGGCAAAGCATCTGGAAACAGATGTTCCTGTATCTTTATATGAGTAATTAAAAATATGCAGTTTTTAAAAAATAAGTTGTTTTTGGCTAAGTTCTTTTTGAATAAACCAACAAATGTACAACTGATCAAACTATGATTTGCCTTTTTTATGAACCAAGATAAATAAACATGCAACATCTGAATGATATTCCAAAGAAACCAAAAAAGAAAACAAAGCATGAAAGAATTCCTAGCAAGCAAATATCTAATTAAGAAAATGTTATTTTGTCACAATAATAAAATGTACAGTTCTCTAACAATTAGTACAAAACGTAACACACCCTAAAACATCTGCATACCTTCTCGACCTTCAGACTCCGAAGTTGTGCCTTTACTGTGACCTCGTCGACCCTGTTTCTTTGGTGATGCTTCTGGCTCGTCTTCGGCTACAACCACCTGGCGGTGGCGACGGGAACGACTCACCTTGGTTACGTTCTGGAAAGCTTTCTCCTTTATTCGTTTCTTCTGCACCGCAGAAGGCAGGAACTAAACACCATGACCACATGTACAAAACACCATGATCACATGTACAAAACACCGTGACCACATGTACAAAACACCATGACCACATGTACAAAACACCATGACCACATGTACAAAACACCATGACCACATGTACAAAACACCATGACCACATGTACAAAACACCATGACCACATGTACAAAACACCATGACCACATGTACAAAACACCATGACCACATGTACAAAACAGTGTAGCAGGAACAAATCCAGTCATTTAAGTAATTTATAATTAGTCATAAGTTTTGACTCGAGACCTTTATAAAGGTATATAGCATTTATAAAGGCATTTGAAATAATCACTTGCAGGTTTGAAATTACAATATGTTTTCAATCGTTGACTCATCTGAGATTTGAATTACCTGAGGTGATGGTTACAATATATATATATATATGTATATATATATGTATATATATATATGTATATATATATATATATATATACTGTAACCAGGTAATTTAAATCTCAGATGAGTCAACGATTGAAAACATATTGTAATTTTGAACCTGCAAGTGATTATTTCATATATATATATATATAAATATATATATATATGACAACTGAATGTGTATGCTGAGACGCCAAGGAGAACAAGTGAGAGCAAAAAGGTGGATCTTCAGTTGATGCCAAAATTGTATATTTCCTGCAGACTTAACCCTGTCAGAGTTCCACAGAGTTGATCAAGAAAGGTCAGGTTCCGACATTTGGTTTAACTCTGTAAACAAAAAGCAGATCAGAAATAGATGATCAAAGCTATCTAGGCTTTCTTGCAGGAATGAATGTAAATAAGCTGGTTGTTTGATGAAAATGTTTGATAGCTAGGTAACTGTATACATCTTGAAATTGGTTTAACAACCAAATGGATGTGTACAAGAAATGTATGACATATACAGATAAGGGGTCGTGCTAAAAGAATGAGTTGAAGACCAAAAAATATGAGATGCTTGATGTCTGAAGCAGCCTACCTCATCTTCATCTGATTCTGGGTCAGAGTCGGTCACATCTTTCCGCCTCCTTCTCTAGCAACGCAAAAATATAGTGTAAATTAAATAAATTTACTGTGGGTCGTAGCGGTTAGAACATCGGGCCCTCAATCGAGAGAACCCGGGTTTGAATCCTCTTGCTGCCGTTTCGAAGCTTAGGCAATTTCATGACATTGTATGGGATCACTGGAGTGAATTTTATGATTCACTTCACTGTAGAAATGAGAACCTGGCTACATACAGTGGTTGATATGTGAACGAATAGTCTTCACACAGTAATTGCAGCGTGGCGGAATGCTTCCAAGAGAAGTCATGTCGGTTCAACAGGTCTGCCAGGGGGTGAAGTGTAAAGCACTTTCAGCATTCCCAAGGACTGGATACCACGCTATATAAGAACGTACCCTTTACCCTTGAGTTCTTATACGATAAATTTCTTGTTTCTTTTAATTGTGTTGTTCCTATGAGTGTCCTACACTGGTCAACCGGGTCCACGAGAGGTTACATTTTACCCTCGTGATATCTTTCATTTCCCCTGACAGACACCATATAGAAGGGACACACGGGTTTTAGTGTCTCATCCAAAAGAAAAAAAAAAATTGGTCACGGAAAAATTTCAAGGAATCTGTTGTTATAAGCGTGCACCAAAATGTGTTTCTCTAGACAATAAGGTAACTGTTTAACACTAGTGGTATCATTTGGTGACTAGTGTAGAACAACTGAAAAGTGGTGCCAACAATTTAAAACCAGATGGCGACACTTTTCAGTTGTTCCACATTAGTCAAATTACAACCCTGCTGATTAAAAAGGGGGTGTACATTAATTAGGGCATGTACGCTTAATAGGTCAAATACGGTAATTTTATTATAACATTAATTAAAGTGAATTGGAGAAAGTAAAGACGATGTCTCTTGTTGCACAACTAACCTTCCGCCCTCTGTTTGCCTTCTTCCAGTCTTCAAATGTGCTCAACAACCTACCATCAGAAAGCAACTTACATGACACAGCGAAATTTGCTTTCCATTTGTTTGCAATAACTGTTTTTTCTCACTCTGCATATAACAATTTGTAGTAATTCCATATTACAACTGCTGCATCGTCACAACGTGAAAGTATGCTACTTGGTTCAATTAAATGCAACCTTCTTTGCTAGTGGATCTTAGTGGAGCCGTTAATCTACTAAGTGGGGGGTCAGAGGTATGTGTGTGTGTGTGCATGTGTGCATACACGTGTGCGCGTCTGGGGTGCAGCATCATAGTTGTTAGAACAGTCGACTCAATTGAGAGGACTGGTACGGATCATCTGGCTGCTGTTTCGAAGCTTGGGCAATTTTTTTTCACTCCACATTGCCTCATTTATACAGCTGGTCTGTCAGGGGGTGTAAAGCACTGAGCGGTTCTACCACACCACACCTTATATATATATATATTAAATTATTTAATAAAAACAGTAAAGTTTCAATTGGCAATTTAAATATAATAATTTAAATACAATTACTATTATTTACCATTATTTTTTATTAAGTATTTTACCTTTCTTTTGTGTGTTTATTAATGTTAACTACTTACAGACAAAAAACATTTTACTGTAATTTACTTGTAATAATTGCACATGCTTGCAGATTATTAGGATAAAACAAATTTGTATGATTACATGATGATTTAATGTATACATCATTGTACAGCACTCCAGAACAATTATTTGGATGGGCACTGTACAAGAAATTAATTATTAATTATCATTGTTATGAATGGCCTCACTTGTCAAATGTCTCGGGAAGGTTGGCAGTGATGAGGTCTAGACTTGAGTTCGGTCGTTTGGCGGTTGGTCCTGCCATCTCACATTTCATTCGGTGATACTCAGAGTGGATCGCTGACAGTTGCTATGGTAACCAAATATCAATAAACACTAACTATGTAAATGTGCTAATGTATGCAGGTTCACCGTGTGTGTGAGTGTGCGTTTGTGAGTGTGTGTGTGGTGGCTGGTGGGGATTGTGGCTGGTGGTGGTGGTGGCTTGTGGTGGTGGCTGGTGGTGGTGGCTAGTGGTGGTGGTGGCTTGTGGTGGTGGCTGCTGGTGGTGGCTTGTGGTGGTGGCTGCTGGTGGCTGGTGGTGGCGGCTGGTGGTGGTGCTATGTGCATGCAATGTATATGCACGCATGCACTACCCACCTGATGAACACTTCAAACAGAAGTTTATGAAGAAAAAGATAATTTGAATATACAGTTTAACTTACCATGAAAAATTAACACTATTACATTTGCCACCATTTAACTTCATATCTTTAGCCCAAGATGAAACATGCCTTATTTCATGGTTGCACGCATCCAAATAAAACAAAGTCGTTGGGATTATTCCAATTATATGATACCAGTCTCACAGAAACACCACATACAGCAAGCGTGTTCGATGTGACAATCTCCGTCAGCGAGCCAACTTCACTTTCCATTAGTGTTCTCGTTCTGCCACCAGGTGTCTCTGTCACCTCAACATTTGTCGGGGCCGACGGCATCCGTGGGTAAATCTGTAAATTTTTTAATGTTTGTATAAAACTGTATTTTCATTGTCTTCTGAACAGAACATATCCTTGCAAAAGGAATAACACAAATTGCTAATATGTTTAAAGTAACACGGTATTCATTCTAATAATAATGTTAATTTGGAAACCACTGTTACATTACTAACATGATGAACAATTATCAAGAACACTGAACTAAGGACGAGAAAAATTAACTTAACTGAAATGGGTGCAAAACATTAATAGAATTCAATTTCTGTAACTTCTCAATAAAACCTCCTAAAGCAGTCACTGGACCATAATAGCAAACTGTGTATAACAAACACAACATTCTGAGGGATCTTAATACATTGATTTACAACTCTTCATAAAATCAATGTCAATAAACCTCAGACTCCTCCGTATCCTACATGAAACTTTGAATTACGCTGACTTGTCAATGCTCATGAACAGGTCCTCGTTCTTCCTGCTGCAGCCATCACACACCACACAGGCATCGCTCACCACACACACCACACAGGCATCACACACCACACACACCACACATGCATCACACACACCACACAGGCATAACTCACCACACACACACCACACAGGCATCACACACCACACATGCATCACACACACACCACACAGGCATCACTCACCACACACACCACACACCACACACAGGCATCACACACACCACACAGGCATCACACACCACACACACCACACAGGCATCACACACCACACATGCATCACACACACACCACACAGGCATCACTCACCACACACACCACACAGGCATCACACACCACACACAGGCATCACACACACCACACAGGCATCACACACCACACACACCACACAGGCAACACACACACACCACACACACCACACAGGCATCACACACCACACACGCATCACTCACCACACACAGGCATCACTCACCACACACACCACACACACCACACACACCACACATGCATCATACACACCATACAGGCATCACTCACCACACACACCACACAGGCATCACTCGCCACACACACCACACAACCATCACACACCACACATGCATCACACACACCACACAGGCATCACCCACCACACACGCATCACACACGCATCACACACACACACACACACACACACACACACACACACACACACACACACACACACACACACACCACACAGGCATCACACACCACACAGGCATCACACACCACACACACCATACACACCACACATGCATCACACACCACACAGGCATCAAAAACCACACATGCATAAACACACTAACATGACTGTATCAAGATGCAATTTACTTGTTTCTCTTTCATTAAAACACTTATGATCTTGGATATGAAAAAAAATGTTTTTTGCGGAAAATACACCAATGTATGATCATGGTTAAATGCAACTAACCCCCCATGAAACTAATTTTGTGAAGTATCTTACATAACAGTTTTGAGATCATGGCTAATCAGGTTTACCTTCAAAAATGAACATCTGTCTGTAATGACATTTTATGAACGTGTAATACGCTGCCTAAATTATTAATTTACAAAACATTTGTTTAAAATACTTTAAATAAATACATATGATGTCCCCACTGTGGTCTGTTAGCAATGTTTAATTAAACTGCTTGAATTTTTATATCACAATGATTAAATCCCCAAAAAGTCACAGTGCCAACATAAGCGACTAATACTATCTAGAACCTACTACATAATAGTACATAATATTATACATATATTATTTTAATGTTTCAATTGTTTGCATAAAATCTACTATGTGGCTGCTACAGCGCTTAGGGTAAAGCTGCCTAAAATATGACATGCGTAAACTAGTAAACACACTGTGGGGTACAATACCCGTTTGTGCGCCCCCTTACCTGTTTGGTGGTCGCGACAAAATGGAAAGCCATGACGTTTCTCAGTTTCTTAAAGATGTACTCAACATCCAAGTGTTGTTGCCGTTGGATTTCCTCAAAGAACAGAAGTGCCTCCTTCCACTGGGGGAGGGTCACGCAGATCTACAGAGAGGGAACGGGACAAGAAGATGTATTAATTGTTTGGTTATTATCTGGCACTGCCTGTATATTTTTTTACAAAGTTGTAATAGTATTACAAATGCTGGCACACATGATCCAATCTATATTTATATTTTTTTTACATTTGCATCATCTTCCGAATTACTCTTTATGAACCCATTAATAATGATGATACAATTTTTATTTATGCACGCTAGCAAGAAACTTTGTTCTTCGTGCAACTGTTTTCTACTGACTAATGTCTTTTGATCTAAAATATATAATTATGTTAACCAAACAAATGAAAATACATGATGAGAAATGATAATCATAATATATGTTCGTTGTCTTTATGTTTCTGCTCAAATGATGTAAAATATATGCATAAGTAAAATAATTTTTAAATAGTAAAATAACCATCAGACTGACAACAAGCAAAATTTACACCAATTCTGAGAAAGATCATTGGCAAAATGTTTTGTATATACATAGTGCACATAAAGCTTTATTTATAACAGAGATTACCTTTGCCTTCAGTTTGAAAAGCTGCTTAGAGTAGAGGCCATACAAGAGATAGAGGGCACCAATGCGTGTTTGAAAACTATACGGAGGCATCCAGAACTCAACGGCAATCCGCAGCGATTCCTCTGTAAACTACAAACAATACATGATTACATGTATAATGAGTAATATAAAATTTACATAGTTGTCTTGGGCTGTGAGGTTTGTATATAAAACTGACACATGTTTATATAAACCAATTCCAACCAAAATCAACCTTTTTTACCACATATTTATAAGCCCAGATGTGGGTTATATTTTTGACTATAAATTATATTAACTGATTTCAATTTATGAGCTGTAATCATAGTGATTATTACAAATTATGTTATGGTGTAATTGCTGCTGTAACTCGTAATCACTGTAATTGGTATAATATATAATCAATTATTATCAAAGGACAATGTTGTGTGTATAATAAGATTGTAAACATTGAATGTTCAACATACGTTCTCTCCATTATTGTCCATGCATCAATTAAAATTCCAATCTAGCTAGTAAAGACATTGAAATTGTGTTTTAATAAATGTCTAATGATGTAATTATAATAATTTTTTCAAGAAAATAATTGTTTACCTACAGTATTATATTAATCATGCATTTCTTGAGTGTTGCAATAACAACTTAGATTTTTAAATTGATCCGATAATTGGTAATTTTACCTCTCTGCATTCCTGGTCATCTTGTCGGCCAGCGAAGATCAGCGACATTTTCATTTCCCTCCAGATGGCACTGAACTCTTCGAAGCGAACGCTGCCAGTCTCTGCAAATTTGGCCAGCAGCTTCTCAAAGTCGGTCTTTGCCCCAGCAGCCGGATTGTAGGAGGTAGAGTAAGTCGATCTGGCCATTCTGCATGGGTACCAAACAAAATGTGTCTTATTGTTTTTATAAACTCCGATTGATATTATAATATAAAAATTGTTCTGATGATATTAAAATACAGCTGCAACATTGTTACTTACAAAAAATACATACTTTAGACATTCAGGTTACTATTTTTTATTTTAAAGGCAATTTTTTTAATGAAACCTACATCTTTATTATTGCACAAATACACCCCTCATTTTGGCATTATTATAAGTACATATTAATGTTATGTAAACAATCTAAAATATGCTTATATTTAGGGAGCAGGAACGCGCTGGCCAGCCGGCTGTTCTTCTGCAAATAATAATTATTGGTTGACGACAGGTTCTGCGAATAAAGCAAGGATGTGTGCTTATTGGTTGACGACAGGTTCTGCGAATAAAGCAAGGATGTGTGCTTATTGGTTGACGACAGGTTCTGCGAATAAAGCAAGGATGTGTGCTTATTGGTTGACGACAGGTTCTGCGAATAAAGCAAGGATGTGTGCTTATTGGTTGACGACAGGTTCTGCGAATAAAGCAAGGATGTGTGCTTATTGGTTGACGACAGGTTCTGCGAATAAAGCAAGGATGTGTGCTTATTGGTTGACGACAGGTTCTGCGAATAAAGCAAGGATGTGTGCTTATTCACAGAGCCCAGCTCAGGGAATATCCAGATCAATATGTTATGTCTTTGCCTATTGATGAGCATGGCAGTGCCATCAGTATCAATACAACCACATTTAGCTCAGGGTCAGGCTACTAAGTGCAACAGCATTAAGGCGGCATTAATTTAGATCTCTGAATGCCCAGATCGTTTGAAGACTACACAAATTACGAAGAGGCACTTGATGAAATTAGACAAACTAAAAGCTATGAAAAAAAATTAGCATGTAACATAAAAAATGACAGAGAAAAATGGCTGACTGACAGAAGACAGCGTGTTGTAGTAGATGGGGAGGTTTCAAACTGGAAATCAGTTTTGAGTGGGGCACCACAAGAATAAGTATTAGGACCTTTATTATTCTTAATATATATCAATGACTTGGATGATAATATAACAAGCAACGTACTGAAATTTGCAGATGACATAAGAGTTAACAGTGATGATGATAAACAACATTTACAAAATTATCTAGACAAATTAGATAAATGGTCTGAAAAATGGCAGATTTTGGAAAATGTAAATGCCTACATACAGGACACAGGAACATGGATGTAAACTATAAAATGGGACATACTGTTAGATCTGGGTACTACTATAAAAGAAAAGGACTTGTCTCTTCAACATGTTGGCAAGATACAGTGGTGCCGTGCCATCGAGACATCGGAATACATGTACAAGGAGCTTAAATTCAATTCGACATTTGACAGGCAGCCAGTGCAATTCTTTTAGAATTGTGGTTATATGATCACAGCGAGGTGTGAAAGTAATAATTTTGGCCGCCATGTTTTGGATGCGTTGAAGTTTATTCAAGGGTTAGGCCAGCAAGCAGCGCATTCCCATAATCTAATCTGGACATGACAAAAGCATGGACTACGAGGTTGCAATTTGGTCGCATCGATAGTAAGGTATCGCCGGATACGACTAATGTTATGGAGGTGCTTCTAGACTGTTCGACAGATGGTACTTATATGGTTTGTCATGCAGAGGGATGACTCGAATACAACACCCAGGTTACGAATGTTAAATGATACTTTCAAAGTTGCTTCGTCATATTGAATGGGTATGAAAATATTGATAGAAATATTTTGTTCTCACTCAAGAAAGATAATAGAACTAGAGGACATGAAGTAACATTAGTAAAGGATCAGTGTAGATTGGATATCAGGAAGTATTCGTTCTCACAGAGGACAATCAATGAATGAAACAAATTATCTATAGATTCTTGCAGCGTGAAAATGTTTAAAGACAAGGTTGAATTGAATTGTATTCAACATTTCAACAATATATATACAAACATACAACACAGTGAATGTAGTAAAGATTTATATGATAGCAGCATTAAGCTGCTATGCCCTGTAATACATACTGAAAACCTACATTGAAATGTTGAAGGGAAATGCAAGAAGTGTAATACTTATAAATAGCATTTCCCATTTCATAATACATACATTAATTTATAGATAATTTGACACATAAAATAAATATCATTAATCTAAATAAATTTGACACACGATTAATATTAGAAAGTAGTCACAACAAAAAATGTAATGTAAAATAAAAGAAGACTCTATATTGTATTTACTGACCAATAATGATATGTACCTTTTCTTAAAGGCAAAGACATTAGTGTAATGTTTAATATTCGTATTTAAACAATTCCACATATTTGCACCTTTTACACTGATACACATAGATTTCAATGTTGTTCTGTAATACCAAGTATCAAAGTTATTTTCTTGGCGTGTATTGTGAGGATGAGTGGTATGTACCATTTTAAAATGAGAAAGAAAATTGTTTGGCATTAATTTGTTATATATTTTGAACATTATGACCATGGATTATGACCATGGATTATGACCATGGTGGCACAACAAGCACAACATGAGACTGATGAGGTTCAGGTGGCACAACAAACAAAAGTTGGACAAAGCACAGCACGATCTGCACCAATTACGAACAAAATAAATTGTATGTACACAAATGCTGACTCACTTATGAATAAACTATCTGAATTAAAAGCACAAGTGACACAATCACAACCAATGATTATAGGAATCACAGAGGTGAAACCAAAGAAATGTAGGTTCAACATAGTACCATGTGAACTTCAACTAGAAGGGTATGAATTATTCTCAAATTTGGAGAAAGACGGGAGGGGAATATGCCTATATATTCATAGGACACTTAAACCTACCCAGTGTACCATAAAAGATACTGCAACATTTGAAGAATGTGTTTGGGCAGAGGTACGATTAGCCGGAAAAGACAAGATACTTATTGGGTGCATATACCGTAGCCCAAACAGCAGTGATACCAATAATGAAAAATTATGCCAACTAATAGGCAAGATAAACAAGGCAAATGCTTCCCACATCCTAATGATGGGAGATTTTAACTATCCACACATTGACTGGGTGGATGATTCAAAGATTTGTGAGAAAGTAAGCAGAACAGAAAACCAGTTCCTGGAAAGCATTAGAGATGCTTTTCTTACACAACATATCATGGAACCAACACGCTACAGGGTAAACCAAGTCCCACATCTATTAGACTTGATATTTACAAATGAAGACGAAATGGTAAACAACTACGATGTAAAGGATCCTCTCGGAAAGAGCGATCGCTGTTTGATCACATTCACGTACCAATGTCAAACACCAGTTACAGGTCAAAGTGGCAAATCATTTCTGTATGAGAAAGGAAACTATCAAAAATTACGAGGAATGCTGCAAGATGAATGGGAAACCAAATTCGTTAATCTTGATGCAGAGGAGAGCTGGGAATTGCTTATAAGTAGGCTTAAACAGGCAGAGCACGAGTGTATCCCAAAGAAGAAATCAGGGCAAAGAAGAAAATATAAGCCAGTATGGATGAATGCGAAAACACTGGACAAAGTGAGAAAGAAACATAGGGCTTGGAAAAAGTACCTACGGAAAAAGGAATGGAAAGACTACCTAGATTACACCAAAGCTAGGAATCAAGCAAGAAAGGCTACTCGACAAGCAGTCAAGACACTGGAGCAGTCCATAGCAAAAGATATTAAAAGTAACCCAAAGCATTTCTGGAGCTATGCTCGGTCAAAGATGAAAACAAGATCAAGAATTGGTGATCTCCAAACGGAGGAAAATGCAGAACTGACAACCACAGATAAAGAGAAGGCAGAGGTCCTGTGTAAATTCTTTAGCGATGTCTTTACTAGAGAAGACCAAATAAATGTGCCAACATTTGAGAAGCATCAGGGAATTGATAATCTAGATGATATCAACTTCACTGCTGACGATGTTGAAAAGAAATTGGAAAACCTCAAAATCGGGAAATCACCAGGTCCTGATGGCATACATCCCCGGGTACTAAAAGAGCTTGCTAAAGAATTGAAAATGCCACTGTTCATCATATTCAGGAAGTCACTGGATACAGGCATACTACCAAAAGTCTGGAAAATTGCAAATGTATCGCCAATATTCAAGAAAGGCAGTAGACACCTAGCAGCAAACTACAGGCCAGTTAGCTTGACAGCAGTGGCATGTAAAGTCATGGAATCCCTGGTCAAAGATGCCATAATAACACACATGAAAAAAAACAAATTAATTGCAGACCAACAGCATGGTTTCATTGCTGGGAGATCATGTACCACACAACTAATCTCAACATTGGAATACTGGACCAAAATATTAGATGATGGAGAATGTGTGGATGCAATATACATGGATTTAAAGAAGGCTTTTGACTCAGTACCACACCAGAGACTGCTCGCAAAGTTAAAAGGATACGGAATAAAGGGAAAACTTCTTAAATGGATTGAAACATTTCTCACCTGTCGCAAACACTGTGTATTAGTAAATGGAGCAGCATCTTCGTGGTCGGAAGTAGTAAGTGGGGTACCACAGGGCAGTGTCCTTGGACCTATTCTTTTTATACTATATATTAATGATTTAACAAATGTTGTAACATGTGACATGAAGATTTTCGCGGACGATACAAAAATATATCACAAAACTTCAACGAAGCAAGATTGTATAAACCTACAGAAAGACATAGACAGATTACAAGACTGGGCTGAAAAGTGGCAGTTACAATTTCACCCAGATAAATGCAAAGTTCTAAGAATTGGACATGGGCACCCAGAATTTACTTATACTTTGACAACAGAAACAGGTGCAAATCCTCTGGAGTGTAGCCATGTAGAGAAAGACCTGGGCATCCTAGTTGATGACCAGTTAAAATTTACACAACAGGTACAGCAGGCAGTGTCAAAAACAAATAGATTGCTGGGTGTAATACGACGAACATATCAATACTTGGATAGGAAAACCTTTCTACATCTGTCTCAAATGTCTCAAGAGGGCAGATTACACATAGATTAAACATTTTGGACTCTCGATAAGCCAATGGCTCCCTTGTCCACTTGCTGTCTGGGCTTTGGCTATGCCTTAGATGTCAATTTTGTTAAACTTGGGCAGCCAGACGGGAGAAGATTTTAAAATAAAAAATATTATGATCTAGGAACGAAGCATAGAGTAAATCATACCCAATAATTTATGCTTTCCTTGATTATGAAAATGTATTCTCCTTCGATATACATTTGAACACCAAACAAAAACAGCCTCTTTTTCTCATGGTAAATATTCCGTCAAATTTATTATGGGTACGCCAAGGAAGCGAAAAAGGGCGATAATAGGTGTGTAAGCATGCATCAACTAGTTATTTTGAAATACAGAACGCCTCAACATATATCACATTATGCAAAGTTGCTGAACACAGCCAATGCCCGCCAGTGATTTGTATACACATAACATACGGAGCTGTCACTTTCTTGATGTATTACTTTCTTGTTTGTCGTACGGTTGTTCGTGATGTATGGGATATGCGCAGTACGTCTGATCGTGCGTCTGCTATTTTAGGGCTACTTGCCTCCGATTTGACAGCCCAGAGATAGAACCAGCACAAATCGCGTATAAAGCGACTGTTTTCTTGTGACTGTCGACCTTTTGGTATATACTGTTTTACCGTTTGTTTCTATGTAAATCGAATGTGTTGTCGTTTGTTCAGAAGGGCAGTTCACAGGTTAATATACCGCTCACAAATCAGTCGCATAAACTCTCAGACTCGGTCTCAGTGCAGTGTCACCGTGACCGTGTCAGGTATGTGATGCACTGACACTGTTTGTGGTAAAGGTGCATCTAGGCATAGACTATTCTCACAAAGCGTAGTTGGTTTTTAGCCATCCGTGACACTCAGGTAGGTACGTAGTATTCTCGTAAACCTGAGAGCACAGATTACCCCCAGGAGATTACCTGCATGAGGCTGAGGCTGAGGCTGAGCGTGCATAATGACATAAGCCGGGCCGGGCGGCAGTGGCAATATTCAGTGTGCCATGGCATTGAGTCTGAGCACTGTGCCTGTGGATATACTTCGATTATAAGCATAATTATGTCCATCTTTATTTATGTATTATTTTATTGTAAAGCGCATTGATATATCTAGTACAGGAATTTGCACTATAAAAGAACCAAAATTATTATTATTACTAAGCCTAAGGCTGCCATAACTTACTGACAACACATCTGAAGATATAGGCAAGAGTTAGCCTTTCGATTTCAGGAAAGGCTAGGATCAGTGACGTCCCAAATTCTGTAAACAAAAGTTCTGTCATTTTGCCAATTTTGTTTAATCATGAAGATTTTTTGTTGTACCTAAAATACCAAGAACTCTAAAACTATTTGAGCATGAACTCTTTGATTTGGCATGCTTATTCTCCATTATATGTAGATAGTAGCAGACATACTATAGTTCCACATCTGTATATTAGTTCTCCCACAATCTGCCATTGAAGTTGCATTTTTATATAAAAAAAAATAGCCAATGAGTGATTTTAAACCCATATTTCAACAATAAAACATGTTAGAACACAAATTAATCCTATTTGGGACAATAAGAAGCTTGAAATTTCTATCTTGATTAGTTTATGAGATACTGATATCCAAAATTGGTACATAGTGAAAAGTGGCCTATATTTAGCAGCGAAAGTGTCCACGGAGGAGTTTTTTATCTAATCAACTGATTATAGCACAATATCAAATCCTATAGCTGATTGTACTACCTATTCCATCTCTAATAAGAAAATTATGTAAATATTGTTGTCAAATGCAAACAAAACTTCTGAATACATAGTTCTAGATTGTCTAGATTGTATGTACCCCAGGTACTTGGGTTATTCCATGTGAAATCAACGGATGGTGAAAAGTTGATGTCTCAGAATTTACTTTAATTTTAACCAAAGTGGCTATACTTGAGCAAACGAACTGCACAAACGAACTGCAAATGGAAGCGTTTACATGCATATTGTCTCTGTAATGCCCTAGTATAATGTGAACAAGGGCTAAGCGCCCAAAATCTTACCCGTTATTTTTTACGTGTTTTCATGTGCCTCTAACTTGAGAAGTTTTCAAGCTATATACCTGAAATTTGCTGAAAATGTAGATCCATATTGTCTATGCAAAATTTGAGAATGAGAGGGGGAAGGACAAGTCATACGACTGCCATTTTTAACTGTGCATAGTCCTTTATTATGTAAAAAACATTAAAATCTCAGGGTGGTGTTTTGTCTCATTTAGTTTATATTGAAGCTAAAAATCAGCGTTCTGCCTAATGGCGTTTTATAAAAAATTTAACACAAATTGGCCAAAAATTAAAAAAAATAAATGTGGCAGAGCATCATCCTGAAATTCAATTATGTTGTTTACCTAAAGGACTGCACAGTGACAAAATGGTAGTCATAGTCCCACATTCCATTTTGGGAACAGAAACGTGTAAAATATATAAAAAGTTAAAGTTTATGACTGTTGAATTATTCTGAAAATATAGTAAGACTTTTTTAAGTATATACCTATTAAATAAAACAAATATTGCCAGTATCCCTGCCAATAGAGGGTTGCAAGGTGGACATTGTACTGTAACACAACAATGGAATACAGGCTGCTGAAATAATTTATTGAAATAAAAAATTGTTTCCCATTTTTTTGCACCCGCTATACCCATTGTCTTTCTCACTCTCATTCTAAAATTTTACATAGACAACCTGTACCAATATATCTACATTGATGGGAATTTCAGATGGTGATGGAATAGATAGTAAAATCAGCTATATGATTTGATATGTGTTGTAATCTATTGATTAGATAAAAACCCAAAATGCATCCATCCAAAATATTTTTTTTACATGAATTTGAATAGGGAATCCAAATAGGTGCATTACACAGGCATTGTACCTTCCTTTCATATAAAATATAATTGGAAGTTTAGCTCCGTGGCCACATAGCATCGTTGGCTGCTAAATATAGGCCGCTTTTCACTATGGATCAGGTGTAGGTGTGTTATTGATCCAAGTAACATTAATTTGTGTTCTAACGTGTTAAAAAGTCAGCAGAATGAACATTATACATTCTGTTATCTCACTCAAAACTCAGTTGGAATGTGTTCTTGATGTTGTGACAGTTGTTCTTTCAGCTAGACTAACGAGATGGCGCCCTTGACAGATTCGAAGCAGCATGAGAGATTGTTGTGTGGCATGATAGAACTGTATGACAACCAGACGCTCACTGATGTCATTCTGATGGCTGAAGGCAAAGAAATTGCCTGTCACCGCAGTGTCCTGGCCGCCAGCAGTCCATACTTCAGGTCTTGTATAATCCGATTTTTACTTGGTTAGATATACACCCCATATAATATATTAATTGCCGAGCAGTATTGGTGGAGGTGAAAATATCATTTAAAATAATTTTATGTGCAGAAAGGTGCACTGGCTTATCCATGTTATGAGTTGCCCCTGTCTCCCCATCAATGTTACACTTATTCTTGTTACAAGTTGCCCCTGTCTCCCCTATCAATGTTACACTTATCCTTGTTACAAGTTGCCCCTGTCTCCCCATCAATGTTACACTTATTCTTGTTACAAGTTGCCCATGTCTCCCCATCAATGTTACACTTATCCTTGTTACAAGTTGCCCCTGTCTCCCCATCAATGTTACACTTATTCTTGTTACAAGTTGCCCATGTCTCCCCATCAATGTTACACTTATCCTTGTTACAAGTTGCCCCTGTTTCCCCATCAATGTTACACTTATTCTTTTTACAAGTTGCCCCTGTCTCCCCTATCAATGTTACACTTATTCTTGTTACAAGTTGCCCATGTCTCCCCTATCAATATCACACTTATCCTTGTTACAAGTTGCCCCTGTCTCCCCATCAATGTTACACTTATTCTTGTTACAAGTTGCCCATGTCTCCCCTATCAATGTTACACTTATCCTTGTTACAAGTTGCCCCTGTCTCCCTATCGATGTTACACTTATTCTTGTTACAAGTTGCCCCTGTCTCCCCTATCAATATCACACTTATCCTTGTTACAAGTTGCCCCTGTCTCCCCATCAATGTTACACTTATTCTTGTTACAAGTTGCCCCTGTCTCCCTATCAATGTTACACTTATCCTTGTTACAAGTTGCCCCTGTCTCCCTATCAATGTTACACTTATTCTTGTTACAAGTTGCCCCTGTCTCCCCTATCAATATCACACTTATCCTTGTTACAAGTTGCCCCTGTCTCCCCATCAATGTTACACTTATTCTTGTTACAAGTTGCCCATGTCTCCCCATCAATGTTACACTTATCCTTGTTACAAGTTGCCCCTGTCTCCCCATCAATGTTACACTTATTCTTTTTACAAGTTGCCCATGTCTCCCCTATCAATGTTACACTTATTCTTGTTACAAGTTGCCCATGTCTCCCTTATCAATATCACACTTATCCTTGTTACAAGTTGCCCATGTCTCCCTTATCAATATCACACTTATCCTTGTTACAAGTTGCCCCTGTCTCCCCATCAATGTTACACTTATCCTTGTTACAAGTTGCCCCTGTCTCCCCATCAATGTTACACTTATTCTTGTTACAAGTTGCCCATGTCTCCCCTATCAATGTTACACTTATCCTTGTTACAAGTTGCCCCTGTCTCCCTATCAATGTTACACTTATTCTTGTTACAAGTTGCCCCTGTCTCCCCTATCAATGTTACACTTATCCTTGTTACAAGTTGCCCATGTCTCCCCCATCAATGTTACACTTATTCTTGTTACAAGTTGCCCATGTCTCCCCTATCAATGTTACACTTATTCTTGTTACAAGTTGCCCCTGTCTCCCCTATCAATGTTACACTTATTCTTGTTACAAGTTGCCCATGTCTCCCCTATCAATGTTACACTTATTCTTGTTACAAGTTGCCCCTGTCTCCCCTATCAATGTTACACTTATCCTTGTTACAAGTTGCCCATGTCTCCCCTATCAATGTTACACTTATTCTTGTTACAAGTTGCCCATGTCTCCCCTATCAATGTTACACTTATTCTTGTTACAAGTTGCCCATGTCTCCCCTATCAATGTTACACTTATTCTTGTTACAAGTTGCCCATGTCTCCCCTATCAATGTTACACTTATTCTTGTTACAAGTTGCCCCTGTCTCCCCTATCAATGTTACACTTATCCTTGTTGCAAGTTGCCTCTGTCTCCCCTATCAATGTTACACTTATTCTTGTTACAAGTTGCCCATGTCTCCCCTATCAATGTTACACTTATTCTTGTTACAAGTTGCCCATGTCTCCCCATCAATGTTACACTTATTCTTGTTACAAGTTGCCCATGTCTCCCCTATCAATGTTACACTTATCCTTGTTACAAGTTGCCCATGTCTCCCCTATCAATGTTACACTTATCCTTGTTACAAGTTGCCCATGTCTCCCCTATCAATGTTACACTTATTCTTGTTACAAGTTGCCCCTGTCTCCCCATCAATGTTACACTTATTCTTTTTTTTGCAAGTTGCCCATGTCTCCCCTATCAATGTTACACTTATCCTTGTTACAAGTTGCCCATGTCTCCCCTATCAATGTTACACTTATTCTTGTTACAAGTTGCCCCTGTCTCCCCTATCAATGTTACACTTATCCTTGTTACAAGTTGCCCATGTCTCCCCTATCAATGTTACACTTATCCTTGTTACAAGTTGCCCATGTCTCCCCTATCAATGTTACACTTATTCTTGTTACAAGTTGCCCATGTCTCCCCTATCAATGTTACACTTATCCTTGTTACAAGTTGCCCATGTCTCCCCTATCAATGTTACACTTATCCTTGTTACAAGTTGCCCATGTCTCCCCTATCAATGTTACACTTATTCTTGTTACAAGTTGCCCATGTCTCCCCATCAATGTTACACTTATTCTTGTTACAAGTTGCCCATGTCTCCCCTATGAATGTTACACTTATCCTTGTTACAAGTTGCCCATGTCTCCCCTATCAATGTTACACTTATTCTTGTTACAAGTTGCCCCTGTCTCCCCTATCAATGTTACACTTATCCTTGTTACAAGTTGCCCCCGTCTCCCCTATCAATGTTACACTTATCCTTGTTACAAGTTGCCCCTGTCTCCCCTATCAATGTTACACTTATTCTTGTTACAAGTTGCCCATGTCTCCCCTATCAATGTTACACTTATTCTTGTTACAAGTTGCCCATGTCTCCCCTATCAATGTTACACTTATTCTTGTTACAAGTTGCCCATGTCTCCCCTATCAATGTTACACTTATTCTTGTTACAAGTTGCCCATGTCTCCCCTATCAATGTTACACTTATTCTTGTTACAAGTTGCCCATGTCTCCCCTATCAATGTTACACTTATTCTTGTTACAAGTTGCCCCTGTCTCCCCTATCAATGTTACACTTATTCTTGTTACAAGTTGCCCCTGTCTCCCCTATCAATGTTACACTTATTCTTGTTACAAGTTGCCCCCGTCTCCCCATCAATGTTACACTTATCCTTGTTACAAGTTGCCCATGTCTCCCCTATCAATGTTACACTTATTCTTGTTACAAGTTGCCCCTGTCTCCCCTATCAATGTTACACTTATTCTTGTTACAAGTTGCCCATGTCTCCCCTATCAATGTTACACTTATTCTTGTTACAAGTTGCCCCCGTCTCCCCATCAATGTTACACTTATCCTTGTTACAAGTTGCCCCTGTCTCCCCTCTCAATGTTACACTTATTCTTGTTACAAGTTGCCCCTGTCTCCACATCAGTGTTACACTTATTCTTGTTACAAGTTGGCCATGTCTCCCCATCAATGTTACACTTATTCCTGTTACAAGTTGCCCCTGTCTCCCCTATCAATGTTACACTGATCCTTGTTACAAGTTGCCCATGTCTCCCCTATCAATGTTACACTTATTCTTGTTACAAGTTGCCCCCGTCTCCCCATCAATGTTACACTTATCCTTGTTACAAGTTGCCCCTGTCTCCCCTATCAATGTTACACTTATTCTTGTTACAAGTTGCCCCTGTCTCCCCATCAGTGTTACACTTATTCTTGTTACAAGTTGCCCATGTCTCCCCATCAATGTTACACTTATTCTTGTTACAAGTTGCCCCTGTCTCCCCATCAATGTTACACTGATCCTTGTTACAAGTTGCCCATGCCTCCCCTATCAATGTTACACTTATCCTTGTTACAAGTTGCCCATGTCTCCCCTATCAATGTTACACTTATTCTTGTTACAAGTTGCCCATGTCTCCCCATCAATGTTACACTTATTCTTGTTACAAGTTGCCCATGTCTCCCCTATCAATGTTACACTTATCCTTGTTACATGTTGCCCCTGTCTCCCCTATCAATGTTACACTTATTCTTGTTACAAGTTGCCCCTGTCTCCCCTATCAATGTTACACTTATCCTTGTTACAAGTTGCCCATGTCTCCCCTATCAATGTTACACTTATCCTTGTTACAAGTTGCCCATGTCTCCCCTATCAATGTTACACTTATTCTTGTTACAAGTTGCCCATGTCTCCCCATCAATGTTACACTTATTCTTGTTACAAGTTGCCCATGTCTCCCCTATCAATGTTACACTTATCCTTGTTACATGTTGCCCCTGTCTCCCCTATCAATGTTACACTTATCCTTGTTACAAGTTGCCCATGTCTCCCCTATCAATGTTACACTTATTCTTGTTACAAGTTGCCCATGTCTCCCCATCAATGTTACACTTATTCTTGTTACAAGTTGCCCATGTCTCCCCTATCAATGTTACACTTATCCTTGTTACAAGTTGCCCATGTCTCCCCTATCAATGTTACACTTATTCTTGTTACAAGTTGCCCATGTCTCCCCATCAATGTTACACTTATTCTTGTTACAAGTTGCCCCTGTCTCCCCTATCAATGTTACACTTATTCTTGTTACAAGTTGCCCCTGTCTCCCCTATCAATGTTACACTTATTCTTGTTACAAGTTGCCCCTGTCTCTCCTATCAATGTTACACTTATTCTTGTTACAAGTTGCCCCTGTCTCCCCTATCAATGTTACACTTATTCTTGTTACAAGTTGCCCCTGTCTCCCCTATCAATGTTACACTTATCCTTGTTACAAGTTGCCCCTGTCTCCCCTATCAATGTTACACTTAGCCTTTTACAAGTTACCAATGTTTTCCCTTTAAGTGTTACTCATAGCCTTGTTATAAGTAGCTCCATCTCTCCTAAAAAATATTGCACTTATCCTTGTACCAAATAACCTCTGATATTAAGCAACAGCTTCTCTGAGTTGTATATTTTTAAAAGATAGTCTGAAATAATGTGCAAATTCAATGTTTAAAATGTGAATATGTTAACAGGGCTATGTTCACAAACAACGTGATGGAAACAACGGCTGATCGGGTCAAGTTGCAATACATCGACATCGACTCTCTCCAGGCAATTGTTGACTACATGTACAGAGGCTGTATCAACATTGACGAGGGGTGCGTTCAAAACATCTTCACGACAGCCAGTCTGTTTGAGATGGTCCCCCTGTGTGAGCTATGTGCTATCTTCATGACAGGAGAGCTGTGCATCGCCAACTGTGTTGGCCTCTATCAGTTTGCCTCGTTCCACCACAGCGAGAAGCTGAAAACGGCAAGCAAAAATTTTGTCGTGGAATATTTTGGTGAACTTGCACAGTCCAGCGGGGACATGCTTGAATTGTCGTTTGCTGATTTGGCCGAAGTGATCAGCGATGATAATCTGAATGTCAGTGCAGAGGAGGTTGTGTTCGACATGGTGATTAAGTGGATTGAGTTTGACTTGCCCAATCGACGCCCTTACTTGTCCCAGCTGTTTCGACAGATACGGTTTGTTCTGATCCCAGAAGGCTACATTTCGGACGTCGTTTGCTGCAGCGAACTCGTTGCCAGCGACACCTTTTGCATGGCTCACCTGTCGATGGTGAAATTATTCCGATTGACAAAAGGTGGCGCCACTGAACAGTCGGAGGAGAGATTCGATGATGATTTCGACTTGAACACATATCCGAGACTTGGCATGTACAATTCCAAGATGATGGTTTTCGCTGGTGGTTCTCAGGATCGCCACACAAGGGCACTAACATGCTATGATCCGAAAACGAGAAAAAACTATTATGCAATACCTCTGCACGTCAGTTTCGATTTCAAATATCGCATCGACTACCACCGAACAGTCGTCACTGACGACAACAAAATATACCTCATAGGAGGGATCTTCTATGAAGATCATCACTTTGAGACGGCTGGCCCAGCATTGAACGAGGTAAAGATGTTCGATCCGTATCGCAACCAGTGGATAGACTGTGCGCCGTTGCTACGGCAACGTTGTGCACATGCAGTTGCCCATCACAACGGAGCAATATTTGTGACTGGTGGCAAGATGGTTTATCCTGGCGGGGACTCGATGTCATCAGTTGAACGGTATGACATTGCCACTGATCGATGGCAGTACGTGTCTGACATGCCAGCTCATCTGTGTCACCATGTCGCTCAAGTGCACCGTAGCCAGATCCTTGTTTTGGGTGGCATGATCAGTGAAACTGAAGCATCGAATATTTTCCTCCAATACAACATCACAAACGATTGCTGGCAGTTGCTTGATAACCGAATGCGCGTCCCGAGAGCAGAGTTCGGCGTGACGATTCTCAACGACGAACTCTACGTCATCGGTGGCTGTAATGGCGGCCTGAAGATCAGCTCTGTTGAGATTCTAAACCTGGTGACGGAAAAATGGCGGTTTGGTCCCGATTTCCCTGAGGATCGCAAATCGATGGTGGCCGTCACGTACGAGGACAGTGTGATTGTCTGCGGTGGCATCCGAACTTTGATATCGCGCATGAGTCGAATGCCTCGTGTTGTCGAAACGCGGGACATGTGGAAATTCAATCCGACATTGGGCGTTTGGAGCCGAGAAGCAAAGCTGGTGCAGTATGCAAACACGCACGCTTGCGTCATAGTCGAGATGAACACGAAGCGGCTACACGAGAGTGAATACATCAGCCGTTAGGGGACATCTCAAAGGGAATGTACAACATTTCTCATTGGTTAATTAATACACAGCTAGTTTTGTATAATTAGTATGCCCAAATTCTCTTATTTTTTTTAAACTTTTATACTTCCATCTTTTAATCTTTATTTCTGTAGTGTATTTAACATCAGAAAGGTATGAAACAGGAATTTGAAAGACCAATATATCATCCACTGAAAAACTTTATATTTTACCTTCAAACATTTATTGGTTTGTCTTGGATTGCAGGAAGGCAACTGCAACGTATGTAGTCAAACTGGCATATTTTAATTCACTGCCAAATTGTGTGTTTTCTAAATTATTGAGAGGTGAAAGATCGTGATAGTATGAAAGATCATGATAGTATGAAAGATCATGATAGTATGAAAGATCATGATAGTATGAAAGATCATGAAATCAGGGTTGGGAAAAACTGGTTTTGGACAGGGCAGTGGGAAAAACCTGGTAAAACTGGGAAATACCGGAGAGAACCGGCAAAAACTGCCATAAACCAGGAAGAACTGCAATAAACTGGGAAGACCTGTCCATTACTGCGATTGACATTGTATAGTCCACTGGGAAACCTAGTTAATTTCCATCTTAAGCAAACAGTTGTACTAGTTGCCAAGTCCAGCTATAATCCTTTTTTTAGTTTAAAGCAGGAAGTCCCTGTCATGAAAGCGTCATTCTTCAGTTAGCCATAAAATGCCATTGTTACTCTCACAAGGGACAGTGCCAATCATTGCTAGTGGAGTTTTCTTCTAAAGAGGCCTGGTGATTCAAGTCAGACAGGTGGCACCAGTATTGTCTGGTGACAATTTGCAGTCTGGTTAAAGTACGACTGGGATATTGAGCCCTGGACATTGGCAGGTGCTCACCCACTCTGTCAGTAAATAGCTTGGACCGTATGTCTGCCAGCATGTCTTCTAATATGGGCTAAGGAATTACAAACAGCTGTGGACATTGTCTCGATGAGCCCAACATCAGCTCCAACTTAATCCAATTTGCATGACCCAGTAGTGTGCTGGGAAACCACGTACCTTCCAAATTTAAAAGAATGTAAGGTTATTGTATCGGCAACATGTATAGGTAGTAGAGTAAATAAACAGATGACAGCTCCAACACAATATATTTTAGAATGTCATTTTTGTAGCTGTTTTATCAGTCAAACTATATTATATTTGACCAGAATCAATTATATATTCATTCTGGTAATGTTACACTAGCTTTTATTGCAATACAACTTCAAATGCAATCCCTCTGAGGGTTTTTCCCACTATTGGGGTTTTTCCCAGTGTTGTATTTACCATGATCATGATAGTACGAAAGATCGTGATAGTATGGATGATCATGATTGTACGAAAGATCATGATAGTGAGAAAGATCATGATAGTATGGATGATCATGACAGTATGAAAGATCATGATAGTGCGAAAGATCATGATAACTAGTGCAAAAGATCGTGATATTAACATGTTTTTTATGCATGTTGTTTTTAACCAAGTGAGACGTTATAGATAGCAATCAATTCTGTCTCGTAAAACAGTCGTTCAGTTAATTAACCAATGAAAATCGTTGTACCTTCCCTTTCAGTCGGTGAGTCCGGTTGGGTTCCGTTACGATTGTAAGCTGTTATCAGTTTAAACAAATATGGGTTTGGTGTAATCGTAACGAGGCCATGTGAACATTGTAACTCATTACAGTTAAATTTCTGTAAATTTACCAGTATGTTTAGCACCCACAGTGGCGAGGCATCAACAGTAACTCTAGCAAGTACACAGAGAAGGCAATCTAGTTTAAGTTAAATTTTACAGACAGCTTTACTAAATGTAAAATATAATGAAATCATAATTACATTTATGTTATCATATGGTCAGTGTAATGCCATGTAAATTCTCTGGTGGGCTAATGACAGTTTAGTAATTGAACGTGACCCTATAGTTTGTTTGAGTCACTGTTTGTTTTTATGATAAGGTCAGTTTATTGCAGACTAAATTGTTTTGCTATACCAAGTAGTAGTTGTTATGATGTGTTCTGTATCCAGTACAGATTTGGTGCTTCTTTGTGATGCCACAGGCTGCCATTGCATTAGTCATCATATAAACTTATTATGTTGCATATGTAAACACCCCATTTAATGAAACATAATTTTTAACTACCCTTGATGGTGATAATCTGCTATACAAATAGATAAAATCATCTGAAACTATAGATACCTTCTGCAAACCTTTTTTTTTTTCGAAATTGCATTTCTACCCCAAATCCTCCGTGGTTCTTTGCTCTAATGAGGACCTTTGTACATCCCTTTTCATGCTTAATGATTCTGTTTTTTGTGCCCGGGCTCCTGAGGATTTGGGCACTGTAGACATTTTGTTAATGATTTATTGTGGTTACATTAGTTGTGGCATGAACATATTAGTCATTGGTCAGACATAAAGCTGCATGCATAAATCCCCCATTTATTTATGCATTATATATAACTAGTATTAACTACCTCTGGTGATGGTAATCTGCTATGTAAAGTGGTATGTTATGACACTACATGTTTTCATTATTATTATTTTATTATTTGAATTAAAATGTCAATGATGTACCCTTTCCTTTCAACATGTGCTGAAGTTTTTTTATTTGAAGGGATTCACATACATTGTTTTGTCTGTTAACTACTAATGTGATATAATTATGTGGTATATGTGCTGCTATGGATTCAAGAAAACAAGGCATGTGTGTAATTGCTTGTCAACTTTATGAATAACAATGTCTTATTAAATGTGGTTACTTTATTACATACACATGTATAAACAAAGCTATAGTGTATACATGTTAAATATCATCTTGTGGAAATAAACACTGAGTAAACAGTACCTTTGTACAGTTCATATTTCCACACACACACAATCACGCACGCACGCACACACTCACACACATAAACAAACACATCAAAATTACTGCATAAATGTATACCATAAATGAAACAATTGTAAATAAAGAATACTTTACCCTGAATGTCTCAGTAAATATTTAAAAATACCATCATACTAAGAATTCTGTTTAACAGTATATTTCCTGCTACTGATTGCTAGAGCAGAGACTTCAGTACCTCTTTAAAAAACCCTCATCCTAAAAACCTGTTTAATAGTTCACATTCAGCAAAGGGTCATGGAAGTAGGGATTTCTTAACCTCTTTAAAACCCTCATCCGAAAAAATATGATTAATGGTTCACATTTAACAAGATCTAATAAAGTTGCCATCTGAAGCAAAAAACCCAGATGACAAATGGACAAACGCAGCTTATGAAGAGTCCATATCCAACAACATCTCAGTGACATTTCTGCGGTCTGATGTTCATGCAATATAGACATGCATGCATTTGTTGTGCATACCAATAACATCTTTGAAGTTTAATTTATTCATGAATACATAAATAATGTAACACTAACCACTTTGCTGTATCTACTAGTGACACATCACAAACAAGGAATGTCTATAGAACACAAATTCATCAAGCAACATTCCATCTTTAGTTTCATGTCAGTAATGGCCCAATATGGCACCTCACCTGATGTCACAAGATCAAGGCATTTGTGATGTCACAAGGTCTGTGATGTCACAAGATGGCAGCATCTATGATGTCACAAGGTCTGTGATGCCACAAGATGGTGGCATCTGTGATGTCACAAGATGGCGGCACTTGTCGTGTCACAAGATATCGGCACCTCGTGACATTTAATATGTACCGGGTACATTAATTTTAGCTCTGCACTTTGATTTTAGCGTTGCCAAACTTATTTTACAGGCTACATCTTTGCTACTTTATTCAAGTTAACACTTGCCGGGGTGTATATATATATATGTGTGTGTGTGTGCATATATATATATATATATATATATATATATATATATATATATATATATATATATATACAACCCCGGTATGTGTTAACTTGAATAAAGTAGCAAAGATGATGCCTGTAAAATAAGTTTCTCAACGCTAAAATCAAAGTGCAGAGCTAAAATTAATGTTCCTGGGACATATTACATGTCACGAGGTGCTTATATCTTGTGACATATATATATATATATATATATATATATATATATATATATATATATATATTGGCTATACACAGTTTTACTTTTGGCCAATTTAGACAAGCCTATTATGTTCTATCAGGTAGTTAAGACCAGACCTTTTGGCAAAGTAGCACAACTTGATATAGAAAGCAACAAACTATGGCTTCAGATGGAATTACCCAGTATGGCACCAATCAAACAATGAGGTCAGATATTCTTCTTTGGCTACATATCACACTGACCTGCCACATTTTTTTGGTTGAAATCTTTTTTACTTTAAATTCTGTATAAAGCCGCATAAATCCATATACCATTTTTATTGGTTATGGCATTCCAATCGAATGTCGCCCTGTATGAGGCTACATCAAATGAATCTGCTAGGTTGCGCTGAAAATCTGTCTTGCATTAAAACATTTGTATTTCCATTTCATACAAAAGTGATGAAAAAAATAAAATACACTTTATCAAAATTTTTCCATTTGCAACAAATCCATATAAAACAGAATTTGGCCATATATATCTAAAAATCTGTTTTGCGTATGAGAAATCCACACAATCTGGCAGGTCTGACCCAACCTCCCTCCTGAATACTACTTTCATAACTCTGTGTAGTGTTTCCACACTTCTTCTGCTGTGACATGACAGAGAAATTCTGCGTCGAGCACTGGATCATTGCAGATGATGCTTTCTGCGGCAGTCATTACACTACACCTAAAAATAAACCAAGTTAATAATAAATACATTTTATTTGAAAGCTCAATGTCCTTTACATAAAATAAAAAACAATATACATAGAAAAAATATATGTTAAAACTAATAAAATATTTATGTAATTAAAAATAAGAAGTAAAACTTAACTCAATATATAGCTAAATACAATTATTTATTTGAAATATTATGAACAAGTTAAATTAAAAGGAAATATGATCAAATATAATTCCATTTTAAAATGTCAGTTGTTCTGTTTTCAACTTGTTCAACAATACAAAACAATACAGAACATTACACAAAATTGCACATCCATCCAAAAAGTATTATTATTATACGCAATTATCTTCCAAATGTTACACATGTAGGCCTACAACAAATTAATTCATAAATTTTAACTGATCTTGCCTTAGTGCCAACTGAATATCTTGAGGGTTAATGCTTTGACAGCTAAATTATCAGACATACGTAGGACCATTTGGTTGTTTGCATTTCACTTTGTGTTTTATCAATTCTATACTCAGTAAATGCTTACTTTAGATGCTTAACGTCAGGCAAGTTTCTGCGATGAATTTTAATGTGTCTTCTGACATGTGGAAGTTACAATTGTCGATAAATTGATCCTATGTTAACAGTGATGTTTTGCCAGACGAACCTTTTCTGGTGTTTTTGTGACAGCAAGACCAGCATCCTCGTCTGAAGCCAGATTTCACAGTCCAGTACACACGAGATGTCACTAGACTTGGGTCCAAAAAGCAGCAGTCCGACCCTGAAAACAGAGTTGAGTTTCTTCATGAGATGTGGCTTGGGGGGTTTGTAGATATAAAAAAATATTTTTTTTATCCAATAATAAAAAAAATCCATAGGATAGTCTGAGTTGACTATTTACCCACCCACATCCATGTGTTTTGGAATGTTTTATATATACAAAGCCCCTTTAGGATTTTTCTGCTGCTACTGTGTCATTTAGGGTTGACATGCCCCATGATATGACGGATGTTCCTTACTCAAATTGAATACATACCTTGAAATATGTCACCACTAAACACTTAATAAAAATAATTAAATCAATTCATATGGCTCATAAAATGAAAAATTAACTTATTTATTGATTACATTATAATTGTGTTCTATAAAAATGTAGCAAAAAACTAATGCTGCCAAAGTCTTTGAATAAATATTAAAATGTCAACAATGAAAAACCTTTACAGTGACATTAATAGAGTTGCTTTAAATTGTTAAACTGATTTAACTTCATAAATAGGATAATTACAAATTCAATCCACACATACCTGACAAAGGCCTCGCGCGTTGATAGCGTTTCACTACTAAGCATGTCCAGTACGATGGAGTGAAATTTGGCTGGTAACCATGATAATTGTGTCGTCATGGCAACCGATTCGTCTGACTGACAGCAGAAGAGGTCCACAAAGAATCGCCCTATTCGGTGTACATTTGTGTCGTCCTGAAGTTCCCACGGTGATGCCTACAACAGATGGAAACAATGGCGTATCAAGATCTCACAAAGCGGGAAGCCAAGCTCAGTCATCCATTCTACCATGTAGTGGCACCACAGGTTACATATAAAAATAAAATTTTATGCCAAAGGGGGGCCTTGGCCCAATGCCCCCCTAAATGCCCCGTCGCCACTTATTTTCGAAACATTTCACTAAAAATAAAGAATAATAAGTAAAAGATAAACCTTATAAATAATCACAACAAATTGAAAACAATAAGTTCTGGTATCAATGCTCCATATAGTGAACATTATGGCACCAATAATTTTCAATACAGCAAAACCTTTTTAGTATTTGATTTGAATTTTTATTAATTTAATACATTTTCATGCAGACGTTTTCATTCAATGCACCTAAATTACTTTACACTGGCACTCAAGTCTGGACAAACACAAAGTATCATGTGACACTGTGATGTCACACCTCCTAAAAAAAGATGCATGTCTTGGGCTATTTAACAAAACATTAAAAATTCACATACAATTAAATAAGCTACAGTTGGTAGAACTTATAATGGCACCAGATGGAACAATGTCATATCACATTTGTAATCAAATTTACGCAATATAACAAACGATACCTCTCTTTCTTTGGTGTCCTCTGACTGATCATTGGTTCCACGTGACCGACTTCCATGCATCAGTGAACACGCTGTCTCACTGAATTTAACCTGAAGATTGTCATCCAGGAAAATGTCTGAAATGTTGAGGCATTTCTGCACTAGGTGGCACTCAAGATGGAGTGTGACCGAAAGGAGTTCAAAGAGCAGATGTAGGTAGAATCGTAGAGGCAGTCGATAAGGAGGCTGGGGGTGTCGCTTGCGATGTTCGGAGAAGAAATTTGTCAGGGTTACTGAGTAGTCTGGCTTTATCGTGAAAGTGGCCTTGTAGTCAGTCAAGTTCATTGGTGGTGCATCATGGGAAGTATGTAGTGTCAATAGCGAGCTGTCGTAACTGTGTAATGTTGGCACTACATTTTGGTGTGGAGGTACACCATGCTCACACTCTTCACACCTCCCGGAACTGCTTTCTTCTGTGTTCTTACATATCTGAAAGAGTACAAAACATGATTGCTTCAGTCAAACATCACAGTTGCATACTTAAAACTGAATGCCCTGGTGAAGTAATATTGAATTTTTTTTAATGTCATGGTACAGCAATGTTTGTACACCCTATACCATGGAATTACAAGGTATACCATGGTATTTTGTTATATTATATGGTATTACATGGTAAACCATGGTATGCGACATTCTACCTTCTACAAAATTCTAAACAACATTATTGAGATCACCCCCCCTCCGGGCCTACTAACTCGCTCTCGAACCCGTGGACAATACATAGCCCCCAAGTGTCGTATAAATGCAATGGTCTTTTCATTTTATCCCAGAGCCATTCGCATATGGAATATGATTCCATCAAAAATTACCAACATAAAAAACCCAAAATCATTTCAAGAAGCTATTATGGAACTCCCTTTCACCACACCTCCTCACCTAAACTGCCTTTAAAACACAGTGCTCAGCGTAAACTTATCCATGGTGTGGGTATGGAGACTGTCTATGTGTGCATGTGGCAAGGCAGCGACAGTATCCATACACACAACCAACCTATTAAAATTTTTCGTTAAACATCCTATACATAAAATAAATAAAACTATCAGATAAAACCATTTCAGCAACATTAATTATACTAGTCTTTTAATCGAACGTACCACCCACAGCGCATGCGCACAGTCCACCACAAACTCCTGCGTTAGCCCAAGTTTGGGCTGTTTGGAGTAAACCACTTGAGACTTGAGACATGATAAACTGTGGTAGACCATGCTTTTTCATATACTGTACATGTATAGTAAATGTATGGTATACATCAATTACTTGTTTCAAAACACCACGGTATTTTACCATGGTTTATCATAATCGTTTCAAAACGATTTTCATAATCGTTTCAAAACACCATGGTATTTTACAATGGAATACGATGGTATACTTTCATAAGGACACTGTATATCTGCCATCTGTATATGTATAAATATATTGTGAGCATGTGCGTCCATTATAGTTACCTTTAAAAAGTTGTCCATTAAGGCTGTGATTTTGTCAAAAATAATTGATTTTTTGTAACCAATATTGTCACAGACTTAGGGGCCGTTCACAATGGTCGACACTTACCCATTTGTACAGAGCGAACAAAAGGGGGCGGGGGGTCAAGGTCAGTGGTCTGATGTTCTGATAATGACTTTTGCACATTCGTGTTCATGATTATGCTTAATGTTTCAGGTTTGTTGTGCCTCTGAGCTCAGGTTCCTGAGGACATAGGCGCTATTGAAGTTAATTATTATTATTGTATATTTTATTCACAAATATCTATGAAAAACATGAATAATACAACTTGAACATCTCGATCAATCATTAATAGTTGAATCACATGAAATGTAAATTGGGTGTCAAATATATGACCTTTGGTGCATGTAAATCAGTCAATATATTCTGAATGACTTACCGTAAGTACATAATTCTTTTCTCTGTGGCAAATCCTAAGGGAGAATCTTGATGGAAGTTCTCTTTCAGGGTCCTCGTCATCAGATACTGGCAACCCATCGATAATCATGTAATCTACATCGTGTTGCCACGGGTGACCAGGAATGTCGAGCAGAAGATGCTGGTTCCAAGACAGCATTCTTTCCTTCAACTGCTGGGTCAGTTTCGCCATGATGTTCACCAAGCATGACTGGTCAATGGAGCGGAACACTGGAAGTGTAGCACTGTAGAGGTCATAGTGTCCTTTGGCATCAGCTGTTTCTGCTTTCACTTTCAGTTCTGTTAATTCCGGGGAAGAGGCCCCTCTTGCGAGGAACTTCTTGGGAGACATGGCATTAAGGGGGGACCTGATGCTTGATACGTAGTCACCAGATGATAGCCAATCGCCATTGGTCAGTGGCGTTGACATGGTATCGCCTCTGTTAAGAATCTGTTTCAGTTTGTTGAGTTCCAACACTAGATGGTGATTGTGTGTTTTGACGGCCGTCATCTCTTCGTGCAATCCTTGATATTTCTGCTCCATTTTCTCGACGTGTTTACGCAAATCTGCGTTCTCTTTCCGAACTTCCTGCAGCTCGGCCATTGAGTTGCGGAATCGGGTCAGTCCACTTATTACCTGACGCCGGTCCTTTTCCAGTTTCTCAACCCGATCCACCTTTTCCGTGAGCTTTACTTGCAGCTGAAAAATGTATTCCTCCAACTGGGTTACTGATCTTTCTGTTTCCTTCTTCCGGCTGCCCTCTTTCCTGCTGCCATTGTTGTCAGCAGCTTTTTGATTGGCTGACTGCTGACCTTGACCCACATTCTCTATGTCACCTTCACATCGCACCAACTTATCATGGCTGCCATTGTCTGCCAATTGTGAAGCATTCTGCGATGCATCTGCTGTCCTTATTTCAACGTCCCAGGGTAATTGAAAATTTGTAATTCCCAACGTAGTTTCCACTTCCAGACGATTTTGTAGCAAGCTGATGAACGATTCCTGCACAGGACAATGAATTGGTTGAGAGATGTTTGCTTGGATCGGTGATGTTTTTGGTGGCAGAAGTGGACCTGTATGTGTTGACGTACTATACTGACAGCAGTTGTCGTCGGTTTTACATCGTAGGTTTGGATCTGTAAGTAAAAAGCATGAGCTGATCAAACAGAACACACCTCAACAGACAGATTGTGTCAACATGTATTCTTTAAAAAGAGGTAAACATCCTCCACCTTCAACTTTTGTCGGTTTTTTAACGGATTCACAATGTGTTGTCTATTTTACGGTCACAATTTTGATTTGCATCGAATACACAAGAACATGTTAAATCATTCGACACCAGAGAAATAGCATGTGAAGAGAACAGCCTCTTATGCACAAGCAGATAAATTTGACCGTGTTTTTTTAACTTTTAAAATTAACAAAAAGCAAAACATTTCGTCCAAAAGTGGGAAAGCGGAACCAAGAGGAAAGAGCAGTATTTTCCACCCGAGAGTGGTAATGTTGTCACTAATGTTAAACTTGAGATATAATGTCCGATAATTTTTATCATGTTAAACTACTGTATATCCAACATCCTGACTGCCAAAATGTGTATGTGTTTTAATGAACGATAATTGTTAACATAATTAGATTTTTATTTGTTAAATTTGAATGTTTCGGGGGCAAATATATCATGTTTACAACAAATATATCATGTTTACAGCTTGCGGAGAGGAACGTCAATTTACTGGTGTTAATGATACGCCCATCACGTGATCCTGTGAGCACCTGGTGTATAAACCTTGTCCACAGGTACTGGAAATTATTGAGAGTGGTTTGCGAATGTACAAAACAGCAAAGTTGATCTTCAAAAACAGATAACAGTCAAATAAATTAAAAAACAGTGGTTCATTAAAACACAATGTGGTATGAATTTTGAAATGTGACATTCGGTCGATTAAGACAGTAGGGCTCACATAAAAGGCACGTTCTTATATAGCGCGGTATCCAGTCCTTGGGACTGCTCAAAGCACTCTACACTTCACCCCCTGGCAGACCTGTTCATTCCAACGCCAACTCAACTTCTCTGGGAAGCAACTTTTGTATGTAGTTTTTGTGAAATCATCAGACAAACTATTAAATTACTTAATGCTTGTTCAAGCATTAAGTGAAGTAAAAATCGAAATGCTGAAAAATCTTGATTTTCGCCCTTGATCGGCATTGACTCACACAGTGTTTACCATTTTGGATATCCACTATTTTGATCCTTACCAGATCTAAAGTCAATTATTCTGATGATCTGAACAAAAATAGAAATTTTTTTAATTAAACAGACTGTGCACATCACTTAAACTAGTGACACACTACACATCTGGACAGAAATGAACCGGATTTGCGATGGATTGAACCATTTGACGAAGCAGCTTTAATAGAGGTGGCCTCTTAATAAAGGTTGTACAGGTGATACTTCAGGAGGAACTGACTTTGGTCGTTATTAACAGGTGTTCTCATGAATGTATATCGACATGATTTTTTGTGTGAAATATTACTGAAAAGAGTTAATAATAACAACTTTACATAAAAGGCATTAAATAAATAAATAAATACATATAGACATACTATACATAAAAACAAATACATACAAAACTGTGTTAGACTAGTAAAATTTATTTAACGGTAGACTAATTATAAATAATTTAATTAGGAATAGAAACCTAGCTCAATATAGCTAAACACAACTATTTAACCTAAAAACAATATAAATAAGTTAAATGATAAAAGAAAAAAATTATTTTTAAATGTCAATTGTTCAAACAATATTCTTAGCGGAACAGGAATGTTTTCAGGGCTATTCGGAAAGATGCTTCTGAACTAGATATCAGCGTTTTTTATTTGCTGTATCACACTCTCGCTGCCAGATGAGCAAAACAATCCAATTGCGGAAGAATCTTTAAGCCTTTAAGTTTAACTCTGTATGCTATTTCTGAGCATCGTACCATTCTCCCACTTGGCCAGAAGCTGAAAGACGTTGTAGTGCCTACGACTCTGGGCCTCCGCCTTCGGGGTCTTGTTCTGGGCATTTTGTAGAGTGATGCTAGCGTCACCATGTAGAAGGACATTGCAAATGGGGACGTTGCCACGGTAGGCTGCCTTGTGGAGGGGCGTGTCTCCGTTGTCATTCTGTATGTTCACCTTGGCACCTCTGGAAGACCCCAATGCAACATTCAACAAGTTTGATCAGGTATTTATTATATGGGTTCACAACTAATATTTCAACCAACATATCTGATGCAATAAAATGGTAATTTACTAGCGATTCACGCACCGCTTTAATTCATTCTTTGGTATGTATGCGTAACAATGCAATACTGGACAGTGTATATGACCACAGACAGTTTGTTATCACTAGCAATTACCCATGTAATAAAATATATTATTACACATGCATTCAATATGCTCTATGCGATACACGGGTGCAGTATTGTTTGTCGTATTGTTTGTCATATTGTTTGTCATATTGTTTGTCATATTGTTTGTCATATTGTTTATCATATTGCACGGACGGAACTAGTTATTTATTCCATGATGCAATCATAGTGTACGAAATGGGGTGAGCGATGCTTTCTTCTTCTTTCCATCGTGTACAAAATGGCACTTTTGTTACTCTCCTCTTTGTCTACGAAGGTGAGGCTGGCACAGTTACCAATTCTTTTATCCTTCTTCTTTCTCGCTGATCCCATTTCATAGCCATCTCCACCAACCATCTCCACTCCCCCATCCCTCGCTCTCGTTCTCCCACTAAATCTATCTTCAAGCAGTCCTCCCATCTCAGTCCCGGTCTTCCTCTTCTCCTTCTAGCCTCCGCTCCAAGCACATAAGCTATCTTCATGTTTGATGATGATACAACTACTGTCTATGTCACTACATAGAAATTGGCGGATGAATATTTGATTGTTTAAAAACCGAATGACAACCAACTGCAATGTAAAAGAACATAGTCCCCAACTTTGAAGTTGCTAAAATCATTAGGCATGTGAATTAAATAAAAAATTATACATTTGCGATCTGCACCGCCTCGTAATTACCCTTGTTCAATTATTTGCGCTACTCCGTCGCTGTCTCGGTCGATTCAAGTGGGATGCAATTTGCAAATGTACCATTTGATATAAATACAAAAACTTTTATCGCACATCAAAACAGGAGGATTAGGCAATCTTAAAATCTTATAGAAGAATATGGGGCATGTCTGTGCTCTGAGGCATGTCCACAAACCTAATTATTGAGTGAATTCAAGGAAAATCAAAATACCATTCCTGGAGAGCTCAGTTGTCATGACAACACAGACTAGGACCTACCTTCTGATGAGGAGAATTGTACAGTTTATGTTTTCACGGTCAGCGGCAGCATGCAGAGGCGTTGACTGCCACTTCACCTGTGATATTAATTTAATAATAAATTTATTTTTCTATAGTGCAGTTTCCTTAAAAGCTCAATGCACCTTAGATAAAATGTGTGAAATTATATATAATTGTACATACAAAATACATATACAACTGTGCTAACACTAATAAAATTTATTTAAATGAAAACTAATTATGTATGTGTGTGTGTGTCTGTGTGTGTGTGTGTGTGTGTGTATGTGTATGTGTATATATATATATATATATATATATATATATATATATATATATATATATATATATATATATATATTATATATATACATACATACATATATACATATACACACATGTAATTAAAATTAAGACTCAATATAGCTAAATATATAATTATTTAACATAAAATGTTATCAATAAGTAAAATTAAAAGGAACTTTGGGATGAATAAAAATATGATATAAATCATATAACAAACCTGTTGGTTGATATCAGCTCCTTGGCGAATCAGCCAATCACAAGCCGACTCCTGTCCGCAGCACGCTGCCCAATATAGCGGTGTTGTAAGTTCCTTTGGGTCCTGCTGATTCACGTCTTGACCCGCTTTCACTAGCAATGCCATCTGCTGGAGATTGCCAATCTTTGCAAATTCGATGAGGTTGTCCGAAGCCATGTTGTTTCTGATTGGTCAGGCTGCACCACCAGAGGGCACTAGCTGCGTTATGGTTTTTGTAACAAGATGGCTACCACACAATTGTTGTAAACCTATTTTGGAAGATGTTGAAATTGGTCACGAGGTAGGCACGAGTGTTGTAAATGTGGTTTGCTGTGACACTCTTGTTTCCATTAGCAACAAACTTCTGTCGTCAATGTGCCATCCTGTAATGTAAATCATAATTTGTGATGCTCGTTCAATACCAACAGTTTAGTTCATATTATATTCACCTGATAAGTTTTCTTCTGGCTGTTTTGACATATATACTGCAGATTTCCAGGAGGTAAAATAACTTCAGCACATGCAATAATTTACAAGTGCAACTTTAAAAAAAATACCTGGGTATATCAGATCTTCAATGTATTTTCACATTTGATCAGTCAAAGGTGGCAGCACTGAAGTGCAGCCAAGTCACATGACATAATGTTCATGTGATTGCTTGGCCACATATATACAAACCATCTACGGAAGACATAAAGGGTCAGATCACTAATTTACTTTTGCGATCTTTGCATACAAATGAAATGCTTGTTATTTTGAGATGGTACCCGTTTAGGCAATTTTTTATCCCCAAAAATTGTCTTTGTACAGGAATAGGGCCATAATTTTATTTGAGGACCTCGCTGTGCCCAAATTAATATTTCTAGTGGATAGCTGGCAACAAATGCCTAAAAACTGTAACATTGTTGCAAATTGGAAAAAATAAATAGTGATCTTCACTCATCATCCAATTAAGTGCCTCCTGTCATATTGTCACAATGAGCTGTTTGGGTAATGGGGAAAAATCACTATTTAATTTGTTTAATGGTTATTTTAGGTATTGATCAGTATAGTTTTGTAGGTAATTTTGAAATATCAACAAATTTGCAACAGTGTGTACTGCATACATTTGTTGATGGATTTGGTTTGATTCCTTTTAAGTTGTAACCTCCTAAGTTTTAAAATGTGATCTTCTAAAAGTAATATGCATGCAAAAACCCTGGACAAATACCAGAAATGCTGTGAACTGTACAATATTATACTATTCACAATAAACAGAAATCAACTTCCTGTTTGCCATAAATTGTGAATCTGACTAAGAAGTTGTCTTGCCAGATCAGTAGAACTCACAGAAAATAAAACCTGTGAAAAGTTACGAAAAAAGTACACTAATTCTGACGATGAATTATGAAGTTATTCCATACCCAAATCTCTAAGCCATCTGTGAATAGAAATATTCATGAAAATGTTAAGACAGCTACATAACGTGCATACTCATGAATGTGTGTATGTGAACAGCTTGTGCATACACACATGTGCATACATATATATACATACATATATATATATATACATATATATATAATGTATGTATCATGTGTGTTTATTTAACCAAACCTCATTTTTCTGCAATAACTGAAAATAACAAAATGGCTGACGCAAGAATAAATACTGGCACAAAGATTGCAGTTATTCTGCTTAAGAATTGAAACATCAAAATCTAATAATTATTAGAACATAGAGAGGAGCGAACACACCAACCTGTTCTTGCATGCCTCTGGTGTAAAACACTGTTTCCAGCTCAGTGGAGTCACTTACATAATGCGTAAAGAGGAAGTAGCTAGACTAAATTTGCATTGGCTAGTAGGCTAACAGTACCTATCCAGGGAGCCACTGAGATATTTGCACGTGATTCTATTCTGAATTACTTCCTTCTCTTGATGCAAATCTTAGATTTAATTAATCTTGTCTGTGAATGAAATTATCCAAAGTTCTGCCTATGGAGCATACACATACATGCTTAAGATATGTAAATAAACCGATTACTTTTTTAACATAAATTTCCTGTTTAACAAATGTATTTAGCAGTAACTCGTACTTTTTTACTTTGTAAATAGAAAAAAAGTTACAACAATTAAATGTGCATGCAAATTTTCCAGAACATATATGTACACTAAAATAGTATTAGTTAATGTACTCAGATCTGTATATCAGGTTTGTTAACCAATGCAAATCCATTTGAATGAAGAGCATTCGTTTTAACACCCCTCCTAAGTTTTAAAAAGCGATCAACTAAAAGTAAAATGTTTGCAAAAGCCCTGGAAATTTTGCAAGGCCTAATAGACACTTAACACTGCACTTTCTGTATATGGTTTAATATTTTCATTTGGCGATAATTCCATTTAGCCTACAAGGAAGTTCTTCATATGACAGGCCTGGGACAAAAACCTGTGACTGGCTGGGGATATACTGCCTGCCTGATGAGCCGTTGTTATTACAGTACAAGGTGAATGCATCTACCCAGTGTACTTGGTGCATAAACCTAAATTCTTTGAAGTGCAATTCAGGCATGACTTGCTGGAGTTGATTCCCATGACTTTGCCATGATATACACGAATAACACGACACTAGTTCAATCGCTAGTGGTGTATGCCTGCCACGACACATGTAACGAAACAGCTCAAAAACAAACAGTAATGAACAAAGCACATCATATTTCGATATGTGTTTTACGCCGAAGCCGTCATCACAGCAAGAATACCAACACTAGCAGACCAGAGGGGGATCTTATGCAGAACTCTATGTACGAACATGCACCATTCTAACCACAAGATGCACCATTGTCTGCCGAGATTCTGAGAAACTAAATATTATACAACCCGCAATAATAACATGTACAACGTGCTTTGATGCAGAAATACAAGATCTAAGAACTCTTTATTTATGTATTTATTTATTTATATGCAATTTAATGTTCTTAATTTAATATGTATCTATATTTATTTGCAATTTAATGTTCTTAATTTAATATGTATCTATATTTATTTGCAATTTAATTAAATTATTGATTTATATTTTTTAATATGTGTTTATATGTACTATATGCTTACTTGACTATATGTGTACTGTTCAGCCTGTATGGCTGCAAAGCAAAATAAACTTGATTATTATTATTAAAGAGACATAATTGTATAAAGTATGCAGGATGTGTAACAGTGAAAGATAAATTGTTGCTAAAATCTTTTTAAGATTCCTTTCTCATATCAATATTTTTTGGCTCATTTTGTTTAAAAATCTAGCATCTACTAATTTGTTTGTGCAAATATGTTATTTCGTTTTTAGTGAGACCCCAGTCGAAATTCGACAAAATAATAAGGGCCTTTGCCCATTATTTATTTATAGGAACAATGTGGGACATTAACGAATTGGATTCCGTATTCGGGTAATTGACAGGAAAACGCAATGTCTTTCGAGACTATTACCCTCAAGGGGATTTCCAGAAAAATTCCTGTGATGAACCCAAAAGCAACTCAAGCCCACATAATTTATCAACCCACACAACAATTAACATAGTTGTGTGGGTTGATAAATACAATGAAACTTAGGATATGGGTAAAAATAATATAAGGAGACAGTCTTCATGAACTGAAGCAGTGAATCATTATCCGCTCCGGCACACACAGGGGACGTCTCAAAGTTGCATATGAAGACTACTACTACTACTATGGAGTTATTCTATCATAAAGACCACTCAGCAAGGACAACTGATTCATTATATACATATACTTAAAACTTTCCTGGACCCACGATTATGTATTAATAAAGGTGCACATTTTGGTTGTGGTGTACTTTTGGGTTTTTAAACCTTCCCTTTGCCAACGTCCCAGAAATTCACCTCAGCATAATAAATTCCCATGATTTTATGCATGTGCATTGTTCTCCTGAAAACTTGTGCCGGTTACTTGCACACTATAAACACAACCAACTGGAATCTTGCCAGGGTTGATTACAATACTGCCACTGGACATTGGAATATAGTGACAATAAAATAACGCATTCTTGTTCCGACCATCGAACAGACAATGCAATATTGCTCTGAATATCATGCAGAATGTCTTAAATACAGTGTAACTTTGTCTTCAAGTGTCCTGATGTAAAGTTGATTTCCTAATGTCAATGTCTTTATATCTTAGCCACTACCTGGTAATCATTACGTTTCCAACTAGCTGCCAGTAGCAAATTGCCAGCTTGTTCATCCTGTAATCAGCCATGTATAGTGGATAGAAACCATTCATGGTCAATCTAGTATGGACATCATCTATTCATAGACATCATCTAATTAACAGAGATTCCTGTGTGTTGGCGCATATTGCCGCTTTGTACAAAACACATGTTTTACTGTGGTAAAAACTGTCTAGCAAAAACAGGCTTCTGCCACCAAAGTGAAAACAAAAATCTTTGCACTATTTCAACTGCTATTTTTTTCACGAAATATAAGAAGGAATCACCAGGGAAATAAATTGATATTGCAAGTATGGCTTACGGAGAAGCATAGACCAATTATACATACAGAAAACGGAGTTAAGAATTGACCTAAAACTGCGCATTTACATAAGATTTTTGGTGTGCGTTCGCATAGGATTATGTTCTATTCAACCAAACTGTACAATATGTATCATGGATCATATTGAATATGCTGAGTGGTTTTTACTGCTGTCATAATAGAAATAGGTTTTGGCTTGAAAAATACAATGTTGATTTAGAAGGTCAAGAAACCTTAACTGAACTGATCATCACTTACTGGCATGGCAAACTATTGGCTGAAACTAAGCTTGCCCCCCCTGACGTCCAACTTTGTAAGATTCTAGATACACCACGCCCTATTGTCAACATCATCTGCATTTTTACATGTCTGTTTTTACTAGAAAATGTTTTACTGCCCATCCCCATAAAAGAGGTTTTGGCTTGTAAAAACGCCACCCCATTCAAGTCACCACATTAGTTTGCAGCTTGCTTTCGTCAAGCTGAAGCCACGATACCACAATTTTTTTCATTTATGAAATCTATAAACCACCAAATAACTACCTTGATGATCATATTACAGTTGGCTCTCGCTATATGATATATATTACAAATGTCACATTGTCCATAAAATTCAGATTACTAGGTAAGTCTTGCAGGATGCTTGTGACATACTCAAATAGACTATTTGTCTTATTTTTTTTTAAATGGAATTTTTTTTCATAATTTTCCCTTCTAAAGATTATGAAAACATGTGTGAGATTTCAGACCTTTGATGTGAGACTGTGACATTTAACGCAAAGCTGTGAGTCTCACTGCTTATGCGTGAGAATTGACAATGTGAATATAGTACAATTATGTGCATTACCTGTGGTCACAGT
Source organism: Lamellibrachia columna (assembly GCA_963662155.1). NCBI lineage: Eukaryota > Metazoa > Annelida > Polychaeta > Sabellida > Siboglinidae > Lamellibrachia > Lamellibrachia columna. The sequence continues at coordinate 54,214,028 of OY759261.1, read as the reverse complement.
CAATATCACTACCTGGGTAATAGTTTCATTATCTGCTTGATCAACATAAAGTTAGACCCAATTACAGGTGTCCAATGTAGGGATAAAAATTAAGTTGGCGCCAAGATTTTTAGTAGCCATTTGTTGCTTTATAATTAAATTGTGACAGCTGACACTAAGTCACTTGTTGATTTTTTCACTCAAACATTTCTAGCATTGTAAAAACTAATAAGAAATGGTAAAGTTTTCTGCAATAACCAACAACATTGACTGTGCTCAAAGAAAAAATACAATTGGTGTACGAATAACTACACACCTTTAAAATCCTCAAGTATGTTTGAGAAAATGGATATATATTTCCTTGAACAACAAGTCATGTTTATACAGTAATGGGAATAATTGTTGCTGATGCAAAATGTCTAAAAAAATAATGTGCATGCTCACAAGGAAGGTGGGGGGCATTTACCCTGTGTGCTATTTTAAAGAGGGGGATTGTATACCAAGTGCCCAAAATAAATAGCTGACTGATCCCAGAAGTCAACATAATAGATATAAATCATTAACCCTGATGTCATCTTAACAAAAGTGCCCAAAATAAATAGCTGACTGATCCCAGAAGTCAACATAATAGATATAAATCATTAACCCTGATGTCATCTTAACAAAAGTGCCCAAAATAAATAGCTGACTGATCCCAGAAGTCAACATAATAGATATAAATCATTAACCCTGATGTCATCTTAACAAAAGCGGACAGATAATAATGTTGTGTGGGCCAATTTCTGTCAAGAGAAACCATTATTCAGATCTAAATACCTTGCTGGAGACACGGAAGGTGAATAGTAACGTGGAACAAATGTTTCCTTCTTTGCTTCCACTTTCCTTATAATTAGAGTAGACCTCAAATACATCACCACCACAGGAGATGACGCCCACAGAAGACAACTACACACATGGTTGTCATGTCTATTATTAGTGAGATGCATCAGACTGTTAGCAGTGTTAACATTCAGAAGGAATTGCATCAATCTTGCTTACAAGTATGTGGCTTTGACAATAAAACGGCTGCATAAATGTAAGGGGTCGACTCAAACACAACAGACCTATTGTATTCACGACAAAGGCCATTGTCTGGCGCAGAGGATCACCAGACATCCTGGCTTGTGACAAGGAATAAGGAAGAGATGTCGATGTGAACAAGGAAAAACGGACATGGCTGTGTCTTTGTGACTTCACCATCTGTTAATGTTAATGCCAAAAAATGGCATATGTTAAGGCCTCGTATTAGCAATGGGAATTAAACATTGATTCAGACGTTGATTCTAAATTTTAGGGATATTTGCACAATGGTTTACAGTATACAGGTCCAAGTATATCCATACTAAAGCACTATTATTGATTAGCTTCATAAATTTGCCATACTACAATGTTATATTTAACTTTTTTTATTAATTTCATACTTGGCTCTTTTATAGTTATAAATGAAAATATAAAATTAAGTTGCTTCACGAATAAACAATCTTTAGTATTGTTATGATTATGTGTCCTTCAGTAATTTATTTGCATATATATTTATATTAATAATTTATATTACAAGTTTTGCATAAAACATACTTATGGTCATGCAGCTTAATTTTATTCCATACATCAAATGGCAGAATGGTAGTAATGTCACCACGTCAACATGACGCAAATGCCAGTATATTATGGCAAAATGCAATTAGTTCACATACGACATGGCCATGACTCTTGATTATTTTTTTATCGTCATGGACATAAGACTAGTCACGAATGAAATGTACTGTGTTTATGAATGAATGAAGCCACGTGATTTTAGTTGTACACAGTACGCAACAACACATACGCAACTCCAAGCCCCTAAAACATTCTACGTCTTACGACAAGTTGTGTCGTGAATTGTCACTTGAAGGGGAGTCGACTTGCCTTTGGCTTTGCCAACGTTGCCGTTGGCGTTGACCCTCAATCGGATTTCGAACCGATCACAAGTGACTGTCGAATCCCTCCAACATCAACGTAATCAGGCGTACCACCGTAGCGAAGCATACGATCATATATAGCAATGGATTGGAAAGATCAAACGTACCTTTCGATGCCAATAACAATGAGAAGCGGCATATTCTACGTTCGATCTGTGATCTGAAGCAGGAAGTTCCCGAAGGGGAATTCCCGACCAAACAGGCAGTGGCCAAATCCAACCAATCACCGACAGCTCCACTAAACGCGCCCAGCAAGAATGCGAAAGAAACGTACCGTGTGGCGCTACCGCGCGTTCGAGGAGGACATTAGCCTCGATTATACAGGCTCCGCTCTTTGGCGCCACCGTTTGTCGCACGCATCTTCGTCTGGATGCAGCGTGGGTTTTTTGGAGCGATGGCGCCACAGCGAGGAGCCTGAATAATCGAGGTTAGGTTAACAATAAGACCACGCCTCTGCATCTAGACTCTCTTCTCGGCGAATTTATGAATTTACGAAGCCGAACGAGAGTCTGATAAGTGAAATTAGGAGGACTTACAAACTCACCAACACTCACACACCAGCCAAGTGATTAAACTACTAGGAAGAATAATACAAGAACATTTGCTTAAACAACCAAGTATGCCAAGTAAGTGGCGCCACACAGTGAATATAATGTAAGTCACGATTTCACCACTGCCCATAGAGTTACATCAATAATCATTCCCCTATAGACTAGAGCGATAAGCCAGCTAGCTCCCAGGAAACATACATGGACCGACCGGCATTTAATTGAATGGCAGAAACAGCTCTAGCCTCTGCCATGACATAGGGTAGTACTCTTTAAAATGTGAACATAACTTGACAAGTCTAGCATGTGAAAGTACTAATTTGAACATCTATGATTGTCCCCTGGCTCATGTAGTGGTCTGTATGCATGCATGCAGGGATATGTCGACCCTTGACTAATATGTTTTAATGGGCTCCATGCATGCATGTATGTATATGGGGTGATATTCTGATTATTACTGATAAAGATGATTAGCATATGCAGATTCCCGGATTTGACCACTTAATTAAATTGCATTGTCATTATCTGATGCATGTATATAGAACACTTTAGAAAGTTCAGTTTCGATCATGTTTAGTGGTGCTAGTGTTTTAATTAATGTTATGAGATTTGACATACTAGGTGCATGGATAGATTGTGCATGTACTAAAGTATTCGGTATTATAACTGTCCATACAGTTAAGCCACTATCAGGTTGGTGCCCTCTTTTCCTTTGAAGTTACAACAATTAATTGCTCTAGGAGGTGGCTTGGAGTGGGCTGATCTTGACCATTCCCTAGAGACATGTGCATTGATCAGAGACTTCAGAGTCCAAGACTTGTTTGTAAACAACAGGGGTCATGCCTCAGTTAGACTTCCTGGTGTGTTAAGATGAATGTAGAGCATAGTAAAGCCCGCAGCATACTAGCCGATTTTTCGCGGGAACTGCAGATTTTTCATCGAGGTTAAATTTGTCAGGCCATCAACTCGCAGCACACTAGCCGATATTTTGTTTCGACTAGCATGCTTGTAGTGGCGAATTTGGAATTAAGCGTGGCGACGATGCGGAGAAGAAGACAGAAGCTAGCTTTGCTCGTCTTAGCTATGCTGCGGAGGATAAGAAGTCACAGAAAAGCAAACAAACAAAATCCTTCCCCTTCCCGCACAGACAAAAGACCACGTGGATTAATTGCTGTTTATGATTCAGCATGCGGGCAGTTTTTGCATTCATCATGTGTTACATAACAATCGATGCGAAGTTGTCTGTTTCAACACACGTGGTTTGTCTCTAGCACACACTTCGTGCTTCATGTGGACTTCTCAGTAAAATCTGATCTCAGCTAATTTGGTAGAAGTGCGTTGCGTTGACAGTCAGTCAGACGAAATAGGTGAAGAAAGAAATGATACAAAACAGCTACTACGAAAACAAACGGCGACTTAGTGACCTGACATAATGCGGAATACCACTGAAGAAGTGTCACTGATTTGAACACGATTTCGGCCTCGATTCTCATTGGGATGAAATGTTAGCTTTGTGTATACACGTTATTTGGCTTTGTAGATAAATAATATACATTCTATGGAATACACATAATTATTTTATATAGTATTAATTTTGATACATATACCCTTTCTGCTAGGATTCTACAAACGATTGAACATTTCATACGGAGTTGTGATTAATGTATTGGGACTGGTTATTTGCTAATGACAACTGTATTTTTCTTCTTCTGATACTACTCATGATTCTGTATTAGCCGCTTGCATGTGTGGCTAGACTTTTGCTGAACTAGAGAGTACTGGTGCACGGCAGCTAGTGATGTAGCCCTAGTTCGAGTCTATATTAGGTAGAAGTTCAGATTTGCATAGTTTAGCAGTTCAATGTAGGCTCTATGCTGAATGAATATATTATTTGTTCTTCAATGGGATGGAGACGATACACTTTATAAACATGTTGACTGATTGTTGGTTAACGTAAGTGTTTTGCGCATTTGTTCTACAAAGTAAAGGCGATGGGAATGACTAGATTCATAGATAATAAACAGATAATACAAGTTAATACAACTATTTGATGATACTGTTGGCAATATAATAATTGTTTTTCCACTTGTAGTGTGTTGGATTCCCAAGGTAAGGTTATTGATGACAGTTAACGGGCCGACGTTGTTGTAGACACCATCTTGAAATGAGCACTTCTGGCGCATGCGCATAATTTCCACCACTGAATCTGCATAATTCAATATCAATAACATAGATTAGTAATATTACTGATGCATGTTATACATGAACTATGCCATATAAGAAACATTCTAATGAATAAATTGTTTAATTAGATGTTGCTATGTCAGATAAATATAAAGTGAACATGTTTCAAGAGTTCACACCACAAATTCGGCCGGAAGGATGTATTAACTATATAAACGGGTTGACGTGCAGTCATAAGTGGCTGCAAGCTCAACATATAGGGATTGTCAATAGGCTGGGTGGAGGACTATACATGGTCTGGGGGCCGACAAATCTTTCCCCGAGAGCTGCTCAATAAGCAACTATAAGAAACTCATTGACTGTGGATTGTTCTCTAAGCCGACCGATAGGAAGTGCTCCACGGATTGCCCGAGCCGAGAACTTGAAATATAGTCCCATTGGCAGATAATGGCTACGCGTCACTCACGTCATTGGTCTCTTTTTTTTATAAAAGAAGTTCGATCATCCCATGCACAAATTCAGGTTATTATTCCCGATTCACATTAGTTGGTCAATTGGAAAAGTTTTATCGTCATCGTATGTATTTTAGAAACTCTAAAAGCTGTGATAGTTTTCAACGGCAGTTAAAGACTTCCTTTTACCGACAGGAATATACAAGATAGAACGATATTTATTATTATTATTTTATCTTATTTAGTTCCTTGTATACATTAATTTATTTGATTTATTATTTTACTCCCATTTGATACTTATAATTTATTGCTCTTAATGTGCTTCATCATTTAAATTATTTAATTCCATGTATACGTTTTAGTTGTAATGCCCTTTAATTTTAAATGTACTTGTATTTTTAACAGTTTAATTTGATGTATGGTTTTTAGTTGTATTGTTCTTAATTCATTTATTATTTTTACTATTTAACTGCGTATAAATGTTAAGCTTTATTATTATTGTATTGTAAATCGCCATAGAGCACTATGTGATGATAGCGCTATATAAATATAATATTTTATTATTATTATTTTGGTGGTGACGTTCTCGAAACACCGGTGCCACAGTAAGCAGACTATTGAAAACTCCCAATTTGGAGGGTAAGTACATTTGTTGGAGGTATGTGATTTTGACGAAACTTATTTGTTCAGCACATTGGCAGCATAGTAACAGTGGATGTCATAAAGTTGTTGGATTTTTGATGGTCACGTTTTCTGCTAATCATGCAAAACGTTAACGTGGCCACCAAGGGAAAGGGAAAGGCAATGGGAAATTCTGCAGTTGTTCTGTTACTATAATTTAATAGTAGACAAAACTGCTGGCATCGATAATGTAAGAATGTGCCATGTGTTTAATTAATCCGGCGCCAAATTATGTGTGAAATAGTCTTGGTTGAGGTACTTAGTCGTTTAACTATGCGTTGTGTGGTTGAGGTGCTGTGTTGCGAGGTAACGCCGGCTTCTAACAGGGCACTGGCGGTAAACGCTACCAAATTGTGCCACACCCTAGCGGATACATTTTGCAACAACAACAGCTCGTTACGTGCATTGTGTTGCCCTTTCGGAAATCTTGATTTTCATCAGTTTTGTTCACGCTATCTCGAACATTTTTATTTCTATATTTGTCATGATAAAATATGGTGTAACCTGAAAAATAACCGTCAGAATTTGATAATGTTTTCAGTGGTGCAAAGCTAACACATATAGCTACATTTTCTTCACTGAGTTGCATAGGGTTATAGCATGGGATCATTGTCAAATGTCAGTCGCAACTTTCAAAGTTTTAACAAATGTACTATTTTGTCTTTGCAAATTGTTATCAAATGTCAACATTTTATTAATATATTCTATTTTTATGTATACATGCATGTGGAGAAATCACTACTCTTCAATATAAACACAACTTGTAATTGTCAATATTGAATAGTTTTTTTCTACAGATTTTTGAACACAAGGAAGTAAAATCGCTTAAAATTTGCCAGAAATCCTGGGAACATGGTGGCGTGTGCGATTTGCGCATTAGTCACGCCTCGGTGCCATCAGAACCGCGAAGGCGATGTTTGTGTGTATTGGGCATACAATTACGCAACATAAACATTTTTAGAAAAAAATGAGAAAATATGCTCCAAAAATGTTTCAAACGAAGAAATTTTAGAAAAAAATTAAAACATTCTCCACAGTTTTCATATTAAACGCAACATTTGTAGAGCACATACAGTTACTTCTAACATAATGTTTCATATTTTATTTAATGAAATATTTGATGTTGCAAATATTATTTGTATGAAAATTATGTGGTCGAAATTATATATTATGCGCATGTGCAACTACAAGGGGACAACTCATTGCATGTCATTGTTAATATAATTAAATTTAAAAGAATGCATGGGTTAAATTATCTGTCGTTTGGTGAACAAAGATTATAGTTTTTGTAATTAAAAATTATACTGATGATATTGCATGTCATGCGCATGTGCAACTTTAAAGGGACAACTCATTGCATGTCATTATTAACATAACTAAAATGAAAAGAATGCATGGGTTAATTATCTGTCGTTTGGTGAACAAAGGTTATTGTTTTTGTAATAAAAAATATATACTGATGATATTGCATGCCATGCGCATGCGCAACTTTAAGGAGGGAGTGAAGGAGTACTTTGATTTAATTAAGTCAACTTATATAAATTTAAGTCAATTTATATAAATTTACAATTTAATATAATCTCTTTACATTAACATGTTCATTTAAATAATTTACAAATAATAATTAAATTATATGCATATTCATATTTTTGGGGTACACCAAATACATATTTAGTTTTTTTAATAATTGTAAACTGGTGAGTAACCAAACCACATATGTATTGCTTTTCATGTATACGCTGTGTCTATGTGCAGTTGTAGTATCACCGATTTGTCTGAATACACATTTCTTGATCGAATGACTGATAACACATTCACAGCTCACATCCAGCGGATACACAATCCTGTGCATTAAATGTGTATTCAATGGTTATGCACTCGTCACGGCAGTTCGTGCAAATGCTACACAATTTCTTTTGTGCAACTGCCTCGGACCGAGGCCCTCGGTGCGCAGAAGAAAGTCACACGATGTAAATACTTACTAAATAGTGTTATTATTTAGGCTTGGACAAGGATTTCCTACAGCAATTTACCTTATTTCTGCATGTGCCTACATAGGGGTATATATATATATATATATATATATATATATATATATATATACGAAGCGTTAATCGGAACAACAATAACAGGAAAATTGTATAAAGCCTGTGCCGGATTAGCCATGGTACAGGTGGTGTACTCGTACTCAGCACTCACCCCCGCACAATAAAGATGTGTAACTAAATTTTTACAATGCAAATAAAGGTTATTACACATAACGCATGTTGTATTTTTGTGTAGTTATGTGAGATTTTTTAGTCGTAGTTTCCATTTAGGTGGGGGAATTATATCCGGAGTAAGTGTGTCTGTATACCTACATTACCATCTCCGGACAAAAGAAATGTATGTTGTGATGTGATGCTAGGTCTACTGATTTTGTATAATAAAAAGTGTACAGATCATCTAATACGAAATTAGCCACATCAATGGTATTTCTCCAATTCAATACATATGAAGTGTCAACATGTACGACTGAATTATTTTAAATAAACAAGATGCAGAAAAATTATGTTGCATGACTGCAAGGTCCTCCACAAGTGCCGATTTTGTTGGATCTACAGTGGTGGTGGTTTCTGGGCCCCACATTTATTACACTTAGCTAGTTAATTTTTGGCAATCCCCATCGACAGATATGTTCAACTCTTTGTTACTAGGATAGGGGAATTGCTTTTTATATCTAGATAGGTCGTCGGCAATGCCCATTGTCATGCATATCACTGTTTTACTATAAGTAAAACGTTATTAAAGAGCATTGCCATTTTACCAACCATATTTGTTTTGTTTTCTCTTGCTACATAAACTTAGCAATGCGCAGCAGGCCCCATCAATACACACCTAATCCAACAATGGCACTTTATGACATACTAAATAAGCTAAATAACTGTGAACTGTTGTGTTTTATTTATTACACGTCAAAATCACACTAGCAGTTACAATAGTGTCGATAGTGTCGATTAATTAATTACTAATATGTTAATTAATGTTATATATTTTGTTGAATGTGTGTATGTGCAATGAAAGGATGCTTTTAATTCACATGTGTTATGAGAAACTAATTAATGTTATCCGTCCCTCCCTACCTCCCTCCCTCCCTCCCTCCCTCCCCATCAGAAGGAAATCAGACATGCAATATTAGCATAATTTAAAAACAACCTTTGTTCACCAAACTACAGATCATTTAACCGTACATTCTTTTTAATTTAATCATATTAACAATACCCCTCCCCATCAGAAGGAAAACAGACATGCAATATCAGCATAATTTAAAAAAAAAACCTTTGTTCACCAAACGACAGATAATTTAATCCCTGCATTCTTTTAAATTTAATTATATTAACAATGACATGCAATGAATTGTCCCTTTAAAGATGCACATGACATGCAATATCATCAGTATAATTTTTAATTATTATTATATCGGAATTTATATAGCGCCCGAATCCAATTAAGATAAAATGCTCTCAGGCGCTTTACATGAAACTGCATCAATTAAATAACACTATAAAATACACACTTTACATAAAACTGCATAAATTAAATAAAACTATAAAATATAGATTATTTTAAAAGTAGCTAGTGTAAGGAGCTGATTTAAACATAAAAAAATAAATAAACATATATATTACACTTATAGTAAACACATTAATAAAACATAACGAATAAGTCATTGGTATATAGCAATGTCATTAAAACGAGAGCGTGACTCAATCACGTCAGTCGTATGTGAGTTTAAAAAGATGTGTTTTTAAGTGTCTCTTGAAAGAGCTGAGAGTGTTCAGCTGTTTAATGTTCTCAGGCAAGTCGTTCCACAGTATGGCCGCATGTTGGCTGAAACAACGTTCACCATAAGTTGCAGTCCGTAGTACAGGTACGACGAGAAGTGACTTCTCCGTTGATCTTAAACTACGCGTTGGTTGATATTTCTGCACAGTATCACTCATGTATGCCGGTGCCAATCCGTTGAGCACTTTATACGTGAAGGTGTTAACCTTAAAGCGGAGCCGGTATTTCACCGGAAGCCAATGTAGCTCACGTAACACAGGTGTTACGTGTTCGCTCTTGCGTGACCCGGTGATTAGGCGAGCAGCGCAGTTCTGTATATGGTGCAATCGTTCAATTAGCACCTGAGGCAAACCTTGCAGTAGCGCGTTTCCATAGTCCAGGCGAGATGTTACCAGTGCCTGGACTAGAATCTTACAGGCGTCATTTGTTATGTATTGCCTGATTTTGCCAATATTTCGAATGTGGTAGAAACATGACTTGGAGATCGCATTCACCTGTTTCTCCATTGTCAAGCCGCTGTCCATAATAACTCCAAGATTTCTCACGGATTGCACAGCATGTAATAGTCTGCCTCCGATCGTGAGGGACAAGTCGTTCACCCGAAGAATTCGGTGTTTGGACGAAAATACAATGAGTTCACTTTTTTCTTGGTTCAGTTTCAGCATGTTTCTATTCATCCACCCGCCAACATCAGTCACACAGGCTTCAATGGCTGACCTTTCACTGGCCCAGTTCTCATCAGGCTTGATGGACAAGTATATTTGTGTGTCATCTGCATAACAGTGGTAGTGAAGATTATGTTTCTTCACTATATCACCAACTGGTTTAGTGTATATGCAGTACAATTTCGGTCCCAACACGGATCCTTGTGGCACGCCGCATCATAGATTTGCGTTGAACGAAGTTGTGGGGCCGACAGAGACACATTGCGTTCTGCCGCTAATGTAGGATCGCATCCAATCCAGGGCTTCTGCAGTCACACCAAATGAGTGTTGAAGACGCGTTAGCATAATGCCATGGTCAATAACATCAAACGCACTGGACAGATCAAGCATGACCAAGACAACTACATGTTTTTGATCAAGGGCTTCTGCGATGTCGTTCTGGACTTTCACAAGAGCTGTCTCGGTTGAATAATTATTTCGGTACGCCGACTAATGAAAATCGTGTAGATTGTTGGTGTCCAGGTGATCTTTCAAACGATGTTCGACCACTTTCTCAAGAAGTTTTGACACGTATGGTAGGTTTGGCACAGGCCGATAATTATTCAGAACTTCCTTATCGAGGCCCGGCCTTTTAAGCAATGGTCTCACAACTGCACGTTTGAAACATGCGGGTACCACTGACGTTGCCAACGATTTGTTAATAATGGCTGTAATCAACGGCACGAAATGATCCAGACACTGCCTCAAAAGCCGCGTAGGGATCGGGTCTAAGTCACATGTCTTGTTGGGCGAATTGGTGATTATTCGTTTCACCTCGTCATGGGTGGCTGGCAGAAACCTTTGAAGCGGGATTCCATAATTACAAAAACAATAATCTTTGTTCACCAAACGACTGATAATTTAACCCATGCATTCTTTTAAATTTAATTATATTAACAATGACATGCAATGAGTTGTCCCCTTGTAGTTGCGCATACGCATAACATCTAATATCGACCACATAATTTTTATACAAATAATATTTGCAACATCAAATATTTCATTAAATAAAATATGAAATAATACGTTAGAAGTGACTGAATGTGCTCTACAAATGTTGCGTTTAATATGAAAACTGTGGAGAATGTTTTAATTTTTTTTCTAAAATTTCTTCGTTTGAAAATTTTTTGGACCATATTTTCTCATTTTTTTCTATTAATTTTTTACGTTGCGTAATTGTATGCCCAATACACACAAACATCGCCTTCGCGGTTCTGATGGCACCGAGGCGTGACTAATGCGCAAATCGCACACGCGCCATGTTTATTATGCAATCGGTTCCGCTGTTTTGATGTGTAAAACTGATTAAAAGTGGCCTAAAACACAATATTTTTAAAGAATACATGAACTTTTTTACTGGAACATATGCGGAATGATGTAAGGAACGCATTCAGGTACAAATATGCTGAAAAAACCAACAGCATAAAGCCCTAATAATTTAGGCCAGATAAGTAAACGATTACCGAAAACGAATATGAAGTTCCTACGGAAACGCAGTATGCGCTTATTATTCTGCTCAAATTCGATATCGGCATATTATCGTGTTTGCATTGACAATGTGCATAGCCATAGCATAGGAACAAAATAACATTCGTTTCTGTTTGAAACTATGTTACGTATACGCACGTGCACAGTTGCAATGACGCAAGTCACGTAACAAGTCATAAACAACAATCGCGTTGCCCAGCCAACCAGGCGGTTTATACCACTTCACACTGTACATTTTGAATTTATGACAAACTTTACGTAGTGGTGGTATGCTGAGTGGCGCCACTGTTGGGGAGTTTGGGAGATTTGCCCACACAGTCTCCCCGCCATTGGCGGCACTGACCATTTCACTATTGCCACAAATAAAACTGCTTCCTTAACTGATTTAGCCTATCGCAAATCCGGTGCATTGGTGTCCAAATGTGTAGAGTGTGAATAGTTTATGTAACATCCGCAGTCGATTTAATAAAAAATTACTATTTTTAAATCATCGAAATAATTGACTTTAGTCGTTAGATCTGGTAAGGATCAAAATAGTGGATATCCAAAATGGTAAACACTGTGTGGGTCAATGACAATGTTGATCATTGGCATGACCTCCATCCTCTCGCCGTTCACATGGCAAAGTTACGAAATTTCACCAAGGAATAAAAGCGTTTACTTTTCAGCATTTCGATTTTCAAATCAGTAAATGCTTGAACAAGCGTTAACAAATTTAATAGTCTGTCTGATGATTTCACAAAAAAAACTATGGGAAGGTAGTGTTATTGAGCCACTGGGTTAGTTGAGCCACTGGGTTAGTTGAGCCATGTTTCCTAGGAAACTACAGCAGCGACAGTAAAATGGTACCACCCAGTGATTGGACATGTTATTAGAACTCTATTGACGTATAATACATTTCTCACAACGGCCAGAACATGTGAGCTAAAAGTATGTTTTTCGAAACTTTTGTTATGTGATTAATGTAAACTATCAACGCTCGTGACCAAACTTTATTATTTGTGCACAAAAAGTGCACAAATAATATTTAATGGTTTAACTGTGCACAGAGAGGAAGATTATTTACATCACTTCGAGCATTAATGAGAAGTTAATAAAACAACTTAATTGTCGAAATGGAGCTAGTTGAGCCATCTAAGGTCCAAGGGAGGTTTCGTTGAGCAGCGGTTTAAAAATGAAGACGAATGTTCTTTCCCCCAAAATACATCAATGAATTCATTTTTCCGAAAAAAATTGGGACATCGGATAGCTACAAGGCAACATATTAGCAGTTAGTTACACTGGTTGTGACCGGCCTATAAGTCTATATTAATTAAGTGTGTTAATTTATTAATTAAGCAAGTAGACTTGGCAGACGTGACGTGATAATTTTTTTGTACAAGGCCTTTATAAATTATACAAATACAGTATTTACGCAACTTGCGCTACCACGTGGCTCAACTTACCCCACACCAAGTGTTAGTTGAGCCAGCGTACTAACCCTATTTGAATCAGCTATATATCTATGCGTGCTAGATATATTATCTTGGTATAAAATTATCTACTAATAATTATAATTTATGTGAGTAAAAACAATTTTGACTTATAGCTATGATTGCACCCTAGACATCAAAAAGAATGAAAAATGGCTCAACTAAATTAGATTGGATATCAGGAAGTACTCTTTCTCATAGGAGACAATAAATTAATGGAACAAACTGTCTACGGATTGTGTAACTGCTAGCAGCGTGAATATGTTTAAAAACAAGGTTGACACATATCTCAGGAGGGCGGGTTACACGTAGATGAACATTGTTGGACTCTCGATAAGCCAATGGTTAAATCTTTGTGAAGTACGATGACCCATTCAGTTCAAATATGTTGTCATCAATTGTCGGTGTCACATGGCGTTCGCGTCTGAAGGCCTTGTTGGCTTTTCTCATATCAACATATATGCGAAGTTCGTTGGTTTCTTCGGTTTGGGCTGAGTAACTATCGGGTTCACCCATGGGGGGCAGCGACCACCACTTCCTTTTCCCAACTCTTCCTGGACTTTCTCTCGGACGTGGTAGGGAATTCTTCAGTGTCAGTTCTGGACTGGCTGAACAGTCTCGTCAACGTGCAGCTTAACTTGTACACCTCTCAGTTTGCCAATGCCTTCAAATATGTCATTGTACTCTTCACAGGGTTTCGAGTAACGATCAGTTGTTTTCATTAGTGGTGTTTCATCCACTTCGTTTACTTCGCCGATTTTGGGGATAAACACAAGTTGCGTGTCTCATAGCTTAGGACATTGCCTTTCCCCTCGCCAGTCACATACTCTGTGCTCCTAAATGCCATCTGATTTCCTTTTCGATCTCCGCATTGATTTTTCTTAAAATGTTCATCGGGTTCCCAGTATAAGGGATCACAGGGTTGTGTTCCTTGGTGAGTGCTCGTTAGGCAAGTTGGCCGATGATCCAGTGTTGACTAAGACTCAGACTGGTGAATCATTGATTGTGATAGTTACCAGTGGCTTATTCACGCTGTTCACTTCCTTCTGGTACAGGAACCAAAGGTACAGAGCCTCACCCTCGTCAGACAGAGTGTGGTCCATCTATTCACTTCCATCTGGTACAGGAACCAAAGGTACAGAGCCTCATCCTCGTCAGACTGAGTGTGGTCCATCTGTTCACTTCCTTCTGGTACAGGGACCAAAGGTACAGATCATCACCCTCGTCAGACTGAGCGTGGTCCATCTGTTCACTTCCATCTGGTACAGGGACCAAAGGTATAGATCCTCACCCTCGTCATACTGGGTGTGGTCCATCTGTTCACTTCCTTCTGGTACAGGGACCAAAGACACAGATCATCACCATCGTCAGACTGAGTGTGGTCCATCTGTTCACTTCCTTCTGGTACAGGGACCAAAGGTACAGATCATCACCCTCGTCAGACTGAGTGTGGTCCATCTGTTCACTTCCTTCTGGTACAGGGACCAAAGATACAGAGCCTCATCCTCGTCAGACTGAGTGTGGTCCATCTGTTCACTTCCTTCTGGTACAGGGACCAAAGGTACAGATCATCACCCTCGTCAGACTGAGCGTGGTACATCTGTTCACTTCCTTCTGGTACAGGAACCAAAGGCACAGATCATCACCCTCGTCAGACTGAGTGTAGTCCATATGTTCACTTCCTTCTGGTACAGGGACCAAAGGTACAGATCATCACCCTCGTCGGACTGAGTGTGGTCCATCTGTTCACTTCCATCTGGTACAGGAACCAAAGGTACAGAGCCTCATCCTCGTCAGACTGAGTGTGGTCCATCTGTTCACTTCCTTCTGGTACAGGGACCAAAGGTACAGATCATCACCCTCGTCAGACTGAGCGTGGTCCATCTGTTCACTTCCATCTGGTACAGGGACCAAAGGTATAGATCCTCACCCTCGTCATACTGGGTGTGGTCCATCTGTTCACTTCCTTCTGGTACAGGGACCAAAGATACAGAGCCTCATCCTCGTCAGACTGAGTGTGGTCCATCTGTTCACTTCCTTCTGGTACAGGGACCAAAGGTACAGATCATCACCCTCGTCAGACTGAGCGTGGTACATCTGTTCACTTCCTTCTGGTACAGGAACCAAAGGCACAGATCATCACCCTCGTCAGACTGAGTGTAGTCCATATGTTCACTTCCTTCTGGTACAGGGACCAAAGGTACAGATCATCACCCTCGTCGGACTGAGTGTGGTCCATCTGTTCACTTCCATCTGGTACAGGGAGCAAAGATACAGATCCTCACCCTCGTCAGACTGAGTGTGGTCCATCTGTTCACTTCCTTTTGGTACAGGGAACAAATGCACAGATCATCACCATCGTCAGACTGAGTGTGGTCCATCTGTTCACTTCCTTCTGGTACAGGGACCAAAGGTACAGATCATCACCCTCGTCAGACTGAGTGTGGTCCATCTGTTCACTTCCTTCTGGTACAGGGACCAAAGGTACAGATCATCACCCTCGTCAGACTGAGTGTGGTACATCTGTTCACTTCCTTCTGGTACAGGGACCAAAGGTACAGATCATCACCCTCGTCAGACTGAGTGTGGTCCATCTGTTCACTTCCTTCTGGTACAGGGACCAAAGGCACAGATCATCACCCTCGTCAGACTGAGTGTGGTCCATCTGTTCACTTTCTTCTGGTACAGGGACCAAAGGCACAGATCATCACCCTCGTCAGATTGAGTGTGGTACATATGTTCACTTCCTTCTGGTACAGGGACCAAAGGTACAGATCATCACCCTCGTCAGACTGAGTGTGGTACATCTGTTCACTTCCTTCTGGTACAGGGACCAAAGGTACAGATCATCACCCTCGTCAGCCTGAATGTTGTCCATCTGACGAACCAATTTCCCCGAATACTTGTATTTCAGCTTGCCCCCACTTTTCTTGAACTCTCCCCACTCCCTGTGCTGCTTTCTAGCAGTGGTAGATCTGCAGAATTGGGCAAGTGTTTTTTTCCACACTTGTGGCAAGTGCACGGTGCAAGAAGTAGGCGATGAAGCTCGTACCACTAACTCTGGTCGAGTTGTTAAGATACATGTAAGGTATCAAGGAACCACCTGCCAGCCAGAGGGCATACTAATCTCTTCAGGTGGACGAGACATTGGACAGTCTACCCTTTTCCTCTGATAGATTAGTATTGATTCAGATTAAAGAGTTAAATTAAAGTGGACTTTTACCCAGAACTATGGACTGGCAATTATCAACGTTAATCAACGTTTTTGTAGGATGAGGAGGATCTAGTAATATTGGCTGGGCTATAAGCGGCATCGATGTGCTAGATGGGGCTGGTTCGATTCATCCAGCCTGGGCTCAGCTAATTGTGTATGTTGTATTCCATCAATAAACAGGTTCAATTAGTATTCGTGTCTCGATGAAGTATCATTTCACGTTTCAGGGGCAGAAAGCAGGTAGTCAACATTCCATCTGTTCTAGAAAGAGAGTATGAGGAGAGAGAAAGGCACGCACAGAGTATTTGAAGAATACCTCAAATGCAGAGAAGCATGAAACGTACAGACTAGTGAAGAGCAAACAACTTCAGAAAATATACAAGTTATGGAGGAGGATTTCAAGAAAAACAACTCGCATAATTTGTTTTAAAATGTGCGAGAACTCAGCAACAAGCCATGGAAACTTAAAAGCAGCTCCAGGCGAGGTGTTGAAATGCTGGGAAACATGCTTTGAGGAACATCTTAACACGAACTGGCCAAAATCAGAGGTAGCTCTTGACGACATTCCAGATGACATCACTGGATTGGTTGGACCACCGTTCTCAATAGAGGTGGTACAGAAGGCTGTCAAAGGAATGAAGTCAAGGAAAGCGTCTGATGGAAAAGGCAAATGAGCATCATGTTCCGTTGCATTTTAATTTTGTGGACTTCAGTGGTCCGTTTGATACTATCGGAAGAGTGGCATTGTGGAATATGTTGAGGTCTATTGGGGTGAGACAGTTTGTTATCACCTATTTTGTTCAGTTTGTTCCTGGAGTTCGTCATTGCAGACCTGGAGAGTTTATGCAAGGAGGAGCTAGATACCAACCTAATCAGATATGCAGAAGAGACACAACAATTACTTCTACCGTGTTTGAGAAACTACAACTGTCAACCGAAGAACATCAAGTTGCCTGTAGGAAATTGGGTATGAAAATCAACTTCTCCGAATTCGAGGATGGAGGGAGGGGGAGAGGAGAGGGAGAGAGGGATCATCATATCATGCGCAAAGCCCACCTGCAATCGTACAAAACACCTTTACCCCAGAATCTACCACAGAGGTCACTGGACAGAGAAGATGCAGGTGGTTTGGGCATGTTTGCCGTTCGGAAAGAGGTGACATCGTTAGCACACAAACAAGACTTCAAATGACAGCGGAAGAGAGGAAGACCACTGAAGAGATGGAGTGACCAGATCAGGAATGATATTGGGCTCCCACTATTGACAGCAGAGGGGCATGACATAAATAGAACAGAATGGAGGGGTGCATCTTCCCGGTGGACAGCGAAGGGTCACTATGGCCTATGCTTTTAAGTCAAGTTAAGTCAAACTAGTATATCAATATTATAATTGATTCCACATAATTCCGCGTGCGTAAGTTAGTGTTCTTTTGTGTATGTTTTTTGTAAGTTTACCCGTGAGTGTGCGTGCTTGCGTGTTGGTGTGCATGCGAGTTTGTTGGTGCGTATGCGCGTGTGTAACAGTCATGCGTGAGGGCCGGGGTGTCTGTGTCTGTCTACATTGAAGCCACACATTTACACCAGTACATGAATATATACAAACTGATATGTAGCATGTGTTTTTGTGTAAGCATGTTGAAAATTGTTATGTTAACCGGTTGATTACGTATGCGCGATAGAACAGCGTGCATGTGTCGTTACAATTAGAATACCAAGACACAGGTGTATGCCTTCCATCTGAGCAACAGATATGCTAAGCGCGAACTAAATGTTACCTGGAATGGCACCAGACTTGCCAACACACCAACACCGGCGTATGTTAGTGGTCACCTTGATGGACACTACAATACAACACCAGTGTATCTCGGTGTCCACCTTGACAGAACACTATCATACAACACCAGTGTATCTCGGTGTCCACCTTGACAGAGCACTATCATACAACACCGGTGTATCTCGGTGTCCACCTTGACAGAACACTATCATACAACACCAGTGTATCTCGGTGTCCACCTTGACAGAACACTATCATACAACACCGGTGTATCTCGGTGTCCACCTTGACAGAACACTATCATACAACACCAGTGTATCTCGGTGTCCACCTTGACAGAACACTATCATACAACAACAGTGTATATCGGTGTCCACCTTGACAGAACACTATCATACAACAACAGTGTATCTCGGTGTCCACCTTGACAGACAATACTATACAACACCAGCGTATCTTGGTGTCCACCTTGACAGAACATTATCACACAAAACGCACATTTGTAACACTGCCGAATACGCATGTGCTGTATGGGCACGATCAACACCTGCAAAGAACCAAAGAAACTGAACCTGCCCTCCATGACTGCTGCCGAATCATAACAGGCTGCTTGAAATACACCAACATAGACAGCTTACGCCTGCTGGCTGGCATAGCTACCCCGGACATCAGGCGGACTGTTGCTAGCAGCACAGAAAGATCAAGGCAGGCGACAGACGCAAGACACCAGCTATACAACGACGTGCCTGCTGCGAGCCAACTGACGTCGCGGAACAGTTTCATCAACACCACAAAACCGTTGAACTCGTTGCCAAGCGACACCTGACGCGACACGACACGAGATTACTACCAACTACCCTACCTGCAGAGTCCGACTAACCATGACTCTGTTGGCGATCACTCAACCGCCTGCACACAGGAGTCGGCCGAGTAAAGACGACCAAGAGGAGGTGGAGATCCATTGACAGTGAAATATGACTGCTGGGAAGGCCAGACAATGTCCCACCTCCTCTGCTGACGACTCCTGGACGGTCCGTGTGCGCTGAACGATCTGGCCACCATCACGGGCAAAGGCATGGACCCGAAGGTGGCGACACCTCGTGTGAGGGAAACGAAAAGAAGTGTTGTATGGCAGATTCCATCACTGCTGGTGTTTGTATTTTACATCTAAAGCGCTACTTGTTGTGCACATCCACTGATTCCATTCACTGCTTTCAGCTTTTTTAATATTATCACTGAATTACATTAAACATTCATTACTTACATGGTAAATTGATATCAAATATTATAATTGCACGCAGGGGGGCACTTGCCCCCTTGTATCTGGATTTTTTTCGCGAGCTCAAAGTGTATGTTAACTTTACATCTTATATATATATATATATATATGATAAATTATATAAGATATATATATATATATATATATATACCAATATATATATATATATATTGTGTTGTTACTAAAATGTGTGTATATATATATATATATATATATATATACATTTTATATATATATATATATATACACATACATACATACATATATATATATACATATATACATTTTAGTAAATGTATATATATATATATATAATGTATATATATATATATATATATATATATATATATATATATACACACATTTTAGTAACAACACAATAAACAAGAAATTACATACATTTATTGGAACATTGAGCATATTAATGCACAACATCGAACTGTAGACCTTATTTAGTTAGAGGTAATGTTCAAATAAACATGATTAAACAATTATAAAGTCATGATCACATTGATCAGAGCAGCAGTTTTAATCAATTGACATAAGTGGCTAGTTTATTCTACTAATAGTCGAGGAAATACCGTACAGGTATTAAACGGATTAATTTCTAGAACCCCTGTGATTTACAACAGGGGTGCACTTTGTCCTTACATTAGTGGTGCATTTCCCCCCACAGTTCCCCCGCAAACAATGGAATTATACAAATAAAATATCTCGTATTATTGCTCATATGAACCAATGACACATACTATAGCAAGATATAGGGAACATCTCACAACTTTCACGTTTTTGTTTAGCTAAAGTACCTAGATGCAATAGCACTGTTTAAAGCTGATTGAATTTAATTGTTATTTTGCTCGATTATATTTCCTGCATCAAAGATACACAGTTAAACGACATGTCCGACTTGTTCCAATGACACATGGAATTGCACGTCTGAATGACATCATTATCTGTAGTGCGCCTAACACAAAATGTCTTGGTTTATTAGTTTAGTAAAGTATTTAGGGAAATAGTATAAATTTGTGTTAAAGTCCAACCTTTTTAGTATAACCTCAAGTGGCATACAGGGCAAGTGAAGTCCTAGGAACTACACCACTACTTGCGTTAAAGGCAAAGCCAGCTGTTTTCATGGTTGTTATATGTGAAATACATATATTGTTCGACTCCACTGGATAGAAGGATTAAAATATATATGGTTTTCCATAATTACCTGTAATACTGCGGATCCAAATTGTGCTTTTTCACATGTCGCAGACAACACTGCTAATACTAGCTTTGTTCAAATTAATAAATTTCCTGGTAATAAAACAAGTATGTGTTTTCCTTATGTGATATATGCTGGGCTAGCTCTGACGTTGTAAACTGCTTAGCCATCTTGGCTAAAGCCCCCTAATTTTTTTTAGCCAAATACAAATTGCTTTAGCCAAATTTGTTACATGCATCAAGACTACAACAAACGCTCATGTATTCTGCATGCTTTTTAATGAAAATGCTGCTGGCCAAATTGGATCAAATGAGTAATTTTTTTTTAGCCAAGTCTGATGCCAAAAAACATAAATATGCTACTTTGTGTGGTTGCCTCCGTAATTACAAACTTACTTAATATTGAAATATCATCGAAATAACATATCACAATTATTTATATAACAATTTGCCAGTTTCAGGACTACCTTATTAAATTTTGTCATTTTCAACTTTACGGATCCGATTTACGTTATGGCGATTCTGCTCTACACGATATTATGCTATAAGCAACTCCTCCATTACTCTAGCAATTATTAAATTGTTATAATCATATCATTGTGCTGCACAGCGGGAGCATACAAATGCGTGCTAAAGACACGGTGAAAAAAGGGGGAGACAAGCCATGTTACCATGTGGTGGTGTAACAGGTCACATACAAGATATAAGCCAAAGGGGGTCGTGGCCCCATGACATTCGCCACTAAAAGTATATATGATTCATAAGTTTCTAGTAAACTGAAAGGTTTCATAACTACTGGGTACACCTGACACCAGCATCGTCATAACAGACATTAACGTTATGCAATATTAGCATTAAAACACGGAGAAGTAATTTTTTAAGTGGTCAAATGGCCAACTTTATTTCCATCCACTTCATAAAATATATAGATTATACTTGAACAATTTACACCAGCACAAACTCGGCACAGGGGCAGGCTGAAATCTTTCATGGAGAACAGCAAAATAAATATCGTAAACACCATCAGGCATTCGCCGACCAGCTTAGTCACTCCACACGTTCTGTTCCTGAAACCATTGCCAGCTTCATCTTTTCTACACAACCATATTATGATAACTGGAGTAATCCCGTCTACAACATACAATTGGGAGGCAAAACAGAATTTATCTTACAGTTTCTGGTCAGCGCTAGCATCAGCAGCGTTTGTTCTATCGTCTGGCAGTGACACCACCTGGAAACTGCCTGCAAACCAACTTATTGGCACGTTTTTTGCAATTTCGCTAAATAACACAATAGTGTTGTTATTGAGTTTTGTGCAAGGATTCAATTAAGGGTTGTACTGATTTGTGTTACTCTGACCAAGTCACATCGATGGCCGAAAAGACTTTTTCACAAGCTGCATCGCCACACCATTATAGAAATTTCACCAGCCACATAGTGACCTTGGTCACATCATATAATAACCTTGACCATCCATCGTTACCCTAAAACTCATCCTTTACAGATTTTCTTCACAATCTGGAAACTAAGATTATGCAGCAGTTTATTTCACTCCCCTCAGCTGTCCCACAACTGTGACATGGTCGACCCTACTGCGTGTTCTCAAATCCAATGCCAATCTGCTGGTTAGTAACTCTACCTGGTATCTAGAATTAACAACAAGTACAATTTTCACAATGGGGATACTACTGATGTCATTCTAACAATGTCCCTTAACTCCAATCAAACTGTCAAAGTTGCCCTACCATCCCTCAATACATTTCAATTTAAAGAGAAATTTGAATTACCGTATTCAACCTATTAAGCGTACATGCCCTAATTAGCGTACACCCCCTTTTTTAATTGGCAGGATCCATAATTGTAATTTGACTAGTGTGGAACAACTGAAAGTGTCGCCATCTCATGTGAAACAGTTGGCACCACTTTTCAGTTGTTCAACACTAGTCACCAAAATGACACCACTAGTGTTAAACAGTTACCTTATTGTCTAGAATAGTGTTAAATAGTTACCTTATTGTCTAGAGAATTTTGGTGAATGCTTATAAGAACATATTCCTTTGCATTTTTCCATGGCCCAATTTTTTTTTGGAGCATACTGTACCCTTATTAGGTCGAATACGGTACTTATTAGGTCGAATACGGTACTTATTAGGTCGAATAAGGTACTTATCATGATTCCGTAAAATTATCTGTACGATTACTTAGACCCTGTGTTCTGACAATAGGTATGTCTTCTGCCCTACGCATCCCTAATTAAGTGAAAACCACGCCATTAAATTATCCCATGCTTCCAAGATCCATCCATATCCCCAGATATGAATTTATTTCAAATTCATGCACTAAAAAGAATGTAATTGACTTAGAGATGCTGTTCTTATGTCAATATTTTCATTTGTCAATAAAATAAATACACTCCGTGTGGCATCAGGCAACAGCTTATCCACCAAAACTACAAAAACCAAATTGTTGTTCATGTAGTAACACAGGAAACGTCCCCAATTTAACAGTACATTTGGCTGCTGCCTGATGCCTTGTGGGTAATAATTTTGTCGTTTTTGTGTGTGAAAAACGTGCTAATTTTTTGAGAAGCAAAAACCAGTTCCAGAAACGAAATTGCAAGAAATGACTATTTCGCTGCGCTCTCCCCTTTCAGAACAAATATCAAACCACGACGGAATGTTACGACATCATTTCTAACATCACTTACATAATCAATATCACAATACATATGAGACAAACAATGACAACAGCAATGTCAATCTTGTCATTCAGTTGAGTTGTACCTGCCTTGCAAAGCAACCATTGTTCCAAGTAACTTTCTGACCATGCAATGTAGGCCAAAATGAACAAGCAAACTAATATAAATAGTCATATATCACTTTCATCAATGCATTTTCAGAATGGGTTATCATGGACTGCACTTGTGAGAATCAAAAATCAAGTGTATGTATATATATGTATATATGACACTATATACCTATTTGAGAATGGAGTTCTTTACATGGGTAAATCACACACATATATTATTTCTTAATCCTACCTTTGTAATCCAAACTTAATAGTGTAAACAAGAGATTTGGTACAACTAAAAATGAGATTCATATATGTTCAGTGAATTATTTAACCACATTCTCCCAAAAATGTCTTTGTCTGTCTTGATATCAAAGCCTTTTACAAGATGACAGTTGTCTAAAATTAATTAACACTGAACCACCAATGAGACAACAACCTTTCCTAACATATGCCAATACATATTGCTCTTAAGATTTGCCTACACAATGTCCTTTCCAAATAATAATTCCTGAAAGACACATTTTATCAATAATAAATTAGGTAAAATGTTGTCGATCGATAATTCTTGACTTAAAATTTTTTTTTCAGAATAAAAACCTCAGCATATTTCCTTAACAGAAACCACGAAAATTACTTGTCCAAATAGTCACATTTGTGTGTCATTTTACCAAGAAAAATATTGACAGCAATGATAACATGCATGGATATTTTCATCTTACATTGACTTAACATATACTGAAACTGTGAACGAAGGTGACAGAAGCCATAATGTACATGAAATATCTAAAATAATTCACATCACAGAATACCCGAGTAAAACTAGATACTATATTTACT
Organism: Lamellibrachia columna; assembly: GCA_963662155.1. Taxonomy (NCBI): domain Eukaryota; kingdom Metazoa; phylum Annelida; class Polychaeta; order Sabellida; family Siboglinidae; genus Lamellibrachia; species Lamellibrachia columna. The sequence goes on along the minus strand of OY759261.1, from coordinate 54,189,596 downwards.
GATACTACAGAGTTCATTTTCCACAGGCAAATATTTCATGAGACACCATTGTGGCCAATCACCATTATATAATATTTTATGACCCTTAACATTTCAAAAAACAATGCCGCATCCAGTTGTCATGGTTATCTCATAACTCCCAACATTTCATGACACATCGCACTGTGGCCAACCACCTTGGTATGATATCTCATGACTCCCAACATTTCGTGACAAACGGCACTGCACCCATTTGTCCTGCCATTATATCTCGTCTCGCCAATAATTCTACCTGGCAAATCACCTCTTATCACAACATCTGATCATTTCACAGGCAATACACCGGATGAATGTTACAATATACACCTGTACCAAACATTTTGGAATTTGGCTCGTTTCTGGGTCGACTAGCTTAAGCAGAATTTTACAACTGCAGTAGTATAAATAAAAGAACATGGTTTCAATATTTAACCAATGGCTGATGGATGTTTTAATCTTACTGTATAATCACCCTTAGTATTCACCCTAAAAACAACCTTTGTCCTATGACGTTGTCACTCTCAGACTAATCTGTAATAACATAAAGTCATTGAACCTCTGTCATTTTGTAGATATTTAACTTATCTAATCGCATCAAAATAAGTCACTTTATAATCACGACAGACACATTCTCAGGATACAATATTTTGGCCAAATAACCTGGAGGGTTAATATTAAGTTGGAGGGCAGATTAAACCTGAGGGCAAATCAGGAAAGTCCAAATGCATCCGGTGCATTTTAAAGTATTCTTCACACACCGTACAGTGCAACAGGGGCTTTTAAACCTGACCCTCTTCAGTAGAAGAATACGATGGCCTTGTAAGCCTACACAAGTGAGGAATGAATGTGTATACAAGTAGGTTGTGAGACACGATACAATCTGGCATGCTATTGCCTACAACACTTCCTAAGTACAATATCGTCGTCACCATTACAGATCGTTTCCAGTCTACCGCCAATCCAGTTGTTCCTAAAGCTTCTTAAACAGTAACCTTGAGGTGGTGACCTTGATGAAGCAATATCAGTTCGGTGACCTCATGCTTGCTGCTTCCAGGTCGTCACTTCGAGGGTCTGATCTCAAGGTCATGACTTTCACTGGTCACTGGGGAAGAGCTTTCAGTATCGCGTGCACCTCTTCAGCGACCGCAGCGAGGGTGAACTCAAACTGCTCCTGTTTGATGACAACACATCGGTCAACATTAATGTAGAAAACGTAAAAGAAATTAACAGAATACTATTCAAACAGATTGTTCTATATATTATTTATATTTTTAAGTCATAATATTTAAACATGTTTTTATAATTTGTATCTATAGATCCTTTGAATAAAAAATTGCATCTTTGACGATTGTTCAAACCATAATTATGGTCAAACTTCAGACAGTGCCACCTAGTGGATTGTTTAGTACTACTTACCTGTAGTCCATGGTGGCGTGGCTCATAATATAGTATCTTAGATTTATTGTTTATTTATAAATATATATTATTTGTGTTTGTTATGTCCGCATTACGTATAGGCCTGCAAGCGCCATATGGCACTGTTTTATTAATGCTGAAAAAGCAGTGACTATTCCAAAATCATGTTTCACAACCTCAAATATGTAGAAACTTAGAATCACCCTTTGCAAAAAATCCATACAATTTTTATAGAATATTCTATAGGATTTTTGCAAACACAATTGTGTAGAATTCAGAAAATATTCTATAGAATTGTCATAAAATATTCTGTAGAATTTTTTTTATTGAATATTCTGTAGGATTTCTATGGACATAGCTACAGAGATTGTAGTTTTCATAGTTTTCTATACAATAGTCTGCAATGCTCTGTAGTATTCTATAAAATTATATAGACAATTTGAGTAGACAAACTAATTCTATAAAAAATTCTACTATATACTCTGTAGAATTATGTAGATTTATATAGATATTTTGCTAAAGGCAAGAAACAAAATGTATATTAATGGTTTTGTGCCGGTATCTGGTTACAAATGGGTAGATATTGTTCATGTCGTCTCAGAAAAGGCAACGGAAACGTACCTTTGTCTTCACCATCAACATACGCTGGTCACGGATGTGTTCCAAGGTCGCAGCAATGTCAATCTCTTTGGCACCTACAAACAGATGACATGGTTCAATGGTTTGTTCTGCTATCACATGTTGATAGTCTTAGACCCATCTATCATTATATTTAGTCAATTAAAAAAACAAGTAGTAGTTTGGGTATGATTGATCATGATCAGATAAAATATACTGAAAATAACCCAGAAGAAATGGTAGTTTGTCACAGCTTTAAAAGTACAATCTGATCATCATTTACCGTAAAATCATGTTATATAGCATAGAACATATCTATTCTAACATCGTGACTGCGTAAACATGTTTTAATGAACCACCATTTAGAAAATAAAATTTTACTGCTAACTCTTTTACTGCTAACTCTTTTTTACTGCTAACTCTATATTGAACGCAGTATTCAGTATACAATGTAAACATGCTATTTACCTTGAAACATACAAATTAACCACAAAACAATCTTCGATAGTGCACTGATAATCACTCTTGAATTGTGTATTTTGAGACACTGAAGCCAAAGAAAAAAACGAAGAAGGCACAACAAAAGAACCGACCTTTGCTCATGCGATTGAGGACCATGTCAAGCAGACAGTAGGTACCTGTGCGTCCAACGCCATCGCTGAAACCAAAGATGTATCCTTCAAAAGATGACAAAGAATTTGTGGACAGATTTTGCCAGTATCATAACAATCATCTGATTAATTTTTTATCAGTATTGGCTGCATAGGATGCAGATCAAATGAATATGTTCACCATTCATCTTGATGTATGGGGCAAACTACATTTGTACCGTAGCATCTTTTAAAACAATATTGCTTTGAAAGTGATTACGAAAACTGAGCCAATATCGCTGAGGATTTCCATTGCTGTTCCATTTTGGTATGAATTGTGTGCAAAGCCGAGAATCATCACAATTGCTGCGCTAGTTGTGACCGTGCCTTTTGTGTTAAATCCCATTTAATTATTAAGTTTAAGAAACCCAATCCCACGGTAAAAGTACTGTATAATATTTTGACTGTGATTTTAGTTCTACCTAAGTAAGAAACCCTCCGTCTCTCCTACCCTGTACCCCCGTACCAACCTGCAGTGGGTGACAATGGGGCAGGAGCGACCACGATACGACTTGTTCACCTTCCTGTGGGAGATCAGAAGACAACGGTTAACATGCATACATACATATACAAGGGTTAACATGCATACATATACAAGGGTTAACATGTGTACATATACAAGGGTTAATACACATACATATACTTCTAGAACAGCTTGCAAAATGTCACATGCAAACAATTACATGGATCCCGTAGATTTCAAGAACAGATTCCCACATGAGGTAGGTCATAGAATAAAATGTGTTTCCACAGCAACATCACTTCGGGCAGTCGTTGTGAACAAAAAGCAGCAGTAATGTTTTCCAGTTTTGTAAATTATATTCATGATAATGGAACAATAGGTTATAAGGATAATTATAACTAAACATATAAAAATGCCGAAGACAGTGCAGTGTTAATAACAATATGTTACCATCACTCGGAATTGTTAGTAAGCCCCCATACACATGTCCACACACATTCTCAGCAGGTGGCAGCACAACAGAATGAATCCACATGCTCCTACAATCTAATATACTTTGCATGTAGCAACATTAGTTAAATCACGCTCGGCGTTACAAGCCACACTCCCTAGAGGGCAGCACATGTGTAGAGAGCACAGCTATAATATGCGACATCGAGCAATCCCATGATGCACTATTAATGGTGTTAGTAGCAGCAGCAGGAGCGAAACAACTGAACAGCCTGATCACTTTAGTGACTACACTGTCAGCCAGACTCCCTAGAGGGCAGCACGTGTGTCGAGAGCGCAGCTATAATATGCGGCATCGAGCAGTCCCATGATGCAGTGGCAGCAGTGTTAGTAGCAGCAGTAGTGAAATGACCGAGCAGCCTGATCACTTTTGTGACTATGCAATTTGTCGAGTTCCCAATTGCAAATCACAAAAGCACGTCAGGCCGAGGGTGGGTTAGCAACGAGGCAAGAGATGATGTTTGAAAGACTGAAGGGAAGACTAGGAGGCAGCCTGCCAGCAGCTATGATGTTGAGACTCAACCTGAAGGTTCTGTGCACCCCACAGCTCAGGAAACTACATAATACCTTACAGATCTCAAGTGACCAAGAACACATCCCAGGACATTTTGTATTTAAAAGTACAAAGTCAGATCACTCTTATTGTAAAATGATGTTGTATAGTATAAACTATATATATATATATATATATAATATATATATATATATATATATGTATTCTAAATCTTGACTTCCCAAATGTGTTATAATTAACCGCAATTTGCATATACACATAGTTATATGTTATCTGTTTAATTTGAATGGCTCGACTCGAATATAATGTTTACATTTCATGCTGAACAGCAAGGTAGTCATAAACAGATAATGGTCAAATTATATTAAAACAACGGTGGCTCGTTAATAAAAACAATCTTTGGACCTTTATCTATTTGTGGCATAAAGAACAATACTGAACTACATTCAACTTTGTTAGTTATACCTCTGCACTTTTGCTTGAACAAAAAGTGTACTAAAAATAATAATAATATATAAAATACTTCTATTGTGCTAAAATCCGTGGGAGACCCGAGCTCAGCAGCGCACCAAAAACAAAAGGGTTTAGCAGTTTATAATCGATAAGCATTTCCAGTTGTAAACAGTTGGATTGGTACACTGAGGAGCTGTGGAGGATAAGCAAGTTTAAACAGGTTATATTTCCTACATACTTAACACTAACAGGGAGTGAGTTCCACAGAGTTGGTGCAGCAGCTGAAAAAGCTCTAGTTGTGACATTTACTCAAAAATAGCACAGGCAGCATCCCATTTGAGTACAGCAATTGAACATATATTAAATAAACAATTAATAAAACAATAACAAATGTGTTTTACCAAAAAAAATGTATCTGGGATAAATTCTATTCAATGACAGATAGATGTACAGTATCTTGGACACATTATCAATGAAGATATGTCTGATGACGTAAATAGACAGATTAAAGCAATATATGAAAGAGGAAACATTTATGTAGAAAATTTAGAAATTGTAACACTAATGTAAAGCTACTTGTATTTAAGACTTACTGTGCATGCTTCTATACTTCACAGTTACAGAGTATCTATCAGTTAAAAACCATGAACAAACTGACTGTAACCTACAACAATTCGCTGAGAATTGTATTGGGCAATTGTATTATTCACAGTATTGTAAAAAGTAGCATGATGTATTCGTCTCTACTGCGGAAAAAATGGATAAATCAATTATATTGTTTACACTAATTTCCTCAAGGCTTTACACTAATTACTCTTGATATGGCTGCTATGACATGCTATGACATCTATAACTATGAAGATAGTCAGAACTGTTAAATTTTTTTTCACCAAACATTGTAATAAAAATTTATTTTATACATAATTTCTTCCAAAAACACTTCTTGTCTAAACATTGTGAACAGCACACCAGATTTATTCATTTTAGTCATAACTCTAAAGCATTTTCTTAAAAGGTCACAACATTTAATGCTTGTTGATTAATAATGAGAGAAACTGTAAAACAATGACTAGGGGTGCAATGTGCAGTATGTTTTATGAATTACATCACTGAAATAAACTAACAAACAAACTAATAAATAACAGTAAATTATTATCAACTAACAAATAGTGATTCTGTAAAAATTTATGAAACTGAAAAAATAACACTGCGTATAACATCACAAAAGAGCAACTGAATAAATAAAAATAGGAAATGACAAGACGAGAAGACTGATTGGAACTAAACCTAAAAATGGTCAGGGATGAAAGAAAACATAAAATAGTAACCAGGCCATAGGAAATGAAATGGATGCTGCACATAACAGAAATAATAAAGAAAACTGTAATCTGACGACAGGAAAAGAAATGGATATGGTACGTAATAGAAATCATAATGGAAAAAGAGTAATCCAGCTAGAGGAACTGGTGACAGAACCAGGCAATGATCCTAGTGGAAAAGCAAAAAGCATACAACTCCTGGTAATTACAGTGTCAGTAAAGAAAGAGGTTACACAAAGTAAACATGCACATGCAGACAAACTATCATATAGCAGTATTTCTTTCACATATCACTGTACACCATTTCAAGGGTTCCCAAACTAATGGACGGGGTCCCACGGGAGTCACCACATAGTTCCATGGGGTCCTCTGCAAAATTATTGGTGTTGCTAGTGACTTGATTATCATGGGCAGGGGGGGTCTCAGCCAGAAGGCGGACATTTTGGGGTGGTATAACATATATATTGGGGTCATCTTTAATAACTCCTTAGACCTCAGCCGTTTTTCACAAAAAAAACCTGGTTCCCCAGTTATTTGACCAGATACGGGAAAACTTGAGGCCAGATACGTTCAGGCACGGTATCCAATGGATTTTCTAAACTATCCACCAGAGTGTGTCACTTGAATAAATCAAAATACACTGCTATTTTGGGCTGGGTTTGGCTGCACTGAAGCGTCAGTCTGCGGCCGGGTTGAGGACTGAAGGGTGGTGTATGCATTTTACATGAAGAATAAACACATGATCACTGACAAAACATCATAACAGTGGTATTCATATTGATCAACAAATGTATATAAACACTTTATTTCACTGAAGTATTGAACATACAGAACATAATGCTTCTACCATCACGCAACTGCCTGGGTCAATGTTCAGTCCCTTCAGAGACTGGGGCAACTACAGACTAAATACATTCTGAGGGTTGAGATTTAGCCACTGAACAGGGAAGAGATTTAGACAACATAATGGGGATTTAGTGTATGTTAACCCCAAACTGGGGCACTTGGCAATACTGGGTTGAAAAAAGACACACATTTTTGATAAACTGCTTAAATCCAAACTTTCTCCCAGCCTCCAGGGACAAACACTGAATGGGGGTGTTACTATAACTGGTCATAAAACATTTTACAGAGCATGTTTTAAAACAAGAAACTAATTATATGATCCTAGAACAGTCACTGCAACGTCCAAATGACCTTGATGTTACTTTTCATTCATTGGATCTTGTTGAACAAGTAAACAAACATTTCTCAGCGTTATTAAACAAACTTAATTTATAACCATCCTTTTAACAAACATCACACACACTAATATATATATAAATATTATATATATATATATTATATATATATATTTTCTCCTGAACACAACTACCAAAGTTTACTCCATCGGTTTTCTTCTTCGGGAAGTGATTTCTGACAATGTCATTATTGACTGAGCCAAGGTCATTGACAGGGAAAGTAACAGTAGTGTGAGATGGATAAAGGCCTGGATTAGATAGACAATACATATCATGAATTGAGATGAGTGGAGACACCGGCTCAGCCATGTATTTGATAGCCTGTTTGCCATACAGTCTGGTGAGCAGAAACAGAACTAAATACCAGAATCAAGCTTTTAGCTGCCAATGGTTGCTGAAACAATGTGAGTTAACTCTAATATTTGTGTTCAGGAGAAAATCTATATACTAATTTATTATCTCAACTTGATGAAGATTGTCACCATTACACAAGTTAATGAAATAAATAACTAACTGCGACAAACTTACATATATTTCTATCAACTGCTTTTTATCAATGCCTGACGTACCTTCGGAAGTCGAGCAGAGCCTTGACGGATGAGGGTACCCCGAGGTCGGGCCAGGTGAGGAAGTTGAACTGGGTGACGGTGCGAGTCTCGTTGGTCTGCAGGTTCTTCAGGTAGAAACTGCGCACCAGGTAGTCGTCACACCAGATATGTTCAGATACCAGATGCACCTGCCAAGCAAAGAGAGCATAGAGTATGATGTTGCTGCAGGTTGGCTGCAGTGGGCTTCCTGTAACAAGCTTGTCTGTTACAAGTTACTTCTCAGTAGACTGTCTCTGTAACAGGACACCCACACGTAACATACTTTTCTTGATTACTAATTCCTGATTGGTTCGTCTTGCTCTGTTGACACAACTTACAACTAATCATATCTTCCTTTTCATCTGGTCAGGCATAGATTATTTCCTGGCATGAGACCAAAGAAAAATGTAACCGTTTTCTAAATTGATACACTGCAGGAACTTTTGTTATTAAAAACACTTTTCCAACTAAACTGTTTCAAGCAGTTGTTTTTCAAAGCTAAGTAAAAATTACAACGAAGGCCCTTAATTATTACAGTTTTTAACTGTTGATTTTATAAAGTATGTGCAAGATGGGAAATAGGGAGGGCTGGGTTGGTATTTTTGGAGTAGGGTCAGGGTGAGGGATGTGGGTGCAGGGAGTGCAGAGAGGGCCCAAGTTGCGGAAAGGGGAGGTGGAAATGGGGGTGGGTAAATAGCTGACCTCGTAGATGTGATAGAGGTCACTGCCTTCCTCCGGCCAGTAGCGGTGGCACATCGCCACCCCGTTCTCCGTTAGACAGGTCAAGTTCACAACGACCACACTGCCCTGCTCCCAGACCATCTGAAAGTAACAATCACAATGTCTCAACCATAATGACACAAGTTGACAGTGACCATGCTGCCTTGCTCCCAGACCATCTAAAAGTCAGAATCACAATTTGATAGTGACAATGCTGCCCTACTCCCAGATCATCTGAAAGTCACAATCACAATGTCACAAGTTGACAATGACCACAGTGTATTGTAAAAGTCATCAACTCTACACCACAGGTGTGCCAATCTTCTAAGATTGTGCTGACATCACTTTTTACTGTATCACTAGTTGTTTCCAATCACTGTCAACTTGTGTGCTCTGGCACAGATCTGTTTTGTCAGAGAGCATTCCCAATGTCTCCAAGCACTGAATGGACAATACGACACAGAAATGTAATGTAGAAATTAGATGCAATTACTCAACTGTCTTCCCCTTGTTTCCCCAATGGGGTTGACTTCACAACCTGCTTCTCAACCACTCTCCATCTATTGTTTCCCATCTATCTCCCACCCTCTGAATATCATCTCTCCCTTCCATGTCCCTCTCAACCTTAATATTGGTCTTTCTCCATCCTTCAGTCTCCTGCCTTATGTGCCCTTGTTCATCCTCAGTATGTTCCCTGTTCTTCCCAACATCTTCCCAATTATCTCTCATTCACAGGTTTCTTCCCCTCAGCCTCCGGATGCCAACATAGGACAACAAAACACATTACTATTCCTACTACTAACTTAATTTATTCAGTCATTATCATTGCAAAACTTTAGTGTTGCCAATAAAACAGATACACACTTAATGGTAACTAAACATTTTCACAGATTATATACACACAGTGTGGGTATGACTAGAAATGCCCCCAGAAGCACCCGGGACCCACCTGCCAGAAGTCTGCAATGGTGTGCGGCAATGGCCCCTGGGTGGCGATGTAGGCTGGGTTCCGGGGGTCGTGGTCCGTCTACCAAAAACCAACAATCCAACATTTTTACAATGTTCAGCGATTTTTCTTGTTTTCACAATTAATTTATCTTTGCTTCATAACGACATTTCAAAAGCTTTTAGCTGCCCTTGTCAGATTAACTACCACTAGATGGCGACACGGAAGTAGCCTGATGATGGCGGCTTTAGCTGCTGAACTGTCGCTATAAAACAAATGTAAATTAATTGTGAAAACAAGAAAAATATAATATATTTTATTATAATCACTAGTCTGGTGAATGTTTTCAGAACTAGACAAGATTTTTTGAAACTATGAAATGAAACTAAGATGAATGTAAATAATAATATTCATACACGGTTTGCGGTAAACTGTATAAAATAAATGCGTATTCAACTGTTTATCAATTGTGCTTTTATTTTTTGCACACACTGAACGGATCGAAACAGTTTCTATACCAACACTACAACCAAGACAAACGAATAGCAGTCTCATCACGAGAGTGTATACAGTGCATCTTAGAAACACAACCAGTCAACCATTAACCACGGGGAGATTAGGACCTGACTGGTGATTAAAAAGTAGAAGTATTCTACAGCAGCTGTGCCAAAGCCTCAGCCATGTGCATTAGTTGATTTCATCATGTTAACGATCGTTAGTGAATCTGGCCATGTCTCGTCTCGTCCTTTCTTCTGTCTTCAGTTCAAGTGAACTGGTTGACACAATTACCTATACACTCTTGCCTGTTATGCTTGGGGCTAGGAATTTGTTGTGGAATTTGCATATTTTTTACACTGACACAACTTTTAATTTTTATTTATTACTGTCTAATATATTATTATACTTAGTCTGAAACAGATTCAATATTAGCCACTATGTTTTTTAAATGTCAAAGCAATGTAAAAAATTTTCGTTTTTAATATACTTACTCAAAGGGATACACACTGAGTCTATGTAATTATGCGTGACATGAGAATGTTTTTTGCTAATTATTTATCGATCATTCAGACCATATCAGACCAATATTCCAGTCCACACACTGGAATGCATTTGGTATAGTGCTATTTTCAGATCATAGAAAGAGGACATTCTAAAGCAACAACGGACGTACGATGGTGCAGGCATTGACGTAGTCCGATCCCGACACGTTGGTCGCACTGTTCAGCACAACACGAGAGTGATCATCTGAAAAAGTTTGGACACATCTTCACAGGATGTACAGCAGATGTCAATTTCCGCTTTCTGACAAAAATTAAATACAAAGATCTCTCCAACCAAAGAATGACAGTGTTTTTTTCACCTTTCATTATACATAGTCATGCAACAACAATGTTATTGAATAAAAAATTATTTTAATTTCCTATACTTTTTTTTACAAAATTATAAATATGTAGTGTAACTGCAGGCGTAAACCCTATATTTTATATTTCGTATTTTCACAGAATGTATATATAATTATGGCGCCATCTATCACATAGTTGGTTAACCAAATAACAAATTTGTGCTTTGGTGCCAAAATTATTTTGTCCGAATATGACCCATTTAAAAATGTAAACTATGTAACAATCGAAAAACCTTACATAAAATATCCTGAATGCCAAAAACTAGAATGATGCTGGCCACACATCGAGGCATAACACACTTACAAAGGAGATCTTGCCAGACACAGTCATAAGTGGACAAAGAATATGCACACCACCAAAAAAGTGGAAGTGAAGCTCTTCAATCACGCCAGATGAAGGAAGGTTTCAGTCAAGGCTTCCATATGGGCATCCCAACGATCAGTCCGGTGAAAGGTTGAGCGAACGAGTAAAAGTGGACATTGAAAACGGACAAGAAAACATAAACACTTACAGGGGAGAACATCGCTGTAGCGGTTCTTGCGCATGTTGGCAGGCTCCAGCCCGACCACGGTACTGTTGGGCTCGGCCTCGTACGCACACAGACCCTCCCACTCCAGTGACAGACGGTCCTTGTTCTTCAGGTGGTCCTCCATGTACGACTGCAACGGAATTATGGTGCTTCTTACATGATAACAAGTTTAAAGGTCCTCAAATAATTTTTTTTGGTCTCATTTTATAACAATTTTGCAAAAAAACAAACCTATCTGGTATCAACTATATTTGAGCAAATGTGTTATTTTTGTTTTGATGAAATCATGAGAAAAAAGATTAAATTAATTCTGAACAGTTCGGGAAAAAATTAAAAAATTCGGTAAAAAAGGGCAAATATTACTCCGCCTCTATACAGACTATGAGATTTAACATCTATTTAACAATCGATGTAAATTCTTTCACCGATTCTAACAAAAGTACGCACACTACAGATATGAACATCCATGAACCTGATTCGCTGTGGGCTAAATGAATCGAGGAGGGGTTTGGCTAAGCTCCATGATAACTTGTCATTGAAATTTACTTACCAGCACGATGTGGCCGGTTGAGATGTCCATGTTCGAGGCAACCGGTTCTTCACTCCTGCAAAATGGAGGTAAATAAAATGTTTCGGTCCGACTACACACATTCGCCCCCTGCATTTCACACCAGACATTAACATGCGTGAATCGTTCATCGTCATCACTAGAGGCGCTGCACCGTTGCCACTGACCACTGCTCCCTCTTCTGACTATCACGTTGTCATTCCCATGGCAACCATTGTCGATTTCCGTGCTGCAAATTGCCACATTACTACAGTTGTCATTTGTTGGCCGTACATATTCGCTTGCGCCACTGACGTTGTCAACGTCAAGGCAACTATCATAAAACACATCGTTGTCTAGGTCGGAAGATGTTGACGAAGACAGCGATTTCTGTGTTTGTGATGTTCCAAACATCATCACAGGATGCTGACGTCAAAGACGTATCATATTTCGTATGATATATATTCCCTCTAGTCCTGCACACACAATCAGCCATTCGTTCAGTCGAACATATATGAAACTGTCCACGATAGCAGTCCACCTCGATCATCTGGTGATGTAATTTCTTCTGGAAAGCCACTTAGCCTTGTTCATTCCTGTTTAGTGTCTTAGTATCACCAACAAATCTTGATGGAATCACTCACTGCGGATGTCCACACAATGAAGAAATTAAACAGCAGGCATCAAAGTGGGATTGCTTAATAAGTCTAATTGTCATCCGTAACATCACAAACGAACATCAGCCAAACAGCGTCCACAATACTGCAGCTGGCTGTGATCGGGTCGATGAGTAGTCCTCGTTCATATAAACCATCACTTCTTTGTAGTACACAGCTCCAAGGCGGAGGTGGCTGCAGCAGTAGCTATGACCGGTATGTAGGTGGTAATGATTTTCGGTGTAACAACATGCTGTGTAGACAGTGTCTGTGTCTGGCTATGATTTATGTGGCCTTCTGGGTTGTGTGTGCGGCCACGCGCGACTGAAGCAACTGCAGGTCAGCAATCAAGCCTTGTCAACAGCCTGGCGTTTGAAATACATAGAAAGTGTCTTGATGTAGATCTATCTTCAGCAGGTGCCATAAATAGCACATTAAACACACAATGATGGCTGAGAAATTGAAGAAGATGAAAGGTTGGCATGTCATGTAAACAGAAGTCATTGTAAATGGGGATGAAACAAACAGGTGATAATTATGTTGGAAGTATGCCCATTACAAAACTATTGTAACTGCCTGTCATATGGAACTCTCCCTAGAACTGTATAAAAATCTTGAAAAGACTAGATGGTAGCTTCAACAACCTTTAAAGGGAAGAAGAAAATACTAGTATTCACTGGCTTTGTCTTCAATAATTGCTTTAAACAATGCACAAAACAATCCACTCCCTTCTAAACAATTCTCATTGCTGGGTGTGTTGGAGTCACTTAATGATTTTGTTCTTATGCCAATATTTCAGTCCCAAGTGGGCGAGCTCTTACAAGTGGACCATTCATCGTAAATGAGCTGAACTCCCTGGGTGACTGGGCAGATCAGCATGCAATCACAGAACACTGCATAATCAATCATGCGGAACGCAGACAACCAGACCATTTGGGCAGCAGGGGATTATCTGAAATCGCTAGACCATGACAAACTTCCAGCACCTTAGAGTGGTGATAATTGTAGATCAACTGAGATGCAATTTAATTGTGAATGGGCACTGTAATTGAGTACCAAGATGTGCCAATGCATGTATGCACTCATGCCTGCATGCGAGGAAATCCATGTAAAGCGAATCAATGAAATTATCTAACAACACAGCAAAAATCTTGAAGATTGATACCTCTATGAAAATAATAAACCATTGCAAGAGATCTGCTAGTGTGTGAAGAATAACGATCTAAACTCAATAAAAAATTAGAAAAGAAATTATTGATAATCCTAAATGAAATCCAGAAGCAAAAACATTTGCTTCAGTTTATGAGTTTTTAGTTCATCAAAGACAAATGATTTATTGTTAAAAGAATAATTTAAACTTTATATAGTACTACTAGCTTCAGAATATTTGAATAAAGAAAGGTTTTCTGGAACTATAAATGCCATCAAGCTTTTTCTAATGCGACCACATTTAAGCGTGTCAGTGAAGCACAATAAACTTAATGATTGACTTTTCAACAGCCTATCATACTAACGTCAACCTGAGCTAATGCAAAACGACGGCAGACGACTAAGTGCAATTATCCGAGTCCTACAAGTCAACGATGAAGATGGATGGTTTGGTTCAACACACGACCATGTGCATTCGTACCACAACTCTGGCAAATCACAATATGCAAATTATGACGATGTCGATGGCTGTAGATTAGCTACTGCCATGCTAGCGCAGGCGGAGAGGAAGGATCAATACGCCGAGGGGAAAGCCGAGTAGGAAGCATGCAATCCAACGGTTAAGATGAGTGGAAAATTATTTTGATAGAAATCATCATGGCTGGTAATGTTGTTACACATACTACATAGTAGGTATTTCACCATGCTGATTTGCATGTTGTTACTGCTGATTTACATGTTATTACTGCTGATTTGCATGTTATTACTGCTGATTTGCATGTTATTACTGCTGATTTGCATGGCATTACTGCTGATTTGCATGGCATTACTGCTGATTTGCATGTCATTACTGCTGATTTGCATGTCATTACTGCTGATTTGCATGTTATTACTGCTGATTTGCATGTTAATACTAAGTTATAGTATACCCCATGCAGCTTTCAGTATTTTGCATCTTTTTAATATATATATATATATTATATATATATATATATATATATATATATATACACACGTACATATACATATATATTTAAATATTTGCACACAAAAGTACTAAAAATAAAAATGAATTATTGAAAACAAAATTATTTTTCTGTGAAACCCTGGTATGAAATCATCCATAAAAGGGCACACATCGACAAGATGGGTCAGGGTGCTCCAGATATGGATCCCCGTATATCAGCACTTGTCCTTAATCAGTGCTCGATGTGGCCCAGGTATCTATGGTCCACACCTTCAATACCTCAGGTGCACATAAGGCATTGACCACTCTGTGTATGATAGTTTCCAAGGTGACTGCAAGGACTCACTCTTGTGTAGAGCTGGAATAAATACAAGTGGATGCAATCAACTGTGACCAGGTGAATGGGATTACACTAGTATTAGCCAACTGACTAATTTTCATTTCTCTGCAGAGAGGTCTGGCTGGACATGTGAATACCATCCTCTCAACACATACTGGCAGAAACACATACTGGATACACACCAAAATGTAATTAGATGTGTTTTCTGAAAGTGAGATAATTATAGTTTATCCAACACAAATTAGGTCTGATGCTCAAATGCTGAACTGTTCTCAAATTAGCTTGATGAACTATTGCTAGTGCTGTTGAAATAGCTTAATGAACTACTGGTAGTGCTGTTGAACCAGCTTAATGAACTAGTGCTCCAGGTATTGATTGATAGCTTGATGAAGCAGTACTGGTGAACTAGCGGGATGAACTAATGTTGTTGAGCTAGACTGATGAACTAGTGCTGTTGAACTACCTTGAACTAATATCAATAAAGTCAAACAGAAACCATCAATGATGCACCATATCTATATCGTACAGAACCTACTCCCTCGCCTGCCCCTGGGAAACCTTTCACCAGACACATCAACAGATCTGCTCATCAGTGGCGGGTTAACAACCTAATCGCCACCAACATCAATCGGGGTCACATGACTGACATGATGAGATCACATGATTACCCGCGAAGCGAACAATACCATCCGGCAGCAGTGAGATCGCCCTGTTTGTATTTGCTGATCAATTCAACTTCTCCATCCACATATCAGCTGCTTGATCCGCGGAAATGTCACTGTGTGGTAATCATGTTGACGACAAAGACAGCCCAGTCGGCAACAGATTTTTTCGACAGAACTCTGATAGTGACAATACTCCATTGATGCACGTATCGACATGAGTGAATGTCGGCCAACCTGCGAGCTGCAGCTCGGAGATTTGTGTGCTTCACGATAATGGTGGAGGACGGGTCACATTATTGATCTGTCAACAGCTGGGAGACACTCTTAGTGGGCTGTATGCACAAAGGGTGGTAGTTACATGCTGGCAACAGTGGCCTTGAAGTGCACGGGGCAGAGGACGGCACACCTTTATGTTGTTTTTCTTAGTGTGAAATCTGCATTTTTTTTTTTTTTTATTAATCCATACAAAACTGTATAAATCCACCAATTTTTCATTGGTTACCGTTACGTTTCACCAGAAATTTGCCTACCATCAACAGTATTTGTGCTTCTTCTCTTTCTTCTGGGGCATTGCTTCACTGTGGTGACTATATACAAGGTGAATGTGGTGACTATATACAAGGTGAATGTGGTGACTATATACAAGGTGAATGTGGTGACTATATACAAGGTGAATGTGGTGACTATATACAAGGTGAATGTGGTGACTATATACAAGGTGAATGTGGTGACTATATACAAGGTGAATGTGGTGACCATATACAAGGTGAATGTGGTGACCATATACAAGGTGAATGTGGTGACCATATACAAGGTGAATGTGGTGACTATATTCAAGGTGAGTGTGGTGACTATATACAAGGTGAATGTGGTGACTATATATAAGGTGAATGTGGTGACTATATACAAGGTGAATGTGGTGACCATATACAAGGTGAATGTGGTGACTATATTCAAGGTGAGTGTGGTGACTATATACAAGGTGAATGTGGTGACTATATACAAGGTGAATGTGGTGACTATATGCAAGGTGAGTGTGGTGACTATATACAAGGTGAATGTGGTGACTATATACAAGGTGAATGTGGTGACTATATGCAAGGTGAGTGTGGTGACCATATACAAGGTGAATGTGGTGACTATATTCAAGGTGAGTGTGGTGACTATATACAAGGTGAATGTGGTGACTATATATAAGGTGAGTGTGGTGACTATATACAAGGTGAATGTGGTGACTGTATTCAAGGTGAATGTGGTGACTATATATAAGGTGAGTGTGGTGACTATATACAAGGTGAATGTGGTGACTATATTCAAGGTGAATGTGGTGACTATATTCAAGGTGAGTGTGGTGACTATATACAAGGTGAGTGTGGTGACTATATATAAGGTGAGTGTGGTGACTATATACAAGGTGAATGTGGTGACTATATACAAGGTGAATGTGGTGACCATATACAAGGTGAATGTGGTGACTATATATAAGGTGAATGTGGTGACTATATACAAGGTGAATGTGGTGACTATATACAAGGTGAGTGTGGTGACTATATACAAGGTGAATGTGGTGACCATATACAAGGTGAATGTGGTGACTATATATAAGGTGAATGTGGTGACTATATACAAGGTGAATGTGGTGACTATATACAAGGTGAATGTGGTGACTATATACAAGGTGAGTGTGGTGACTATATACAAGGTGAATGTGGTGACTATATACAAGGTGAGTGTGGTGACTATATACAAGGTGAATGTGGTGACTATATACAAGGTGAATGTGGTGACTATATACAAGGTGAATGTGGTGACTATATACAAGGTGAGTGTGGTGACTATATACAAGGTGAATGTGGTGACTATATATAAGGTGAATGTGGTGACTATATACAAGGTGAATGTGGTGACTATATATAAGGTGAATGTGGTGACTATATACAAGGTGAATGTGGTGACTATATACAAGGTGAGTGTGGTGACTATATACAAGGTGAATGTGGTGACTATATATAAGGTGAATGTGGTGACTATATACAAGGTGAATGTGGTGACTATATATAAGGTGAATGTGGTGACTATATACAAGGTGAATGTGGTGACTATATACAAGGTGAATGTGGTGACTATATACAAGGTGAGTGTGGTGACTATATACAAGGTGAATGTGGTGACTATATACAAGGTGAGTGTGGTGACTATATACAAGGTGAATGTGGTGACTATATACAAGGTGAATGTGGTGACTATATACAAGGTGAATGTGGTGACTATATACAAGGTGAATGTGGTGACTATATACAAGGTGAATGTGGTAACTATATATAAGGTGAATGTGGTGACTATATACAAGGTGAATGTGGTGACTATATATAAGGTGAATGTGGTGACTATATACAAGGTGAATGTGGTGACTATATACAAGGTGAATGTGGTGACTATATACAAGGTGAGTGTGGTGACTATATACAAGGTGAATGTGGTGACTATATACAAGGTGAATGTGGTGACTATATACAAGGTGAGTGTGGTGACCATATACAAGGTGAATGTGGTGACTATATACAAGGTGAATGTGGTGACTATATACAAGGTGAATGTGGTGACTATATACAAGGTGAATGTGGTGACTATATACAAGGTGAATGTGGTGACTATATACAAGGTGAGTGTGGTGACTATATACAAGGTGAATGTGGTGACTATATACAAGGTGAGTGTGGTGACTATATACAAGGTGAATGTGGTGACTATATACAAGGTGAGTGTGGTGACTATATACAAGGTGAATGTGGTGAATCCAGAAGTGAAGTCACCATACTACCCACTATAGCATTTATGTAACATCATATGAATTGTTTAATTTCACATATCACAATTTAATACACTCTACGTTCATGTGAAACAATAAACAGGAAGGTCAACTGTGGTCTGACCACTTCAACAATTGCCCATTCCACCCATCACATCAGGTGTTACAAAGGTACAAACTCTGATAGTTTTTATCCTAGAATCATGATATATAGTATAAACCATATCTATTCAAATATCCTGACTGCCCAGATGTGTTTTAATAAACCACAATTTGTTAATATCATTTGACCGTTATCTGCTTATCAATATCAACTTCGTTGTTCACCAATCATCATGAATGTGAACATGATATTCGCCCCGAAACATTCAAATTAAACAGATAAAGGTCAAATTATACTAACCAATACAGGCTCATTAAAACACATCTGAGGGATCAATAAAAGATATAGTTTAAATACTATACAACACGATTTTATGATAAAAGCCATCTGACCATGTACCTTTAACCAGAGACCCGTGCAATTTGACTACCCAGTGCCCACCCGTGACCACCAGGGCTTCGATCCATCACTCTCAATCATCTCGACAGAAGCCATTAACCTGGCACACACACAGATATGCATTACAACCAGACCCTACTCTGCCCTGAACAATACCTTGCATGTGATCATGCTTCAAGTATAAGCTAAATCAATTATCGCGTCCGTGATGTTGTCATAAAACTGATAAATAGCCTCGCTTTATGGTTTTACCGGTTTACGACACGCAACCCACTGGTCGGAGTGCGCAGTGGGCATGACTTCCACAGAGGTGCTTTCCATGTGCGAACCGTTGCCGTGGTTACTGCACTGATGTACGCTATATCGGTTGTGATGTAGTAGATGTTCGCGTGGAAATGGTAGAATTATGCAAGGGGTGGCATAGACTGCAACAGCTGGGAGTGAAAGCAGATAGAACAAACGGCAGATACTGTTTATAGGATCTTGGTTGGTAGTTTCCCTATTATCACCCAGTTTGTTGGGATATGGCCATTTTATGCTTTAACTTATTTATTTGTATATTTTAATGGACTTTTATAGATTGTATGCACAGTGATTGGCTTAAGCTATTTATTTATAAATATAGCATAAGATTCATAAGATGAATGAAATTAAACATGTTAAACCAGTAAGTTGGCATATGGTTTAACAAGATTAAACACGATAAACCAGTAACTTAGCATTTGGTTTAACAAGATCAAGTTAGGGTATGGTTTAACAAGATTAAACAAGATAAACCAGTAAGTTAGCATATGGTTTAACAAGATTAAACAAGATAAACCAGTAACTTAGCATTTGGTTTAACAAGATCAAGTTAGGATATGGTTTAACAAGATTAAACAGGATAAACCAGTAAGTTAGCATATGGTTTAACAAGATTAAACAAGATAAACCAGTAACTTAGTGTATGGTTTAACAAGATTAAACAAGATAAACCTGTAAGTTAGCATATGGTGTAACAAGATAAAACAAGATAAACCTGTAAGTTAGTGTATGGTTTAACAAGACCAAACAAGATAAACCAGTAACTTAGCATATGGTTTAACAAGATTAAACAAGATAAACCAGTAACTTAGCATTTGGTTTAACAAGATCAAGTTAGGATATGGTTTAACAAGATTAAACAGGATAAACCAGTAAGTTAGCATATGGTTTAACAAGATTAAACAAGATAAACCAGTAACGTAGTGTATGGTTTAACAAGATTAAACAAGATAAACCAAGAACTTAGTATATGGTTTAACAAGATTAAACAAGATAAACCATTAAGTTAGCATATGGTTTAACAAGATAAAACAAGATAAACCTGTAAGTTAGTGTATGGTTTAACAAGACCAAACAAGATAAACCAGTAACTTAGCATGTGGTTTAACAAGATTAAACAAGATAAACCATTAAGTTAGCATATGGTTTAACAAGATTAAACAAGATAAACCTGTAATTTAGCATATGGTTTAACAAGATTAAACAAGATAAACCTGTAAGTTAGTATATGGTTTACTAAGATTAAACAAGATGAATGGCGGCGAATAAAGCAAACAGGTCAGACATCATCTGCCAAATGTTTATATATGCTCATTTCAAAATGTACACCACTATCAAGGCAAATTTATATAATTTTAGTTTCCCTTATTATCACCAAGTAAGTTAGAAAATATGGCTGTAACATGAAATATAACCAGAGGAAGGTAAATAAAACAAAGAAGTCATATACCATAGAAAGGAGAACACCTGCCTTTGAGTATAATTGCATTAAGTATCCACTAACGCTGCCCTCAAATCAATCAATGAATCCAAGGGGAGATCTGTAGGGAAATCTTTTTGTGATCATCAAACACTAGAGAGTCTCGACACAACATGTCAGTGATGCGACAACCCAACCTAGTGGGAAAGGAAAAATAAATCGGAATAGACTGGGAGACTGCCAATAGCTTAAATTCACATTGTTTTTTTGGGGGGAGGGGGGCAACAACAACCCTCTGACCCTGATCATTATGTGAATAAAATAATTTTTTTTAAATGTCAACCCCCACAACACTGTGCCGAGAGCAATGCTCACAACCTACCTCGCTGATCAAGCCATCTTAAAATACACCGTCATTCGCCAGTGGAACTCAAATTCACCGCATCAGACATTCTGCTCACAACGCTGCGGCAATTCCTGAGATTTGTCACCGACGTCATCAAAACCATCTCATCGTATTCGTATCAATACACACGCCCACAGCGACAGGATTAATACAGTGATTACGTGCAAGACATGCATCCTGTGGCCTGGCTGGACGGAAAGCCTGGTGGCCATATGTAAATTAATCTCTCAGATGGCTATGGTTATTAATACCAGTCATTTTTCTGAAAGCCTGTTGCTCAGCGATGGCTGTTAATATGCAGTATAACGTGAGCGCATTTCTAATTGAACCACAAGCATCTGCTGCGGCTTTGCCGAAATATCTGGAGTTCGGTTCACTGTAATTATCATCACGTGACGCCACCTACTCTTGGAAGGTCAGCTTTCTTGGATCACATGTCTGTTGAGCCAGTCTGACCAGATCTTCATATTTCATGTCCCCATCCACACCTAGCAGCTAGTTGTCTGTCCATGTCACCCTTGGTCTTCCTCTGCCTTCAACCATTCCCTCACATATTTCCCACTGAATTCCTTCTTGTCTGATGATGTGACTAAAATTGTTACTGTTTGCTTAGAGTAGTTTATTGAAGTCAGCATTAGAACTTCTATATTCGTACCACTCTCAGTACAATACTCTCCTTAGGCACCACATATCGAATGCTTCCAGTCTTTCTTCACCGCAATAACGAATTCATAATTGGTATCAGAAATGTCCACAAATGTGTCTTTCATAAATTTTTTCATTAGACTAATCTTGAGAAATGTTAATTATGCTTTCCATCACAAAGTACTTGTCTGCAACCCCACAAACAGAACACAGCCTTAATGACCAGCCATATTTCATTAAGTATGGCAGGGGACATTATTTCTTACCACAGTGGGGGTCTGTGATGGAAATTGTCCTGTACGAGGTTAGTGTCACTTAAATGGGCCCTGGTTTCGCTTAATCGACAAAACACTTTGGTTGATTTGAATGCTAAAACAGAGACTGAGCTTTGATTAAATTACAAAGACCACAATCTCATTATAGTGCAGAGACTGACTGAGTTGGCCCGCAACTACCAAGCGTGTTTTAATTATGGTCTGTTAATGTCGGCTGCCATGGCAACTTGTTGGTTACCATGGTAACACAGTATGTGTGTTGGGAAGTGAGAGACTAACAACGTCACTATCAATGGTCGACTGGTGCTTTGGGGGACAACGGAATGATGTCCTACATCAAAGGGACCATTTAGACACTTCATGTGACACTCTCTCAGATGTCACAATCAATGTCACTGGCTGTTAACAGAAGCCGACCAGTGAAGTGGGGTCAGGCTATTATTTATTTCCCATGGGTTGACAACGTTAAAAAGGATGTGCATAATGGGATTTTGAGAGAGAGAGAGAGAGAGAGAGAGAGAGAGAGAGAGAGAGAGAGAGAGAGAGAGAGAGAGAGAGAGAGAGAGAGAGAGAGAGAGCAGAGACAGAGAGAGAGAGAGAGAGAGAGAGAGAGAGAGAGAGAGAGAGAGAGAGAGAGAGACAGAGAGAGAGACAGAGACAGAGACAGAGAGAGAGAGAGATGGAACAACAAAGTTGAAGAGGATCCATCGTCATTTGGCGACCAAAACAACCTGATCTTTGATGGAGCCATCGAGAGTGAGATTAGCATTAAAAAAAACACTGAATACTATCTTAATTTATCCATAGTTCACAAGATCAACACTGTTCGATATCAAGTAAGCCCCGACACAGAGCAGTAGTGGTATCCAGTCCTTATGACTATATTTCACCCCCTGGTGGCAGACCTGTTCATACCAACACCAATTCAACTTCACTGGGAAGCATTCAGCCATGCTGCAATTACTGCATAAAGACTATCCGTTCAGATACCTCCACCACCATCTACAGCCAGGTATTCACTTATTTGAACTAAGGCAACATGAAGTGAAAAAATTCCCCAAACTTCAAAATGGAAGCAAGAGAATTCAAAACCCAATCCTCTTGGCTGAGCGGCCGACGCTCTAACTACCGTGCTACAGCGCCCATGTAACACATAGCCTACAGAATAAATACAAGACACAAAATTATACTCGTTCACCTTAGCCATCTCTAGCCGCAAGACACAAATGGTGACGTGTTCACTAGTGTGAGCGACGCAAGTCCGTGCTGCCACCTAGTGAGCTCACAACCTGCCAATATGATCTCAAACATAAAACAATTTCTGAACACTGCAACTAAAACACAATACAACTAAGGGACGATCTCAAAACATTGATGTACGATGTTGCACAAAACCAAGACATTCATCTCAAACCCCCCTCCCCTACAATTAACTTTGAATTTCATAAACGTGTGCGCAATATCGCAACTATCTATCCGCCAGGTGGCACTTCAGCCATCTTAACAAAAAACTGCCTGCATGAGCTCGATGTCAGCACCCTGGTGTCCTGTGTTTGAAATAATAAACAATGTTTCTGTTTTTTTCACATCGATGTATGACACTAAACAAAACAACTTCTAACCCCGTTCCCAGAAACCAATTTACATAGCATCTTAACTCAATGTTTTGCAATCATCCCTACTGGCCAGTTGTTTGTTCAGTGAGTCCAAACTGTCAGTCACAACAACGTATATAATGTTAGTTCCACTACTCACCACGAGGAGGTGCTGCTGCGACTGGAAGGACTTCGCACTTCGCTATTCGACACGCTCGAAACCCGAGCTGCAATGGCATGAAGTGGCTCTGGCTTCTCCGATGACTTGCTCTGCATGTGCTGGCGGCACAGATCCTGTGAGAGATACAATACAGTACAATACGATACAATACAATACAATACAATACGATACAATAATATGAACACTTCTATTGTGCCAAAGTCCTCGGAAACTCAACGTCAAAGGTGCAACAAAACAAAATGGTTGGTAATCTTGAAATTGATATATACAACGGTAAAGTTGCCAACAGGCGGATGGGTACGCCAGGGAGCTAAGGGGTTAAGTTGTAAACAGGCGGATGGATACGCCAGGGAGCTAAGGGGTTAAGTTGCCAACAGGTGGATGGATACGCCAGGGAGCTAAGGGGTTAAGTTGCCAACAGGTGGATGGATACGCCAGGGAGCTAAGGGGTTAAGTTGCCAACAGGTGGATGGATACGCCAGGGAGCTAAGGGGTTAAGTTGCCAACAGGTGGATGGATACGCCAGGGAGCTAAGGGGTTAAGTTGCCAACAGGTGGATGGATATGCCAGGGAGCTAAGGGGTTAAGTTGCCAACAGGTGGATGGATACGCCAGGGAGCTAAGGGGTTAAGTTGCCAACAGGCGGATGGATACGCCAGGGAGCTAAGGGGTTAAGTTGCCAACAGGTGGATGGATACGCCAGGGAGCTAAGGGGTTAAGTTGCCAACAGGTGGATGGATAAACCAGGGAGCTAAGGGGTTAAGTTGCCAACAGGTGGATGGATACGCCAGGGAGCTAAGGGGTTAAATTGCCAACAGGTGGATGGATACGCCAGCGAGCTAAGGGGCTAAGCATGGTTAAAAGATACATCTTCCGGTGACGGCAAAATGCTAGGTTCTGTGCTGACCGAGCACTAACAGGGAGTGAACTCCAAAGTGTTGGTGCACCAACAAAGAACGCCCAACTTCTGACGTTTGTTTCATTCATGTGACCTTATAGATGTCATGTGACATTAAATTCATGACGATGATTAATATTCTTAGGTTCTCTCTTTTTCCTGAGGTATTCCAATGAATTGTCCATATCTCCCTCCACGATGCATTTATGAGGTATTGCATGAGGATTTCCAAGTGGTATTCCAAACAAAGATGTCCCTTTTGTCCATGTTATCTCCCATGATATCTTCCATGCGGTTCACCAAACAAGCTAATTTTATCTTTAAAAGAGGTCTTCTATGAGGTACTGCACACAGAGCACCTGTCAAACCATCACCACCAAGATGGCTGTGGCTGACCCGTTCCTTCTGACTCGGCCCTTTCGTCCTGTTGATCTCTGCTTCACAAAGTTCCTTGTCCAGATCTCCCGCTCTTGGTGCCTATTATATCGGCTACACTGTCCAGTCATCCACAGTGCATGTTTGGATTCCCAGAACATCACTTCTTCGATGATATCTTCTTTGTAGCGATGGTAATGTCCTGTTGCTGTCAGCCTTCACTCTTGGAGTCTTACCAAGGCTTTGGGCTGCATGGCATAGACTACATCACTGGCTGTGCAGCTCAGGGAACTTATATTCAGAGCCGTTCTGAAACGTTGTGTGTAGCTGCCATCCAGTCGAGCCTTAATCTGTCTACAATGACATCTTCACCAAAGACCTGTCAGTCTTTCATCTTCCACCTCGCGTGATGCTATTTAAGAATAATTCATAGATAACCTAACTCACCCTTGTTCAACACCAGTAACCCAATCATTCCTTACTCTGCCGGTTAATCTCGCACAAGAAACACCCATAGACAAACCAACATGAACAGGCATTCCTCCGCAAGGTTCCTGTAGAAACGAAAAACCACACCAGAGGGAGCAGCGACTGCGACTGTCCACTCCATCGATGACAACCTAATGTCATCAGCGGCATCAGGTGAGAATGCGTGTCTCAGCTGTCACAAGTACATCTTCCCTTTGTCTTGCCACAAGGCACAAAACGTCTCCCCACGGAGTCAGAGCCGGCATGTCACCATTCATTTCATTTGCGGCATCATTACACAAATTCTACTGGTATATGCTGTGGGACAATGTGGGGTAGCACTCATTAACCAATCACTAATCACACGACCAATCACGAGACTAATCACTCAACTAATTGGTGTCTGGTTGAACACATCAAATACAATGCGTCGCTGGACACATGAGCTATCCGTAAATAATTCCGTGGTCCAAAAGGGCACGTTGTTGCCACGGTAACAGATGCCACTGCGTGAAGGGAATCCGCTGTCACACAATCAGGCCCTCGCACGGTAGCAATTTCCGGGGAACCTGTCTTCATTATGGCAAAATTTTCACCAAATAGCTATTTGATACTGGCCACTATCGATGTTAATGGTTATGCGTGCCGGCGGTCTATCGTTGCACAGCTGCTCGTTTCGTGGAAAAACATTTCGTGACACACCAGTGGTCCACAGACACCTGTTTAGAGGCAAGCCATTTTGCATTACACCATTTTTGTCAATTTCAGGAAAAAGGAGGATACTTGTTCTCCTTCTGATGATGATATATTGTGAGAGTTACTTGAACTTGTGAGTGCCGTACATAAAATAAATTGCAATGCTGAATTCATGATAATATTCATAATATTCATATAAAATTCATTATAATAAGAAAACTTGCAGTAAACACTAATAACACTGAAGTCGTAATAATTATTGCAAAAAATGTGGACGGATGGACAGTCTGCCAGCCAGACAGCTAGACAGATGGACGGACGGTCAGACAGACAGCCAGCCAGCCAGCCAGCCAGCCAGACAACTAGCCAGCCAGCCAGACAGACAGACAGACAGACATAGAGAGATTGAGACAGACAGACAGACAGACAGACAGGCAGACAGACAGACAGACAGACAGACAGACAGACAGAGACAACATAGACAGACAGACAGAGACCACACCTGGTAGTCTTTGGACGCCTCGACGCTGTCATCGGCCCCTGCGCTGGCAAGCTGTGCCAACTTCTCCTTTGAGTGGTTGTGACGACGCACGATATAGACAACGATGATCACGAGGACGACGGCCGCGACCATGCCACACAGGACAAACGTAAGAACAAAAAACTTGGGCTCATTCTTGTCAAAGATGCTGATCTTGGCCTGCGAGAACAGAAACAAAGGCACACACATGTAAAGTTCGTTCGTGTATAGCGAGGTATCCAGGCCCTAGGACCACTCCAGATGCTTTACACCCCCAGACAGACCTGTCCGTTCAAACGCCAACTCAACTTCTCTTGGAAGCATTTAGCCATGACTGCGTATAGCCAGGTACTAATTTGCACTGCTGAATGAACTGAGGTAAGAGGGCAGAAAAAATTTGCCCACAGCACATAGTGCACCCGTAGTTCAATTACGACTTGTATGTAGTAACTAGTTTACTACATTTACCAATGTTGCAATAAAAGACGAGTTATCATACATGCCCAAAACTACTGATGGAATTTCTGTAAGAACAAACAAAATAAAAGCTAAACTGACATTTGCACAGACATCCTACAGCAGGAATCTCAAACACGTGACTCACGAATCCGACGAACCGATCCAACTCGTGGGCGATCCAGCCATGCATGAAATACGTATGGCCAAAATACGACGGACAGACTTAGAGACAGACGAACAGCCAAAAACGAACGAAAATCGTTAAGCCACAAACGATTGATCATTGAAGGTCACGTCAATGACAGGAATCCATTAAAAGTCTGTTCCGTCAATGTTCCTAGGACAAGGCAATGCCTGTCTATGCTACCCTAGGACTGCCCAGTCTAATTGCACGAAGCCCTAGAAATTTCTGCAGACTTGACTTCAAATTCCATGAATTGCGGCAAGCGGCTACCCATGGACGAAAGAGCAAGAGTGCCAAGAGCTGGTGAATTATGGGAAATGCTCCGGGGAATATCATGCTGCTAAGAAATCACAGTGTATCTGTTGCCATTCATGCAAATACTAAATGGGATTTTGCAATAGTACAAATGAGACAAATTACCTCTAATTATGATATAACACTAACAGTGCTATCATAATCACATCATTAGACCACAGAAAACATGGCCAGATTTCTAATTAGAGGTTTTTCATGTGTAGTTGCAGTCCATATGTGTCCATTAACTGGGCAGCATCCTATTTTAAATATTTCACATGCAATGTAGATGAAAATAAATTTATACTAATGGTTTGACATTTTACAGATGGTAATAAATATAGCATATCCAGTCAATACATTATTAAAGTGTAAATATTGTTCAACTGTTCATAACAAATTCGACACTGTACTAAAATAATACAGAAAAACCTGAAATGTTGAGGGATCATACAATATGTTTGAATGGTTGTTCCATGTATCAAATGTTGAGGGATCATACAACATGTTTGAATGGTGGTTACATGTATCAAATGTTGAGGGATCATACAACATGTTTGAATGGTGGTTACATGTATCAAATGTTGAGGGATCATACAACATGTTTGAATGGTGGTTCCATGTATCAAATGTTGAGGGATCATACATGTTTGAATGGTGGTTACATGTATCAAATGTTGAGGGATCATACAACATGTTTGAATGGTGGTTCCATGTATCAAATGTTGAGGGATCATACAACATGTTTGAATGGTGGTTACATGTATCAAATGTTGAGGGATCATACAACATGTTTGAATGGTGGTTACATGTATCAAATGTTGAGGGATCATACAACATGTTTGAATGGTGGTTACATGTATCAAATGTTGAGGGATCATACAACATGTTTGAATGGTGGTTACATGTATCAAATTACCACCAACATCTCATTTGACATAATTTTTTTGGATATGGACAATCTCAGAAAAACAGTGTTTGCTACTAAAAATAGTTTCCTGGGGCTTGTACATATTTTCCCCCAAAAACATTGTTTATTTTCCAATTGCAATAAGTTCATAGCTGGTGGAAGAGGAAATTATGTGATAGCTTCGAGGATATTTTCATAGATATCCACAACATGTCAATGTGATTCATGTAGGGGTCGGAGGTTAAATGACATCTGTCTCGTACACTGTCACACATTGATCTTTTGGGATTGCCTCTTATAGTGGACGAAAAAGGTTGGACAGATGTCAGATTCTGATGCAATGTTAGCAATCTTATGACAGACTTCCGATGTCTTTGCAATTTTCACAATCAACCATAATGGAAAGATAGTGTGTGACCTGGTGACTATCTGATGAATCTTTCTCTCCAGAGACCCACTGTCATAACACATATCCCTAGCACCATTGCAGACATTTTAACAAGGGAACGACACAGAACTGTGCCTGGATTCATCATATAGCATTGTGGTTGATAATTATCTTAATATACAGTTGTCCATATTGATTTACGGGGTTAATGGCTTGGTGTAAAAACCTGGTTCTTGGCAAAGGAGACTGTGTACCCTTCCTGACATAATCCTCCATCTGTTGACAACTTAAAATTGCGCACTGAGTTCAGATTACCTGACCCTTTGGTTCTGACTTGCCTCTGAGCTCCAGTTCCTGAGGATTTTGCAGCAACAGAAGTCTTTGTAATGCATTGCGGCCGTCAGTCAATAATGATGTAAAAAAGGACTGTGTCCACCCTGGCAATGACAACCTTCAGTGCCAACAAAAGGGTCAACTTAGTGTGCCGATTAGAAGAAGATGGATCTACCGGTACTAAACACAAGACTTACAGGCTGACCAATAAATAAAATGTGTTGAATAATAGAAATGGTACGAAGACCCACTGATACACTTTGGCTAGAGTACCTCCCTAGTCTTTAGAGACCTCAGTGAAGATTATGCCACTTGAGAACATATCATTAGACATTTCGGTTGCAGCAAATGAGCTGCTAATCTAAGAAGATTGGCAACATTTATGGTAATTGCAGCTGGACGGTCAGAGGCCAATGGACGTTAACACATTGTGCAATGCAACTGATTTGCTCCGCTCTTGCGTGATATCAACTTTGACACTTTTACTTTCAGCAATCGATGCTGCCAACTGCTATGGAGTGGAGCACCTCATGTCTCCCCTACACAAAACTGAATATGAATATAAACAGAATATGACCACAACATCAAATCAATGTCAACCCACACATTTCCCGTTTCTTTAAAGGTAAATTTTGTTTTTTGTTTTTATTGTAAAATCATCAATCAAAATTATATTTAAAAATTGTGATTTATTAAAACACATTTGTATGGTTAAGATGTTGGAATAAATATAGTTTATACAATATGATTTATGATAAATCAGAATTTGTACATCTGAATGTGTTTTTTGCAGTTAATTTCAACATATATCAACTACAATTGTGATCAAACAAAACCTCAGTCCTGAATTATAATTTTTTTAAGACAACAAAGAAGATGGTTTTGTTTTATTCGAAGATGGTTTTGTTATATTCGAAAGATGGTTTTGTTGCATTCAAAAGATGGTTCTGTTGTATTCGAAGATGGTTTTGTTGTATTCGAAATATGGTTCTGTTGTATTCAAAGATGGTTTTGTTGTATTCGAAATATGGTTTTGTTGTATTCGAAAGATGGTTTTGTTGTATTCGAAGATGGTTTTGTTGTATTCGAAGATGGTTTTGTTGTATTCCTGGCAAATCAATAAAGTGGAAAATATTGTCATCCATTAAACATGCAATACAATGAAAAAATAAAATAAAATAGGTGAAAACAAATAAACCTAAAAAATGCCAAAACGATTTATTCATAGTTGAACAATGACTGCTCTCCGAGTCACTTATTTTCGAGCTCATCAATTCCTCATTGCCCGGACAACCTCTTAGCCAACGACCAAAGCTTTAAGTTCACACAAGGCACATTATAAGTGCCGCGCTGGTTTACTTTGATATTTGATTGACGGGGCAGCAAAATGAACGTGTGGCCTCGGCTTTCGCTCGGGGCGTCTTCGACTGTTCTAATGTCGCGTCACACAGCAATCAATATGCTATAACGCAGCACATGCGGATTCTAAACTTCGTTCCACGGAGAACCATTTGTCAAAATTTTGCTGGCGTGGCAGCCACACTGCAGATTTATTTGTTCCTGATCGACCGATGGATGTGTGGTTGTGTAATTTATTGGTTCTGATCGACCGATGGATGTGTGTTGCATAGGCAGGAATTACGCTTACTGCAATAAACGATATTGATGGAAAAACACATGAGCATCAAACTATTAGTTTTAACTGTCATATCATGGATATAAAAAAAAAATGTCTAATAAATTTTTAGCAAATCGTCAACACCGGCTGTTAATATCTTTAACATATTAACTATTTGAATAATATATCAGTTACTGTTGAACACAACTAACCTGCTTTTAGTTTTTAATGTTGTAATACTCAACATGGTATAGTAGTTTAAATCTGAAAGGTGATATTTGTCTTATTGTAGTTTGTAGTAATGGTACATTTGGTAAAAATGGACTTTTGGTCATAACTGTTCATCATAAAAATAGCAAAAGATACAGACACTGAACAAATTATAAAAAAAAATTCATATATTAACTAACTGCACTGAATAAAACTGGTGATTCATGTTTGAAAAATGTTCCATGGATATCTGGTGAAAATATACTATTTCAACTCACATCATCTTTATGTTGACGTGCTTTTAAATAACATCACGTTTTACCAATAACGATGCCACAATTCCTCTGGAGAGGTAGAAAGATTTAAAAATAAACCGAGTTGTCACCCTATCAGTCACATCAAGATCTGTCATCTGGGTGCGAAGAAACAAGGCGGCATCATACCAATGGCCATCCCTCGGCTGCCTTGCCTGTCAATATTGGGGGGCCCCAAGGGTCGATCTTGTACCCTCTTTTGTTTCTGGTCTTCCTGAATGATCTATCCACTGTTACTGAATGATCTGCCCACTGTTACTGAATGATCTATCCACTGTTACTGAATGATCTATCCACTGTTACTGAATGATCTATCCACTATTACTGAATGATCTACCCACTGTTACTGAATGATCTGTCCACTATTACTGAATGATCTACCCACTGTTACTGAATGATCTGTCCACTGTTACTGAATGATCTGCCCACTGTTACTGAATGATCTATCCACTGTTACTGAATGATCTATCCACTGTTACTGAATGATCTACCCACTGTTACTGAATGATCTATCCACTGTTACTGAATGATCTATCCACTGTTACTGAATGATCTGCCCACTGTTACTCAATCTTGTGATATAAACATGTTTGCAGACAATAAGGAAATTTACTCCGCTGCAAAACATTAGTGCTCAGCTGAATTAGTATCCAACATTAACAGTGATCTATGTAAAGTCGAACAGTATTTTCATATTAACAGACTTAGTCTTAATGTACAGAAATGAGAATTTATGCTAATTGGCACCCATCAGTCCATTGCCAAGATGGCTGATGTTAGAATTCATATCAATAATGAACCACTCAAACATGTATCAGTAGCCAAGTACCTTGTATGATATGTACATAGACTCAAATCTCAAATGGGACGACCACATTAATAACATGATTCCTAAAATCTCAGCCAAGATAGGAATCCTAAGATCTCTTCATAAAATAGTATCAACTGACACTCTTAACCATTTATATAATGCAATAGTTCAACCCCACTTCGATTACGGAGATGTAATCTATGATTCAGCCTCAATAACAAGCAAAACCAGACTCCAGAAACTACAGCCTAGAGCTGCTAGACTCACATCTGGGTCTAGTCCTCAACAAAACAGAAACGCTATGCTCAAAGAGCTAGGCTGGTTATCATTGCAACAAAGAAGGGATTTTCATAAATGTGTATAAATAAAACCACAGGACATTCAAAACAGCCAGTCTGTTGCAAGCTTCAATAAGTCACTACACAAATATTTGAACGCTACACCACCATTTTAAATATTCTGTTTTTATTTTTTTATTTTAAGTATGTTATGATTTTTATTTTTTTATTTTAATATTATGTACTAATGTAAATATCTGTTGTATGATTGACATGTAAATGAGGCGTGAATGGCTCAGCCATAGAAAATAACTAAGTACGTTACAGAGTGAAAATAAAATTATCAATCAATCAAGAGGTTCTTGTCCTGCCTCAACTGCCTCAGACAAAGAATGAAATACATTAATAGTGTAAACATGACTTGAAAGACCAGCCAGTGACATCCAGCTGTTGACAACTACAGACGACAGAATGACGAGACGTGGCACCTGAAGAAATCATTTCTGATTCCCACATTCTTCCCTTTCACATTCGAGGCTGCTGTTTACGGGAACACACATACCCCGATCCCAGAAACTTGCTACATGCTGGTGGAAGGATAAGGAAATCAAAAACTGCAGTGTCGCCACAAATGAGTTTTGCAAATTAATTTGCCAAACTCATGTGTGACGACAGAGGAAAGATTGGTGTCAAGACAGAAACGCAGAAAGCACACAAATAAACCTTGCTTCGCTATTCCTCATATTTACCTGGTTTGATATACATGTCTAATGAAAAGGCTAACTAATGTAATGAAACTCAGAAGCTACCTGGCTAGTTAAAAAAAAATTCTAGGCAACATATTTTAGAAATGTTTCTCAAACTGTTCTGTAGCCATGTCAAAAATGCAAAATGTACACCTGAAAATGTGTGTGTACATGCACGCATGCGTGCGTGCGTGCGTGCGTGCGTGCGTGCGTGCGTGCGTGCGTGCGTGCATCAACTCAAATGCAGATTTTCAATTTCACAAGTTGGCTTTAGATCATCGCAAGGTAAAAACCAGTAACTGCAGCATTTGTGATATGATTCCACACATTTGTCAGTTTTATCACGATCTGTGTCAATTCTGCTTTCCTTAGAGAGGACATAATGAAGCTACGAGAAGAAAGAAAGACCGGCTGCCATTTATGCGTCCCACATTTGTTTTATATTTGGAAAAAATTCTGACAAGGCATTTAGCTGTGAGACAGAAGTTACATGAATCATAAAGATAACATGTATTGCATCTAGCACATATTTGTGTTGATTTACACATTATATATTTGTTTTAAATTGCATTGTACACTACAAATATCCCGTTTGCTGACCAAACTGTCTGCATCCTCATCATGTTTAGGTTGGCAGGGAAAGAAAAACGATGGACAAAATCATATCGCATGTTGAGACGTTAATATGAATATTACGTAAAGATCATATAAACTTCTTAAGATGTATTACTTATAATTGCAATATTCTTTTCCTGGCAGCCTAAAAAACATCAGAAACATTGCTCTAATCCCATCCCATAGAGAATGTGTATTTTAAATGGATACACTGAAGTAGGTATTTGGTCAACGAAACAGGCAGCATTGATGGTTGCCTTAATTAAAAACATTCATACACAAACGTGCCTAACAGGAATCATATTCTTGAAATTGTTGCCCACATTTCAATAGTGCTATGGTGTTTGAGTTAACAATATTTTACAGCATATATTATGAAGATAAACAATAAACTAGCAATTAAAATATAACACTATCATACACCTTACAATGCATAGCTATCTGACATTGAGATTAATCTGGCGTGGCAATCTGCTTTAGCAACCTGAATTAGTCACTACAAGGTTTTGCAGCATGTGCCTATATACTAGAGCTCAATTTACCACAAAACGATAAAGAAAGTAATTATCAGAGCTTTCAGTACCTTAACTTGTCATCTCCTGCCAGGTGGTGCTAGTGTACATTCCACAAAATGGAGGTGTGGCCATGTCGATCCTCCCTTCGTGGCTTCTTCCTCATCCGAGTTCTGCGGCCCATTCTGACTGGGAAGATTTCGCATCACTTCCCATATCTTGGATCAACCTTAACCTTTCTCCTCTTCTTCCCATTTCTTTCCCACCCCCTACCAGGCACGTGTCCGTTATCGTCAATCCAGGCATTTTCATTGATCCTCACAGTAAATGCAGGTGAAAAGGCACTGACAATGGCGACGTGTACATTACATCTCCAAAGCAATGGATAAAAATAGCAAAAGTCAGAGTTTAATCTTCAAAATCTGTGACGTAAAAACGAATGCTTACTGAACCCAATGATAGTGCAACTATGAACCGTCTAATCTTCATGGTGGTCCTATGAAATAGTGTTCTTATGACAGAAGCAGTCCCCTTGCTGCATCCTCTATTGTCTCTAACATGTGCACTCCGCAAAACCTACAATATTGTTCCCAACTACCACGAGTCACGAAATCTGCATCAACAATGCTGCTGCTTCTGAATCGAATCAACCGTCAAGCTCAATGTTCATCATAGGTGTACAATCACCTTCAGTGCAGTCCAGTTTCTGTCTGTCGTCTCTGCCGTCAAGTACGTCCAATCCCACCGCAGTCGGTCATTAACTGCAAGACCAATGTTGCGAGTGAGATACACACATGTACTGCGGTGCTTCTTATCAGTGTCTGAGCGTTCCAGGAGAGACTCCAGGTAGTCATAGCGGCAGTGACCGCTGCCTCATTTGCATACCTACCTAGCACACACTCGACTGCAGCCACTGATTCGTACTTACTGTCATTGATAACGGCTGCATTATTCAAATGCGTTTCCACGGCAACGGGCACTGGCAATTACCAGGTGCACGTGCACACGTGTGTGTGTGTGCATGCCGAATGCAGTCACAGACATTACGGGTTCTAACAAGATCCGGGAAAGCACCAAATACAAACTGAAAGCACACAGATTCGACCATAATGCTGATATATTGTCGCTACGGCAACTGCACTGCATGCATGGAGGCGGCGCCCATCAATTATGTTAGCCACACCCTTTGTCCATAGACGCAACAATCCAGGACACAATGGTATTATCAACAAGGTCTTTATGGGCACAATGCACTTAATGGAACACGTGAGGAAACGGCGCTGTGTGCATTAAACAACCGCTAAAAACAGACAGGAAGACCACGGGGGTAATGGGTGCAAATTTCCGTTTCATTCACCATTCCCATCAGCCGAACAAAGAACTGACAATGGCGCCATGCGCAAATAATGACAATCACATTCGGCTATAAAAACGTGAATGTTCTGCTATATAACAAGCAGGTGAAACATAACAACATTTAGAAAAACCAGTGGTACAAGAATATCTGGCGGAACAGCACATGCACAATTGTCACTTGAAATAATTGTGATTAAGCTGGCTTATTATTTTAGCAATATTTTATTATATATTTTATTAATATAATCACCTGCTGTTGTTCTAAAAAAATGCTGCCAAAAAACCTCCCTCAGCCAATAGTGTTATATATGTACTATCAACTTATGAATGCTGCTGTTTATAGTAAACCTTTGTAAAACATGCTGGCAGATCCTAACAGAATCCATACAGATAGTGCTTCAGCATATTTGATAGCACTTGATATATGGCACAATTCTGCATAGATTGTTGATAAGATATACAGCATAGGTCTGTAAAATACAGCATCGGAAAGCCCAGTGTTTGAGAGTTGCGCTTACAGACGCAAGCAGGTAGCAGCTCTATTTTATTGACCATAAATAATGCACTAGAAACAAACATGGGGGGGGCCACTGGATGGCTTCATCATGTCAGAATCCCACTCCTCCATTGAGCTCTCATTCCTTCTGTCCATCCACCAGAATCAACGAGCACACTGTGCCTATTTATTTATATTTATGTATTGTGCAAAGAACTAGAGTCTGAATCAGACATGCTACGTCTCCCGGATTTACCGGGAGACTCCCGGAAATCTATCAAATCTCCTGGTCTCCCGCATTGGAGAATAAATCTCCTGGATTTCCAATGAAAAAAATTATTTTTGTGTGGCCTCCCTCCGTCACCCAGGATCAGAAATGCCTCCATGAAGTACTGCCTCCATCACCCAGGATCACAAACTTTGAAGATATTTTTTTTCAGTTCTAGTGATTTAGGCATAAATCTCCTGCACTTGCATTTCAGAAACTTAACATGTATGATCTGAATGCACAGAAAGGTTAGAGACGAAGGGCGTGAGAAAGAGAACTAGATATGAGGCGTAGGAAATGAAATGATTTGCCAAAGGTAGATACCAGGGTGCAAGATTGTATGCATAGACTAAGGGCAGAAAGTAAGGATTGATACAGAAATATACAAGAACAGACTGAATACAGAAGAGAAAGCAGACACGCATAGTGCACAGCTCAAGGCCCGATACGGATAGTGCCTGACACTGATAGTGCCTGATACTAATAGTGCCCGATGTTGGTAGTGCTGATACTGACAGTGCCCGATGTGGATAGTGCCCACTGTTGATAGTGCCCGATGCTGACAGTGCCCGACATGGATAGTGCTCAATGTTGATAGTGCCTGATGCTGATAGTGCCCAATGCTGATAGTGA
Organism: Lamellibrachia columna; assembly: GCA_963662155.1. Classification (NCBI taxonomy): domain Eukaryota; kingdom Metazoa; phylum Annelida; class Polychaeta; order Sabellida; family Siboglinidae; genus Lamellibrachia; species Lamellibrachia columna. Next base: position 54,152,368 of record OY759261.1, on the reverse strand, counting down.
CCGATGTTGACAGTGCCCAATATCAATGGTGTCAGATGTTAATACTGGCTAACTCTACATTTGTAAACATAGAGTGTGCACAAAACATTGCAATTTGGGGATGACCCTCGCACAATATTGCTGATTTAGGATGACACATACAACTTGGTTATTTTAGTGCAAAATCTTCCACAGTTGCTATTATATGACGACCCCCAACTAGGTTGCCGTTTTGAGACGACCCCCAGCATCTCCTGCAGAGTCTTCTAGACAAGGTCCCTGATGCAGCCTTGCATTAATAATTAACTTGTGCTAATAGTCTCTTGAAATAACGAGCGGGCAGTCCAGCTGGACGTGACAGCACACACCAGTAACATTACACGTTATTTGTTGTTTGGTGCACATGCTAAATGGCTGTGTCGACATCTTTGTTGCCATGACAACTGCAGAGGTCCCGAGTTTCCCGATGATGTGGCATCACCTGACACTAGAGAAAAATTATTCAAATGTATTGATCTCCTGAATTAAAATGAAATCACCTGTTTTTTGTGAAAATGGGGACAAAGTAATTTTTCATTCTACGGACATCAGCGCCCTCTTGCGATTAAATCAAATTGCCCCACAATGGAAATTTTTCATTTGCTCTGAGCTTTTTCTGATATTCTGATATTTGGAGATAAAATGACACATGAACAAACTGTAGATAGAATGAGCTTAGCAGGAGAAAATACCAAATGAAAATACCAAATGAAACAGAAATAAACTAAGAAAAAACCAAGGTCAGTGGAGCCACAAACTAGGACTTCTAATAAATGCTTTATGACAATGTGACACAACAGCGTCACCTTTCACCAGTGTCAGCACTCTTCCGACACATCAACACTCCACGGCAGTGTCGCCTTACACTGTCGTTAATTAATACTTCCGCAAAATACTGTTTCCCAACAGCGATTTTAATATGACACCAAGAGTAACTCAGACAGCATCTTCTTCAGGAGAACGATAAATCAATACAGAAAATGAACAATGTGGCTTTATCTAGACTAAAATCCATGCATGACATTCTTGTATAGGAACAATGAAACTCCGACCACACCTTTGTCCTTTAGAAAATCAAATTATTTTGTTAAATGATCTAAAGAGAGAAAGACCTTAGTCAAACAACATAATGCAAGAGTCATATAAATAAGCTTCAGAGTTAATAATATTAACCTCTCAACTTATAAAACGTTAATAACGTTAACATCATACCATGAATCCAGGTTACTGAAAAAATAAAAACATTATTACCAAAAAGAAATCTCCTTAGTTGGACAGACATTATTTCTGCCGCGTGACGTCAACATTTCTGATGTTTTATTGTCACATATCAAAAGCTTGTTAGTCATATAACCGATAATATCACTGTCACACGAAACATTGGACCCGGCGAAACTATGAATCAAAATGACAGAAATTGTTTGATGAAACGACAGTCATAACTCTAGCTGCAGCTAACATCAATGACCATCAGATGAGATTTGTCAGACTACTGGACACTCAACAGATAGTGAACACTGAAGGAGCATTACGTCCGGAGTGACCGTTAATCATGGATGATCAACTTTTATAGCGTCTTATTACAGTAATCAGTAGCAGAAGATGCTTGGCGATCGCCGCCATCAATATCACTCAGCCTGCACGGAACAAAGAGGTGGACAGGTGATTTCTGATTGTGAGACCCTGCAGTTAGTTGCAAGTAACCTCCACGAATGCGAGAACGCACACAATGCAGATATACCTAAACGTTTTCTATGCATCACATATAATTATTAATGTGTAATTTTTCTTCAAGCTGAAGAATTTGAATTATGTTCATTTGTGCGACTAGGCCAGCATGGTTGTTTCTATTAACCACTGGTTTTCATTCGCTGTGTTCATTGAAGCGTGATAAATTAATTTAATTTGACAACCATGTGCCATATGAAATGATAGAGTGAAAATTGTAATTGAACTTTGGTAAATCTGAGCTAGGTTTTGCTGGTTATGGATTGTTGAGAAAGTGGGAGGGAGGGAGAGAGGAAAGGAGGAGGTGAGGGGGAGGGAGGGAGGGAGGTAGGGAAGGACAGAGGGAGAGATGGAGAGAAAGAGGGAGAAGATATGGTGGGAGGGAGGGAGGGAGGGAGGGAGGGATGGGAGGTGGGGGAGGGAGGGAGAGGGGAGAGGGAAGGACAGAGGGAAAGATGGAATGAAAGAGGGAGATAGGGAGGAAGACTGAGAGGGAAGAAGGGAGTGAGAGAGGAAGAGGAGATAGGGGAGAAAGTGGTAGAGAGAGAGAAGATAGGAGAGAAAAAAAAGCGGCAGAGAGAGAAAGAGAAGTAAGAGAGGGTGAGGAGAGAAAGAGAGTGGGGGAAAGAGACAGTGGGTACAGAGGGAACGAACACAGATAATAAGGGAGAAAGGAGAGGAATAGAGAGAGTGAAAGAAAAGGAAAGTTACATGCATCCCAACTGATAAGTGAAGTCCTACATCATACATTACACAAAGGGGATTATCCTCTACACAAATCTTATCTACTGTAGATAAAACCAGAAACAAGATAACACTATAAATAATATCATACCCTGCCAGACAATACCTAAAGCCTCGAATGGCAATCAATGACTGCATCACTGGCGGTCACTGTTTGCCAGATGGTAGCCATGGCAACTGAACACACCTGGCTGTCGCCATTGGCGATATATTGCTATGTGGTATTTGGTACTGCAGGATTGCGAGCGGTTTTATGCAGGAAGTCCAGAGAGTACTGAGCGGAAGGACATCGGAAGTATCCCATGGCGTGGACTGAACACATCCTGTTATGGGGGATATGAACAGTACTTGCAAAAACACTCACAGTGTTGTGGCTGTAAACCAAAATGCCCAATTCAAATAATGGCTGTATTTCTATGGTTGTTTCTGATAGAAAAATCAATTAATTCTGCCGACAATGTGCGACAAAATCACCAATTCCTGTATCAGAAACACAGAAGGCAGAGAAATGATTCTGTGAAGTCTCATGGGTTAAAAAGAAACACAAATTTTCAAATCTTACTTATTTGTAGAAGGAACTGGCTGCATATTAATATGTCTGTTCAAACATGAAAGTTTGTATTGTTTAAAAAGGTAACTTTTTCTAGAAAATTTTCATTTAAACAGGAATTGTTGTCAATGCACAAGACAAATATACTACAGACACATTTTTTTAAACAATTTCAAGTGTCGCTTCTTTTGTTAGATTTGTTGACATTTTGCATTTCAGTAATTTCATTTCTAATAAATGTTATTATTATAAACATTTAACGCTGTACTTGTTTTATATTTCAATGCAACGGATACTGAGTGTTTAATGAATTTAAGTAAATGTGCCTGGGATTAAAGTCTACTGACTGGGCAACTTCTGTCAATTGTAAATATCTTGGTATATGCAATTTTTAACAACCGTGTCGATCTAACTTTTGAGTAGAGCTGTCTTGCCTTTGCATTGGCTTGCCCTTTGGCTTTGTGATTTTGTCATAGCACAGTGCACAAAGTGAATCTTGGTCTACGCTAACTATTATTTTAAGTCTATATATATGTCGCAGTGTTTTAACAGTGTTTCAAATAATCAAAATAATCAAACATACAAGCTTTTAACGTACGCAGGTGTTCTGCGTTGCTATGGAATGACAATGTTTGTTTGGCCAGATTGACGTCACACGCCGACTCCGTACAGACATTGCCGAGAGAAATGTAAAATCAATTGGGGCTACTTTGCCACTAATATAATTAGCTTTTATTGAAGTGTAGCCAATAACATTATTTGTTAATGCATTCCAAACTACTAATACAACTGTTTGTTATAATATAAAATTATGACGATTTTGAGGACATTTGCGTATTATCTTTAAGGAAAATGACGAGTTCACCATTGTATTGGAGAAGCTATTCATTGTTTGAGTAGTTTGTGAAATGTTGTTAGGTTAAAGGTTAAGCTTTGACATGTTCTGCACTATGTAATCAAACTTTACTCAAACATGTTCCAAAGTTTTAACTCAATAGTTCTATAATGTCCTACAGACAGATTTTTTAACAAATTCAAATTCCATTTTTCTTGAATGCAATTTTATTGCTAAACTTACTGAACATGATCCTTTAGATAATGAATATCTATGCAGCATTGGTAACATATGTACTGTCAAATGGATTGTACGAAAAAATAGAAATACACGATGCGAGTTCAGATGAGATGAAGAATAGTACATACTCTGAAAACTGAGATTTATGAGCAGTATTCTAGACCAGAATATTACGGAAGTGAACCAGATCTTACAGGGGCCAACATGGTCATCTGAGGGACACCATGAGACACCCTGTGACACCCAATGACACCCTGTGACACCCAATGACACCCTGTGGAGTCATGACAATGTTGATCTACCATAATGATGCATTCGCCCAGCACCAATCAATTCCCAGCAGGAACTTCTAACAAATGACTGTGCCTGAAGGCAGTGGATGCCTGACAGTTGCATTCATGGTGGATACTTCTTACAGCTGCATCGGAAACCTGAAGAACCCAAGAAGAAGCCCCTGAGAAATACGAATTTTTATAGAAGAGGGACAGGGTTGCCCACTCCCATGGTATCCCTTCAGGTGTTCCTGCAAGGCTGAGGCTCAGTACTATAAGGGAAAGTGACAGGACATGAGATGGCATGGGACATAATATGACAAGTGACATGACAAATGATGGCCAAGGAGAGAAGATGGCAAGTGACAGCAGATATGGTATTTGACAGGAGATAAGATGGCAAGTGACATAGCATATGGCAAGTGACGAGATAAGATTATAAGTGACAGGAGATATGATGACAAGTGACTGGAGAAAAGATGTCAAGTGACAGGAGATAAGAAGGCAAGTGATAGTTGGTAATATGGAAAAAGACAGGAGATAAGATAGAAAGTGGCAGGAGATAAGATGGAAAGTGACATAGCATATGGCAAGTGACGAGATAAGATTATAAGTGACAGGAGATATGATGACAAGTGACTGTAGAAAAGATGTCAAGTGACAGGAGATAAGAAGGCAAGTGATAGTTGGTAATATGGAAAAAGACAGGAGATAAGATAGAAAGTAGCAGGAGATAAGATGGCAAGTGACATAGCATATGGCAAGTGACGAGATAAGATTATAAGTGACAGGAGATATGATGACAAGTGACTGTAGAAAAGATGTCAAGTGACAGGAGATAAGAAGGCAAGTGATAGTTGGTAATATGGAAAAAGACAGGAGATAAGATAGAAAGTGGCAGGAGATAAGTTGACAATTATTAGCGGCATAACATAATATGGCAAGAGACAGGAGATAAGGTGAAATTTATTTGTGACATATCACAATATGGCAAGTGACAGAAGATTTATTAATGACACAACATAATACAGTCGCGCCTCGTTATTACGCGGATTCGGATATAACGCGGTCGGTCGTGGACCCCGATTTTCTGCCGCCAGGGAAAAAAGCCAAATGGGCCTGCTTAAACCCTCAAGAAACATTAGGCGAACAATGTCAATGAACGTGTTGTTTGTTTTGCGCTGTCGCCGACATCAATCACTGTCGCTAGCTTTGCTTCGACTGTTTGTAAATTGCAATCGAGATTCACAAATATGCCTCACATAAGAATCAGATAAACAGTTTTTTTAAATGCATTTAGTATGCAATACCAAAATAACACTTGGGTGAAATGACATGCTTCCATTATCTCGTAAATTTAATCGTTTTCGCGACGTGAAACCAACATGCCAAATTCCTAACCCAAGGCTCTACCGGTGCGTGAAAATACGAATTCGTCATCCGTATATGAAACGATGAATCGATGTTAAGCGGTGCGTAATAAATTTATGCTTCAGCTCGAGATCGGTTGAAAGACAAAGTGAAACAATTATTAATTCTACCTATTATCGTTTTCTGTGTTTTATCAGCTTACATACTACGTTTGTCAAATCATACACGTTTCCGGCTGCTCAGATCCAGGTTATTATTTTCGATTCGTAGGCCTATTGGTCCAGTACATCATCATCGTAGTAGATCTATTCCATAACGGTATACGTACATGTGTTTTATTCAATTCAAGAATCAACAGGGTGTGACATTTAAAAATAATACACGTTGACGCTAGTATAATAAGTTCCATAAACTGCATTTTGTCGTATAAGACAGTGCTGCAAGCACACAGGGCTTCGACAGCGTTCATGGACGCAACTGTTATAACCGTGTTATAATGAGGCTCGACTGTATGGTAAGTGACTGGAGAGAAGATGACAAGTGACAGTACACAAGACTGAAAGTGGCGGGACATAAAATGATCACTTGACCACTGAAACTGGACATCCAGGAATGTAGCATTGAAGTCAAGTCAGACACCTTACCCTAGCAGTGACCACTCTCTACTAAGAAGATGAGCTGGGTGTCTAATGGAAGCAGATGTTACGAGAAACTCTCATCGCCAGGATGTACAGGCAGACTATTCAGTAGTAAGATATGTTCCAGGTTTACACATTTCTCGCAGTCTTCACTTTCTCGGTACACTCAGCCCTAGAAATCAGTATCTGGCTACATATATAAGACATAATGCATGACTGGCTTTAGTAGTCGCTTTGACATGGCTGAAAACTTCCTGGTGTTGTAAACAAACAGGTCTGCTACAGAAGCAACACATTCTGTCATAGGTGCTGGATATTACAGTGCATACAACATTTTCATATATCGGGATAGGCTGTATATAAACTTACAAAAATCAAAACAATTAAACAATAATAAATCAAATATATTAAAAACATATATTCTCTGACTTGGACTAACACCAACAACATAAACTAATTATTTTCAAACAATTTTGTTCGGATGCATTTTCTGATTTGTTTTAATAATAATAATGTAACTTCATTACTGCCTAATTCCTGAGCATTATACCATGAACATGGACGAGCAAGAATCATCTCCAGAGTGAGGGACGGCCAATGATTAAAGTGAGTGAGGGAGGGCTAATGATTAAAGTGAGTGTGGGACAACCAATGATTAAAGTGAGTGTGGGACGACCAATGATTAAAGTGAGTGAGTGAGGGACGGCCAATGATTAAAGTGAGTGAGGGAGGGCTAATGGTTAAAGTGAGTGTGGGACGACCAATGATTAAAGTGAGTGAGGGACGGCCAATGATTAAAGTGAGTGTGGGACGACCAATGATTAAAGTGAGTGAGGGACGGCCAATGATTAAAGTGAGTGTGGGACAACCAATGATTAAAGTGAGTGAGGGACGGCCAATGATTAAAGTGAGTGAGGGACGACCAATGATTAAAGTGAGAGTGGGATGACCAATGATTAACGTGAGTGAGGGACGGCCAATGATTAAAGTGAGTGAGGGACGGCCAATGATTAAAGTGAGTGAGGGACGGCCAATGATTAAAGTGAGTGAGGGACAGCCAATGATTAAAGTGAGTGAGGCACGGCCAATGATTAAAGTGAGTGTGGGACGACCAATGATTAAAGTGAGTAAGGCACAGCCAATGATTAAAGTGAGTGTGGGACGACCAATGATTAACGTGAGTGAGGGACGGCCAATGATTAAAGTGAGTGAGGGACGACCAATGATTAAAGTGAGTGAGGGACGGCCAATGATTAAAGTGAGTGAGGGACGACCAATGATTAAAGTGAGTGAGGGACGGCCAATGATTAAAGTGAGAGTGGGACGACCAATGATTAACGTGAGTGAGGGACGGCCAATGATTAAAGTGAGTGAGGGACGGCCAATGATTAAAGTGAGTGAGGGACGGCCAATGATTAAAGTGAGTGAGGGACAGCCAATGATTAAAGTGAGTGAGGCACGGCCAATGATTAAAGTGAGTGTGGGACGACCAATGATTAACGTGAGTGAGGGACGACCAATGATTAAAGTGAGTGAGGGATGGCCAATGATTAAAGTGAGTGTGGGACGACCAATGATTAAAGTGAGTGAGGGACGGCCAATGATTAAAGTGAGTAAGGCACGGCCAATGATTAAAGTGAGTGTGGGACGACCAATGATTAAAGTGAGTGAGGGACGACCAATGATTAAAGTGAGTGAGGGACGGCCAATGATTAAAGTGAGAGTGGGACGACCAATGATTAAAGTGAGTGAGGGACGGCCAATGATTAAAGTGAGAGTGGGATGACCAATGATTAACGTGAGTGAGGGACGGCCAATGATTAAAGTGAGTGAGGGACGACCAATGATTAAAGTGAGTGAGGGACGGCCAATGATTAAAGTGAGAGTGGGATGACCAATGATTAACGTGAGTGAGGGACGGCCAATGATTAAAGTGAGTGAGGGACGACCAATGATTAAAGTGAGTGAGGGACAGCCAATGATTAAAGTGAGTGAGGGACGACCAATGATTAAAGTGAGTGAGGGACGGCCAATGATTAAAGTGAGAGTGGGACGACCAATGATTAACGTGAGTGAGGGACGGCCAATGATTAAAGTGAGTGAGGGATGGCCAATGATTAAAGTGAGTGAGGGACGGCCAATGATTAAAGTGAGTGAGGGACAGCCAATGATTAAAGTGAGTGAGGCACAGCCAATGATTAAAGTGAGTGAGGCACGGCCAATGATTAAAGTGAGTGTGGGACGACCAATGATTAACGTGAGTGAGGGACGACCAATGATTAAAGTGAGTGAGGGACGGCCAATGATTAAAGTGAGTGAGGGACGACCAATGATTAAAGTGAGTGTGGGACGGCCAATGATTAAAGTGAGTGAGGGACGACCAATGATTAAAGTGAGTGAGGGACGGCCAATGATTAAAGTGAGAGTGGGACGACCAATGATTAACGTGAGTAAGGGATGGCCAATGATTAAAGTAAGTGAGGGACGACCAATGATTAAAGTGAGTGAGGGACGGCCAATGATTAAAGTGAGAGTGGGATGACCAATGATTAACGTGAGTGAGGGACGGCCAATGATTAAAGTGAGTGAGGGACGACCAATGATTAAAGTGAGTGAGGGACGGCCAATGATTAAAGTGAGTGAGGGACGACCAATGATTAAAGTGAGTGAGAGACGACCAATGATTAACGTGAGTGAGGGACGACCAATGATTAAAGTGAGTGAGGGACGACCAATGATTAAAGTGAGTGAGGGACGGCCAATGATTAAAGTGAGTGAGGGACGACCAATGATTAAAGTGAGTGAGGGACGGCCAATGATTAAAGTGAGAGTGGGACAACCAATGATTAACGTGAGTGAGGGACGGCCAATGATTAAAAGTGGAAATGCAATTTCGAAAAGATACATCTTGAGATTCTTCGGAAGGAAGCTATAGTTTCACATATTTTTTAAATGATGTGCAGTTAATTCACGATTTTGGACACAACTACAGAAAAGGCACCCTTGCCCAGGTTGAGCCTCATTCTGGTAATAAAATGCTGTTGAGTGTGAGCCACCTGGGGATATTTGAAGGACGCAATGTGTACTTACCCCATGACGGCCAATTCCTGCCTTTGTGATCTCGTAGCCAGTCAGATTCTTTAGGTCATTCGCATGGATCACTGCAATAGACAGAGGAAATGCAACATTAGGATATGCTGGAACTACAAAAGGGAACAGTTAAAAAACCTTAAAAATTGGAAAGGACACAAAATTAAAATTAAATCCACTGTTGGCATTGAAGGTGAAGATCCTCAGTGATATATGTATAATTTAAATGCTAGTACAACTGCTAAAGGCTAGAAATGGAAACAGCAGGGAAGAAGTTACGCTATGGGAAAGGTGGAAAATATTGGGAGCGGGAGCAAGAGACAGTGTTTGTGTGTGAGAGAATTAAAGTATTTTATGATTATACCATTTTCTCTCCTTTGTTTGCAATTTTCTGAATAAACGTGTCCACCTGGTTCTACGTCTCACACTTCCTGGTGCCAAGAACATTATGAGCAACTAGTCGACACAGGTCAATACAGTGATGGGGCAGTAACATTTCAGTCGACAATGGCGACATGCTTCAGTAACCAGCAGACCAGCATAGATACTAAAATCTGCACTAATTTCACTGTTACCATCAACCATGACAGACTACACAGGATCACGAACACTGTCCGTTGTCAATAGTCGTATATCAGGTAGATTGGCTGCGTGGAGCCACCGACTAGACAAAAATGTTTAATCAGAATCATTATATTATGAAGATAGATGTCAGGCAACAGTGTATGACGCTCGTCGACACTGATGACACCGACAGCTGCGGGGAAGATGCTGATGTGTTATTATTTCTCGACATAAATTCAGACACTGTTTGTCACAGCACTGCAACACAAGATTTAGCTGGGAATCGGCTAAGATTTCATAATCAATGACCAGTCGCACAAAACTAATTCTTCTTTTTCTCCTTATTACTTGTGGAAGTACAAAATTAATGTAACCATATATTGATTAATATTTCGGATTTGACACGGTGGGCATGTCGGCCATTTTGTTAACCAATATGACCATGTTTGCTCTGTAACTGAGCGCATCCTAGTGAGGAAATTAGCGTCTTTTAGCAACATCCTTCATCTTGTAATTAATCACCAGTATTGGTCATACAGGATATCTCAAGGGGCTTGGATTATTTCTGTTTAAGTCACATGGATTCTTGTGGATCAACTCAAAGTCAACCTAGCATTTATTGTGTAACAAATCAGAGATGATATAAAAAACTATGGAATGACATCGGAAACTGACAGGAACATAATGATGTTCAACAAAGTTCTATAAGATAGCAACCGTTTTAAAGTAGCAGTTATTTTGTATAAATTATAAGATTATTAGTTTTCAGAGAGCAGTGTGACAAATGACTCGTTCATTGTTCTACTGTAGACCCAAGTAGCGAGTCAGCTACGGCACTACTGCCCTACACACTGCCAACTTGGTGACTCATGCCACACGCCCGACCAGGAAGCTACTCCACTTGTTATTAGACATAGGGAGACAGCAAGAACCATTGGGTTAGAAGTAATGGCCACTCCGTGAGCCCACCATAAATAACACATTTACCTCCTGTGTGGGATCTTTTACTTCCCCTGCCATAGACACCAGGTAGAAGGGACCAGTGTCTTTTAGTGTTTCTTCCAAAAGACAGGCAATGTGGGGAGAACACAATTATTAGTAAAGCTTTGAAATAGCAGCATTTGGATTAGAACCATGGACCTCTACAAGATAGTTTGATGCTTTGTAACCATTGTTCTACTGTCCTCCAGTATACAAAAGGATGATTCCCACCTACGACTATCTAGTTGAACACGTGGCAAGTCTGAGCACAAACTTTGTAAGTGACATGTCATTGAAACTACTAGATGACACTACTAAGTGACATGTCATTGAAACTACTAGATGACACTACTAAGTGACATGTCATTGAAACTACTAGATGACACTTTGAATGGATAGACTATTAGTAGAAGACACCACCTACAAGAAATTGGAAAGGGACCCCACCAAAGTTTACAAAAGTAAACTAGTCAACACCATGAAAGAGTGGAAAAGAACCAAAACGATCTCAGATGCCCTATACTACAGGATCTACCCTACATCAGAAACAGTCCCAAAATTCTATGGATTGCCTAAAGTCCACAAGAACAATGTACCATTAAGACCTATAGTATCAAGTATAGGTAGCATTACATACAAGACGGCAAAGTTCCTAGCCAGCATTTTGAGCCCACTAGTTAGAAAAACAGAACATTTTGTGAAAAAACAGCACACAGTTTGTAAAGAAGATCAAAGAGTTGGAAGTTCCACCAGGGAGGAAAATGGTGTCTTTTGATGTGACAGCCCTGTTCACGAGTATCCCGGTGACAGAGGCGGTATCAGTGATAAAGGACCGACTAAACCAGGATACAACACTGAAAGACAGATGTGAACTATCAGTAAATCAGATCATCACACTGTTAGAAATCTGTCTGAACACCACATATTTCATTTATGATGGAGTATTCTACAAACAGAAGAAGGGAGCAGCCATGGGTTCACCAGTCTCTCCGATAGTGGCAAACCTATACATGGAACATTTTGAGGAAAGAGCCATCAGAGAAGCACCTCATCCTCCAGACATCTGGTTGAGGTATGTAGATGACACATTCACAGTATTACAAGAGAGCGAAGTAGAACATTTCACACACAATCTGAATTCAATGGACGAGAACATTAAGTTCACGGTAGAACCAGAACAGGACAATACGTTAGCCTTTCTAGACACGTGTGTATGCCTGAATGATGATGGATCAACCAAGGTCAAGATATATCGGAAAGCAACCCACACGGACCAATATTTGAACTGGGATTCTAATCACCACTTAGAACAAAAACGATCAGTGGTCAGGACACTCCTCCAAAGGGCAGAAAACCTGATAACGGAAGAAGAAGACAAGAACACAGAGGTGGACCACATCAAGAAAGTGCTGAAAGCAAACGGTTACAAAACTTGGATGTTTAACACCACGCAACCAATGAGAAGGAAGGAGAACACCACCACAGAAACCAGCAGAAGACAACATGCCATAGGTCTGCCCTACATTAGTAAACTATCAGAACAAGTAGCAAGGATTTTCAAGTCCTATAACATTTACCACAAACCTATCAACACCCTGAGGTCACTGTTGGTACACCCGAAAGACAAAACAGCAAAGGCAGCAAAGTGTGGGGTAGTATATGACATACACTGCCAAGAATGTGACCAACACTATATAGGAGAAACAGCCAGAGCACTTGGCACAAGAATCAAAGAACATCTATCTTGTCACCAACCCCTATCAGCTATAAGTGAACACAAACTGAACACAGGCCATCAGTGCTCTATGAAGGACGTCAATATTCTAGACCACGAGGAGAACTGGCACAGGAGAAAAATAAAGGAGGCGATTAACATCCACAGAAAGAAACCTACGCTGAACTGAGACGTCAGCCAGGAGCTCCCACCAGTCCTGCTCCAGCATGACATTGGTCATGTGACACATCCGTAACTTCAGTCTGCTGAAGAAGACTGCGAGATGCAGTCGAAATATCCAGCACAAACTTCAAGTTTCTTGAGAGGTAATTATGATTAATACTAGATGACACTACTAAGTGACATGTAATTGAAACTACTAGATGACACTACTAAGTGACATGTAATTGAAACTACTAGATGACACTACTAAGTGACATGTCATTGAAACTACTAGATGACACTACTAAGTGACATGTCATTGAAACTACTAGATGACACTACTAAGTGACATGTCATTGAATCTACTAGATGACACTACTAAGTGACATGTCATTGAAAATACTAGATGACACTACTAAGTGACATTGCATGTCCCTCTTTTGGCTGACCTTATTTTTTTAGCTAAAGCTAAAGCTAAATCTGTGTTGTGTTAAATGTTTAATCACTTTTTCTATCGGTGCACCATCTCCATGGAAAGGACAACTAATGCAATAGAATAGCAACAGACAGAGGATAGAAATCTTCAATTATCATAAAATCAACATCGGTGTAGTTTAATGCTACTGGAAAGGTCAGGTGTGATAGCGATCACATGTGATTCAAAAATCACTGCACTGAATGCATGCACTATCAGGTTGCACAATCCATGAGACCCATAAAGAGGAAGAGGAACTACTCATCTGTCAACGTTTACCCTTTACTCGGTCCGAATTCTTCTTTTTCTATCTATACGTTACACAATACGGAATACACACCAGGTAGCTGTGTGAACAAAGGCAGGAATAATTACAAATCTGACAAAAACAGATTCCTGTGACAATTTCTTACTTAACACTAAAAAATATGTCTGTCCAAAACAAAAGATGACATCGGCACAAACTGCAAGAGTGAAAAATGCTTGTAATTAATTATTTACAGAAGGCAGTCATCCTCTTACAAAACAGTTCTATGATGTCAGTTAGTATATAATTACTCAAAGACTAATATCAACAACAAATATTACGTTCAGCACTGATCCTACTCTGGCGAGATGTAAGTTCTGACCATCAGTCAACAGCTGCTGCCCTCGTGTGGGTGTCAACAGAAACTAATCGAAACCTTTTTTATGATAAAAGTAAAATGGTATTAAAACCTCCACCCCTAATGACTGGAAAGGGTTCATCGATGCTCCAGGTCCAGCCAACCAATGACGATGATGACAATGATCATGACAATGATAACGATGATGACAATGATCGTGACAATCATGATGTGGTTAAAAGCACAAATAACTAACAAAATACAATTTAATTGTATATTCGAAAAAATCTATCAAATAAAACAGTGTCAAATCAATCAAACCGATAATTATAATAAGCAACAACGTCGACAAAGATATCTTTAGCAATGGATAAAACAACTGAAATGATGATTAGAATGATAATCATCACAGACAATAAACACAACCAGGGGCATCTGGAAATGCATAAACGTTGGGAAGAGTGCCCGTTACCATGACGACAGCTATCTGCGTTCCGGCACGGAACTGGGATAATGACACGTAACGAGGCCATCTAATGAAAATCTATCAAGAGCCTGTGTTTGTACGGCGAACGTGCGATAATCGAAATGGGCGAACGGGCCACAGATGCATGCACGCACGTGATTGCTCGTCAATATTTTCACACACGCACGTATGCTGTGGCTCGCCATTAGCGCCAAGACTTTCGTCCAGCAAACAGAATGGAATGGTTTCAAACATCGGTCATGTGTAATACTATTATGAGTACGGAACTCCCCTGAGGCCGTTTAGCATCCTTTCAGCTTCACTGCTAAATCACTAGGGTGGCAGTGATTTCCTGAGTGCCCGTATTGTGCAACCAATTAACATTAACTTAATAACCATCACTTCAAGTGCACTGGCGGTTATCTACACATTAGCAGTGATAAGACCAACATGAAATGGAACCATCCTACGTGGATGATGTAAATACCCTTGCTGCCGACATTTTTTATTTTGATTTTTGTTATGGTCAGTGTAGATGTAAATAACTAACAACTTTTTCACCAAAATCAATACAACACAGCACAGAAATCGTCCTGAGCCCAGCAGGAGCTTAACACTAAGGAAGATTATGGTGTGGATTTTGAAATAAATTTCAGCATCTTAATAACGTACGCGCCTGGATGTCAAACCAAAACTGCAAAATTTCACGTACAATTTTTTCCGACATGAAATGCTACCTTTACCAATCTCATGTCAGTAGACACTAAATACTCAGTGTGCGTTGGACATAATTGAAAAACCAACGTGGTCACATTCTGGCTGTCATTAATCTAGTAACTCTGCGCGTCTTGCAATTTCCCACCGGCAACAGTTAAACGTCCACCTTGGACAGCGATGGCCGCATCAATCGATCATTTCCTGGTCGCTGCAGCGAAACATGCAAAAGGCACTTCGAGGAAGAAGCACTCAAATGACTGTATGTCTAAAAGCAACGGCATGTGGTGTTTTGTCAGTAGAAAGAATGTTTCGTCACAGATATTTAGCCTCAGATAAAAAAATTATTGGCTAATTCAAGGTTCACACAGTTTTTGTAACATAAAATTCCTTGACTTTCCACGTCCTTTTCCATGTCTCATGTGGACTATTATCAAAGCGTCATAACCATGTTATGTGACGCAAAAATCGTGGTCATTTATGTATGCACGAATATAACAATGCAAGTCAACTTCACACTGCTGGCATTTACACAATCAGTGTTAATTTATGCCATTAATTTGTTGTCCTCCATGAGAATCCTCTACTTCAAGAAGTGCAATTCTGCCTTGCATTTACATAAGGAATTCAGCACTGAAAATATAAGTACAGGAATCCATGATTTGTAGGCAACTATGCTATTTCTTTTTTCACTGGCCTTCCAATTTTTTTGCTGATTTTATAAGCATAATTCTTGACAATACATAACCACGTCCACATAGAGGGACATATAAAGAAATATCCACAAATTAATCAACTTCTCTCTAAAAACACTGAACACCATAACAATCCTATTGATCTGTAACAATTCAAAATTAACCATCTGTGAAATAATCCTCCAACAGCATTTGTAGAATTCTGCGGACGCAATTTCAAGAGATGAAACAGATAAAACCGCAACATCTTTGGCTTCACTTGCACTGCACGAATCGTGTGTCATCGAGCCGTTGCCGTGGCGACCAGAGATCAAGGTATCAGAGGGTTTCAGTTAATTGTTGTGTAGGAAAGATTGGAAGATGATAGTTATTACTTTGCCTGTGTCGTCCGCTATGGCTTCTATGCACTGATGATTAAGCCACAGGATATTAACTAATTACAATCATTTTATTATGACTGCGTTGGGCCTAGTTGATGAAAAATTTCAAAAAAAACCTGGCGACAGACGTACATTGTTTGATTAACTGTAGCAAAATCACATTACATTTATGTTTTTTGACAGACAGTGATGGACAGAAAATGGGAAAGGACACCGAGATTTGTTGGGCACAGCTTCAGACACAATGATAACTGACGTCTATGACCGTCCTGCGGCAACCAGCACATGGAAGAGCAAACCAAGGCAGACCAGTCTAAGTATTGGACTCTCTGAAGGACGATCTGGAGGCAGATGTCTGGAGGCAGAAGTCTGGAGACAGATGTCTGGAGACAGATGTCTGGAGACAGATGTCTGGAGACAGATGTCTGGAGGCAGAAGTCTGGAGACAGATGTCTGGAGACAGATGTCTGGAGGCAGAAGTCTGGAGACAGATGTCTGGAGGCAGAAGTCTGGAGACAGATGTCTGGAGACAGATGTCTGGAGGCAGAAGTCTGGAGACAGATGTCTGGAGACAGATGTCTGGAGACAGATGTCTGGAGACAGATGTCAGGAGACAGATGTCAGGAGACAGATGTCTGGAGGCAGATGTCTGGAGGCAGATGTCTGGAGGCAGAAGTCTGGAGACAGATGTCTGGAGACAGATGTCTGGAGACAGATGTCTGGAGACAGATGTCTGGAGACAGATGTCTGAAGACAGATGGCTGGAGACAGATGTCAGGAGACAGATGTCTGGAGACAGATGTCTGAAGACAGATGTCTGGAGACAGATGTCAGGAGACAGATGTCTGGAGACAGATGTCTGAAGACAGATGTCTGAAGACAGATGTCTGGAGACAGATGTCAGGAGACAGATGTCTGGAGACAGATGTCTGGAGACAGATGTCTGGAGACAGATGTCTGGAGACAGATGTCTGAAGACAGATGGCTGGAGACAGATGTCAGGAGACAGATGTCTGGAGACAGATGTCTGAAGACAGATGTCAGGAGACAGATGTCTGGAGACAGATGTCAGGAGACAGATGTCTGGAGACAGATGTCTGAAGACAGATGGCTGGAGACAGATGTCAGGAGACAGATGTCTGGAGACAGATGTCAGGAGACAGATGTCTGGAGACAGATGTCTGGAGACAGATGTCTGGAGACAGATGTCAGGAGACAGATGTCAGGAGACAGATGTCTGGAGACAGATGTCTGGAGACAGATGTCTGGAGACAGATGTCTGAAGACAGATGGCTGGAGACAGATGTCAGGAGACAGATGTCTGGAGACAGATGTCTGAAGACAGATGTCAGGAGACAGATGTCTGGAGACAGATGTCAGGAGACAGATGTCTGGAGACAGATGTCTGAAGACAGATGGCTGGAGACAGATGTCAGGAGACAGATGTCTGGAGACAGATGTCAGGAGACAGATGTCTGGAGACAGATGTCTGAAGACAGATGGCTGGAGACAGATGTCAGGAGACAGATGTCTGGAGACAGATGTATGGAGACAGAAGTTTGGAGCCTGCAAAGTTTGACACCAGTGGCAAACAAAGAGATTTTTATTGATGCACGGCCACAACATTTGTCTTACTTTTACTCACATTTCGTTTAGAATGTACAGTTAATATGTGGATCTATAAAAGCAGCCTTATGAATCTTATTAATAACTCAAATAATGTTGATTTGAATGTTATATTTAGGGTGCTTCAGCTGGAGAGCATAGATTACGAATATGTCTAACAAATCCATGCCAAAGTGGTGGGAGGGTTCAAACCTCTCAATATAGTTGAGACAAATTAGTGCACATCAAAGTAACATTCTCTTTGTGACGATTCAATTAAGCTGTAATTTACAAAAATAGATGGACACCAAAATGGGACATTGAAAAGTTCACTACGTTCCAATTAGAATAAAGCATTAAAAGATAGATGAAACAAGCAGTCTAACAGTGAAACAATGTGATCAGGTTATAGTCAATAACTCTGAATCAAAATATTGATATATCACTGACAGGATACAAGACTAGCAAAACCATGGTAACAGTCGTTACGGTTGGTGTCCTTGAGCGTAACGACCGTTATCAGGATTGGCTAGCAGTGAATGTGAAGTCCCGACTGTTCATGTTATCAGGATTGGCTAGCAGTGAATGTGAAGTCCCGACTGTTCATGTTATCAGGATTGGCTAGCAGTGAATGTGAGGTCCCGACTGTTCATGTTATCAGGATTGGCTAGCAGTGAATGTGAGGTCCCGACTGTTCATGTTATCAGGATTGGCTAGCAGTGAATGTGAAGTCCCGACTGTTCATGTTTATTTGTCTTTTGAAGTGATCATTCTTTTGAAAGCATTGTAATTCAGACTATTATAATGGGATACGATTAAATTTAATTTAATATTTTTCGCATGGTGTCCTGAACATCACGACTGTTTCTTTTACATTAATCTAACATTTTCTCTGCAAACGTTGAGATAAATGTATGGGAATTCCATTAAAAAATCAAAAACCTATGCAATCATTCCAGTAGGACGCAAATTCTTCCGTGAAAGTCAGCGCATTTGTCAAGTGCAATGAAGTTTGGTGTCCGCCCCTTTGCCTGTTGTAAGGACTGTTACATTCCATTCTATGTCGTGCAAAAATCATAGAAAATCGGACTCAATTTTCAGCAATCGGACATCAACAATGATTGATATTGTAATGTAAGACGCTCATCTATGCCAATATTATGGCTTATGTTAGTTTCATGGATGATTCCACATCAGTTGTGGTAAATTGGTTTTGCGTCCTTCATGACGAACGTGTCGATGTCACCTTCTTGCGATCAACTTTTTTGTTTACAGCTCCATGAAAGCAAATTGGACCAACACTTGATTCACGTTCTATTTTGATCACGCAATTGATACGTGTTCTTTCTGAACTCATGTATTGCCCAAATGTCACGGTTGTTATTTAGGACACCGTGTCTTTTTTTTAAGACACATATGGTGTGGGGACGCTTGTGTATTGGTTAGAGCATCCAACTCTCAACAGAGAGAGAGAACTTGGGTTCGAAATTCTCTTTTTCGCAAGCTGCTACTGGACATGAAACCTTAGAGGAACAAGAGCACGTCCCAACCTTCAGCGTCACTGGTAGCTGGGAGAACCAGTCCCTGTTGTTACTGATTTAACGTTTAATTTAATTGTAATTTATGTTAATTTGTTTTTAATTATTACATGTGCTTTGTTATTTTTTATTTTGATGTTCCTTAAATCTGAAAGCTGTTTAAAATGTAAGAAATGATGACTCAACAAATGACAACCTAGGTAGATATTTGACATCCCCGTCACTGGGGTAACGCATGTCGCGGTGTCTTTTTTATATGTTCGTTTAACATAGCAAGATTGCATGAAAGAAATCATTATTGTACAATTTGTGTTACAATCTATCAGCACAGAAGTTTTTATAAAAGTGTTTAAAAGGTCACTGGAGGACACCAAGTAACGACTGTTACATAATGTATGTTTTGTAAACTTACAATTGCACAACTATCTTCTTGCTGTTTCCTGTTATCATGAGGTTGTTGAAGAATCATATGAAGCTATTACTTGTTCGTTTAATTGAATTTAAATTTTTAGCTTCTTTGTCGCACTTTTGTGCACCAATATCGAAAGAACAGACACATGTATTTATATATATATATATATATATATATATATATATATATATATATATATATATATATATATATATTATATATTGTATACTATTAAATAAAAACTAATTTAAATCTAGCTTTAAAATATATATATATATATATATATATATATATATAATAAATTAATTAATAATAACTACAAACACAGTATGCTTGATGACACACAATAAAATAATTATAATAACTATATATTGAACATTGATCAAATTAAGAAAATGTGTTAAAATTATAAATTGTTAAACTATCGTATCAACCGATTACAGTATCACTGGTCACAATATATTTTGAACAGGTGGGTTTTTAGTGTCTGTTTAAACGCCATCTGGTGTTAAACAGTTGGCACCACTTTTTAGTTGTTCTTCACTGGTCACCAAATGACACCACTAGTGCTAAACAGTTACCTTATTGTGTAGAGAAAAAATGCTGGTGGATGCTTATAAGAATAGATTCTTTGACATTTTGCCATGGCCCAATTTTGTTGCCAAGCATACTGTACCCTTGTTAGGTAGAATATGATAACTGTTACTTGTAAAGCCTTGTATCTCCATAATATACATTCTGTTCAGAGGCACATAAAATATAAGATTGTTAAAAATTAACCAGTAACATAAATGGCACACACAATAGTCATGCATATGAAGAAAACATATTAGATATGAAGTACATGTATAAATTATACATATATCGTATTAAATGTTAATAAAATGTAATCAAGCAAAACTACAATTACATAAGATAAGGTATTCAAAAACTGGTCATATCTACAGCATATACTTTTCCAAAATAGAGTAATAACAAGATACAATAAGATACCATAAGATACAATAAGATACAGTAAGATACCATAAGATACAATAAGATACAATAAGATACCATAAGACACAATAACATAAGAAAGATGCCACAGATGATCCTACACACCTTGGCTGTAACCGCAGACTATCACATTAACAGAACATACTGGAAATTAACAATCCTAAGAATAACCAAGCAAAAAGTGCCACAGTAATCAGGTTTGTCTCAGCGGTTAGAATATTGGTCTGTCGTGTGACGGACTGCATCAACACTGCCTACACCTGTACAGTTCACGTTGCTCCTTGTTGTCTTGGCAAATTCACCTGTAAATCTGATTACCCGGGATAATCTACTGAAGACTTAGAACAATCATCAAGACTAAATCCTCCTAACTGTGCTGTACTTGGCGTGTGACGAGTGAGCCTGCAATTGCATGTCAGGTCACTGGCTCTAATTATGTCACAGACAAAACTATCACTGTTGTTGGGGTCTTTCTGAAAATGTTTATCACGTTGGTAGAGAATAATGAAGTAACAATTTTCTTATAATCATGACGGTTTGCGAGCAGAAGAACTAGTCATCCCAGAATTCAGTTCTTTATGAAGTAAATCTCAATAGTTCTGACTAGAAGAAAATTGTTACTTCATTGTTGTTGGGAAACATAACTGGGTATATGTTGTACAGAACAAAATCCTATTGTTTCAATGTGTTTACACATATTGTTATACATATAATAGTCTGGTGCAACAGCCACCAGTTGTTGAGTTTTGATTTCCTATCTTTAAACCTTGAGACAGCAATATGTTATCAGGAATCAAGAAATGTTTACTTGCCCCGAAGACAACACAACATGGCAACATCATAGAATAATTTACATTGTAAGAACAAAATTCACTGAATTAACTGTTAACTGGGACGGGAGACTCCTGCTACGAAATTTACTCACTGTCATAAGAGCTGCCCTGTTCTTTCTTTCTATTTTTCTTTTAAAACTTTCATAAATTATACAAATATACACTTTACTACAAAATACAAATTGTCAAAATCGAATATGTGTACTAAAGGCTATTATTCGGATATGAATTACAATATATTTTGACAACTGTGACAATTTGGAATTTCACATTTGTCTTTATGTGGCCATATGTAACACATATTTTAGTGTATGCCACAATTCACTCACATTTAATACAATCACTCATGTAATTAGAAATATTTTCTGAACAAATTATTTAATCGGCAATTCATCTGACAGACACCAGTGTCCATCTCTACAATCCACTGGATTTAATTAACAGCAATCCATGAATCAATATAAAAACGGACTATCTGACACAAGCTTACAACAAAGAGTCTAACCAAAACCACACAACACCCTGAGCTATCTGAATCCATTTGTCACTACTGGGAATTAGCATTAATAATTTGTGTGCGCTCTGCGATGGATCCGAACAATGGCGACAAATCAGAATTGGTGTTTTATCACCGAATTCTCAGTCAACCATGAAATTACAACAGTTGCGTGTTTGTGCAGCACTGACAGTTCACGCCTGAGTGCAAACGTGGCGACGAACCGTTGACAGCAGACATGTGATGCTACGATAAGATGTTCTCGCAGCTAGAAATGTGTATTTGCATGTAAATGGCGCAGTAAGTAATGCCAATTTCTATCAACAGTCTTGAGATGTTATTACAAGAGTCCAAGTGATACCCTCGCAAAGGCTGGCTGCTGTTCAGTGCAATAATGTTACTTCCATACTCCCTGTGCTGTCAAACACCTATGGCAGATAGCAACCAACATCATCCATTTCTATCTGCCGCCATTCTTTCTCGGTCCCATGTCTTTACGTTCTGGGTTTGTGCCTCTCTTGCGATGGTTCGTTGGTATGTTTCTTTTAGCTTTTTCCAGATGGTTTCCAGTCCCATGCCTGCTTTGGTGTTCTTGTAGGCGGCATTCTAAGGACACGGCCCAACTATCTCCATCTTCTTTTCAATATTATTGACTTGATTGACTGTGCATTTTTCACACTGTTACGTTAGTGCTCTAAATCCCAACACACAAATGGATCCTTCAATTTCGTGTACTATCATTTTGATTGGATGATTTATTGGTCAGTCAATAGTTCCAATAAAACAATCTTTACATGTCGTAAAGCAGGCTTATTTTATTTCATTGCCAAATCATTTTGATGGGATGATCTATTGGTCCGTCAATAGTTCCAATAAAACAATCTTTACATGTCGTAAAGCAGGCTTATTTTATTTCATCGCCAAATCATGTATTTTTGGAAAGGTCTGACCTATTTGAAGACACAAACACTGACGGCCGTCCAACAGCTGCACTGACATGGAAGCCCAAATTGTATTCGGACAAATAATGGGAGTACAGTATATTGACATGTGGGAACCCGGAAGTAGAGGAAATCACAGAAATCACAGAAATAAAGATGCTGTGTTAGAAAGGAAATGAAGCTGCATGAAAAAATTGCACTGATTTTTTAATAAATCTTACACTTGTGCTGCAGTAGCAAAGTGGCACATAGCTAAGTCAATTATCTATGTTAATTCTTGCTCAAATCTTAATTCGGCTCAGTTGGTGTACCCCGGAAAGTGCATTAAGAATATCATAAAACATTGCATACATCCTATACACCCAGAGAGATGCGCAATTTCTCAATGCAGAGCAATAAAACAACTTTTTCTGGTAAATTAATTTCCTGACGAAAAATCTGCCTTCATTTCCGAGAGTTTTTCTGGTGATTTTGCGTCTTAGCTGGATGACAATAATCCATGATGAAACGAACGTTGGCCACACATCCTTATTAAGTCGCTCCTGCTGACAGGCGTTACTCAATACCTTTTTATTACACAACACCTGGAAGGACTGTTTTCTCAGAAACAGGCGTAAAAACATTTTCTCACAACACCATATGATCCCTCATAGGCCGTTCTATTTTAAGAAAACACCTACAATTGTTGTGAAGTATTAAAGCAGATCGGGAGCAGTCGGGAAAATGTCACAGAAATATAGTTGTTGGGAAAATTTCACAGAAACACGGTTGTTGAAAAAATGTGACACACCAGGAAAACTGTCATGGAAATACAGCAAGGTTAAATAGGTGTACTTAGCAGGGGAAAATATCACAGAAATAAAGAAATAGTTTTAGTTAGGAAATACACCCTTAAGTAACATTGATACAAAACAATGTTTTTAATTAATTTCCCAAGACGTTATAGTTTTCTGTGACATTATTTCTCAACATTTTCTGCACTTATTTCCTAAATTACAAGACCCAAACTTGGACACAGGAAGGCTACATTTGTATTCACTATGCAAAGCCACATGGCACATGGACATCATGAAAAGAAAAAAAATTTCCCTGATCTACCACCGTCCACTCTATGGCAGATGTGAACATGGTCTTGTTGCCATGGCAACCAATGGCACACCTGAGGAGCACATGACAGGAAGCCGCAACTTCCGCGCAGCATTCCCGATACCAGCAACAATAACAGAACATGAGATATTTGACGCGATGCAACGCCTGTAATAGGCCGGAAACACACGCAAGATCACTACATGAAGCAATTAGCGGGAAGCGTAATTATAAAAATCTCAGAATTCGCTTTATCTGTGCACAGCTGGGTCTAACCCCAGTGAGACATCATGGAGCATACATCACCACACCTACATGTGAACATTTTTTAAATACATACATCAAGAAGGATGTATGAGAGCAAAAATCACTGAAAGAACTGACTTTGATGATTAGTGTAAATAACCTACTGTCAAAGTATATTGAGATGGACACACCTTTGTCCTTTTTTGCTAAATTTATACTGGGCCCAGTGGAAAATAATTTAATAGTTTGTCCGATGCCTACATCAAAATTAAATAAGACAAACGAGCTAGCATGTTGTAGTGGTTAGCTTAAATTTTTCTTGAAAATATTCTGAAACGAGACAACGGCAAAAAGGATTGAGGAGGAACTCTGATATACGATTATAATCATTTAGAGGATTAACCCGCAAAAATAGACATCCAATTCATATTAGTATTGAAAGGTAATTTAATCAAAATCTGTTGCATACAGAGGGGGTCTCATAACTGGATAATTCCAATCAATGTGTTGCAGTGCCGGCAATGTTTAATTAGCACAATGGCAAACAATTGCAAGGGTTGATTTCCTCGAGATTTCCTCTAGGTCTTGATGGCAGATTCTGCGAAATACAAAACCACTTACAAATATTTAATTAAGTGTCGAGCCCATAGCAGTGCCAGAGGTACACAATGCTAGGAAATGTGACTGACGTTCAAGCAACAGGCTTCAATTCAGAAGCTATTATTCATAATGCAATCCAGGCAAATAAAAAACCAGCACCACCATTCTGGGAAGTATTCAGGTGTGATATAATGAATGAACAAAAGTTATTCAACTAAACAATTTTGACACTGTCTATAGCAAGATACTCAGGTATACAGCTGAGTGAACTAAGGCAATGTGGAATGAACTAAATGGCCTAGACATAGAATATACTCAGGTATACAGCTGAGTGAACTAAGGCAATGTGGAATGAACTAAACGGCCTAAACATAGAATATATACAGTTATACAATCCACTTAACTGAGAGTACAGCACCTTATAATGGCGCCAACCTGATAAGTAAGCAATTTACACGCTTGCTCCCACACACACACACACACACACACACACACACACACACACACACACACACACACACACACACACACACACACAACACACACACACACAAACACACACACAAACACACACACAAACACACACACAAACACACAAACACAAACACACACACGATCTATTTTATTTGCATAGCACATTTAAAAATAGTAAATAAATTAATAGTACAATATATGCACCTTTCACTAATAAAGAAATAAATTTTATTCAATCTGATTTTTACCACCTCCTTTCTACGGCAGTTGTGATAATGCAATTTGTATGTCCAGATCCTTCCTTGAACCACCTAGGCTGAACTCTGGGCTGAAGAGAATAGACATTTTCTGGATTCGACACTAATGCTTCCCCAGGTCTCCACACAGCTTAGTGCAGTGAGACTGTTAAGACTGAAAGAAGCCCAAATTGCAGCAGTAGATTGTGAGAGACATAAAGGGTATCATCTGGAGCTGTGCATGCAACACTACTGACACATGTAACACTACTGACACATGTAACACTACTGACACATGTAACACTACTGACACATGTAACACTACTGAAACATGTAACACTACTGATACATGTAACACTACTGACACATGTAACACTACTGCCACATGTAACACTACTGACACATGTAACACTACTGACACATGTAACACTACTGACACATGTAACACTACTGACACATGTAACACTACTGACACATGTAACACTACTGACACATGTAACACTACTGACACATGTAACACTACTGACACATGTAACACTACTGAAACATGTAACACTACTGACACATGTAACACTACTGACACATGTAACACTACTGACACATGTAACACTACTGAAACATGTAACACTACTGACACATGTAACACTACTGACACATGTAACACTACTGACACATGTAACACTACGGACACACAGATTCCTGAGTGCTAACAACAAAGAACAAAATCATAGCAAGTGGCAAAAATACATTATGGCAAGAGCCAGACAGACAGAGAGACGGATGGATGGACAGAGAGATGAACAGACAGACAGCCGGACAGAGTGGCGGACAGAGGCAGGCAGACAGACGGACGGACAGAGAGATGGACAGACAGCTGGACAGAGAGGAAGATAGACAGACGGATGGACAGATAGATGGACAGACAGACAGATGACCAAAATTAAATTAGGAGCATTATTAAATAATATTGACATGCTTCATAATTATATTAAACAGATTTTATTAAATATGATAATATTCCAAACCGATTTACAAATCAAACAGAATAAACTAATAAAATCCGCTCAAATCGAATGTCAAACAAAACATTTAATTTAATATAAAAAACAAGCAATATGCAAAAAAATGGCCATGATTTGGCTACGAAACTAGATGGCTGCGTCGTTCACCAAAACCACATGCAACAGTAATTAAACCTCACCGTTGACCTGATAATCCTACAGAAGGGATTTTATGAAAGCCAGTGGGTCTTATGTTACTAACAACCAGTCTGCTCTGTCCATCTAATTGCTATCCTCCGTATCCTCTGTGAGCAGCACTGATCAATCATGTCCCACAGACATCGTGCCAAGGTGCCGATACCGCCGACATCAAACCCGGCATTGGCGGGCTACAGTGGCAATTTGCTTTATACAAGCGAGAATTTCTCGGAATTCCTACAAGACTGAAACACGAATTTGCGGCAAAAAGAAACCCGCTGTGAACGGACCTTTTAAAGACGAACGATCCTGACACTACTTGAAACCTTTGATGCTGCGGGAAGTTTCTATTAAATTTGAATGAGAAATGCAGTTCTGATAAGTAGAAGTGTGTGGCGAATCACGACACTGGTTGGAATCTTTGATGCTGCGATTTCTGTGGTTTATAAATTCAAACTGTATTGCTGCATCTTATGACTCGGCTCTGTGGCAGTTTTTGTTGCGCTCAAATGAGAAACGCAATTCTGATAAACCGACGTTTGTTGCTTTCGCACATGCCTTATTCTGATGAATATTATCAGAAGGTAGGACCACTTGACCAGTGCCCAACTGTATGGTCACCTATCACCATCGTCGATAGATCTAAGTCGTAGATGACTGCAACTTGCTGTGCTGGTCACTGCAATTTGCTGGTCACTGCTATTTGTTAGTCACTGCAAGAGGACAGCTACTAGTCAACCAAACAGTATCCAAGCTGGTGCTTTGGCCATCTTCTAAAACCAGACCCATCCAATAGGAGACACCATGACAGGTCCATGTGTGATCCAGCAGGGTAACTGGTAGTTGCAGCAATCAATACAGTACTTGCTACTGTGCTGTGTTCGTCTGTTATCAGAATGATATTAGAAGAACTGGCTGACAGTGCTAGTCTATTACTCAAACTATTACATTGTGGATTTACACTATGGCTTTATATTGGGTTTACACAGTGGTTTTATATTGGGGTTACGCTGTGACATTACATTGGGTTTACATTGTGGTTTTACTCTGGGGTGACACTGTGGCTTAACACTGGCTTTACATTGTTTATTTACACTGGCTTTACATTGCAGTTACACAGGTGTTACGTTAAGATTATGTCCAGCTTACGTTGGGCCTACGTTGGATTTATGTTGCTCTTGCCACTTTTCTTATGCCATTAATCGGCAGTTGGAAATCTCTAAAGCTACTGTCTCAAGAGAAGAACATGACCGCATACTTATATCACTCTGGTCAAGTAATGACCACTTTGTGACAGCTGACCAGCTGCCCATCCCATGCACTGGTCAGTTAGTCCCATTGTGACTGGCAGTGCCACAATGTTATTCAGGAAACAACTAAACATCTCGTTAATGACAGCAAATTACACCTGATCCTTGGTGTTCAGCCCTTAATGATGATGGTGTTTACCAGAGTGGACATTATTTCAAGTGACACCACAACACAGGTTGTGTCACCATCCACGTTTGCATGACTAAATAATGAATCTATTCTAGAATAATCATGTCTTTTGAAGTAACATCTACAATTCTTCCAAGCAGTACCAGGCTAGACTGCTGTGAAAAGTCAGCATTTGCACACTGGTAATAATTACAATATTTTCAGATAGAATAAACTGAAATATTTTTGTCACATTAAGAGGTTACCAATGGTTTGGAAAAGACAATTCTGGGGGGAGTAGTGGCATCAAAAAGAAGTGGAGGCAAGCCACGACAACGATGATAGAAGACCATCATGGATGTCTTCGGAATGACGACAGTGTCAGGTAGAACGGCTGTATATTTAGACAAAATTGGCATGTAGGGGAAGGCGGGGCAGAACCGCATACCGGGGAAGGCAGGGCAGAACCGCATACCGGGGAAGGCGGGACAGAACCGCATACCGGGGTGCGATTGCACACCGACCCTACAGCTGTTGTTGTGGGTCAGCAATAATTAGTATTTAAGAAGGACACACATTCCGTGAGACACCATATAACCTGGAGTTTGAAGAGTTTATATGGCAAATGTGATAGTTACGATGAACAATGTGCTTTTGTCGTACACTGATGTTATGTTCATACTTAGCACTAATGCATGGTATACAATAACTATTTTAACATTTAAAATGCTTTATAGTAAAAAGGTGTAGTTTATATTGTGTTTTCACAAAAAAATCGTGTTTGCTGAAGTGGCATGGACAAGTGTGAATTTTGGGCACAACGGCATACAGGTATGCGGTTTTGCCCCATATATGGGTGGTTGTGCCCCAGTATGTTATATTATTTAATCGATGCACTCCGTGCATTAATAAACATGTATTTTATTATCCGATGATACATTTATTATTACATAACATATATTAAAGCAATACGCTCCTGTTTTGCGTGGAGTTAATAACAGTGTGTCCAATTCAAAGTCGTGCACATGGATGAAACCCTCCTTGGGATGACTCGGGAAGATGTATGCTCTATAGCGTACCAGCCAGCGGCACGGAACGGCATGCAGTACCTGTTCAATCAGGAGACGAATTTGGCTGGTACAGACTGGCTACAAGGCTTCCTAAAACGGCACCCACAACTCTCTCTGTGGACACCACAACAAACGTCAGCAGCGCGTGCCCATGCGTTCAATGGGAACAGAGTTGCAAAATTCTTCAATCTGCTCGATACTCTTATGGAGAAACACGCTTATAATCCTGGCGATATTTACAATGTCGATGAGATGGAAGGCGCGGAAAGAAACAAATGTGGTGCCATCGGAAACTACATAGCACCGTTGCTAATATTCCTGTGTGTGCGATGGAAGCCTGAGCTCACTGAGCTCCACTCGGAACATGCATGCATGACATCCTAGAGGGTGGGTGCAAACCAGTGTCTTCGTGGAGTGGTTTGACCACTTCATATCATGCGCAAAGCCCACCTGCGATCGGCCGGTTCTGCTAGTCTTGGATGCACATTCAACCCATACTAAGAATATTGCACTCATCAACAATGCATGCTAGAACAATGCAAAACCACTGGTATTGTGCCATACAACCCTGGGTGTTCAGTGAGCCTGATCTTTGTGTGGGGACTGAACATACTGATTTGCCGACTGCACCTAGCAGTGTAGGCAATGAATCCACAAGTGCACCAGCAGCATCTGTTCATGCAACAGACGACGAGGCGACGGTAACGGGCAGTTTGGCAGCAAGCACCCCATACACAAGTGTTGCACCAGCTGACATTCTGCCGATACCACATGCATTAGAGTATCGCAAGAAAGCCACTGGTAATTGCCAACATGGCTACATGGCAGGCCCTTAGCCAAGGACCCATCTGCCCGTTTTGAAGACGGGCAAATGTCTTACGACGACGGGTAAAATAAAAGACGGGTTTTTTTTACAAGATGAT
This sequence comes from Lamellibrachia columna, assembly GCA_963662155.1. Classification (NCBI taxonomy): domain Eukaryota; kingdom Metazoa; phylum Annelida; class Polychaeta; order Sabellida; family Siboglinidae; genus Lamellibrachia; species Lamellibrachia columna. The sequence continues at coordinate 54,122,052 of OY759261.1, read as the reverse complement.
ATTGTTTAACAATAAAATTGTTTGAACTGTCTTAGTGAATCTTAGCACATGCGGTCATGATTCGATGAATGTTGTCGGCTGCATAACAGCGGATACTGCCGGTCTATATATTGTAACCTTGACATCGGTGGAAAATAATGAAACTGCGATTGATCTCTATTGTATGTCATTGGTTGGGAAACACGTTTCTATGGCCTTTCTCAGTGCCTATCCATTGGGGCTCTCATTTGAAGAAACAATCCCATGACCCGGATGTCATGGGGCAAGTTCAAAATGACACCTGCCAAGCCACTGAAAAGATGCGATATGTCAACGTCAAACTTCACGACAATCGATGCCTTTTTCGTAAACGTGAATAAACGCAGCGCTCCTGTGATTGTCCCTGAACAGTCCGAGTCAGCATCCTTTGTCACGTTGGTGGAGATCCATAATGTTGACATGGCTGCCGCTAGTAACCAAAAGACTACTGTATTGTCACCCACTACTGGCACTCCGCAGTGGCCAAGCGCGATCATGGTAGATTTCGAAATTGAGTCTGATTCGGGCCCCGGTTCACATACATAACCGGCGTGTAGGCCCTACTATCGGCAGCAGTTTCCCTGTTCCTCAACTCAAACGGCAGGCAAACCATCAACGATTAGGCTGTGCTCAGTCTAATAAATTCATATTGCTTTTTGTCCAATAGGCAATAGTACAGAATCTGGATAATTGATGTTTTATCAAAGAAGTAATGTTTCAATGTATTACTTTCAAAACCAATTGTATTACTGAGCGCAATATCTTCTATTTTTATTTGTTGTATTGCTTTACGTTTAGTGTCAAGCATTTGATTTTCAGTGTGATTGTAAATATATTTGTTCATATTAGACGTATTTGCATGCATGTACTTAGTTTTAAGATGCTTCAAACATTAATTCCATGTTTAGATATTTAAAATATAGTTTCAAGTTACTTTTTCATGAACCTTCATGTGTTGACTCTTCTCCTATTAACATTACTGTGCAGGTGATAACGCCAACCTCGCTGCACAAGATTCAATTGGGCCAATAATGGTTAAACCGGACTTGGCCTGCCATTGAAAAAAGCTAATTTGGCCAATAATAGCTGTCATTTCCTCAACTTGCATCGACTTATCAGTGCAACTACCAACTGGGCCAATAATGGCTGTCATTATATCAACCAGCATTGGCTTGCCATTGAAAAAAATTAATCGGACCAATAATGGCTGTCATAGGCGCGAACGGCTTCGATGGAAGCCATTCGCGCGTTTAAGGTTTTTTAGAATGTTCAAGACTGGCAAAATTTTATTTCTGGCTAAGGGCCTGCTTCACAGCCATCCTAAAGGCCTCAATAAAATGCTGACGAAATCCGGATGCACCCAAAGTAAAGCGATGAAAAGACCAGCCCATAGCACGTTGCTTACCTACTGGTCATTCATCCACTAAGAAATCATCCACTACAGAATCCAGTAAAGCAAAACACGACAAGTGATGTCGATGAACTCAGCTCGTCCAGTTCTGATGGTAATGATGTGCTATGTACACGGCGAATGATCTGACTGATGTGTCAGCCAATGAAACAGACCACCATTAGAAACACGGCCAGAAAAAGCAGAAAGGGTGACAATGTGCTGGTCAGGTTCGCTAAGAAGCAGCAGTGACATGCGTAAGGGTGCATTAATGGCGAGTTTCTGTTGGCCGAAAAAAAGATGATTTGGCTTGGCACCCTCGTACATACTAAATATTGCACAGCTGCATTGCACAGCTGCATTGCACAGTAGCTTTGTACTGCCTGTTTTTCCGTTAGCTCTGCGGCTGTGCCCCGCCTTCCCCTAGTGGGAGCATCTCCTTACGTTAATGTCTTGAAAACTAAATTTTAGCATTTGGCAAAAAATCTACAGCAGGCCAGTGACATGACATGCCATTGTGATATAATCCGAATCGTTATTTTGTATAAAGGACTAAAAAACATTAACAAGGTTGCCTATGGAAAAACAAATAATGATCTATCCCCAACGGACTAGCTCACATGCTCCAATCGAGACGCTTGATGTAGATGCACTTGATACACTGCGAAGCACAAACCAAACTGATCTAATGTCATCAACTGACGCCAAGTAGTCATAATGCACTCAGGTCAGTCAAGCCTAATTCTGACTGCGGATAAGTTACCCTGCCTCGGAACCAACCAGTGAGTGCTTCAATACATTATTTGGGAGACGGGAGCAGAACTGCATGGCAGACTTTACAATTGAATTTATGCCACATCTGATTTAACTTTATATTTAATTATTGCATTACTTAACTAAATTCTGAAGACACTTTTACAGTATATTACATTTTAATATGGCTATAAAGAGGCCAATTAGGAGGCTGTTGGAACCACAGATGTTCTGCAGATGTATTGGATAATAATTGCACATGCAAAAATTATTAAATGTTTATATACAATGATAGGATAACAGAGACTAATTATTATACGTCACTGCGAACCACACAAAACTGATATGGAAATTGTAATAAAATGTTACCAACTTCATTACTTTTAAAACATGATTGGCTATTACCTGGTAACCAAATATAGTATGTGTACAAGACTACAATTAAACAAATCAACAAATGAAATAGTTTAGCATAATTATCATCAACATTTCATGGATCATCGTTAATGGCTTGGTATTACATATGCCGTATTTTACCTAATAAGGGCACAGTATACTAGAAAAAAAATTGGGCCATGGAAAAATGTCAAGGAATCTGGAAAGTGGGTCACCCAAAGACAACCTGGCAAGAAACTGTAGAAAAAGAAAAACAAGAGCCAAGGTGGAAGACATGGACTGTAGCCAAACAGGTGGTCAGAGACAGAGGCAGCAGGAGAAAGTGCCCTGCAGCCTCATAGCCACCAAAAGGCAACTTATGAATTTATACATGTGAATCAAGAGAGATTTTGCAATACCGTCGCCCCCGATCTACGACTGACAACCAATTTGGATTCTCAAAATGGCACTAGCCAACAAGATTACGTATTCTATGCAATAATAACCCATGTAACGCACCACAATGCTCACTTAGCTGAGTCAAACTAAAAGCCAATATTCACTAACCGAGCACATCCATATTTCAGTCATCGCTAATAAACCTCCATGTGTCCCACACAATGCGCCTGCTAATTTTGAAAAGCCGACCAGACGAATGCCATTAGTGTCGCGATAACCAAATTCAACAAATCCAATTTTTTTTAATCAGAATTTTGTGGGGTGCACTTCTGTCCAGACTGAATACTGACTACTGCCATCAAAACAAGTAAACATCAATGTTTGTTCACAATCAATTAAAAACCCTTGCTAGCTTTTTAATTTCACTTTCAGATGGCAATAACGATCATGATGCAGTGTAGCAACTTTGGCCACATAAAATCTGCTTTATTTGCAGCCCAAAAAATTAACAAAAACATTACTTTTTAATCCTTAATTGTTATCTATGTGACAACACCTGGATGGACAGCAAATGATAATGATAGTTATTCTTTAAAATTACATTTTTAATATCATGTAACAGCTACAGACTTATCACCACTAGATGGCAGCAGTTTTGTCACCACCAGATGGCAGCAGTTTTGTCACCACTAGATGGCAGCAGTTTTGTCACCACTAGATGGCAGCAGTTTTGTCACCGCTAGATGGCAGCAGTTTTGTCACCACTAGAAATTTTTTACTTGAAATTCTGTGTAAATCCATATAAATCTGTATAAATGTGTTTCATTGGTTAATGGGACTATAGCATTCTTATTTCGATCGAGCGTCATCACCTATCTGAGGCTACAAAATTTACCAATATCAAACATAATCCATTAGGCCTAGCATAAAAATTATTAGCGCTTCGACTGCTATAAGATTGTCATTAGATTTTACACTTGCGTGATAGACACAAGAAGTTGTTTATCACAATATTTTATTTCAAAGAATTCCATATCAAAACGGGATACATCAGTATATAAACTAAAAACACGGGAAATGCGAAGAATGTGGGAGGGCTGGACAGGAGAGCTTGCACAAATGGCCAGCTCAATGAACAGGTGAAGTGGACAGGACAACAGTGGACACACACACTGGACTAGCAGGTGGACAATAACATAATGGTCAGATATAACAGCCTCCAATACCTGGAGATGGGAGGATATAATCACTTAGAGGGTCTGCCTTCAGGGGCAGGAATATAGCCATCTGAGTTAGTAATTAGTCTGATTAACAGCTTTTAGATGACACATTGCTGTCCTGCCCTTGTCCAAGCTTCTGACCACTACAATGAGTGGGACATCTCAAAAACTGCCATTTCTTAATTACTCACAGTAATGCACCTTAGGGACATTCCCAAAACCGCTAAAACAAATGGAGATCCATGCAAAAACCAACAATATAAATTTTTATATATGGTAAGAACATTCTTGTTGTTATCATACTTTATTCAGTTAATAAATATGTTATATTCTGACTATAACCTTTTGTACATTTTCAATTTGCACATGCCTACGAGAATGGTGTTTGACCAGATACATAGTATATCATAATTATTTGTTTATTATCATAATTATTATTACAGTTGTACTAACTAACAATGGAACAAACTATAAAACAGAATGTGCAACAGTTTGCTAGAATGATGAATGCTTAACTAAGTCACATGTCTAACATCTAACATCCAGTTTTCACACCAAATGTGATGTTAAGACACCAGTAATTTGATTAGCAAAAGTATAGATTTTATTAAAGACAACTTAGCCAGTTTTCATCAAAATGGCAAGATGTCAGCCATTTCATTAGAAAAAGTGTAGATTTTTCTTTGAAGACAGCTTGTTTTTTTAATAAGTAATAGAGCAGAGATATTTAATTAGATATGTTTAATGACACACACACACCCACCCACACCCATCTACCCACCCACCCACACCCACACACACACACCCACACCTACCCATCCACCCACACCCACCCACACCCACACACAGCAAGAATTATTTCTTTAAATTACCTAGCCGAAGGTACTATTCATCAACAAATCCATTGCTCCGGAAGAGAAAAATGTGTTTTTTGAAAAACTCACTTGGCATACTTGAGTGACTCTAAATATTGTTTTAATAACATCGCCTCTATTAGCAACAAATGGCCGGCCCCTACTAGCACTACGGGGTAGGTATAAATGTGACAGAAAAGTGATGGTAACATCTCGTAGCCACCACCCGGCTATTCTTGAGTAAGAGCCGCGAGCTGAAGGAGGTGAAGAGTGCGATCTCATGGTGATCAATATTTCACGAGATAGACCTCGGCTGTCCGCACGAATTTGCCAATTTGTCGGGGCAAAGTGATTACTTCTGATACTCAACAGTGGCATACAATATTTATACGGGCAGCCTATTTCGGTTGCTAACAAATGTGTTCGACCCTGTGTTGGCAAAACACATAGGGAACATGCCCGTGGAAGAAATGTGTTGGCAGCTGTGGAAGCAGACATACTTTTTCGCTGAAATCCGTATTTTCTACTTAAAATTCTGTATAAATCCACACAAAAAGATATTGTTGCTCTCTTTATCCATGTACTCATGGGTGAGGCTGGCAGCGATACCGGTCGTTGATTTTTTTCCTTCTTCATCACTGATCCTGTTTCACTGCCGTCTCCACCTTCACTCCTCCCTATCCCTCGCTCTCATTCTCCACTCCTCTCCCACTCCCGCCAAATCTCTCCTTCACAACCTAGCAGATCTCAGTCTTCCTCTTCTCCTTCTTCTACCCTCCACTCTAAGCACATCCTCTTCCATTCTTTCCAGCCCACTGTAACCGACTCTTTACCAGCTTCCTCCAGAGACTCACACCCACTTCCTCCCTCATCCAGAGACTCACACCCACTTCCTCCCTCATCCAGAGACTCACACCCGCTTCCTCCCTCATCCAGAGACTCACACCCACTTCCTCCCTCATCCAGAGACTCACACCAACTTCCTCCCTCATCCAGAGACTCACACCCACTTCCTCCCTCATCCAGAGACTCACACACACTTCCTCCCTCATCCAGAGACTCACACCCACTTCATCCCTCATCCAGAGAGTCACACCCACTTCCTCCCTCATCCAGAGACTCACACCCACTTCCTCCCTCAACCAGAGACTCACACCAACTTCCTCCCTCATCCAGAGACTCACACCAACTGCCTCCCTCTTCCAGAGACTCACACCCACTTCCTCCCTCATCCAGAGACTCACACCCACTTCCTCCCTCATCCAGAGACTCACACCAACTTCCTCCCTCATCCAGAGACTCACACCCACTTCCTCCCTCATCCAGAGACTCACACCAACTTCCTCCCTCAACCAGAGACTCACACCAACTTCCTCCCTCATCCAGAGACTCACACCAACTTCCTCCCTCTTCCAGAGACTCACACCAACTTCCTCCCTCATCCAGAGACTCACACCCACTTCCTCCCTCATCCAGAGACTCACACCCACTTCCTCCCTCATCCAGAGACTCACACCCCTTCCTCCCTCATCCAGAGACTCACACCCACTTCCTCCCTCATCCAGAGACTCACACCAACCTCCTCCCTCAGCTCCTCCATTCTTTGCTTGTCTATTCTTTCACTCCCACAGTTCTTCTCACCCAGTTATTCTCGTAAACTTGCAGTGTCTCTTGTAGAAATCCATATAACATTTCCCATTATTAACCAGCCTACAACCTTCCTATTCCGACCAAGTGTCAACATCTATCAGGCTAAAAAAATTAATATACCTGCATCAAACACAATCTGCGAGGTTTTGCTGGAAATCTGCGAGGATCGAAAGTATTTTAGGAGAAACATAGCACATTTGTTCTTCAACCACAAAAAGCTTGTCATTCGCTTCTATATTTCTGTAATGGGCACAAGAAAATATGTACTTTATCTTGATTTTTTACATTTGAAGCAGATCCGTATTAAAACTGGATAATGTTGTGTTCCTCCCCAAAATCCTTAGTTTATTGTATGAGGGAAATCTGTATGATTTGGCAGGTTTGGAGTTTGAAAAAATCTTTATTCAGATTACACCTAACCAAAATGTTCAATTTCGATCCAAAAATATTAGTGCATTGTGTTTAGAATTACATTAGTTATTGGAAACAAGCCAGTAAAACAGCAACATTTATAACTGTAATGGATTACATTATAATTATGTGCCTGCACTAGAACTTGAGTTTGAATCGACATCTGGGCAACAGCGTAATTACTAAACCAATATGAAATATTAAATTCACTGTAACTGATTAAATGGGTTGATTACAAAGGATAGAAGATACGATTGGTTACATGTCTGACATAATTTTTGATAGATTATAATTACAATGGTAATCAAACTCAACCTTAAAGTCTAAGGAGCTGATAAGTTGATATAGGTTTGGTATTGCTCTTATTATCAGAAGTTAAGATAATTCGACGTGTTCAAATCATGTTGTTTAATATGTAATGTTGTATCACAAGAGCTATGAACAATGTTTTACAAATGTGTGTCCCTCAAGTGCTAGAACTGTCATGCCCGCGTTTGACATGGGAAATGAGACGCCAATTCGGCTAGGATGAATACCAGAGAGAAACGCGCGGCAGAGTCCCGAGTGAATGAGTTGCACCAATGTCTAAGATGACGGCAATCACGGTGTCAACTAAATGTCATCAACAGACATACAAATTAGTGACAACGGCTGCGTTTCAAGGAGGCTGTCGCAACATCGGAGCTTAGTAACAAAACCTGGATGAGCACTAGTTATTTTAGGACGCTGGTCATCACATACATGTGGTGTGGTAATCACAGTCGTAGAGCGCCAACTAATATCCACTTAAATTAGTGATGTACGTTCCCAGTGGGCATAGGAGCTGTCAGAAACATAAACGTCAACCTGTGAATTTATGCAAATATATCCACAAATTTCATTGTATTCTCTTTACTATGTTTTATAACCACTCCTATCTCTGTTTTCCCTTTACTATGTTTTACAACCACTCGTATCTCACGTGCTACAATTACTAAAAAATGTGAAGCAGATGTGTTTCGTTTTCCAAATAATGATTCTTGTGAGATTGGGTAGTCTACAATTTTCCTAGCATTTATTGACAAACTATCTTTAAAAATGCCTCATCACGTTCATTGATGTTTAAACGTGTAATGTGGGAATAGTTAAGTAATATTCACAGTCGGTAAACAAGAGCACTTATTTTTGTTAAGATCAATCAAAGAATTGGCTTTTAGCATTAGACCGGGTAACTTGTGTAACTGTAATTAGCCCCATGTTGTTGTATAAAGAGTCAGATAACTTTTGCCATCTGTTTGCTGAATTTTGACTGGATCCAGTCAAAAATAATTTAATAGTTTGTCTGATGATTTTACCAAACCGAAACAAGGAATTTGTACAAATGTGCTAGCAAGTCGTAGCTGATACTAGATAAGTTAAATTTTTCACGAAATAAGCTTGAGAGACGAGCAAAAAAAATTAATCGAGGAGGACCCTATAAATTACCTGTGTAATTTGTAGTATTATATCAACTATTATACTACATAAATTATAATTTTTCTCGACAAAGACTGGACATGGCTAGACACAGGTTTGCACTTGATACATTTAATCCACAAAGACATGGAGGCTGACAAGAGGCTTAGCTGATATCCCTGGTGGATGGGTTAAACCAGGCAGCTTGGTGACCCCTTCAGTAGCCTGAGGGATGCAGCCACAGGCCCCCCACACATTGAGGGCACTTAATAAACATGTCATTACATGTGCATGGATCAAAACCTCAGAAGTTAGCTTACAGGTGGTGACTAATATTAACTGACTGACACTGTTATATATATGACACAACCTTACAGACACTGACAATGACAAACTGACATTGATACTTACTGACATGACACTGACTGACAGACACTTATTGACACATACACTGACACTGAGTAACAGACTGACACTGACTGATATAATACTGACTTACACTGACACTTACTGATATAATACTGACTTACACTGACACTGACTGATATAATACTGACTTACACTGACACTGACTGATATAATACTGACTTACACTGACACTTACTGATATACACTGACTGACCTTGACACTTATTAGCGACATCATTAACTAAACTGAGTTGATCAACAATTCTGATTTTATCATAAAATACAAAATGCATAATTCAATAACTTGAACATGACGAAATGCATTATGGGTAAATACAAAATGTGACATTTTGAATATGTGCCTATATGCTACACATTTATTTATGTTTTAGATAAAAATGTCAGGCGTCTGCATTAGTGAAAAGCATTATTTTCATTATATCTACAATGTCATGAACAATTATGCTTTGTATTGAACCAACAAAACAGATTGGCATTTTTATTTCTTCAAATTATCATTCCTGCATGTGTAAATTTTCCACATCAATGCCGCATGAAATGATTACACTAAACGCCAAAATATTGAAATAACACACAAAACCTAAGAGAATCACATTTATTCCCCATAACCAATGGCAACACGGAGACTAAATCTACCACGCAAACCAATCTCACACAAGTCATATAATGCATAGCAGGCCGAGTAATATAAACCTGAAACCACACAACATCCGACCATCTATTTACAGATGGCGAGTCGACCGCGCGGTATACGACACAGAGGAAACGGAAGTTGACTCGGAGACTGGCCCACAGCAAAATCAATAAGGTGGACGCAGCAGTCAACATCCGATGCCGACTGACGCGGTGACGCCGATATACATATAGTCTTACACACCTGTGTCAACTGCAGCCTGCCTGTTTTAAGTGTCAAGTTTGCATAGCTGTGCTACCTGAGAGATTTGCTAAGTTACATGTTTTAAGAGTTACATACAGCTGTTTAAAGTACACACCTGAGTATAAATGTATTGCAGCCTTGCTAGACTTTTGCGAGCTCAAGTTTGTCTCGTAACACTAGAATGAATATAATTCAGAAAAATGAAAATATACTGACTGAAAACAACATTAATTTTAAAACAAATTACATTCGCGCTGAATCTTTAACTAAAAAAATCTTGATGGTTAAGGATAAAAAATTAGTCTATCGCAACATGAACAGTAGCTATTTCAAGTGGGGATTTTTAAGCATGATGTCGCCCAAATCCTAACATAATTAATATTGGTCTACAATATTTATATCTGTTTAGAAAAAGTGTTGCTGTGCCATCATGATGATGATGAATATGATAATCAGGCAAATCGATAATCACTTGGTGGATAAGAATGATTAATTTTAGCACGAGTAACACCTATCTCATGCATGTGTTCTTATGTACGTTTTCCACCAATAACACATTCCTAACTGTAAAGGGACAACACATTTCATTGGTTAACAGAACGCCTGTTTTACAGGACACTGCAACACTGAATTGACCAGTATTTATAACATCTGTGTTGGTTAACAATAATATCCATGCAAAATGTGACCAATCAATCTTCTGATCAATAAATCGTCTGACTAATAAATCTTCTGACCAATAAATCTTCAGATCAATAAATATTCACCTATGAAGGTGGAATATAATGTTTTTCACTCGATGATTTATTGCTCTGTTAAATTCCTGTTCTATTAAATTTCAGACGTTAAACAAATTCATACATGAACTATAACACTATTAACTTAGATGTACCGTCCTTCATATAAAACAATGATGAGAATCTGGGTATTTTAATTACACAAAACCACCAACTAGCTCCGTATCAGTTAGCCAATGAAAAGCTTCCCTTTAAGAACAAGCAGAAATCCTGCTACATGGTCTGAGAAAGCACGCATTCAATTGATAAATTTGCCCGAAGATGAGAAAACGCTAGGCTAAAGACGCCGCCAACATCTCAACACGACCAAATAAGGTAGAAATCAGTGACACATAAATAATGCACTGAAAAAGCGAACGCCAGATGAAGCGAATGGAACGGTTATAAATGGGCTTGACACATGGAAACGGCGATATGAGTGACTGTTGATTAACGATGCAAAACGATGTGCAACTGTAATTATAATATTTTATTACAGACGCCTTGCAATAAACAGAGGCAACACAGAAGATCACATGGAAGAACGGAGGTGGTTTCAACAAACCACCACTTGGGGGCTGCATAAATAGGGAGAACGGCCCCCTGGGCATGTAGAATGGACGTGGCTTTGTTCTTAAAATTACACTCAATCAGAGGGAAGAGCAATATTTTTCGGTACATGTTTTCATGTATATGCTTTCTTGGTCAAATGTGTACTTCTACACATCCGACTGAACAAAATACTAATCATATGAATAAAGTAGCACACAAGCACGGAATATCACATTTATCGATTTTTTTAGATCTTAATTTCCCAGAAAATTACTGGAAGTACTATTTAATAAAAGGTACCGATGATTCACTTCCAATCATTTTTTTTAGATAATACAGGATTTATTCCTGAGGCAACATGTAGATTTTAATACTAGATTCCGAGAAGGAGATTAACCATCGATGTTAGATTTAATTTTCTTTAATGAAGACTATAATATATCATTATGACCGAAATCTTTAGATATGTGGCTCTATAATAAACAGCGGTGCACGAAGTGATCTAGGTGGTGATTCTTTAGTAATAAAGTAATATATATTTTGCCTCAATATGCCTTATCTGCAAACTCTACTAACATTATTAAACTGAGAATAGATCAAGACTGGAATGAGACATAGGTTGATCATGAAAGGCTAAACATTGTCCTTGCAAATGGTCATTATATATACATATATATTTAGTTCCATTCTATATCAACTGTGTGCGTGTGTGCGTGCGTGTGTATATACACATAAGTTGATACAGACTGGTACTATGTGAATCAGACTCATACAATGAGGCTTAATCAGCGTCTAACTTATGTCACACACAACATTTATCACAAACTATTCCACATAAAATGACAACATATTCATATCTTTTTTCTGCTAAAGTAACATCACCAATCTGAAGATTATATCGCATGCATGAAAATGTAGGTAGCATGTATTAAATAAATCTCAACTGGAAGCAACAGACTCCAGATGAAATGTGCCATGTCCAACAAACATTTCACAGTCAAAATGTTTTGCCTATACAAAAAAGGCCATTACAATGCTTGGTGCAATACATCATAGAATTCAGAGAACCCAATTAAAAAAGTCATAACATCATGAACAAATGTAGTGTCACAATTAACTGAATTTTTTTAATGTTATAAGATCACGAACAACAGTAGTGTTATAACAAACAGAAAACTGCACAACGATAATAGCTCAACTTTTTTAATTCAAAGTTTAACTGTCGACTGAATACCAGTGCTGGGTTGTGCCACTGCCAGTGTACGCTGCACATTGTTCAAAGTATTGTGGCTGGTGCTGCCACCTTGTTGATTATGTGAACACTTGCCATAGGGCATACTGGCTGACTAGTACTGCCACCTAGTGAATGAAGAATATACTATTTGACAATTGACCATGAGGGAGTCTGTCAGCAGCCATGCACATACACACAACACCGGTGAAATATATGGAAATGTTTTCTCTAAACAAAAAGCAAATATGGTATAATTTATGTTGAAGGGAAAGTATTGAAATCTGTGCAACGTCATATAACAGGAATCACGCCCGTCCTCAAGGTGAAAGAAATAGGGGTTCAGGGAAATGTTCGAGTTTTAACTGAGGGACATTCTTTAATAGAAAGAGGTAAGGCCAAACAGACGTGGGCCTGACCAATATTTGGCCAAGCCTCAAGGTGGGAATCGTTGATCCGTACACACTTCAAAGTCAGTGAAGGATCACTGTCTACCACACAAGCAGCAAAATATGCTTTGCTTTCCACGAGTTACACACATGAGTGGAATTTGTTGTGTACTTTAATCAGGAAAAATGGCATATAGTTATATCTATGAAACTATTAATTGAACTGAATAATACTATTCACAATCTCATTTAAACATATGTTAATTTGTAGTGTTAAAGAATAAAACCTCCATCTCCGTGTTAACATAGGCCCCAGAGACACCGGCTCTGCGAATATACAGAGTCTAAAGCACCCTGTATTAATGGATCTATTTTTGTAAAAGGGGGCCGCGGATTGTTATTACAAATCTGAGATCTGGAACACCACATAATCGGCTCGATCGTTTCGTGATATTACACGTGCATAAAGGTGTGACCAGTTGAAGTTGTTTGATGTGGCCAATGAATTTGGGCTGAGAATGCAAATTCTGCAGTAATCCCAATAAGGATTATTGACTGTAGAAAGTGGTGTTCAAACACGATGATATCGACAAGAAATGCCAAAAAGGGAATGTCGTGTAGAAATATCAGCATAGACAACTAACTGACTCAACCCTCTTTGCTGCTGGTAAGTAGCCCAAAGCGCAAGTAGTAGCTTCTTATCTGCTATTCATTTGGGGTTGAGTCAGAAACCCCCATTGTAAAGCAGTGTCGGGCAACATATCCCTTGACCCCCATTGTAAAGCAGTGTCGGGCAACATATCCCTTGACCCCCATTGTAAAGGTGCATCCCACCAATACGTTTGCTTCCTACCGGCCTGAATATACACTAGACAGAACACAAAGGAGCTCAACTAAGCTGATTACAGAATGGAGACCTTAGAAAAATACCTAATAGGATATGGTTCAGTGACACCAAACGACGATGTGATTAAAAGGGTATCAAATAGAATGTTTTTTTTTACTTTTTAACTTTTAATAAAGAATGAAAATATTGATAGAAGTGTTTTTTCTCTTCAAATTTAAAGAAGGTTTAAGAACTAGAGGACACGAAGTAGCGTTAGTAAAGAACAGTGAGACTGGACACAGAAGAGTTCATTATCTTTTCACAAAAATGGAATGAATGGAATTATCTATTGACTGTAAATAATTGCAGTGTGAATATATAAAAAAAACTGACAAATATCTCAGAAGGGCGGGTTAAGCGTATTTCAAAAAGGGGCTCTCGATAAGCCAATGGTTTCATTGTCCATTTGCCATCTGGAGTTTGTTGTTCCAGACGGCAATCAGATTACTTAGAACAGTTAATCGTACCTGTAGAAACAGTAGTTAAGGAAATAAAGACGACAGAGTTTGGGGAGTTCCGAGGTGATTTCTGAATTTGTTTAAGTTAAAAAAGTTACCTAAAAAATGGGGTTCATTCGAACCCCCCAAACTCTCCCAAGGATGGGCATGGGAATGAAAGGCAGCCATTTCCTCAAATAGGAACAATAGTTTGTTTCACTCAGGCCAAGGAAACATTGTGCATTTTTAAAGAAGTCTACTTGGTCATCCATCGACAGGTCTAGTTTAGCACCCTGAAATGGGGCTTCTGTTCCCTGTTATTTAGTGCCAAGTGGTGGGTTACACACACTGGAAGATAAGGTTTAGTGCCCTAAATGGTGGGATCTACTTACTGGCATTGGCAGCAACTGTTGACGCATTTAGACCTTTTGCATTCGGGTTCACCCGGAAGTTGATCTCATTTCCGTTCACACTGAAAGTACAGTGAAGAAATAATGTAGGCGGGGCCAGAGATGTATTTACCAGTACACAGTGTACAATGGTGTACAATGGTGGAACCCACTTGACACAGACGGTAACTGAACATTCAGATCACATTATCTTAGCACAAACTGCCATTGGTGATATATGGCTTTTCATACTTTTAATCACACTATTAATTTGTTTTAATCACAAATTCTAGTATTGCGCTGCTTTTAAAATCTGACACTATCTGTATTACATGAACTCTATGGATAGGTGCCCTATAGATAAATGATGATGTTATTATATACGGGCGGTGCACCTTAGAAGGAGCCTACAGATTAGGAAGGATAAGTAAGGGAAGATGTTAAGATGGACAGACAGGATCTGGACACGTTGCACTATGAAATGTTTTATATAGGGTTGAGTTGTAGGACAAGTAAAGGGAGCATATGGGGAAGAATGGGAGACATTGCAGTGATGGTTGGGGAGCAGCTAATGTAAGGATAGACTGGGGAGGGGAAGAGCTTGGGAATGGGCCGACTTGAGAGAGGGTTATCCAGTGGGAATGGGCCGACTGTAGTGGACTGTCCAAAAGGAATAGGCCAACTGTAGATGCTTTGGGACTGTCTAGTGGGAATGGGACGACTGTAGATGGGACTGTCCAGTGGGAATGGGTCAACTTTAGTGGACTGTCCAGTAGGAATGGGCCAACTTCACAGTGGACTGTCCAGTAGGAATGGGCCAACTGTAGATTGGAATGTCAAGTGGGAATGGGCCGACTGTAGATTGGACTGTCAAGTGGGAATGGGCCGACTGTAGATTGGAATGTCAAATGGGAATGAGCCAACTGTAGATGGGACTGTCCAGTGGGAATGGGTCAACTTTAATGGACTGTCCAGTAGCAAAGGGCCAACTTTGAAGTGGACTGTCCAGTAGGAATGGGCCAATTCCGGATGGGACTGTCTAGTGGGAGTAGGTCAACTTTACAGTGGACTGTGCAGTGGGAATGGGTCAACTTTACAGTGGACTGTACAGTGGGAATGGGCCAACTTTAGTGGACTATCCAGTAGGAATGGGCCAATGGTAGAAGGGACTGTCCAGTAGGAATGGGCCAACTGTAGATTGGACTGTCGAGTGGGAATGGGCCAACTGCAGATGGGACTGTACACTGGGAATGGGTCAACTTTGGTGGACTGTCCACTAGGAATGGGCCAACTTCACAGTGGACTGTCCAGTAGGAATGGGCCAACTTCACGGTGGACTGTCCAGTAGGAATGGGCCAACTGTAGATTGGACTGTCAAGTGGGAATGGGCCAACTGCAGATGGGACTGTACACTGGGAATGGGTCAACTTTGGTGGATTGTCCACTAGGAATGGGCCAACTTCACAGTGGACTGTCCAGTAGGAATGGGCCAACTTCACGGTGGACTGTCCAGTAGGAATGGGACAACTGTAGAATGGACTGTCAGGTGGGAATGGAATGGGCCAACGATAAATGGGACTGTCCAGTAGGAATGGGCTGACTGTAGATGGGACTGTCCAGTGGGAATGAGTCAACTTTAGTGGACTGTCCAGTAGTAATTGGTTAACTTTAAAGTGGACCGTCCAGTAGGAATGGGCCAACTGCAGATGGGACTGTTTAGTGGGAATGGGTCAACTGTAGATGGGACTGTCCAGTAGGAATGGGCCAACTGTAGATGGGACTGTCCAGTGGGAATGGGCCAACTTTAGTGGACTGTTAAGCAGGCCCTTAGCCAGGGACCCGTCTGCCCGTCTTGAAGATGGGCAAATGTCTTACGACTACGGGTAAAATAAAAATAAGACGGGTTTTTCTTTTTACAAGATGAGAATTTTTCATAATAAATTTGTTTGAACTGTCTTAGAGACTCTTAGCGCACGTGGTTGTGATTCGACGAATGTTGTCGGTGGCAGAATAGTGAATATGGCCGATCTATGAGACTATATATTTTTAACCTAGACATCGTTGGAAAATAATGATACTGTGGTTGATCTCTGTTTATTGTAATCGTGTACGTCATTGGTTGGGAAACACGGTTCTATGGCCTTCCTCAGTGCCTATCCATTGGCCCTCTCATTTGAAGAAACAATCCCATGACCTGGGTGTTGTGGGCTGAGTTCAAAATGGCACCCGCCAAGCAAGTGAAAACATGCGATATGTCAACGTCAAAGTTCACGACAATCAATGCCTTTTTCGTAAACATGAATAAAAGCAGCGTTCCTGTGATTGTCCCTGAACTGTCCGAGTCAGCATCCTTTGTTACGTTGGTGGAGATCCATAACGTTGACGTGCCTGCCGCTAGTAACCAAGATGCAACTGTATTGTCGCCCACCGCTGTGGCACTCTGCAGTGGCCTAGCATGATCGTGGTAAACTGCTCCGATTCACATACATAACCGGCGTGTAGGCCCTAGTATCGGGAGCAGTTTCAAGGTTCCTCAACTCAAACGGCAGGCAAACCATGAACGATTAGGCTGTGCTCAGTCTAGTAAATTCATATTGCTTTTTTGTCCAATAGGCAATACTGAATCTGGATGATTGCTGTTTTATCAAAGAAGTAATGTTTCAATGTATTACTTTCAAAACCAATTGTATTACTGAGTGCTGTATCTTCTATTTTTATTTGTTGTATTGTTTTACTTTTAGTGTGAAGCATTTTGAGTGTGATTGTAATCATATTTGTTCATATTAGACGTGTTTACATGTACTAAAGTCTTAAGATGTTTCAAACATTACTATGGCTATATATTTTAAATAAAGTTTCAAGTTACTTTTTCATGACTCTTCAAGGCTTCATGTGTTGGCTCTTTTTCTATCAGTATTACTGTGCAGGTGATAACGCCAACCTCGCTGCACAGCTAGTAAGACTCGATTGGGCCAATAATGGTTAAACCGGATTTGGCTGCCATTGAAAAAACCTAATTCAGCCAATAATGGCTGTCATTTGACATTTGCTCAACTTGCATTGGCTTACCCGTGCAAAAACCAAATAATGGCTGTCACTATATCAACCAGCATTGGCTTGCCATTGAAAAATCAACTGGGCCAATACTGGCTGTCACAGACGCGAACAGCTTCAACAGAAGTTGTTCACACGTTTAAGGTTTTTTAGAATGTTCAAGACTGGCAAAATTTTATTTCTGGCTAAGGGTCTGCTGTCCAGTAGGAATGGGCCAACTGTAGATGGGACTGTCCAGTGGGAATGTGTCAACTTTAGTGGACCGTCCAGTAGTAATGGGTCAACTTTAGAGTGGACTGTACAGTGGGAAAATGGCCATGTTTACATTGGACTGTCCAGTGGGAATGGGCCAACTTTACAGCGGACTCTCAGTGGGAATGGGCCAACTTTAAAGTGGACTGTCCAGTGGGAATGGGCCATTCCAGTGGGAATGGGCCAACTTTACAGTGGACTGTCCAGTGGGAATGGGCCAATTGTACAGTGGACTGTCCAGTGGGAATGGTCCAATGTCATAGTGGACTCTCAATGGGATTGGGACAAGTGTATAGTGGAATGTCCAGTGTGAATACTTAGTACTTACACTATATCACTGAAGGAGCCTATTTCTAGGCCCAGCTGTTGTAGCAGCAACAGCAGAATGTTGTCAGCATCTTCCACTGCCTTCAACCTTCAACACATAACACCGTGAAACAGGACATGTCTCGACAGAGGACACTGTGTGACACGGCATAAGATTTTCATGTAATTCATGTGGGGTTTGGTTTCTTCCGGAAGAAACATATTTCTTCCAGGATGTCCGGAAGAAACTGGAAGAAAGGGGTTTCTTCCATTTTCTTCCGGGGAAAAAATGGAAGAAACCGGAAGAAAGTAGAAGATAACAATAAGCATCATGACAAAGCTTTGGAAGAAATATTAGGATAACACAAAAAGTGTATGCATTTATTTTCATGTTGGTCCTCTTGCACATCTATTGGGTTATTAGTCACCTAAAAGCTTTTATCACCCACCATAAGCCACGTGGTGTATGCCACAATTACACATTTAATCCATTCAATATCCATTGAAACAATGCCCATCAATAAATCTTCACTATATCATAGTTTAATGTTATGTATTTGTGTTTAATACATGTTATAATTGGGACAAAATATAAACGGAAAGATGTGTTTAGAATGATATCTCAGAAAGATGTGTTTAGAATGACATCTCAATCATCTATAATTATGTGATCTATCTGTATGAAAAATGTTAAACAATTAAAGTAAATTATGCAATTTTTTTATATGCACTGAAAAAATTAAAGGAACCAGAAATAAAATGACAACATGGGCAGAATTGGTCTATTTCTCACTGTCTTACCAAAGTAACTGACATTTGGAAGCTTCTTTATCAAGTGGCATGCCACAAATGTTTACAGCTTTTAAGTCAAGCGATAAAACATTTAATGCAATGATGTTATTTAATTTACGCCCAAAAAACATTAAGTAATATTCATAAATAATATTACTCATTTCTACCTCATTTGTAAATGTTGCACAGTTGCTATGATGGGACCACATCCTGCAGGCATTGATACTTTGTTGATGAGCACAGTAGTTGCACCTAACCAAAGCTTTCCCAGCAACTTCAACACGAGTGAAGTGCTGCCATATTGCATCTTTAGGTCTACCTCCTCGAAAAATATTGACCTAAACTTTGTATTGTTGTAACACAGCAATTCTGCTCTGACTTAGAAGTGGCTTACTGAACTAGGTGGCTGTTACACAAGAAGTAGCTTAATGAACTAGGTGGCTGTTACACAAGAAGTAGCTTAATGAACTAGGTAGCTGTTACACAAGAAGTAGCTTACTGAACTAGGTGGCTGTTACACAAGAAGTAGCTTAATGAACTAGGTGGCTGTTACACAAGAAGTAGCTTAATGAACTAGGTGGCTGTTACACAAGAAGTAGCTTACTGAACTAGGTAGCTGTTACACAAGTAGCTTACTGAACTAGGTGGCTGTTACACAAGAAGAGAAGCCATTTAATCTTCGACTATGTGGGAACAACAAGACAAGCCTGACTGCCTGAAGTAAGAAGCCACAAGTGATACATTAAATCCACTTATTAAGAACTGTATTTTATTTCTACCAGCACTGAAATTTATTACAACACAAGTGAAAATCTTAATACGAACTAGCCCATATTTGCCTGAAATAAGAAGAAGACTTATTTATTATTTGCGCTGGAGTTACAGTATTACAAACCATGCTTTTATATCAATATCACTAGCTTAAAAATTATTTATAAGGATTTTTTAGTTACTTACATTTTCTTCCGGAAGAAACTGGAAAAAACTATTTCTTCTGGGACAGAAGAAACTGGAAAATACCATGGAAAAAACCACCCTTCGGAAGAAACTGCAAACCCTGAATTGATGTGGTTTATATTTCCTTTGATGTTTTAGAAGCTGTGATGCTACGAGTTGTCAACACGGTGTAACACACTGTTGGTCGGTTAAGATTACATGTTGTAATAAATCTATATGCATGACTGGCTGACTTGTTCTAGTAACTGGTGTTTCTTCCCGTTATTTGTATTCCTCATTTGGAAATTAAGGATTAATTGATTGATTGATTGATTGATTGACTCACAAAGAAAATGTTTGAATGACATATTTTTAAAGGCTGGTGGGAATGTGTTGGATTTAATTTTGTCTTCTCAAAATGAATTAGTTGACAATGTAAAAGTACACGAATCTTTGGGTTCAAGTGATCATAACCAGATCCATTTTAATATAAAAGTAAAAACAGGGAATACATATAAAAAACAATGGAGCAGGAACTTCAATAAAGAGATGAGAACCTATATAGCAAATATAGATTGGAATAATTTGCTGAAGAACAAGACGGCAAGTTCCAGTTACTAAATCTGAGGGCGATCAATCAGATCATTTAGGGCAGTTATTTGTAACTTCTGAAATTATAGGAAAGAAAATTAAGAAGATGAAATAAAATAAATCACCTGGAGTTGATGGTATACCACCAACACTGCTTAAGGAAATTGTAAAGCAAATTAGTAACCGCTTGCAAAAGTGTTTAATTTGTCACTAGAAGAGGGAATAGTTCCTTCAAAATGAAAAGATGCAAACATTACACTGTTATGTAAGAAGGGATTGAGGAAGAAGTCAGAAAATTACAGACCAGTGAGTTTAATATCAGTTGTATACAAATTACTAGAAACATAAATTAATAAATACATCTTAACATGGGTTCCTAAAAGCAAGATCATGTGTAATTAATCTCATGTTTTTTGGAAGAAATTACAAAGTGGGTAAATGATGGGTCACCAGTGGATGTTAGATTTTCAAAAAGCTTTCGATAAAGTGCCACATCAAAGATTGTTACTTAAACTAAAAGTTCACGGCATAGGTAATGATGTAATCAACTGGATAGAAAAGTGGCTTACACACAGAAGACAGAGAGTAATAGTAAATGGTGAGATTTCAATCGGGAAATCTGTTTTGAATGGGGTACCACAGGGATCAGTATTAGGACCTATACTATTTTTAATAATATTATTATATAAATGATTTGGAAGATGACATAACTGGCAAAGTACTGAAATTTGCAGATGGCACAAAAGTATTCAAAAAGGTGAAAAATTATACAGATAAACACATTTTACAGGATGATCTAGATACATTGTTTAAATGGTCTGAAAATGGCAAATGTTATACAATTTTGGGAAGTGTAAATGCATATACATAGGACATGGAAACATGGACAAAGAATATAAAATGGGGGATGCTGTACTAGGTAGAACCACACAAGAAAAGGACTTTGGAGTAATATTTAGTGCCGACATGAAAGTTTCAGAGCAATGTGGGATTGCTGCTTCAAAAGGTAATCAAATTCTAGGGGTGATTGGGAGAACTATCACATATAAGGGTAAAGGGCTAATTGTGCCCCTGTACAAAGCAATAGTTAGGCTGCATTTGGAATATTGTATACAAGCATGGAGGCCATATCGTAACGACATAGACAAGCTAGAAAGAATACAACAAAGAGCAACTAAAATTATTCTAGAACTGAGAGACCTTAGTTATGAAAGCTGCTTATTAGAATGTGGTTTGACAACACTAGAGACCAGGAGACCAAATAGAAGTGTTTAAAATAGTGAATGGTTATGAGGATGTTGACAGGAATATGTTCTCCAAACTTAAAGAAGGCAGTAGAACCAGAGGACACAAAGCAGCATTAGTTAAGGAACAGTGCAGGTTGGACATGAGAAAGTACTCTTTCTCACAGAGGGTGATAAATGAATGGAACAAACTGTCAAAATTGTGTTAATGCTAGTAGTGTGAATATGTTTAAAAATAAAATTGACATATATCTGATAAGGGCGGGCTACACATAGATGATCAAATTGTTGGACTCTTGATAAACCAATGGCTTCCTTGTCCACTTGCCATCTGGACTTTTAGTTTTGGATGGCAATCTTGTTAAATCTTGTTAAATATGACAATTGAGATGACATCAAGGAACGAACTGTTAAGGTGTCAAATTCTTCGTAGAAAACTTCAATCTAAATTTATTCAAACTGCTGAAACGTAATTTAATTCCTAATATGCAATGTGTTTTCACTCTCTCTAACACAGGTTCTTTTAAAGGAAGACATCCTTGCAAGACATTGTCAATGTTTCAGGACTTGTTTCATCTACTAACTTTGGTTTGACGTCGAGGAACGCATAGTTGGCATTGAGGATGTCATACGCCTGCTCTGTTGGCACTGGTTTCATCGAGTCTTCAAAGTGCGTATCATGCACATCAGCAGAACGTGAATTTGGCTTTGGGATCACTGGAACAGAGCAAAAAGTCTGAATTGAGAACTGGGGATAAGTTGGGAAGAATAACAAAGAACACCAGAATAAAAGAGCACTTCCTTTAACCTTATAAGCCCTGAGTTTCTGATCGCCTTCAATATACAGAACTAGACATGGTTTCATATATTGAACTGTATAATTAGAACGGTTCACCACAAGTATGTCAAAGTATATACCATCTGAATTGTGCTAAAATAATTGTTGTGCGACTAACTGAAACTAATTAACATATAATTTGCATATGCAACTAATCCCAAAATGGCCAACATGAAATATAAAAATCTGTTTTATTTTGTGTCTCCTGAACAATTATAAGCAATAATCCTATCAGTTCTGACATCAATCTATTGAAGAAGATGAACACTACAAGAAGCACAAAAAATTATACTCATTCATACATTGAATTTCAAAATATGTCAACTAGGCAAGTGGGTCCTGTCTTTGCCACCAACTTAACTGATATACTACATACAAAATGTTGCTACTATTACCAATTAGTATGTGCACAAGACATATATTTGAATTACAATAGATTTATCTAGATTTTGGTGCTAAAATACTTGTTGACTAACTGAAACTAATTAGTATATAATTTGTATATGTAAGAAATCCAAGATGGCCAACAGGAAATATGAAAACGAGTTTAATTTTCTGTTTCCTGGACAATTGCAAGCAATAATCCAATAAATTCAGACACATCGCTGACAACGGCTGCGTCAACAACACTGTCTATTTCGTTGCTGTCTTTTGCGTTTTCGTCTGAATCGTCATACATATGCCCAATCAACTGTAACGCCCATTCGTAATCGTCGATCCTGCGAATGGTGAAAGATCTCTCCGATCTATTGCCAATTTGCATCTGCTTGTAAATACTGTTTATATCGATCAATCTCCATGAATAATGTACCAAAATGTCGGAAAATGTTTTGGCTTCATCCGATTACAATATAATGGCTTTACTATGAAACGATGATGACCTCTAGCGATTACTGTACACACTAGTAAGAAACCCTGATAGACCAGTATTCAATGCCATAAATGATAAAGGGACACACTGGTCAGAGTTTTTTATTTTGTGTAAAAAATTCCATTTGCGTTTTCTCCGTCATTAATATCAGATTATCTGTAATTAAAAATGAAAAAAATTCCCTATATTGTTAGATGCCTTTACAGCTTGATGCTGCATGCAGGGTTCCTGCTCTTCCATCATAGCACATTTCCAGGACATTTCCAACACTTTATTTATAATTTCAATGACACGTAGTGAAAACTTCAATAATGTGCAATATTATGAAACAATAGCAGTGGCAGAACATAGTATGCCTTCAGCATAAATAAATTGATCTCATCATCCAACTCCAGAGTTCGATTTGTTACAGTGGTCGCAGCGATGCAGTGATATTTATACACATTTCCTGTCCTGGAATTCTGGCAGTAAATAAAAAATCAAGGCTTTTCCATTGATTTTTTCCAGGTTTTTTAGGTTCTGGAAGTAAAAACTATGCAAGAGACTATAAGTGGGTTAGTTCCATGGGGCTTTGCATTAACAAGGCAGGCGCCATTTGTAGGCAGACAATTGTGGTTTGCATATGTCTGCTGGCTTGTTATTAAAAACATAACACACAGCGGCTGCAGCATCCAAACCCACGCCACCAAAGAGACAAAAACAGACTTAACAGCTTTCAAAAGCTGTTTACAATTTGCTGGAATATAAATCTTACCGTCTTTAAGAAAGATTTTCTTCTGGCTCGCACTGGTCACAGGCGCCATCTCTACGTGAACCTCGGAGTTACCAGTCGGACTACTCATTACGGCATCGTTAAGTTGTTCCTTGTTCACAACAACTGGCTTTTCTTTTTTGTCTGGGACTGCTTCTGGAAACACCATCACAACATCATTATAACACCATCATAACATCATCACAACAACAACAAAACATTAATAGAGCTGAAATCACCTGAGTTCAGGCAACAAACCAGAATCATTAAGCATGATATCATGAACAGGGACGTCACATCACAGCGAAGGACCGCTGAGGATTTTGGGAGGAAACGTAATTTTTTTAATATGTCTAGATTTTGCTGAAGGTAGTGTTAGCTTCAGATGATTCTAGGGTGACGGGGAGCTCGTTCTAGATTTTGGTTGCAGCTACAGGGAAAGCACACTTGGCCAGGTTGAGTTTTGTTTCAGGAACAAAAAGCTGTTATGATATAGATTATATGAACTGAATAATTATTATGCACAAAAAATTGTGCACAAGGACGGAAGAATAGCTTTTGTAAAATATGTTTCTATGGTGCATGATTCAGTGAATCTAAATCCATAGTTATTTTATATTTTCACTAAAAATCGTTCACAAATGTTCATTATTTCTTTGTTCAATCAGAATGTCTATTAAGAAAAGACAGATAATGTCATGAATATTGAACTAAATTACCTAGCTTATCTGGCATCTGGTTCTGCCCAGAGTCACCAGATGGCGCTATGGCATCCGAGTCCTTGAAGCGTGACAACATGCCATTGACGTACTTGATGAGTCTTTTCACTTGATCACTTGACAAGTCAGCTATCTTCATGTTCCCTGCAATATAAAACTCATATGGAACAATGCTTGATTCAAGGGATGAAATAAAACAAATTAAGATAGGGAGGAAGCATTTCTTTATATTGTATGTTCTATGAAACGATGGCACATACAAACCAGCACTTAACAGTTTAACTTTCACTTTCATTTTTACAAAACTCCACGTTATTAGTTTATATTAATTACCAGCTTCAGAGTGCCTCCCTTACTTACAGTCTTAGTAGTTCGTATTAATTACCCCAGTGTAATCTTAATAGAGACAGGTACAGGCTGGGTTTCTAGAACTAAACCAATATTTCTACAATATATCTAAGTCTAATAATAGTTAATTTTTTAGGGGAAAAAACAGCCATAAGTGCAAGAACCATAATGTGTGCATACATTGCTAACAAAGGAAATAATTTCAACTGTATTACAGAGAGTGTGTGCATGGAAGGCACATCACTGTATTTCAATCAGCTAGTGTGTGCGTGTGTGTGCGTGCGCACGCGTGTGGTTGCATATGCGCATACATGCACGTGTATACATATACAGATATTCACATGTGAAATGCACACATGTTCATAGGCTAAAGTGCTGTTTATGTGAACGAATCCCTGCGGGGTTCATGCTGATAACAGGAAGTATATTAGCAGTCATTTTCGAAGGCCGGATGTTTCGCTGACAATCTCCATGGCAACCAGCAATCCTCACCTAGCAGCAGGCTTGTCAACAGGTCGGAATCTTCGTCTGTTTCCTCAAGCAATGCTTCTGCGAAACGAAGACAAAATTAATTAATAAGAGGCTTGTCAACACAGTATTGTATCTCACAGGATGCCGCGATCTCACAGGATGTAATTACATCTTGTGATGGATTCTCTTCATTAACAAATCTATAATGAGTGGTCAATTTCCACTCATTAACCCCTTCACCTCATGTACATACAACATACATTTAACAAGATTTAACAAAACTGCCATGCAAAACTACAAGTTCCAGGTGGCAAGTGGACAAGGAAGCCATTGACGTATCGAGAGTCCAACAATCTACGTATGACCCACCCTTATCAGATAACTGTCTATTTTATTTTAAACATTCACGCTACTAGCATTTGCACAATCATTTGACAGTTTGTTCCATTCCTTTATTACCCTCTGTGAGAATGAGTACTTTTCCATGTCAAACCTACACTGTTCCTTAACCATTAATCCATATTCCTATCAATATTCTCATAACCATTCAATATAAAAAAAACTTCTATTTGGTCTACTCTTTAAAGTCTCCTGGTCTCTAGTGTTGTCAAACAACATTCTATTAAGCGGCCTTCATAACTAAGGTCTCTCAGTTCAAGAATAATTTTAGTTGCTCTTCGTTGTATTCTTTCTAATTTATCTATGTCCTTATGATATGGCCACAAAAACATTATATATTACATGTATTATACATGCATAATATAAAAATCTGTTGCGTATCAGTATGTATATCCCATATTCAACCTATTAAGCGTACACCCCTTTTTTAATCAATAGGGTCCATAATTATTGTAATTTGACTAGTGTGGAACAACTGAAAATGTTTGCCATCTGGTGTTAAACAGTTGGCACCACTTTTCAGTTGTTTTACATTAGTCATCAAATGACACCACTAGATTGTCTAGAGAAACACATTTTGGTGTACGCATATAAGAACAGATTCCTTGAAATTTTTCCATGACCCAATTTTTTTCAAACCGTACTGTATGCTTACTAGGTCGAATACAGTACATATATATATATATATATATATATATATATATATATATATATATATATATATATATATATATATATATATATATATACGTATGCAGAAGTTCATTAAAAAATATGGCAGTTTAACTGGGGTTTATCTGTGATGATATGGTAATACCAGAAAGAGGCATGCAAGTGTAGAATACATTACTGGTGGCCATGTTTCCAGGTTATATGATAAATGCCAAATGTTTGCTTCAAATCATTGCAAGTTGTCATGGTTTCTTAGCAACAACATTGACCAGACCGAGTGGTGCTGGTGACACGTGTTATATTGCATCATTTGATACCAAAAATTACAATGATTTTGAGGGTGTTTAAGCTAGCGATCATAAACAAATGTGACTAGAGCTGAGAATGGCTCAATTCCAAGCGGATTTGTCCAGGGAATGTTAATGAGTTAGACACCGTACAGAAGCCAGTAAAATCGATGCATGTTAAGTAAGAATAAGAGAACAGTACAGGATGACTTTGACACTATCATTTGTCTGCTGCCTGACTGATGCCACATCATATGTAAACAGAAGAGAAGATCATAGATGTTTTCAAGGGCAATTCTCAAAAACTCCTATTATTCTAAAATATATCACTGCTGATTATGTTAGACATCAAACTTCTCCAGGGAAAGCATATCATGGGAACAAACTGGGCACTTCTCATGATAAGAATGGTCATATGGTGCCAAACAGCTACATACAAAGATAATGCATAGTGCTTTTCAAAAAAGTTGGAAGGTGCCAAACAGCCGCATAAAAAAATTATTAATGTGCTTTTCAAATATGTAAATTTCCATTTTCACAAAAAAACATATTTTCACAGTGAAAATAATCCTTGAAAAGATGTGCCCCTACACATTTACACTTCATTTGCATGTCATGAATACATAATTAAAATAGTGATCTTTCCCCACACAGTTAAAGTTATGGCATCGTTCAATGGGGAAACTAAAGGGAAAGTATCCGTTGCAGATAGGAAGAAGGGATCACAACCCATGTGAACTGATCCCAACCATAGTGGGACAGAAATTGGATAATATCCCATTGTATTGGGGCAGATGAAGGAACAACATCCGAAATGAAGTTTGCTCTAGATCGATACGTAATAATGAATACCTCCACCCTGTCTTCCCCCGTCCTTTTTCCCTGCATCCTGTCTTCCCAACTCGGCAGCCACATCGGGAGTCACAGTATCTGAAGACAGTGAACACGGATATCAACACAGGTACAAGATTTAGGGGATGACTTTTCCCATTTATTTTCCACAAAAACATTGTTTTTTTCCAATGACACTTTATAAGAGTGACACTGTCTTTGAGCGCATGTAGGAAGTCTTGTGTTATGACAAGTGAATATGAACAGTATGTGATGGCCGTAGCATGAAGAACAAGGACGGTTTCACAGATATCCACAGGTCCAGGTCATTTAAAGTTTATATAGGTCTGAGGTGAAGTGACATCAGTTTGTATTGTTTAAGAAAATCCCTAACAAAATTGTTATCTAAAACAACAAGTTTCAGATGACAAGTGGACAAGGAAGCCACTGGCTTACCGAGAGCCCAACAATCACATCTTTTTACCAACATATTTTTTTAAGCTTCAGGAAAACATCAATATCTCTGTAACTGAAAACATCACAGAAATGTAGAGCTTTATAAATCATAATTTACTGTAACAAAACACTGATACCACATTTATTTTGTGGAGGGGGTTTAAATAAAAACCAAGCATGAATCCAACCAATCTATACTATCTGAATATCACACCAATGTTATAAGTTTTTATATAAATGTATGTACGTACGTACGTACGTACGTACGTACGTACATACATATATATACATCAGTCACATTTTCACTACAAACACTATTATTATCCGGTTCTATACATAGAATTTATCTTAGGCTTAACATGTCTGCAGCTATAAAATCACTAGGTCTGATCGACCTGGTCAAACCAACACATTTATTATCAAAATGAAGCACTTGACAGTCAACAGTGACAAGCACAGACAGAGGGAGACATCAGAAATGACAATCAGACCTAAGCACACCCAGAGAAGTATTGTCCCAAGGGCTGCAGGGAAATGGCAATGACCTGACTGGCCTCCATTACACGGCAGGAGGGAGTCAGACTTCGCTGCAGGTGTGGGCTGCTGATCTTTAGGGGACACAGGTGGGTTTGAGAGGAGGCAACCCAGGCCATCAAAGACAATGTCCAGACAGTGTTGGAAGCTGTGGACCCATGTGTGTAGAAGGCTACTTCAGGGTCTAACTGTAATGTGCTATTTGGGGTGGAATGGACGTGGGACATTTAGATGATTATTTGCAGCAACTTGTACCAGCTGACATACCAGGGTGAGAGGAACTGGGGGAAGAGTGAAGGAGAGGGAGGGAATATAGGGAGGTGGGGAGAAGAGAAGGGGTTGGGTGGAGAGAGGGAGAGGGAGAGGGAGAGGGAGAGGGAGAGGGAGAGGGAGAGGGAGAGGGAGAGGGAGAGGGAGAGGGAGAGGGAGAGGGAGAGGGAGAGGGAGAGGGAGAGGGAGAGGGAGAGAGAGAGAGAGAGGGAGAGAGAGAGAGGGAGAGAGAGAGAGAGAGAAGAAGTGACAAGGGGAGACAAGGGGAGACAAGCGTACGAAATGGAGAAAGGCATGCAGAGTGGGAGAAAAAGAGGGAAGTGGGTGAAAGGAAGGGGAGAAGACAGTGACAAGTGGGAGAGACGACAGATAGAAACATTTATGGAAAACAATTACAGACAGTTGGATATACAGTGGGAGAGAGATGTGGGAGAGTGAGTGAGTGAGTGAGTGAGTGAGTGAGTGAGTGAGTGAGTGAGTGAGCGAGCAAGCAAGCGTGTGGGTGGTTGAAAGATAGGAGAGAGGTGGCTGAGATAGAGAAGGTGCGAGAGAATGGATGGGGAAAGAGTGAGAGAAACAGAGGGGGGATATAGAGAGAGACAGAGACATAGAAGGAGTTAGAGGGATAGAGAAAGAATAAAATATAAATAAATAAATAAATAGACAGACAGAGAAAGAGAGAGCAAGAGAGGGAGCGAGGCAGAGAGAGATCAAACAAGGACTGGTTGGTAGAATGAGTGATATAAGAGAAGGAGAGATGCAGTCAGTACGGCCTACAGACAACTGCGAGAGCAGGAACGAGTCTAGGAACCGTGGCCTGCAGCAACAACGTGTGATGTCAGAAGATAAGCAACCTGAGACACAATCGATGCAGCACACTGATGGAAACAGCAGGATCCGTATCGTTGACGACATCAGAGCAGAATTAAATGAAGACCTTCATTCAATAATGAACCAAGCACAGGAGATATGCACACCATTGGCAGTCTGTTGTTCAACAACAGTAACACGATTCTGTCACTACCAGGTGATGCCTTGTTTGATTTCCCATTACACCGCCTCCGCAGTAGGAAACACAATCAATATTACATGGCCCCATTCACACCAAGACGTCCTGACAGCAGACAGCCAGAAGTCCAAGAACGCCCAATAGCTCCAACCATCAAGACAATACAAGCCCAAGTATGCCCAATAAGCTCCCAGAGACAACTGTATAGACACTACAAGCCCAATTATGCCCAATAAGCTCCCAGAAACAACCATAAAGACAATACAAACCCACATGTACCCAACATGTTCCCAGAAACAACCATAAAGACAATACATGCCCAAGTATGCCCAATAAGCTCTCAGAAACAACCATATAGACAATGCAAGCCCAATTATGCCCAATAAGCTTCCAGAAACAACCATATAGACACTACAAGCCCAATTATGCCCAATAAGCTCCCAGAGACAATCATATAGACACTACAAGCCCAATTATGCCCAATAAGCTCCTAGAAACAACCATATAGACAAAACAAGATCAATTATGCCCAATAAGCTCCCAGAAACAACCATATAGATAATACAAGTCCAATTATGCCCAATAGGCTCCCAGAGACAGTTACAAAGACAATACAAGCCCAAGGATGGCCAATAGCCTCCCTGATACAGTCATAAAGACAATACAAGCCAAGGGATGCCCAATAGCCTGTTTGGAGACAGCAAATAAAATAACACAACCCCAAGTTTACCCAACAGTTAAAAACCAAAAATACCAGCCAACATACAAAGCCACAGAAATCCACTAACTACCACAATTTAAGGCATTTACATTTAGATTGGCAATATTAGGAGTAGGTTTAGGTACTACTCTATATTTTTTACAAGATCTTCCATTGTTCCTTCTTTTCATATGTTCATCAATCAGAACCTGCCTGACTGATCACGTTAAAATGTGGCAGAAATACTTATTACACACTGCACAGTGGGAACCTAGTTGAAATCATCATAGACCACATGCACAAATATTTGTTATGAAGATTACTCCAACTGCATATAGTTGTCAGATTTGAGGGAATTGCTCAATATTTATGAAGAAGAATCGGGCATTCAAATCAAGTTCAATTGAGCATAGATCGCTGTGTTGCTTACTGTAACAACGAAAGCAGACACCAAGAAACAAAACTCAGTTACTCAGTGAGAAACACAGGTTAATCAGCCGATACTTCAATCTGCTGCAACAACTGCCCATCAAAATAATAATAAAAGATTGTATATTTTTAGATCATCACATCTGGTAATTTGCAAAAGTGTGAATGGTATATAAATGCTTGGATGGCATCTAGCGAAGCTGATGGTATACCCTGTCTCTTTCATGGTACAATCATCTAACGAATCTAGCAATCAATATCATCAATGGGAATTCTTTCCGCTGCCTATTTTGCTGTAGTATGCATATCAGGTTTCATCCAATCTGCCCCCTCCAAATTCAATAGAAGTCCTCATTTACTTAACTCAATGAAAAACAAACGACTCTCTCGCGTACTGAATGCAAATTTAATGGATGGTTACATTGGCAGAATTGTATAAACAGAATCACTCACGCGGTTGTTCACTACATGAAATATGTTCAACAGCTATGAATATTTTAATAAGTTATGATAAGCAGAAATAGAAACGTTAGCAATTGAAAAATTTGCACAAATATTGCGATTACTAAACATCACCAGATTGATTTCACTGCTGTTATACATGATAGCAACTAGAGTGATCCTAGTACCTACTTTACTCAATCGTACAACATTGTACAATATGATATATGTCATAGGGTATAAAGTACATTGCATCAAATTAATGTATAAGTATCAATTTATAAGGCTATTGATGATTGGCTGAAATGAACCAATGACAAATGAGTTTTCATTATCCATTACCCTCACAGGATGTCGGATTATTGCTAAGTCATTGCTAGCACAAATGGTGCCATATGTTCATCAAGAAAAAGTAATTTGATTATTGTTTGTAAACGGTTGGAATCTTAAAGCAAATAAATTACATTGTATGCCAAATAAAATGGGCAGCATTCATACAATTTATGTTGCAACAGAACTCATATGTACAGGTATACCTATAGCCACACCGACTCTTTTAAAATTCACTCCCTGTTAGTGTTAGGTCAGTAGGAAACATGATACAATTTCACCATCTTCTGAAGACTAATCTTTTTAACCTTGGTTATCCTCCTTTCAATAGCTCCCAGTGTACCCATCCATCTGTTCACAACTTTAACATTACAAAAACGATCTTAAAATTGCTTAACGCTTTCATTTAGAAGTGCCTCTGACATCAGTTTTCTGATGATTTTGGTGTTATAGAAGTATTCATGTTGTTATTACGTATTAGCAAGCTTACAAAAATATTAAAAAACTACCATACCTACGTGTCAACAACCAACAATTTATTCGTTATTTACCAACAGATCCACGGGTTACTTCAAGAAATGATTCTCAAGTAATTCACTACATTTTCATGAAAAAAACTAAGCGGATATCGTGCTCTAGAGCACCGTGTGACACACGATCACTGCACATGTGCAGGAAGTGTCGGTGTAGCCACCTACTATGTAAATGTCATTGCCCCGAAGACAAAAATAAGGAAATCGATCACCAGCAGAGAAGTTATATTTACGTGATAGTGAGTGAGAATGACATGGGAGAAAAAGTCATACCAGCGCACAGGAAATCTTCAGGGATAGACAGGGCTATTAGTGGAGCAGCTGACTGATGGCTTGGAACAGGAGGGAATCAAGACTGACACCTAGCGTGGGATACTAGCAATGAATAATTGGTGCTGTCAAAGGTACGGTACTGTTTAAGACAACTTATAAACATGTAAGCATATTTCTAGCTGGCATACAGGAGACGAGAAAATGTGTATCAATTATCCCTTGGCACTGAATCCTCTGTTTGATACGTTAACAATCTAAATAAAATAGATATATGGATTTAAAATCTTTGAAAATAAACAAAATGCATTACTTGATGATGAATCCCCAACGTCTCAAAGCACTAGAACTGGCGACATAATCTTTGGATTTGAAATAAGAATTAGTGTCTGGAGTTCTTTAATTTGTTTAAGAATCAAACCTACTTAAAATAAAATTTTATATATGTATATATGTATATATATATATATATATATATATATATATATATATATATATATATATATATATATATATATATATATATATATATTATATATATTATATATATGTATATATGTGTATTAATAAACACATCACAACAACGTCAATATCTCAAGCAACTGTTAGTCAACAAAAACATTGAAACATATACTGCAATGTTATTAATAACAAACATTGCCTATCAAAGTTAGCGAGTCATTCACACAGATTTCTGCAAACACATAAGTGATAGGAAAACTGCATCACTCG
Organism: Lamellibrachia columna; assembly: GCA_963662155.1. Taxonomy (NCBI): domain Eukaryota; kingdom Metazoa; phylum Annelida; class Polychaeta; order Sabellida; family Siboglinidae; genus Lamellibrachia; species Lamellibrachia columna. Next base: position 54,088,516 of record OY759261.1, on the reverse strand, counting down.
ATATTAATTAAAACATTACTGCTTAGTATCAATGCAGGTTGGACAAAGTCCGACAAACGGGAAACAAGGAATAACGGGGAAGAAAGAAACATCCCCACATCCCGCACACAGAAAAAGGAGCAAACGAAAAACACCCGCTCCACTCAGAACAAAGTTTGAAACTTCACCTATGATATATTTGCCTGACTCTGGTTCCAAGAGTCGCTGAAACCAGGTTAGCACACAATATGTCACACATAAGTCAACATTAATTGTATATTTAACCTATTCATAATGTCTGACTTGGTGAATACCTCTCACGAAACCAATTGCATTCCAAATATTTTGGCCTTCGTCGGTGCACTGACATCGCTATGGGTGTGTCACATGACACGAGCCAGAGAAGGACTGGTGGGAGCTCCTGGCCGGTGGTGGGAGCTCCTTGCTGGTGGTGGGAGCTCCTGGCCGGTGGTGGGAGCTCCTGGCCGGTGGCGGGAGCTCCTGGCCAGTGGTGGGAGCTCCTGGCTGGTGGTGGGAGCTCCTGGCTGGTGGTGGGAACTCCTGGCCGGTGGTGGGAGCTCCTGGCCGGTGGTGGGAGTTCCTGGTCGACGCCTCGGTTCATGGTAGGTTTCATTCGATGGATGTTTATTGTTTCCTTGGACTTTCTCCAGCATGTATCACATGACCTTGGTCATGTGACATCCCCGAAGTGATGTCAGTTCGCTGGCAAAGATCGAGTGAGTCGGACGAAATATTTGGAACGAATACAAAAAGTTTCTTGAGAGGTAATCACCATGTCAAATATCACATTCATTGTCCTTCAAGTTTCATTGATTTGTGACTGCTACAAAAAAGCAGTTGACGTAAACACAACTGATTTATTGATCAATATAACTTTCATAATACAGATTACTGAACCTGTTTTTGACAGTAACACATCAATAACTTTCATCAAACTTACAGACAATTTCTTATGGTAAATATGGCTATTTATAATTCTGCAATCAATAAATATTAACTGATATTTTAAATTAATATACCATGACGGTTACACACAAGAAATAAGCTATAAAATATAAAAGTCAACTTTGAAACAGCAATAACTTCAAAACAGTAAATTATCTGAGAAACTACAAGAAGCTAAAACTTACCTTTCAGAATGCTTTTACTTGAACTAGGTTGCTCCTCCTCCCACAAGTAACTGTCAGTAGATGGCGCCACCACTCGGGTGGATTCGTAATCCCCTGGCACGTCGACGTCCGGCAGTCTGTCTTCGCTTATCGATTTGAAATACTTCACCAAGAGTGCAATTTCGCTTGCACTTAGTTGTGACAGAAAGTCATCGTTGTCAGCTCTCTTTTCACCCTCCACTGGTTGAGAGCTACCAATGTTCTCCCACGCGTCGTTCGGCAGTTCGTTGCGTTTGTGACTCTTCAGGTACTTGTGGATGGTCAAAAACGTGTCTTTCTTTATGACAGGTGGTTCGATGGCATCGCTGGCATCACCACCGGGAGTATCGACGAAGCCCCCGTCTTCATTTGGATGGGTTCTATCGATGTAGTTCTGTAGAAGTAGGAGGAAGTCTTTGTTAAGCATCTCCTGGCGTTGACCTTCAGCACCATCACTGGTTGCAGGGCTGTCGCAAAAGCTGGGGTCGTAAGGGTTGTCCGTGCGCATCGAGAGCAGGACATTTCCTAGCACGCATTGGGTGTAAAGGTCATCCCAGGTGTGGCCATCTTCCACCAGGTGCACAATCTCCAGCTCAAGGCTGCGTAGTTGGTCGCTGTTTGGAACATAGCGGAACGTGTCGATAGTTCCCTGTTGGCAATTTCCAAAGAGGTCGTCTGCAACAAACATGGCCATAGATTCATTCTAGCGCACAAAAAGAACCCACAAGATTTAACCAGATTGTCAAAAAAAATCCCGGATGGCAACAAGTGGACAAGGAAGGTTGGCTTATCAAGACTCCAACAATTATTCATCTATGCATAACCTGTCCTGAAGAGATAGCTGTCAATTTTGCTTTTAAAACATATTCATGCAGCTAGCATTTACGTAATCAGTAGGCAATTTGTTCCATTCGTTTATCATTCTCTGGGAGAATGAATATTTTCTGACAACCAATCTACACTGTTCTCCTACTAATGCTATTTTCTGACAACCAATCTACACTGTTCTCCTACTAATGCTATTTTCTGACAACCAATCTACACTGTTCTCCTACTAATGCTATTTTCTGACAACCAATCTACACTGTTCTCCTACTAATGCTATTTTTTGTCCTGTAATTCTTCTACTTTTCATAAGTGAGAAAATATACTTCAAGAATTTATAGATTTAAGAACTCTTTTATACCATATGGAGTTTACCACTGGCAGTAGACCTAATCACGACTTTATTTTATAATCTTTTACCTTTTACTTGTAATTAACACAAAACTTAATTTATATTTTATTTACTTACGTGCATGCAATTCATTGCCCCACATTTAATACTCTATTTTTCATTTATTTATATGCAATTTAATGCTCTTAATTTAATACAAATTTATATTATTTTATTTACATGCAATTTAATGTTCACAATTTGATACTGATTTACACTATATTTATTTTTATGCAATTTAATGCTCTATTAATTCATTGCTTTTTATTTTTTTATCCCTTTATATATAATTATATTTACCATGTACACTTACACAATCATGTACTATTCAGCCTTTATGGCTGCAAAGCGTAATAAAACTATTACTATTACAATCAGTATTTTCATAAACATTGAATGAATATCTTAAAAACTATTTGGTCTCCTCTTAATCTCTTTGCCTCTAATGTTGTTAAACCACATTTTTTAGGCGTTTATCATAGCTAAAGTCTCACTTCTGGAATAAGTTTAAATGTCCTCCATTCATTTATACACCAGGCAAGTTGTACACTGAAACACTCAGGTGTGGAATGGCAGATATCAGACATGATGTCCTCTGAAGATTAGAGGTTGATAAGTATCAAAGGTGTAGAAATATTTTCTCAAAACGTCAACAGAACTAGATGGCACAAATAAAGTTGACATTGAAGAAACTTGTTATTTCTCCAAATATGTTGGCTGAATTTCTCAGTCTGCATCAGTGGACTGACAAATTAACCACCTAGATAAGAAGTTTCTTGAGATATAAAACAATTTCAGATTTCACGTTCCAAGAGACTGAAATACCGATCCATTAACGGACAATGTGACACTCATGTTTTAAACTTGAATGATTTCGACATTTGAGATAAATGCACTGTTTCAAGCAGACAGTCCATTGGTAACTTTGATGACCTATTGCACAAGAATATTTATGGTTTTAGAAATCAGGTTTATGACATTGAAAAAGATTAGATAAAATGTATGGTCAATTGTATAAATACTGTTAATGGACCTGTGTGGTCTAGACTTATTAATTTTTGTAACGTATATTTGTATGTAAATTTTATGTATATTTGTATGTATATTTGTACAGGTATGTATATTTGTATGTATATGGGTTTCTACCTGAAAAAAGTACTCATATTCGTATTTCACTTAGACGAGGAACAGTACTAATGGACAGTATGGGCCCTGGGGGGTAATATACGCCAAGAATCGATTATGTGATGCACTAATACAAAACAATAGCAAGATGGCCAACTACGCTGGTGTCATATAAACAAATTGTGGGACCGACAACAACACCTTTGTACAGGAAAATGTTTTGATGATCGCTTGGACTGACTAACCCGTGCTTTTGTGATCAGCAAAATCTGTGAACAAGCAAATCGTAAAAGCGCTGTAGTGAATAGCAACTTCTCGTGAGACGCCTCCACATTGCAATAATGCTAAATCAAATTTGCACTCACTGGGATATGATTGTCACCTTTCACGAAACATTGACTGCATTACCATCATACCGCTGAGGGTGATTATTGCATTAGCATCCACAAGTAGGCATCGATATGTACTCAGGTGGTTATAAGTTAACAAGATGAACACATATATGACACCATTCACAGCCGGGTAATGCAATGGAGTGATTTAATGGGACTCCAATTATGACAAACTACAGAAACCGCCTCTGCACACCGCGGAAACAGGTAAGTATTCTGGCACTAAAATGTTAAACGTATAAACTCTGGTCGTTTTTAACATAAAGCCATGTTAGTATGAATACTATTTATTTTAACATCTGGACAGCCCAAATGTCTCTTAATGGACCACAATTTGTTAATATAATTTGACCATTATGCATTTAATTGGAATGTTTCTGTCTGAATATGTTTCCACCACATGCGGAGTGAAACATATTTTTACTGCCTGACCACAATGAACTTTGTCGACAGGTGCTGGAAATTGTCAACAGTTGTTCACGAATGGACTGAACGACAAACAGATGTTCATGAACAACAAAATTTGCCAGTTGTTCACGAATGGACTGAACAACAAACATATGTTCATGAACATAAATTGTTGCCAGTTGTTCACGAATGGACTGAACAAACAGATGTTCATGAACATAAATTTTGTCAGTTGTTCACGGATGGACTTAATGACAAACAGATGTTCATGAACAGAAAATGGTTAAATGAATGCAACAGGAAAGAATGTTGTAAAGGTTCTATCATTATCTATATTCAACAGTTAAAAATGTAAATTTACTAATAGTGATATATTACAACGTGTGTAACATACTACATTAGCACTTCTTGGATGTACCATGATTGCAATAATACTGGTACGTATTGTTTTTGTTACAACGTATTATTTTTAATATATTTTCTGTATACTTTCTGAAAAGCGCTATGAGCTGTGCTGGATGTGGCGCTATATAAAATAAATAAATATTATCATATTATTATTACACATGCGTGAAAAATAGGTATTTTGAAGAGGTCTTCTATTATTTTCAGAGTACAGTAAAAAGAAAAGTAATGAAGAAATTCTTAGAACAGCCAAAATAATTTAACAAGATTGCCATCCAAGGCAAGTGCCCAGATATGGCAAGTGGACAAGGAAGCCATTGGTTTATCGAGAGTCCCACAATTTGTCATCTATATGTTGCACTCACTGGTCTGTAATTCTCTTTTTAAATAATGGAATGATGTAAAAGGAAGGTCGTGTGCAGAATCAGGAAAAGACAAACAGAATTTATAGGCCACATGTTGAGAAATGAGAACATCTAGTGACAACGTGACAGATTGAGGCGGAGAAGCAGAGGTCGGCAAAGAATTCTTTGCTGGCGGGCTAGGAAGGAGCACAACAGACTGTTAAGAGACACCTGGGATCCCGGGAATGGAAGGATCATGATCTCCCATGTCTACAACAGACATGGCATCCAATGGTGATTCACAAATACCATAATTTACTGTGCATAAACATTTTTTCTTTAATTTTTTACTTAAAAAGCCCAGTTGCATTTATACATGGTAACAAGGCCAAAAAAATTTTGTCAGACCAAATACGCGGTAATCAGGAACTATAGATTGGCCTAAATTATTTACACTACTATACAACAATTTTTACCTCATTTTTTCTATTCTACGCCAACGCATTCATGCAATCATTCTATGTACAAAAACATATATTCTTTAAATAAAACATATTGTGTTTTGCACACTTTTGCAATAGAAATAGTGCTGCAGAGTGAGTGATAATATAAGCCGACGGCGATTGCTGCCAAAGATGCTGATGCAGCTTGGCACTACTTGGACTGAAAAGCTACACCGAAGCTATGGGACACTCTAAACCATGCTTCAACCAAACTATCGGAAGTGGGGAAATCAGGGTTTGATGCTACAAAGTTGGGGTGCGTATATTACATGGTAATATAGAAGTTCTGTCAGATTTGAGCAAAATGTCAGGGCGTGTATTATACTTGGGGGCATCTTACATACAGAAAATTACGATATATGTTCATCTCCAACATGTTTAGATACACTGCTAGATAGATAGATGTTGTTTATTTTTCCATATTGTACAGCATGTATATTTTTAACAGCAATACATATATTATATATATATATATATTATATATATATATATATATATATATATATATATATATATATATATATATATATATACATATATATATATATATATATATGCATATAAATATATATATATTTAAAATTTATTAACACTAGATGAATTTGCATTATTACATCATATATATATATATATATATATATATATATATATATATATATATATATATATGATGTAATAATGCAAATTCATGTAGTGTTAATAAATTTAAACATTGCAATTATTGTGAGAAATAAGAATAATCTTGAATGTAATTATAACTGAATGTCATTGAATGTAATATTGTTGTTAATATTAATTTAAAGAAAAAGAAAACAATTAAGCTAGTACAATATGGTAAAAGAGGCTCCTAGTAAGACTACAAATTAGTCGCTCTCATAGAAGCCACCTTGGAGGATTTGTCATTTCTGTATAATCTACCATCCATAAAGTTATTTGAGTTCTGGAAGGTGTCTAAGCAGCTGAGTATTACAAGCTGTGTCTTGGTGACAGGCTGTAATGATGCAGGTGCCAGGCTGATTAATCCAGGTCTGCTAATGACACAAACAAGTAGAGGTTAACTAGGCAGCTTTACAAAGAGCCATTCCAGTGAGTGGCAGGCCACTAGAGTCACCTGAGAGGAGACAGGCAAGAATTTGCCATTTAGGGAAGCAGCACTAATTATCTGGTTTTTCATTGTAGACATCTCTCTAGTGTGTCTGTATCCCTCATTTCCCTTGTGAGATGATGGGCAAATCAAGAACTTCTATTGTATTTTATCATCTTCTGTTTCATTTCCATGATGATATCGTGGGCAGATCAAAGACTTCTATTATATCTTATCATTATAACGTCTTGTTCTTCTTTTTCATTTTTCTAATGAGATGATGAACATATCAAGAACTACTATTATGTTTTATCAGATACTGTGTCTTCTTCTTCATTTCCCTTATGAGATGGTTTACAGATCAAGGACTTCTATCATACCTTAAATTGTACCTAGGGTCTTAAATTGTACCTGATGTCTTAAGCTGTACAGTGTCTTAAGCTTATGTACCTATAGTCTTAAACTTGTGTACATATTGTCTTAAATCGTACCTAGTGTCTTAAATTGGACGTGTCTTAAACTCTACCTAGTGTCTTAAACTTGTGTACCTACTGTCTTAAATTGGACTTAGTGTCTTAAATTGGACATAGTGTCTTAAATTGTACCTAGTTTCTTAAATTGACTTAAATTGTACCTAGTGTATTAAATAGTACATAGTGATTTAAATTGTTCATAGTGTCTTAAATTGTACTTAGTGTCTTAAATTGTACCTAGCACATTAAATTGTACCTAGTGACTTAAATTGTACATAATGTCTTAAATTGTACCTATTGTCTTAAACTCATGTACCTGGTGTCTTAAACTGAACCTATTGTCTTAAATTGTACCTAGCATCTAAAATTGTGCCAAGTGTCTTAAATTGTGCCTAGTGTCTTAAATTGTACTGAGTGTCTTAAACTTGTGCCTAGTGTCTTAAGTTGTGCATAGTGTCTTAAATTGTACCTAGTGTCTTAAATTGTGCTTAGTGTCTTAAATTGCACCTAGTGTCTTAAATTGTGCCTAGTGTCTTAAATTGTACCGAGTGTCTTAAATTGTGCCTAGAGTCTTAAATTGTGCCTAGTGTCTTAAATGGTGTCTAGTGTCTTAAATTGTGTCTAGTGTCTTAAATTGTGCTTAGTGTCTTAAATTGTAACTAGTGCCTTAAATTGTGCCTAGTGTCTTAAATTGTGCCTAGTGTCTTAAATTGTGTCTAGTGTCTTAAATTGTGTCTAGTGTCTTAAATTGTGCTTAGTGTCTTAAATTGTACCTAGTGTCTTAAATTGTGCCTAGTGTCTTAAATTGTACCTAGTGTCTTCTTCTTTTCCTAATTTTTCTTGTGGGACATTGACCAAACAAGGATTTCCATCACACCTTAACTGTATCTAATGTCTTCTTCTTCCTCATTGATGTCCCTTACAAGACGTTGGTAGATCAAGGACATACCATGCATTCTATCATCACGTAACACATGCCAACATTTGTAAAAGCAAAAGTAATAAGCAATATATACATACAAAATATTTTCTCAAAATGTTTTGCAAAGCTTTTGCTTTTTGTAATATTTTTCAGCAAATTACCCATATTCAATATGAATTTGGGCATGGATACGGCTGTATCCCACATTTATACGGATTTGTTTAAAATTTACGTAAAAATTGCTAGGCACATTTCCTGCAAAACCTAGAACATTTCATTTGATTTTTGTAGTTTGTATTATTTTGTTGCCTGTTACATGGCGGTAACCGGTGAGACTTTTTTTGGCGTATTTAGTGGCCCTAAAAATGCAAGAGATCTTAATATGCAATTTTGTGAAATTTCATGCTGTGGGATAGGGTAAATTAATTAGATTTGGAACCTACTCCTTCAGATATAAATAAACACTTGCTGATAAGCAGTTTTATGACACAGAATGATCGCTTTATGGCAATTATTGGCATATCACTAAATATCCAATGAAAATCATTGTACATGCACACACCCTTTAAGACAGGTCAAAATTTATATTTTACCCTTGGTTGGCAGACCGTTCATTCCCCAACTTCCCTTCTCATGGATGTGTCGAGTCAATCTATCTTCTCTAATTATTATCTCCAAATTTGTTCATAACACACTTTATGCAAGAGTTACTCAATCCTTGAGCACCCATTGACAACTTGAGATAACCAAATCATAACACTTTTAGAAATGACCTTTCCAGCATTTCCGTAGTAGGAAGCATACATAATTTTTCTGGAAATGTTAATCCAATGCAATCTATAACTACTGCATCAACAAGCCAGTGGATTTCATTTGCGATTAAAGAGTCAACTCATAGCCTTGGTGACACGGGGGATGTCCTCGCCCACACAATAAGCTACATGCGTGTAAGACCTTTCGTCATGTTTATGCATAGATGCATTCATTACTATCCGATGTCGTGCTGCTGCTGAATGCAATGTCTCCATGAAAGGCTCCATTGAAGGAAATATGTCAACCAATATTTATGATGGTTTCAAAACTACTTGGCAGTCTCCAAACCATCATTTGTCTAAAATATATAGGAAACAGGAATTAAAAAGTAAAAATATAGGAGTAACACAGGAATATCTTAATAAAATATAGGAATATTTATGTGGTGGCGCTATCTACTGACTCAAATTAACACAAATTAGCAACCGCCGACTTTCAATATTACGTCACAAAATTTGCCGATTTCGCTAATCTGATCAGGGTATGGTGTGACTCAAACCATACCAAATTTATGCAAATAGATTTATGATCAATATGGGTCAATTCATATTCTTTGCATCACTGCCGGAGGTACATTATGGAAATGCAATTAAGTGTTAAACTGATGTCATCCCAATGCCTACAATGTCACTGTGTGGGTGTAACGCAGCAACAACACGGTTCGTCTCCAGTACAGACTCACAAATTCCACAGATCACTGTGCTTTGCAACAAAATAATAAATAAATTAATAAATAAAACCACACATTATCAGTTTATAGTAACTTATAACTGCCAACATAGGAACTGTTTGTGTTCAGTTGAGTTACAAGGCCTCCCTACATCCCAGTACATGGTCATTGGCATTACACAAACAAGAAAACAACCGTTTCTGCTATCCTTTCCCCATGGGTCTATCACACAATTCTGGCTGCACATTATCCAGAGTGCTTGCTAGCCCCGGGGGGGGGGGGGGGGGGGGGGGTTGTGCTGCAATGGGTGCTTCTGGTTAACATTTGTCTATGTTGTATGGTTCAACAATGGGAAATGCCCATTGTTGAACCTTCATGAAAAGCTTAGCTTTGCAATGGAATGACACAAGTTACATCTAGTTTTGCTTAAGAGAAATTTGATTCAAATAGAGATATGCTGACTGTGAACATTAGACAGTGCTGGTGATAGTACTAGGACATAGCGCATAGTGCTTAATTCCCAAAGACTGTATAACAGGATAATCATGCATCATGTCTAAATATCTAAATCCTCAGGCCTTCTCTTCGGTACGCTGGTCATCTTGACCTTCGTAACATTGTATAACAACAAAATAAACAGACAGTGGACAGTGGTCACCTTGTTCATACGGTCAGTCCAACACTAGACCCCAGGTCATTCTTCCAGCAGTGCCTTAGGCTGCTCTCAATTATCCAGTTAATGAATGGGCTGATTCAATAGTTCTGTTTACCTGGATCAAGTGAAGATTCCATTAATCACACGGCCCTGATACTTTGCTCAACTTGAAGCCTGGAAATGCATTAACTAATACATTCGCTCCTTTGAAGTTATGACCAATCAGGCCCCGATATTAATACTGGCCTGCTGGCCCGGTGTCTTTTTGAGGCTGTTGGGCCAGTTCGGGCCACAAGCTGTCATGTTATGCTGACCAAACGGGCCCGCATAATTTCAGATCGTTTTTATCTGACTGGCCACCGTCGTTTCAAATCGTTGCTATTGCTTGTTCTTCCTGGTGCCGTTTGTTCATCGTGATCAATTATTTATCCTAGTCTTTATTTACATTATTTGTAGTAGTTTCTTCTCATATTTTATGAGAATTTCTATTTGCTCAGCTACTATAACAGGAAATTGTCTCAGAAAACAGATGCCCAATTATTTAGATAAACTCTATCACAGCTCAAGCATGTGTATACAAGCAGACAGCAATTTGTCCTTCTCGTGTGTTATGAGGCATTGTTCAGCTGCTATCCCAGGAATTAGTCTGAGAAAATAGACATGTGTATGCTTAACGAGATGACTTGTTAACTGAACTAAATTTTGTTCCGAGTTAATCATCATTGTAGCTATGTTTAGCAAACCCAGCACCAACTGAAGCTGGCCATTCACACAGTAATATATTTACAACAATGAAAAGTTGATGCTCATGCCCATGCTCGTCGACAGTTCCAAATCAATGCAACAGCTTTGCTGTGATGACCCTTGCTGTGATGACCCTTGCTGTGATGACCCTTGGCTGTGATGACCCTTGCTGTGATGAGCCTTGCTGTGATGACCCTTGCTGTAATGACCCTCGCTGTGATGACCCTCGCTGTGATGAGCCTTGCTGTGATGACCCTTGCTGTGATGACCCTTGCTGTGATGAGCCTTGCTGTGATGACCCTTGCTGTGATGACCCTTGCTGTGATGAACCTTGCTGTGATGACCGCTTCTTGCTTCCTAATGCATGGTCAACATGGAGATGTATGGAACTGTCGCTAGCAATTAGTCTCATGGAAAGCCGTATACACTGGCCAATCAACCTCGAATGACGGCAGCATCGGTTTTGGCGGAAATTCACCATATATCACACGGGCGTACTACGCATGGGCTAATGCGAGCTTCAAGTGGGCTTCCTGGTGATTTTCCACATGCGATGGACATGTGATGGTTTATTAGTTTACTGTGTCCAGGCAGTACAGACGAAAAGCGAAATAAAACAGTGATTATCGCCATCTCTCATTCACACTACAAAACAACAAGTTATATAGAAAGCAATGATGGAACTACCGCATTTTCCCCTTCAGATGATCCATTTCTGATAGTGACACCCCCATAAAGCCTTTCACTGTGATGAAACTTGTACATTTCCAGTTTGACATATGACACTACTGTTGTCTATTGGTTGCCTAGACTAATAACTAGGCGATCTACGTGCTGTGAAGACAGGACTAATGTATGCTTCCACATGCAACATTTACAGGATAAGAATTAATGCTGATTTTACAGGTATATAAAACTTCAGTAAATAAAATGTTGACTGTATGTTTGATTGTACTATCCTTGAACAGAAGCTAGAAGCCATAACACACAGATGAAATTCCAAACATTAAAACGCCACGTTCTAAATATAACCCAACAATATTTTCTGTTTAAAAATCTCATTACCATTGAGAATCAACAATATAATTCAGAATCCAGTACATACAATAATTTTATGTTTCAGTTGCTTTTATTTGTGTACACCGTAATCAGAATAGCTACACAAACACAATAAATAGCTACACAAACACAATAAAATGACATATAACTCTGTGATGCTGTCGATTCCAGGAAACTAATCCGAAAATTACGGCTTTCACACTGCACTTGCAGGAACAGTCATGACACAAACTGGCCATAAAAACTGACCAGTGGAACCATGTCATGCATAAATCTAACATGAATACAAACCACTGTCAATGACATACAAATCACATGGATTATACGCACCACAAACGTACGTCGTGAATACGAGGTATTATATAGCTATTGTTTTTCAGAATTAGATACCTAGTATATTCAAACCTCGCTTTGCAGTCACCTCAGTAATACATCCACCTCACCATTATGGTCACCTCAGTAATACAGCCACCTCACCATTATGGTCACCTCAGAAATACAGCCACCTCACTATTGTGGTCACCTCAGTAATACAGCCACCTCACCATTATGATCACAATGAGACTGTCCCAAATTATTTCCATAAGAGTAAAGGATAGAACATTAGTCCTGCTATTACGATCACCTCACTATTCAGGACACTTTGGCACAGTCCCATGAGTGACTTTAATATAGAGGTTCAATTGTACATGGACTCAAGGCTCCTGGTCAGGGGTTTCAGAAGACCCCAAAGTGACAACTGAAATTGTCTGATATGGACAGTATGGAAAGTCATACAGTCAAAACCTGTGTTTGTTCAAATGTTTTGCCACCAATTTACCTCAAGACTTCATACAGCTCAAAAAGAGATTTTTTATGATTAGTAAGTTTTAAAAATGTATTATTATATCTTTAAATTTTTTTTATTCTATAACAATTTCAATCAAGTATTTTATTCTTGATATGTTAAATTACTAAAATGGTAAACATTATAAGTATTACTCTTCTTTTTACCCCTTTTCGACAAATTCAATTAGTGTTATGTACTGTATGAATTATGCAAATGTGTGTTTTGTTGAATAAATCCATTCATTCATTCATTCATATTAGCACAGCAATTTCATATAGGCAATTTGCCTGTGTGAAAGGCCTTTAAAAACATTGGAAACAGTAAAAACACAAAATAATTGTTGTGCCACAAGCAATAGCAATAGCAATAGCAATAGCATAATGTTAAGCAATTTTTTACATTCTACTTTGTACAGTGGTGTGATGAAAATTTTTTGCAGTTAAATGTCACAAAGACTAAAGAACTATGTATTGATTTTAGGCGAAAGCAAACACCTCCTAAACCTGTTTGTATTCAGGGAGAAGAGGTGGTGACAGAGGATACTTACAAATACCTGTTTGTATTAAGGGAGAAGAGGTGGTGAGAGATGATACTTACAAATACCTGTTTGTATTAAGGGAGAAGAGGTGGTGAGATATGATACTTTCAAATACCTGTTTGTATTAAGGGAGAAGAGGTGGTGAGAGATGATACTTTCAAATACCTGTTTGTATTAAGGGAGAAGAGGTGGTGAGATATGATACTTTCAAATACCTGTTTGTATTAAGGGAGAAGAGGTGGTGAGATATGATACTTTCAAATACCTGTTTGTATTAAGGGAGAAGAGGTGGTGAGATATGATACTTTCAAATACCTGTTTGTATTAAGGGAGAAGAGGTGGTGAGATATGATACTTTCAAATACCTGTTTGTATTAAGGGAGAAGAGGTGGTGAGATATGATACTTTCAAATACCTGTTTGTATTAAGGGAGAAGAGGTGGTGAGATATGATACTTACAAATACCTGTTTGTATTAAGGGAGAAGAGGTGGTGAGATATGGTACTTTCAAATACCTGTTTGTATTAAGGGAGAAGAGGTGGTGAGATATGATACTTTCAAATACCTGTTTGTATTAAGGGAGAAGAGGTGGTGAGATATGATACTTTCAAATACCTGTTTGTATTAAGGGAGAAGAGGTGGTGAGATATGATACTTTCAAATACCTGTTTGTATTAAGGGAGAAGAGGTGGTGAGATATGATACTTACAAATACCTGTTTGTATTAAGGGAGAAGAGGTGGTGAGATATGATACTTTCAAATACCTGTTTGTATTAAGGGAGAAGAGGTGGTGAGATATGATACTTTCAAATACCTGTTTGTATTCAGGGAGAAGAGGTGGTGAGAGAGGACACTTACAAATACCTGTTTGTATTCAGGGAGAAGAGGTGGTGAGAGAGGACACTTACAAATACCTGTTTGTATTCAGGGAGAAGAGGTGGTGAGAGAGGACACTTACAAATACCTGTTTGTATTCAGGGAGAAGAGGTGGTGAGAGATGATACTTACAAATACCTGTTTGTATTAAGGGAGAAGAGGTGGTAAGAGAGGATACTTACAAATACCTGTTTGTATTAAGGGAGAAGAGGTGGAGAGATATGATACTTTCAAATACCTGTTTGTATTAAGGGAGAAGAGGTGGTGAGAGATGATACCTACAAATACCTGTTTGTATTAAGGGAGAAGAGGTGGTCAGATATGATACTTTCAAATATCTGTTTGTATTAAGGGAGAAGAGGTGGTGAGAGATGATACTTTCAAATACCTGTTTGTATTAAGGGAGAAGAGGTGGTGAGAGATGATACTTACAAATACCTGTTTGTATTAAGGGAGAAGAGGTGGTGAGAGATGATACTTACAAATACCTGTTTGTATTAAGGGAGAAGAGGTGGTGAGAGATGATACTTACAAATACCTGTTTTTATTCTGGGAAAAGAGGTGGTGAGAGATGATACTTACAAATACCTGTTTGTATTCAGGGAGAAGAGGTGGTGAGAGATGATACTTACAAATACCTGTGATTGATTCAAAGCTTAAATGGAATGAGAACACTGAGAGCATGATGAAAAAAGTAAATTCAAGGATGTACTGTCTCGGGAAGCTCAAGAAGTTTGGAGTCAGTGCGGATCTTCTTGTGATATTTTATAATGCAGTCATTTCCAGTACTATATCTTTTGGGGCAGCCTGTTGGGGTGGAAATGTTTCAAAACATGATCAAGGGAGGGTGGATAAAGTCATACATAGAGCCAGTCATATTGTTGATAGACAGTTAGACAACTTCCAGTCTTTGTATCTAGCAAAAGTGTTACATAAAGCTAATCAACTAATCCAAGACCCCTCACACCTCCTCCATGTCGAATTTTGTTACGGCTCGGTCACAGAAGCAGCAGATTTTTACTACCTAACATCAAGACAAACTGCTACAAGTATTCTTTTTTACCCTCTGCCATTTCAATTCTTAACGCTAAATAACCTGTGATTTATACTGTATATATGTGATGTGCCAACTCTGGACCTAATGTTCAAGGTTTTGTTTCTATCATGTTGTAAGTGTTGATCGGCACTGTAATTTCCTGGTCGGATGAATAAAGTATTATTGTATTGTATTCTCATGAGCCAATGGTTTCTGTATTCATCAATGTTGTAATACAAACTTATTCATACCCTAAGTACCTGTAGACAATTTGTTCCATTCATGACAGAAACTGACGATTTTTTCCAGCACATTGATCAAAGAATAAATATTAACATAGTTAATTTTCAGAAGATTCAAAACACAAATTTGCAAAAAGCATTAGAAAACTTTAACATTGTTGGCAATGGAAACATAAATCTGATGATGTAAACAGATGATATATCACCTTGTTCTATGTGGCATTTTAAAGTGTCATAAATACATCTGTTGCATAGTAGGCATGACACCAGGATGAATCAGTGTACACGGATATTTTGCACCTTGCAAGGAGAAAATACTTAAATATATATATATATTATTCAAAGTAACAAATGAAAAAGTCCAATACTGGACTATTCCAGCTTTGCAAGTTTCTCTCAATATTGTCAGTGTCAAGGTCATTCATACGCCCTCCTCATGAGGTCAACCTCTTTGTCAGCTTTGTTTACGAAGACTGCTTTCAAAATGTCCATGCTGAGTAATTAATTGCCCTAATTAAACTGCACTTACTGCTCAAATTGCTTCCGGCTGGGAATCGATTCTAGCTGTACTCTAATCAGATCAAACTGCACACAATCACTAAACCACAGCCACATGTTCAACTCAAAGCTACATCTCGCAACCAATTTTAACCAAATAAATTCTAACCTTTCTTTCCAATATTCAGCAGCACTTTGTACAGTCAACTATGGTCTGCACTGAACCAAATAAGAATCAATTTTAGATGTACTCAAACTTGATCGATGACCCAGTATTAATATGTTCAATCACGCAATGTGATGTAGGAATCAGATCTGAATTCAACTGTAATGAAATGATTACCCATTCTCTCGCTCACAGTTTCAGATTGAAAGGACAGATTTATCTGCAGTGATTGACAGTGCAAGATGATATCTGAGGATCGGCTTGTACAAGTTAGAATTGACGTTTGATTGTGCTGTGACCTGTAAGGATCATATGGTGCACATCAGAATTGCTATGATTGAGTGTCCTGTAATCTGTAAGGGTCAACCTGGTGCAAATTGGTGGTTATAGTTGACTGTGACAAGATCTGAGGATCATCCAATGCAAATAAGAATGGCTATGGATAATTTTCCAGAATTTACAAAGAAAATATGACAGTGCAAATTTGACTAGCTAGTTTATTGAAACATGATTTGAGGATATTCTGAAGCAAACTAGAATTGCAAAGATGTATCTGCTATGATTTATGAGAATCAGCAGGTGCTAATGAACTAATCCAAATTGGTATGGTTCATTTTGGAGATATCAAAACATTGATAAAATTCAGGACATACATAAGCTAGGTTTACAGGAGGGGATATCGTCATGACGATGAGGCGACGATGCCATCGATAACAACCAGATTGTAGCTTGATCGTTTCATGTTAACTGTACTAAGTCTATTGAAGTGAATTGTTTAAGTTGACATTTACCGCAAGGATTTACTGAAATGACCTGTTTAAGTTGACATTTAACACAAATGACCAGTTTAAGTCAAACTTTACCACAAGTACCTAATGAAGTGACGTGTTTAAGTTGACATTTACTGCAAGGATCTATTGAAGTGAATTGTTTAAGTTGACATTTACCACAATGATTTACTGAAATGACCTGTTTAAGTTGACATTTAACACAAGTGATCAGTTTAAGTCAATCTTTAAACCTTGTTAAATCTTGACCTGTTTAAGTCAACGTTTACAACAAGCACCTATTGCAGTAACCTGTTTAACCTCTAAAGACCAGTCGCACAATATATTGCGCGACAGCATAGGGGTGGTCATATACGGTCAAGTATGACTTTTCTACTGCTCCATATAGGGGAGTATGGGTATTGATCGATAGAGACATAACGTAGGCATTGCCTGGTTGTAATGGCGTTGCGAAATGTTTAGTTTGAAACCTGTAATTGTAATTTGAAAGACACTGCCAAAAGCCTGTCCATCCAGATAAAGCAACAATGGCGCATCGATCATCGTTGATCATGGATCCAAATGAAGTATTCAGGTTTATCGACAATATGAGTGATAATGATAGGTGTTCTGGTGAAGATGACAGTGCCAGTGACGATGATATATAATATCACCCATGAGCGACAGCGAAGCGACTGTTTCTGACGATGATACGTATAGAAATTGTCTGGTTTTTTACACTAGTGAGTGGTGTCTGTCCAAAGTGACAAATAATGTACTGATTACCTTCATAGTTTGCCACTTTGTGTAAATGTTAGTGTTCTTCTAAATATGCTATCATGATTCATAGTACTAGCAGTTTTATTTTGGTAGATAGGCTGGCAAGCGTGTACATATAGAAATCGTCTGGATTGTTACACTTGCCAATGATGTCTGTGTAAAATTTGAAATAATGTACTGATTGCCTTCATTTTCTTTTACCACTTTGTGTAAATATTAGTGCTCTTTCTAAATGTGCAATCATTATTCATCTGTGACTATTGGTTCTCTTGTTATTGCGTGTGATGTCCGATAGTACGCTAGTACTCCTAATATTTTGTGGCTATTGTGAATAAATTATTATGTCACATAACTTCAAATGTTTTTAAATATGCATACAGATTTCTGGAAAAAATCCTGGCCTGTAAAGGTTAAGTTGACATTTACAGCAAGGATCTATTGACGTGACCTGTTTAAGTTGACATTTACCACAAGGATCACTGCTCTTGCAAGAACAACCACTTTTCCTGACTATGCTTCATCTCATCTCTCACAAGGCACTTTTGTGTGTTTTTATCAGAAACCACTGCCACATCCCCCAAGTCCTGGGGATAATTAAACGCTATTCCCATCCGGGACTGCAAGATTGATGAAACAGAAACCATATCCACTCTTGCAGGGGCTAGAGCACAGAGCTAGGTGGTAGAAATTAGCAAAGGAAACTGTCAACTCTGACTCAGTTGTAGCCTTCCAAGACTACTTAGGGGGCTGACAAACATCACAGACTAATGCTCTCACATCCATTAAAGGCCTCTGTAACTCTCCATGCTGTTATACATCATTTCTTGTCTTCGTGTGTGTGTGTGTGTGTGTGTGTGTGTGTGTGTGTGTGTGTGTGTGTGTGTGTGTGTGTGTGTGTGTGTGTGTGTGTGTGTGTGTGTGTGTGTGTGTGTGTGTGTGTGTGTGTGTGTGTGTGTGTGTGTGTGTGTGTGTGTGTGTGTGTGTGTGTGTGTGTGTGTGTGTGTGTGTGTGTGTGTGTGTGTGTGTGTCCGTGTCTGTCATTATGTCTATCAGCATGTATGCCAGCATGTCTGTCAGCATGTATGCCATTGTGTCTGTCAGCGTGTATGTCATCGTGTCTGTCAGCATGTATGCCATAGTGTCTGTCAGCGTGTCTGTCAGCATGTATGTCATTGTGTCTGTAAGCGTGTATGTCATCGTGTCTGTCAGCATGTATGTCATTGTGTCTGTCAGCGTGTATGTCATCGTGTCTATCAGCATGTATGTCATTGTGTCTGTCAGCATGTATGTCATCGTGTCTGTCAGCATGTATGTCATTGTGTCTGTCAGCATGTATGTCATTGTGTCTGTCAGCGTGTCTGTCAGCATGTATGTCATTGTGTCTGTTAGTGTGTAGTCATCGTGTCCATCAGTATGTATGCCATTGTGTCTGTCAGCGTGTATGTCATCGTGTCTGTCAGCATGTATGCCATTGTGTCTGTCAGCGTATGTCATCGTGTCTGTCAGCGTGTATGTCACCACGTATGTCAGCGTGTCCGTTAGCTTTCATTTCTTAATATTTAAGAAAATACATGAGTTGACAAAAAAAAACATTGTGGAACACTCCCACTGACAATGCCACCCTGGATAGGTTACGAGTATGGTTGTGTTAAGTCATACCCCCAGGCAAGGATGCACTGATGGCCTGGCTAGCTGGGGTCATCTCCCAGCCCTGTCCCTGGTGAGGGCCACACTCAATAACAGCCTCTGCATCCTGGGAGACACTGACATCATCAGCATCCTCCTAATCAACTCCCACTCTCACTTCACAATGTTCCACCCTTGTCCCATAAGTGTACCCCCATCCCACACATGAGACATCAAATGCTACCCATTAATCACCAGTTGATTGGGAAATGGCAGTCCCCGGGCACACATATACAGGCAAACTGGGGTCAGATCACTACTTCATTGCTAATGCTCAGGAAACCTGGCTCGGTGATAAAAAACTTGTTATTTCCGACCTGAGACTCATCCTCTTTGCTGCCACTTTGACTGCCACTTTGACAGCCACTTTGACTGCCACTTTGACTGCCACTTCGACAGCCACTTTGACTGCCACTTTCACCCTCACTACTCTCTCTATGGTCAATGTCAAAATAGCCATTAAAACTGCGGTTGAACTCCAATTTCTACCAGTTTTAATTCAAAATTTTCCTTAGAAACAAACTATTTTGTGAAAATACAGATGGGAGGAACCTCCTGATTTGCCTAAAGCACAACCACCAGACAAAGAGGCATCAATTTCACAAAGTAGCACAATAATATGAAAAATGGAAATTTTTTAGCCAAATCAGCAATATCGCAAGTGCCCATGATGCAAATTTTGGTCGATTCTGGCAGCACCAATTACATCAATCACATTCAACAGAATCCACATTTGCAGATCGCACATATTGTGCACATCACAGAATGTCCATTTTTACCACTGCTACCAATGAGAAAATAAATAGTGGTCTGACCCTACAATCAACCTTACAGTCTCTGGTGTATGGCAGGTTCACTGCCTGGAGCCTGGATATCAACTAACATGCATATATTGTCATCAGACAGAAACAAATATTATTACATGGCAAGCCCTGGTAACTGAGACCAAGTGAATGGCGCCAAGTTCATCTTACCATCAGTGTCATCATGGAGGAAACTGTCCTAGCGCAATTACTGTTTGGAAAGGCACATCTATGACAATAAATTGTACACTGTGTGAGAGTGCATGCATTGTGCCTGAACATCACAATCCTAGATTGCATAGCTCTTCTAAAAAAAATTAAGACTGATAAACCTAATATTCTCCTACAACAAAACACACATTTCAAATTCTTTAAAATATTTAAAAAGCAAATCTTTATCTAGGCTGGCTATCAAACGAGCGTGTACCAAAAAATGACAAAACATATGCCGAGGAAAGAAGTTTACATGCCAATGTGCACAACAGCCAACGGGGAGCTGAAGATTTATTGGTGATTAAACGCGATTTTCTTGTGAGTCAGTATAAAACAATTCTAATCCCAGCTGTAACACAAAAATCTGCTCGGGAGAAAAATGTTTTGTATCCAGTACAAGGGAAACGACATGACACCATCGGCTAAAACAGCCGATAAAATGACACATTGTCACCATGCCTTCTCATCAATACCTCATTGGTGATACCAAGAAATCCGATTTGACAACGCGGCCAATATGTCGTCACTGCCGCACACAGCGCGACCGCATTCGTGTCAAAACAGGCAATGACGTCACTGTAACCATGGCAACTGGAGGACAATTAAAGCATCTCCACCTACAGCTCTCAGTAGGACTATTAAGATGAGAAACCTGTGGGTAATTTCCTCCCTGTGCCATGCTGACCTCCGCAGGCATTGTGAGTGTATGGCATGTGCACGCAGGTGTGCATGCATGCACATGTATGTATGTCGTATGTATGTCATATAGTGTTTTCACTGCATTTCATCCTTTTCTCTTTCTCTCTTTCTCTCTTTCTTGTATAATATTTAAGGTTGAATGTCTGATTGTTTTCATCATAAAATTATTTTATATAAAATAAACTATGTCTACTCTGTGCAATTTTATCAAGCGCCAAAAACTGAAATAGTCTGGTCACATTAAGAGGCACTATTGACTGGGAACGACAATACTGGAGGAATAGTGGCAGGGAAGAGAAGCAGGGGCCAGCCATGACAAAGTTGGGAGAAGGACATTACAGATGTCTTTGAAATGCAGAACTACACAAAATAAATATTATTATTATAATTATAAGATTCAAATAATGACAGTGCAACTTGTTGTCTTCATCGCTGCATTTCATACATGTCTACGATGCTAAGATCTTACAGTGTATCCAGAACATTAAAATAGTACAGAATGACATGGCTCCAGTACCAAGTGTCAACAGGATGTTGGACATTGGAGCAAAGGCCTATTTTAACCTAGAACACACAAGATGCAGGATTAATCTTCATTAAAACCAGGTATAAGAGGCATTTGATTGCAAAGCCAGGTAATAGAGACATTTGATCAAGAAAAACTGGTGCGGGGCCCAATGGTTTGGTGCTGGCACCGTGACCATGAGGTACAGGGTTCAGACCCCAGGTCTCGTAACCAGGAGGTACAGGGTTCAGACCCCAGGCCTCGTGACCAGGAGGTACAGGGTTCAGACCCCAGGCCTCATGACCAGGAGGTACAGGGTTTAGACCACTGGCCTTGTGACCAGGAGGTATAGGGTTCAGACCCCAGGCCTCGTGACCAGGAGGTACAGGGTTCCGATACCAGGCCTTGTGACCAGGAGGTATAGGGTTCAGACCCCAGGCCTCGTGACCAGGAGATACAGGGTTCAGATCCCAGGCCTCGTGACCAGGGGGTACAGAGTTCAGACCCCAGGCCTCGTGACCAGGAGGTATAGGGTTCAGACCCCAGGCCTCGTGAACAGGAGGTACTGTGTTCAGACCCCAGGCTTAGTGACCAGGAGGTACAGGGTTTAGACCACAGGCCTTGTGACCAGGAGGTATAGGGTTCAGGCCCCAGGCCTTGTGACAGGGAGGTACAGAGTTCAGACCCCAGGCCTTGTGACCAGGAGGTACAGGGTTCAGACCCCAGGCCTTGTGACCAGGAGGTACAGGGTTTAGACCACTGGCCTTGTGACCAGGAGATACAGGGCTCAGACCCCAGGCCAGAGGTGAACCAGACATTTCATAAAAATTTTATAAAACTTGCCAACTTGCCTGGTTGAAAGCATTGTTTTTCATATGGGAAAGTAAAAGCGGTATGTACCTGGTGTCAATGCTAGGGGAAGTAAAATATCCCACACAGGGGGTAAATGTCCTGTTGTGGACTGAGTGGTGGTGGCTATCTCTAACGTACCAAACGCACCCAGCTGGACAATACTCTAGTCATATTACATTATGATTCGAAGTATTACAGAAGCATGAGCTGAGATGAAGAAGGTATTAGAGACATTTAATTACAGGAAAGGTACTAGTAATATCCCTATGCAATAAAGAAATAAAGAATCAATAAATTTTTGTCCCTATAATAGCTGCATACAACAATGTCCGTCCGTCCGTCCGTCCGTCCGTCCGTCCGTCCGTCCGTCCGTCCATTTGTTCATTCATCTGTCTGCTTGTCCAACTGTCTGTCCGTTACAAAAACAACCAGTGTTAAATTTGGTGTACCTATTCGGTCAGAGTCAGATGGTCAATCGGTCAGACCTAATGAGAAGCTTAACAGCCACCTTGTTGCCAGGAAACCCAAACTCGTGGATGTGCTAAATGAAAGGCGTGAGTCGCTGACAAAGTCTGGGTGCAATCAATATCACTGTGGACCTGTGGTAATGGCTTTACTCCATTTTTATTAGCTATAAGGAAAGCTCTTCATACACGCTGGCACATTTACTCAAAATATGGCCGGATTTCTTTATTGCGTTTTGTAGATCTAGTATGGATAATGGCTCTGTATTTACTGTGATGGCAAGTGGCTGTTCTGTGATGGTCTAGCCTTATTGATGGTTCTACAGAGTCAGTATGGGATGATATCTGAACATTGATATAGGAATTACATGAGGAAGAGGGTACTAAGAGGAGTGGCCTCTCATAAGGGGCGAATTTTATCATGGGAAATCCTTATTTGCTGCATGGCAAGGAGGCTTCTGGTGACCTCTGTTAGCTGGGTGGCCTCTGGTGACGGGGTGGCCTCTGGTGACGGGGTGCCCTCTGGTGAGAGAAGTCTTGTAAGAGGATGACCATCATATTTACAAAACTTGTGTCATTCATTATCTTACCGCCTTGCTAAGATTAATTATATTATTTCTAACTTGTCATTTCGACTGTGTTATAATCACAGTGCACTGCTACGGTTCCTAGAATTTAGAAATGTACAGACAGCTTCAGGTATTTTGAGGGCCGGAATGTCTTTGTGACATGATCTCATTCAATCAGTCACATGCGTCACTGATGACAGCAAGCAGCCGAAGGACAATTAAATGATAGTTCAATGTTACCCACATAGAAATGTCATCACCCGAGTGTGAAGCTAGGACAGAGTATGTTCTTGCTGGTTAACTATGTTGTGTAGTTATACCCACTACTATACCAGTTACACACACTGACACACACCAGTTACACCCACTAACACACCATTTATACCCACTGACACACACCAGTTGCACCCACAAACACACCAGTTACACCCACTAACACACCAATCACACCCAGTAACACACCAGTTACACCCAGTAACAGGGTTTGAGCTAAGATGGAATTTTGCAACTTTGGAGCGCACTGGAGTGCGCGACATCAGTGTTGCATGATTTTCTTATATATCACACATATAAAGGGTGCATTTGGTGTAGATTTAAATAATTTCACTTTGAAACGTCACGTGGAAATTGTTGGAACTGAGTGCTCCGATGGACGACCATGTGTGTATGTGTGTGTGTGTGTGTGTGTGTGAGTGCGTGCGTGCGTGCGTGCATGCGTGGGTGGGTGGGTGGGTGGGTGGGTGGGTGGGTGTGTGGCTCTACTTCACACTAAATGTCTAACTCTTTTAAGAAGGGAGACATGTGTCCCCTAAATTTCATATCCAAGCTCAAACCATGCAGTAACACACACACACATTGTTACACCCACTAACACACCTGTTATGCCCACTAACACACAAGTTACACCCACTAACACACCAGCTACACCCACTAACACACCAGTTACACCCACTAACATACTAGTTACAGCTACTAATACACCAGTTACCCCCATTAACACACCAACAGCAAGTTAATTCCCACTCGCACAGCCAGTGAATGCACGACATTTATATTAACAGTCATATATATGACCTTTTAACATAAGGCCATGCAACAAGACAAGACGACAGCCCAACACATGAACACAGACAAGACCATTGTAGAAAATATATCAATCAATGTTGATATTTCAAGCAGATGTATTTCCCATGTATACCCCAGGCAATGTGGTCATACATAACAAGGTGCCATATGATGCTGCAGTAATTACTTTGAGCTGCACAAATAACTACTAGTGCATTCATGAGGATGACTTGTGCAGATGAGACCTGTTGGATCAGCGAGCTAACTACCAAAGTTCAGATTTAACTAGAGTTATCACCTGATAATAACTGGCATAACAATATCGCTTTCTGTGCTAAAGATAACACAAGACACCTTTATTAGCGAAACATTTAACACCATGTTCACTAAATGGGAAATGTTTTGGATTAAAACGTTCTATTCGAGCGTCATCACTACCTGACCTAATTGGTATTCTAAAGGTGGAAGGTCAACTAAAGGTCAAAAGGTCACCTGTACTCACCATTTATGCATTGTTCGCTCGGCCTGCATACCTCCGGCCGAAACAGGCATCCTGAAACAGCAGGAAAGGTCAAGTAAGAAAGGGTGTCATAATCCCTGTGTTGGTCATTTAATTACTCAATATTGTGGGTGACCACAAATTGTGGACTCGATGCTTGAAGGACCATACCTTTTCCTGTGAACGAGACATCAGATGGTCATTACTTGCAGGGGGGACCAATAGAGGTCAGACCACAGTTAGACTTCCGGAATTGTTTCGAATTTAGTGTTTAAGAATACGCAATTTAGTCAATTTCCATGATTTTATTTGAAAAGGCAATAAAACATGCTAGCTCTGTCAGCTGCTCAGAAAAAACTGTGGTCAATACTGGATTGCTAAAAGCATTAAGAATGAATTAAGAGCTCATTCCTCTTTCATCTGATAAAACACATCCGTGCATCAACTAGCTCCTTCGCAGACCCTTAGCCAGAAATAACATTTTGCCAGTCTTGAACTTTCTAAAAAAAGTAACGTTAAGCGCGTGAATGACCGTGGAAGCCATTCGTGCCTACGACAGCCGTTATTGGCCCAATTGGTGTTTTTCACTGGCAAGCCAATGTTCGTTGCCAATGCACGTGTAGTACATATTTTCACTGGTAGGCAAATGTCAGTTGTCAGTCATTATTGGCCGAATTAGGTGCTTTTTAATGGCAGGCCAATTCCAGTTTAGCCATTATTGGCCCAATCAAGTCTTGCTAGCTGTACAATAGTTACAATTTTGCATACATTTAAGTTTTAGTATTTAGCCTAGTTAAAAAATAATGAAGCTAAAACGTGACATTATAATGAAAAATACAAAAGTAATTACATGGTCAGATCTACATAACAAATGAAGAACCAACACATGAAGGTTCATGAAAAAGTAATCTGGAACTTTATTTTAATTATATAAACATGGAAGTAACGCTTGCAACATCTTAAGTACATACCTGCAAATATGTCTAATATGAACAAATATGATTACAATCACACTAAAAATCAAATACTTGGTACTAAAATTTAAACAATACAACATATAAAAATAGAATATAATTATAGCATTCAACAATGCAATTGATATTGAAATAATACATCGAGACAAAAAATTATGATAGAAACAGCAATGATCCAGATCCAGTATTACCTACAAAAAAAAATTATTTAAATTTACTAGATTGAGGTACACAACTTGATCATTCGTGGTTTGCTTGCCATTTGAGTTTTCTTTCAGCAACCAGGAAACTGTTGCCGAGAGCACATGCCGATTGTGTACGTGAATCGTAGCCCGAATCCAACTCGATTTCGACATTGAGGTCATGGGCCACTGCAAAGAGTGCCAGTGATGGGCGACAATACAATAGCGTCTCGGTTACTAGGGCCAGGCACGTCAAAATTGAGGTCATGGGCCACTGCAAAGAGTGCCAGTGATGGGCGACAATACAATAGCGTCTCGGTTACTAGGGCCAGACACGTCAACATTGTGGATCTCCACCAACGTAACAAAGGATGTGGAACGCATCGCTGCCTCGGACTGTTCAGGGACAGTCTCCGGAACACTGCTCTTGTTTGCGTTTGCAAAAGGCATCCATTGTTGTGAACTTTGACATTGACACATCGCATCTTTTCACTTGTTCTCACTTGGCATGTGCCATTTTGAACTCAATCCGGGTCACGTGATTGTTTCCGCCAATGAGAGCGTTGATAAATAAACACTGGGAAAGCCCATAGAAACATGTTTCCCAACCTATGATGTACACGATTACAATAAATAGAGATCGGCGTTCCCAACACTAACCGCAGTGTCGTTATTTGCCACCAACATCAAAGTGAACAATATTATAGTGTTATAGATCGCTATTCTGCCACTGCAAATACTTGCTTGCGCTAAGATGACGTTAAAAAAAAATTATTATGAAAAAATGTCACCTTGTAAAAAAATACATTTTTTTTACCCATCTTCGTCAGATATTTGCCCATCTTCAAAACAGGCAGACGGGCGCCTAGCTAAGGGCCAGCTCCTTCAACAAATCGTAAAATTTATAAGATGTCATTGCTCCAATAATCATTGCACATGGTCATATACAAAATGGTCTAGCAAAAAAGGTGGATGTTCCGTAAAAACTTTGGTCAATACTGGATTACTAAAACCAGGCCACTTCCTGTAAAAATTTATTCCCCTGGCATCTGGTAAAACACTTACATGCATCAACCAACTCCATCATCAAATCGTAAAACTAGATCGCAAAATTATAAAGTTCCATTCTAACAGTCGTTGCTCATGGCGATGTGTAAAAATGTATGACGTACAAAAAGGTAGATCTTGAGATATGCTTCAAAAACAACATCCAACATTACTGTTGATGTCAGACCTGTTCATAGGGGCCAACCCTGGATGGTCCACACATGTAAGACAAGTAACACACCTGTTCATAGGGGCCAACCCTGGGTGGTCCACACATGTAAGACAAGTAACACACCTGTTCATAGGGGCCAACCCTGGGTGGTCCACACATGTAAGACAAGTAACACACCTGTTCATAGGGGCCAACCCTGGGTGGTCCACACATGTAAGACAAGTAACACATCTGTTCATAGGGGCCAACCCTGGGTGGTCTGCACAAGTAAGACACGTAACAGAAATCCACAAGACCCGCAAATGAACCCATAAGATTATATATGTCCATTAGTTTACTGTTAAATTTGAGAATATCCTAAGATATACGTGTAAACCATAACATTTTGCACATATTGGTGTTCAGCTGGCACATATTGGTGTTGTGGTAATAAGTTCCAGTGTCAAGGCTGCAATGTTGAATGACCGGTCACCCTAATAATTATTGCACTTAGCTTATTTTCGTTTTTCTGAGAACAACTGATTCCTGATCTATTCATCTTACATAGAGGCATTTATATTTTCACTCTTTATTGTAGAGATGCAACTGCGTCTGGAGAATCACTTTGGTCCAACTACTCAATGAATTCTTTAATTTTTTTTCACTATGTAGGTTGGGATATTTGTTATAACGAAACAACTTAGAGTTACCTTTGCAATTTGACCTTTCACTTGTCTTGTTCCACCCACATTTTGCAAAGAAATTAACCTATCTAGTACTATAAACTACGACATGCTAGCTTGTTTGTGTTATTTAGTTTCAATGAAATCGTCGAACTATTAAATTAATTTCAGTTCAGCCAAACCAAAATTCTTAAAAAGGGCATGTAGGCCTAGCTCTATACCATAGCAGTACAGTCTAGCTCTATACCATAGCAGTACAGTCTAGCTCTATACCATAGCATACTATGGTATTCCACATGTAGGCATAGCAGTACAGTCTAGCTCTATACCATAGCATACTAGGCTATTCCACATGTAGGTATAGCAGTACAGTCTAGCTCTATACCATAGCATACTAGGCTATTCCACATGTAGGTATAGCAGTACAGTCTAGCTCTATACCATAGCATACTAGGCTATTCCACATGTAGGTATAGCAGTACAGTCTAGCTCTATACCATAGCATACTAGGCTATTCCACATGTAGGTATAGCAGTACAGTCTAGCTCTATACCATAGCATACTAGGCTATTCCACATGTAGGTATAGCAGTACAGTCTAGCTCTATACCACAGCAGTACAGTCTAGCTCTATACCACAGCAGTACAGTCTAGCTCTATACCACAGCAGTACAGTCTAGCTCTATACCATAGCAGTACAGTCTAGCTCTATACCACAGCAGTACAGTCTAGCTCTATACCATAGCAGTACAGTCTAGCTCTATACCACAGCAGTACAGTCTAGCTCTATACCATAGCAGTACAGTCTAGCTCTATACCATAGCATACTAGGCTATTCCACATGTAGGCATAGCAGTACAGTCTAGCTCTATACCATAGCATACTAGGCTATTCCACATGTAGGCATAGCAGTACAGTCTAGCTCTATACCATAGCATACTAGGCTATTCCACATGTAGGCATAGCAGTACAGTCTAGCTCTATACCATAGCATACTAGGCTATTCCACATGTAGGCATAGCAGTACAGTCTAGCTCTATACCATAGCATACTAGGCTATTCCACATGTAGGCATAGCAGTACAGTCTAGCTCTATACCATAGCATACTAGGCTATTCCACATGTAGGCATAGCAGTACAGTCTAGCTCTATACCATAGCATACTAGGCTATTCCACATGTAAGCATAGCAGTACAGTCTAGCTCTATACCATAGCATACTAGGCTATTCCACATGTAGGCATAGCAGTACAGTCTAGCTCTATACCATAGCATACTAGGCTATTCCACATGTAGGCATAGCAGTACAGTCTAGCTCTATACCATAGCATACTAGGCTATTCCACATGTAGGCATAGCAGTACAGTCTAGCTCTATACCATAGCATACTAGGCTATTCCACATGTGCAAGTTACCTGTATGTTACAAGCATATGCATTATTTTATTAAATCGATCGTACTTATTATTTTTCACACACTATTCACACTACAGATTTTAACGTGAATAAACTTGATTTGTGATAGGACCTATTTGTTACAGCAACTATAACTGACACTGTAAATTGTTACACTAATTACACCCGCAACTGTAATACCCTCATTTTTTCACTTTACACATGGGCAAACATTTATAGACCTGTATTTCTAACTTTAACAATGGTATTTTTAAAGCAAATTTCATGTAATATTACAATAAACAATAATTTTGCTGCTATCAACTCACAATAATTTTTACAAAGCTTCACATATATTTGTTTTCAAAAATTGGGATGTATTAAAGTGATAAGTTCCAATTAGCACCATGTAGGTACATTCCTGGAAAGCTTGCTGCTAGTGTGACCATCTATTAACACCTTTAGCCCTACACTCTTGGGGACTTTATGGTCTCAAGGTTATTTCTAGCTTCTGTCTATCTGAGCTTATTTGATACTAGTCCTGTAAAGGTTACTGGTGTGCACAATTATATTGATTAAATGAAAAATGAGTCTGTACCTAACTTAAATCATGAGCTAGCATGAAATTCTTACATTTGATTTTAGTGGTATTTAACCAAAAATCATTATTACAGTTGTAAACATTTTAAATTGCAGTGCAACTCAGGATATTCTCATGAAACGCCACAGGGCTTATATCAAGAGCAAAACTAAACACGATTAGGCAAATTTGTTTTTGTAATAGTAATGTGTATCAATAAATTAGAGATAACAGTGTCACAACATGAATTAACATACCATAATGTGCATATACACCACTGATTAGATATGGTTTTTTTCTCTAGAACTAAGCCAGGAAGTACCGCCTATATTTATCAATAATTGGATCAACCAATGGACAAGAAAATGAAAGTTAACTAACCAATCATCAAGCTTTAATTTTTTTTATTAAAACAATAAATTTTGACAATCTGACCTAGAATGACATAATACCAAATAATATACCACACACTCTAATTTGCATACATAATAATATACATGTGGCTACCTACTACACAATAATATATATGTGGTCGCCTGTTACACATAATAATATACATGTGGTCGCTAACTACACAATAATATACATATATACATGTGGTCACACTTAATATACAGGTGGTCACCTACTACATAATAATATACATGTGGTCGCCTATTACACATAATAATATACACGTGGTCGCCTATTACACATAACAATGTGGTCACCTACTACACAATAATATACATGTGGTCGCCTATTATACATAACAATATACATGTGGTCACCTATTACACATAATAATATACACGTGGTCGCCTATTATGCATAACAATATACATGTGGTCGCCTATTACACATAATAATATTCATGTAGTCACCTATTACATATAATAATATACATGTGGTCACCTATTACACATAATAATATACAATCCAAAGTGAGAACTGTAAACATAGGAATAACTTGACTTTGTTGAACGGAAATAAAGTCAGCGGAAATAACTTATGACACAAGGATGCTTCATGGAAATAAATAGGCGTGTAAAAATACAATGTACATTCAACTATCGATGCATCACAATAATCGATGTGATGATGCAATACTATCGGTAGTAATTTGAACAATCGTTAGTTATCATTGATTGTACATTGAACTATTGATAGTAACAATGGTCAGCAAAAACAATTCAACAGCACTACTTACTGTTAAAATATAAATATACATATTTTTCAACAATATTGGATAATTGTATTTTATCATCGACTTAACATCAACAATCATCGATTAATGCAGCATCTTTCATGGATTCAGTCAACTACATCCAAGGCTAAGCAATAGTGCCACCCATCATTTACGATTTGGGACTGTTTTCCTAACTATTCGGTACACCAATAGTTGTACAGCTATCACGATACTATCATGATAGAAAAACTGTCTCTGATAGTTACCACTAGAAATAAAGTAACAATCTTAGCGAGGAAATTACACCTTGCTTAGTACCTAATCTAAATGCATAAGGTTCCCATGTGAAATGTCATCCTCTCTATGACTTAATTTCCGTGACTTTATTTACAACTTATCATATGACTCCTCATTCATGACTTTACTTCACTGACTTTTTCCTGCAAGTCAATTTCCAATAATCATGATACGGTCTCATCCCTGTCTGCTCTGATGGTGCCTCCATTCTCATACATCAACAACTGGCATTCCGATGACTTCCTGGGAAATGGTCATGGTTCATGTTCCTGCCAAGAGCATGAGTATCGTGTTATCCCTTTTGTAGTAAAATTAATGCCACATTTGTACCAAGTCGTATTCCTATTCATTCATGAATTGATGAGCATTGTGAATGGATGGACAGACAGACGGACGGACGGACGGAAAGACAGACAACATAGTGACATACAAATGTCGCCGTCATCTGTAGTCCAATAATTTTCACTGCGTTTACCCTCCTTAGCGTATCCATCCATCCATCTGTTGACAACTCAAGCATTTTATATTGATTATGTGATAGCTTAGCCTTTTGTTTTGATGTGCCTCTGAGCTCGGGTTTCCAAGGATATGGGCACGATAAAAGTTTTAATTATATTATTAGTATTATTAAAACTTCTATTGTTGTAATAACAGGCCTGCACAAAGAAGCATTCCAGAGAAGAGTAGATATTCAGACAGTCTGATTTGTAGACGCAGGAGTTAGTTCACTTAAATAATGCATGAAATGCCTGTTAGGAAAAATCAATACGACCAACGAACTGTATCATAATGAATGAGTAGCATTGCGAGACCTGTCAAGCATGCGTGCGTACGCGCGTGCGTGCATATATGCATCACTGTGGTGTTTCTGTTATGATGATCCCTGCAAACATGCCACTAAAAATAGGTTCATACGATCTATAAATATTGCTACATCATCACAAGTTCCATACAGACAGCTGATTAAGTTTCTTTTATTTAATTAATTAACAAACCAACAAAAGCAAGTTTTATGTATAGCACCGATCCTTAGTCTTAGGATCACTCAAAGCACTTTACACTTCCAACTCGATTTCTCTGGGCACAGTGGGAAGTATTCAGCTATGCTATGATTACTACACAAAGACTGTTCGGTCACATATGTGCATTACTGTATCTTGCCAGGTACTTATTTATACAGCTGAGTGAACAGTTGCAATATGGAGTGAACGAAATTGCCCAAGCTGCGAAATGGCAGCAAGAGGATTCAAAACTTAGTTCCACATTCTAACTGCGGCGCCACTGCACCCTTGCGAACTTTTACTCAAAAAACCGAAGCGTAAGGCAATTCCTATAATCAGTTTACAACTTCAAAGTCATCAACAGTCAGATGAGTTCACTGAGTAGCTATGGGAGAAAAGCAATGTCCGGAGATGGGTTTCCAGGTGATGTCGGAATGTTGTTATATTTCCTGCAGACTTTATACCAACAGGGAATGCCTTTGTAAGAGTTGTTTTGGTACTAGAATAGATATTCCACGAGTGACTTCCATGGGGATAATCTTGCCGCCATATTTACAGAAAACGTTAGTTACGAATTCGTCTTCTGAGAACAAGGACCCACAACTTGGTGATCGGAAAATGCTAAGTAAAGCACCAACGTAAAAGTACATTGTCTGAATGAGTGCAATTAGCACACAGCCAATCTCGAACGAGAATGTCAGCTGTTCATGCAAATATAGCGATGTTTCCAGGAACTGGCGGCATGAACAAGCTCCACTTTCAAGCGCACACGTCAATGTGGCCATCCTCACGACAGCACCTAATAGCAAAGTAAATTTCCCCGAAAATAATCCCAAGTAGCGTGTCCATAGCAACGGTCAATGGCAAGCGGTGGGGCCAAGTCAGAATGCGTTGATGAATAATGCCTCAGTGATGCATAATTTTTTGAGGGGATATGTTTCTTTTTGCAATAGCTATGCTTCTAATATAAAGTCAACTTTGATTAGTCTCGCTAAAATCGCATTTTTATGTTGAACTGTGGCGCTTTCATTTAGCGGTCAAACACAGAGTGAGAATTTTCAGGAATTTATCATTGTTTTTGAGTTGGTGCTAGAATTCTGAGTTTTAAAGGTACACAGTTAGATTGTTTTTATCATAAAATCATGTTAAATAATATAATATAATCTAACTATATATCTATTCCAACAGTAACATCTTGACCACCCAAATGTGTTTTAAGGAAACACAATTTTTAAATAAAATTTTACCTTCATCTGTTTCTGAGTATGGACCGTGCCGTTCATGAGGCAATGAATGTGAACATGATATATTTGATTCGAAAAATTCAAATTAAACATATAACGATCAAATTCTATTTTTTTTAATTTGGCTAATTAAAAATCCATTGGGCGGTGAAGATGACAGGACAGATCTAGTTTATAATTTATACAACATGATTTTACAATAAAAGCGATGAGACTTTGTACATTTATCATCACACTTGGAGCATGGAGATAGAGTAAGAGCCACAGTCACTGCGAGGTGTCGAATTAATCTAATCAATATCTGCCCAGTGATGTTGACTCGTTACTGGCTCTGAGAACAATATGGCGTTATAAAATCGACACTGTGGCTGTAAATTGCTCATAACACAATTTCTATGACGTAGAATCTATAATTTCTTCATGATGCATCAACACATAATTTCTGTGCACAATATTTTCAATCAATTTGAACCTATAGATTTAATTATTATAAAAAAATTTTTTTTTGTAATTTGGCTAATCTAACAGGAAGATTTTTTTCCAGATGAGGCTACTTTAGTGTTTTTCAATCTCTGGAATAATCAAATGCACATTTGATAAACTCATTTGCAGATATTAAACAGTTTGCCTTCTCAGAATTTGCTTCAGAGAATATCCCCAATAGGTGTCTACGTACATGTATCATAGATAAACAGCCATAACCATAGAACATGCCACACAGCGCCACAGTAGATTTCATATCATTCTTGAGATGTTCCATTGAGCCGCAGGTCAATAATGCAGGCAGATTCAACAAGGCTAACCACAGTATAACATTAACCATTCTGTCCACTCCAGTCTTTTGCACACAGGTGCAACACAGCGAAAACGTGTCTTTGATTTTAATAATGTAAGTCATCTGTTGGCAGTGCGGGGCTAGCACGCCACAGAAACGACCTACCCATATAAACAAAGACAGGCAGGCGATTACGTGGGAACACACATGCAGAGAGTCGAAACCGACATGCGCAAATGCACATGCATGCATTGTTGGGTGCAACAACGCAGCACATGCATGCATATTATGTGCACACACGCATGCACGCACACACACACACACACACGTGGACAGATCATTATATTATTAAAGAGTTCATGGCATATAAATAAAGTGCCAGTAATTTTGGGTCTCCACTTTCGTGGATTTTTGCACCCCGAAAATAATAATGGTACCGCATTATTAAAATTTTATTCGGAGTAGCAGCAGAGAATTGTATTGCTCTGCAATTTTAATAATTTTGCCGCTTCGATGGTACATTATTAATCCTCTAGGGTGGTATGTTATTTGTCCGCTAGGTGGAACATAATTATAGTCCTCCCTTAATTTGTCGCTCATCGAGCCACATACCGTAACAATGCTGCCCAAAAAGACCCATTTCCCTACCTTCACAAGATACCTTAGTCAGGTGGACTATAAAGAGACAAACAATAGCTGAGACTGTTGTTGCTGAAACAATTACGAAAACTGACATGTTCGAGAGTGCTGAGACCAGTGACATTGGGGACGTCGTTGGCGACATCAACCACCGAAGCGTCGTTGCTGTTGACAAGACACAGCCTGTTTTTGTTGTCATTTCAAACAGTAGTGGCATGACCATGAAACGTGGCACAGACTCAGTGCCTTGTTTTGTTACATTACAGATTTTAAAATAAACTAGTGATCTCTGTACATGTTGTTGATATTATAGGTAATATATTAAATATACCCAAAGTCAAGATGTGGGCAGTCATACAAACATAAAACATCAAGTGTTTAGTTTTTTAGCAGAAGTAAAAACTATGTTATATTTAAATAACTTACACATCATATTTCGTGCAGTACAAATTATCAAGTAAGCAAAATAAAATGTACTGAATGTAATAACAAAAACTGCAAATGTGATTAGTGGTTTAATATGAAATTAACTAATGTTCATAATTACCACGTTATGCAAAACGACCATGTTATGCATATTAATTGAAGTTTTATTAAATTAATTTGGGACACATAAAATTTTAAAAAGGCACATAGTTATGCCTCTGATGTGCCCAAAGGGCACACGTCTTTTTTCAGATAAATCCCTGAGGATTTGATGATAACGTTTGTCAGTGGGAGGACAAAGGTCAAAGTGTACAGTTGGTTGGTTGGAGGACAAAGGTCAAAGTGTACAGTTGGTCGGTGGGAATACAAAGTTCAAAGCGTACAGTAGGTCGGTGGGAGGACAAAGGTCAAAGTGTACAGTTGGTTGGTGGCAGGCGCTTAGCCAGAAATAAAATTTTGCCAGTCTTGAACATACTAAAAAACCTGAAATGCACGAACTGCTTCCATGGAAGCCGTTGCGTCTATGACAGCCATTATTGCCTGAATTAGATTTTTTCAATGGCAGGCCAAGTCCGGTTTAACCATTATTGGCCAAGTCTAGTCTTACTAGCTGTGCAGCGAGGTTGACGTTATCACCTACACAGTAATAATAATAATAGAAGAAGAACCAACACATGAAGGTTCATAAAAAAGGTAACTTGAAACTTTATGTTAAATATGTAAGCATGGAAGTAATGTTTGAAGCATCTTAAGACTTTAAGTACATGCATGCAAATACGTCTAATACAAAAATAATATGATTACAATCACACTCAAAATCAAATGTTTTACACTAAAAGTAAAGCATTACAACAAATAAAAATAGAAGATATAAGCACTCAGTAATACAACTGGTTATGAAAGTAATACAGTGAAATGTTACTTCTTTGATAAAAAACCATCCAGATTCAGTATTGCCTATTGGACAAAAAAAATATGAGCACAGCCTAATCGTTCGTGGTTTGTCTGCTGTTTGAGTTGAGGAACCGGAAAAGTGCAGCCGATAGTAGGGCCTACACGCCGGTTATGTATGTGAATCGGAGCCCAAATCAGACTCAATTTCAAAGTCTACCACGATCGCGCTTCGCCACTGCGGAGTGCCAGCGGTGGGTGACAATACAGTAGCGTATCTGCTACTAGCGACACGCACATCAACATTATGGATCTCCACCAACATAACAAAGGATGCTGACTCGGACTGTTCAGGGACAATCGTAGGAACGCTGCTTTTATTCACGTTTACGAAAAAGGCATTGACTGTCTTGAACTTTGAGGTTAACATTATCGCATCTTTTCACTCGCTTGGCAAGTGTCATTTTAAATTCGTCCCACGACATCCAGGTCACGGGATTGTTTCTTCAAATGAGTGCCAATGGCCACATAACGACCCAACCAATGACACGATTACAATAAATAGAGATCAACCGCAGTATCATTATTTTCCAACGATGTCAAGGTTAAAAATATATATAGTCCTATAGATCGGCGGTATTCGCTATTACGCCGCTGACAACATTCGTCAAATCACGACTGCGTGCGCTAAGTCTAAGACAGTTCAAATAATTTTCTTGTCAAAAAATGTCATCTTGTAAAAAGAAAAACCAGTCTTTTATTTTTATTTTACACGTTGTCGTAAGACATTTGCCCGTCTTGAAGACGGGCAGACAGGTCCCTGGCTAAAGGCCTGGTCGGTGGGAGGACAAAGGTCAGTGTACAGTTTCTATCCAAACCAAATCATAATTTGACTCGCTTTTAGCATTGTTTACGATGGGAAAAAACATCATGGCAGTGAGTGGTGTAGCACTGGTGCATGGCAGTGGGTGGTGTAGCACTGGTGCATGGCAGTGAGTGGTGTAGCACTGGTGCATGGCAGTGGGTGGTGTAGCACTGGTGCATGGCAGTGGGTGGTGTAGCAATGGTGCATGGCAGTGGGTGGTGTAGCACTGGTGCATGGCAGTGGGTGGTGTAGCAATGGTGCATGGCAGTGG
This sequence comes from Lamellibrachia columna, assembly GCA_963662155.1. Taxonomy (NCBI): domain Eukaryota; kingdom Metazoa; phylum Annelida; class Polychaeta; order Sabellida; family Siboglinidae; genus Lamellibrachia; species Lamellibrachia columna. Next base: position 54,050,881 of record OY759261.1, on the reverse strand, counting down.
GTGGTGTAGCACTGGTGCATGGCAGTGAGTGGTGTAGTGCTGGGACATGGCAGTGGGTGGTGTAGCACTGGTGCATGGCAGTGGGTGGTGTAGTGCTGGGGCATGGCAGTGAGTGGTGTAGTGCTGGGGCATGGCAGTGGGTGGTGTAGCACTGGTGCATGGCAGTGGGTGGTGTAGCAATGGTGCATGGCAGTGGGTGGTGTAGCAATGGTGCATGGCAGTGGGTGGTGTAGTGGTGGTGCATGGCAGTGGGTGGTATAGCACTGGTGCATGGCAGTGGGTGGTGTAGCACTGGTGCATGGCAGTGGGTGATGTAGTGGTGGTGCATGGCAGTGGGTGGTATAGCACTGGTGCATGGCAGTGGGTGGTGTAGCACTGGTGCATGGCAGTGGGTGGTGTAGCACTGGTGCATGGCAGTGGGTGGTGTAGCAATGGTGCATGGCAGTGGGTGGTGTAGCACTGGTGCATGGCAGTGAGTGGTGTAGTGCTGGGGCATGGCAGTGGGTGGTGTAGCACTGGTGCATGGCAGTGGGTGGTGTAGTGCTGGGCCATGGCAGTGAGTGGTGTAGTGCTGGGGCATGGCAGTGGGTGGTATAGCACTGGTGCATGGCAGTGGGTGGTGTAGCACTGGTGCATGGCAGTGGGTGGTGTAGCACTGGTGCATGGCAGTGGGTGGTGTAGTGGTGGTGCATGGCAGTGGGTGGTATAGCACTGGTGCATGGCAGTGGGTGGTATAGCACTGGTGCATGGCAGTGGGTGGTGTAGCACTGGTGCATGGCAGTGGGTGATGTAGTGGTGGTGCATGGCAGTGGGTGGTATAGCACTGGTGCATGGCAGTGGGTGGTGTAGCACTGGTGCATGGCAGTGGGTGGTGTAGCACTGGTGCATGGCAGTGGGTGGTGTAGCAATGGTGCATGGCAGTGGGTGGTGTAGCACTGGTGCATGGCAGTGAGTGGTGTAGTGCTGGGGCATGGCAGTGGGTGGTGTAGCACTGGTGCATGGCAGTGGGTGGTGTAGTGCTGGGCCATGGCAGTGAGTGGTGTAGTGCTGGGGCATGGCAGTGGGTGGTATAGCACTGGTGCATGGCAGTGGGTGGTGTAGCACTGGTGCATGGCAGTGGGTGGTGTAGCACTGGTGCATGGCAGTGGGTGGTGTAGTGGTGGTGCATGGCAGTGGGTGGTATAGCACTGGTGCATGGCAGTGGGTGGTATAGCACTGGTGCATGGCAGTGGGTGGTGTAGCACTGGTGCATGGCAGTGGGTGGTGTAGCACTGGTGCATGGCAGTGGGTGGTGTAGTGGTGGTGCATGGCAGTGGGTGGTATAGCACTGGTGCATGGCAGTGGGTGGTGTAGCACTGGTGCATGGCAGTGGGTAGTGTAGTGCTGGTTCGGGTGTTTATTGGTTAGAATATGTTGCCTTTGCGTATTTTAGCAGGTTAGAATAGATTGGCGTACCTATATGAAGGATACTTGAGTTGCTCTACGCTGGCAGAGAGGTAAGACACTAATTACTGTGTGCATTTGTTCCACATTCTGACAGCGCTTTGAAAGATCCTTGTATGGTCAATGCGGGTAATGGTCTAATAATCAATCAATGTTCTGGAGCCTTATTTGAGAACACTTGGATTAAAACAGGGATATTAAACCATCGTGTGTGGCCAGCAAATATTTTACTGTTTAAATTTGCAACGCACTTTGATGAACTTTTATTTATAAACAATTATATCCAGTATTATGTGCCATTCTGCTATGACACCAAGCATTTATCACGAACCCTTGGAGTAACACCCAGTGGGAACATAAGAATAAACTGTGATAACATGACAGTTTACAATGTCACATTATGTATTTAACTACATACAAAATAATGCACAATTACATACATTGTATGTTTTTTAACACAACTGTTAACATTAACTAGCTTGAACGTTTCCATTCATTTATTTTCCAAACTCAATGAACAATTTCACCACTAAAAGCCTCCATAATGTTCCATAACTACATGACTGTATAAATCACCCACACATCACATAAATAGTTTTTGAATGATCCTCTAGCGACCCAGTATGCATATGTCGTATCTTCATTATTTATAAATGGTCTCATTAAATCTGACCCGGTTTGCTGTCTAGCCTGCTAGATCTTGTGGTAGTTTTGAGAGGAGGTTTTGTCATGTGTGAGAACTGAACTTATGAGAGCTGACATACATTCAACAAGTTTGAAAGCCGCAAAGAAATTTTAGAAATACATAGCAGCTCTTTTGTTCACTACAATTTGCAGCAAATTTAACCTTGCAACAATGTCAGCAATTCGAAAATGGTTCCCAAGTGGAGATATTCAAAGTTTTCAAGTCACTGCACTGAAAGCTAAATACACAATTTAACAAGATTTAACAAGATTGTCTATGTCCTTTTTACGATATGGCCTCCATGCCTTAATACAATATTCCAAATGTGGTCTAACTATTGCTTTGTACAGGGGTACAATTAGCTGTTTCTCCGTATACATGATAGTTCTCCTAATTAGCCCTAGAATTTGATTTCCTTTTGAAGCAGCAATCCCGCATTGCTCTGAAACTTTCATGTCAGCACTAAATGTTACTCCTAAGTCCACATACATAACCACACACTTGCACATAACATAACAATGTAGCTTGGCTCCCAGAGGGATCGGATTAGTCTCGTGCTGCATTCCTCCTTTGAGCACGGTATTGATGGGGTTCAGCGTGAAAGTTCACTAAACATTCGGCAGTCGGATAGTTGAGTTCCACTAGCAGCAAGCCTCGGTTGTACAGTGGTTGTACAGTGGTTGTAGTGGTTGTACAGTGGTTGTACAGTGGTTGTACAGTGGTTGTACAGTGGTTGTACAGTGGGCGTTGCAGGGATGTTGCTAGTAGCGCACGACACGAGACGATCTTCGTTCATTCCTACCACATACATATCCAGGGTTCTCGATAACTTTTTTGCAGACTAACTAACTAACTACTAACAGTATATCACATAACGCAGCTAAAAAATTTGAAAATCATTACTGTATTTTTAGGAATCATTTTTACACAGACCAATAGATATTCATTATTGCCAGTATGTTTCTTGTATAATGTTACCCTCCACAGTATCAGTAGCCTCATTAGACATCTAGTCGTCCAGATCATGCAAACAAAGCATTCAACTACGTTTAATATAATGATATTGGCTGCAGACTGTGCTTAGCATGAGTGGATTTCAAGATTCTGCTGCTTGTACAGTGAGCACTGATTTGGGTATGCATCGAAGTACATGACTAATTGTACCACTCGACGTCAGCCAATTCGATCGCTGTGCTCTAGCGAGCTCATTCTACTTTGGGTGCCAGGAGCTAGGCATAATTGGGGTAACTAGTTGTTCATCATCGCAGTCCAAACATTTGGCAACACCCATCATCAATATTAATATGGGATGTTATTTTTAAAGCACATCTGAAGACTCACGGCTTTGCTAGAACAATTTGTATGGCACCATGAGCAACAACTGTGGCACCTTATAAATTTATGATTTCATTTGAAGCAGAAGTACTGGGAGAAGAAGAACGTAGCAAACAAGGCTGTTGTGAAAGCAAGAGATAAGAAACAACAGGAATGGTGAGATAGGATTGAAGAAGATGGTGGGAAAATATTGATCTTCCCACTGGCCAGAGATAGAGACAGAGATAGAGACAGAGACAGCAAAGATACTACTCGAACATCTGCAATGAAGAGAAGTGATGGGACATTGGCCACTGGGGTAAAACAAGTGCTAAGTGTATGGGAGGAGTATTTCAAGAAACTACTAAACCCGGAGGGAGAATGTGAGATAGAGATACTACATTCTGTAAGGAGAGAGCTGGAGGTGAGGACAATAACAGAAGAAGAGGTGGAGAAAGCTGTAAAGAAGATGAAAACTGGGAAGGCTGTAGGAGTGGATGATCTGTCAGTGGAAATGGTGAAAGCAAACAGATTAGTGGGAATCAAGTGGCTGAATCAAGCTGCTTTACAGCAGGAGAGATACCAACAGAGTGTCCAAAAGGAGTGATTGTGCTGATATGGAAGGGGAAAGGGGACATCCATGATCTAGGGAGATACAGAGGCATCACATTACTGAGCCAAGCCCTGAAATTGATGGAAAGGATACTGGATGCTAGGGTGATGCATATAGTAGAGAGCAAAATTAGAGAAAATCAGCTGGGATTTAGGAAAGGGAGAGGAACGGATGATGGATTGTTTACCATCAGATAAATTATTGAGAAGAGGAGAGAATTTAGAAAGGATGCAGCATTCGGTTTTGTCGATCTGGAAAAGGCATTCGACACCGTGCCGAGAGAACTTGCATTTGCAGTCATGAGATGGATGGAGGTTGGAGAGGCTGAGGTCAGAATGGTTGAGGAAATGTACAAGGAGACAACAGCAGTGGTGAGAGCTGAAAGAGAAACATCGGAACAATTTGGAGTTGGAGTAGGACTTAGACAGGGAAGTGCCTTGAGTCCCCTGCTTTTCATTATGGTGATGAACCTGATCAGTGGAAAGGTATCTGAACAGGAAGAACTTAAGAAGATACTACAACAATACAGTAGTACCTGCCTTCAACGGACACTTCTGTATCCAAGCAAGTGTCCCTACATGGCAGGTGTCCCCTCATCGGAGGGACAGGCATGCTGGAGTGGAGGGCCAAAATAAGGCGCGTTAGGTGTTCCCATGTCTACCACATGGGTGCTACTAACCAACAGTGATCGCCGCCCAGTGCTCCAAGTCCAAGAACGCTGTCGAAGCCAAAGTGTGCTTGCAGCACTGTCTTATATGGCAATATGCAGTTTATAGAGCTTATTAAACGAGTCAACTAGCATCAACATGTATTATTTTTAAATGTCACACCCTGTTTAATCATTAACTGAATAAAATACATGTACGTATACCGTTATGGAACTATGATGACGATGTACTGAACTAATAGGCCTACGAATCGAAAATAATAACCTGGATTTGAGCAGCCGAAAACATATATGATTTGACACAGTATGTAAGCATTTAGGACTGTTTATCTGATTCTTATGTGAGGCGTATTTGTGAATCTCGATTGCAATTTCAAACCGCCTAAGCGAAGCCAACATCAGCGATTGATGTCGGCAGCAGCGCCAAACAAACAACTTGTTGACAGTCGTTCATTGTCGTTGACATTGTTCACGTGTTTCTTGAGAATTGTCAAAGCAATTCTAAGTAGGTTTAAGCAGGCCCATTTGGCATTTCCCCCGGCAGCAGAAAATCGGGGTCCACGACCAACAGCCTAATATCTGAATTCGCAATATAACATTGTTTTTCCCACTACACACTGTGCTGTTTGTCCGTCGCCATTTTTGAAATAAAATATTTTGAGAAAAAATTACGAAAATAATGATTACTGTCCGCCTTAGCAGGGACAGAAAACCAAAATATCCTGTCCGCTGTCCACTTTCACCAGGTGTCCCCTCAACAAAGGGACATTAACATGGTAAACCAGTCCGTACATTGAGAAAGTGTCCCGACATAGCAGGTGTCCGCTCATCGGAGGGTCCGTTGACGGCAGGTACTACTGTATATGCAGATGACCTAGCAGTGGTGGCTGATAACAAAGAGGATTTACAGAAAACATTGCAAGAATGGAGTAACACCTTTAGAAAACATGGCCTCCAAATGAATCTGGAGAAGACAGAAGTACACCCCTGTAATGTGGATAGGCGAACAAGAGGTGGATCTACATGTAGTTGTTGACAGAAAGACCATTAAACAAGTGAGAATACTTAGGCAGTACAGTGTGTGAGGATGGAGGAAGTAGTAAGGAAATACAGAGGAGAGTGCAAGCAGGAGCAGCAGCGTGGAGGAGGATGGAAGGCATTATGTGGGACAGAAAACTGAAGAAACAACTAAAAGGAAGCCTGCGTGGTACCAGCCTGTATATACGGGTTGGGAACACTGGCACTGACAGGGAGACAGGAGGAGAAGATGCAGGTAGCAGAAAACAACTGGGTCCGAAGAATATGCAAAGTAACCCAAGAAGATAGAAGGAAGATGAAGGAATTGAGAGAAGAAATTGGCATGAAAAAACACCCAAAGATGAAAGTAGCCGGAAGCAGAATGAGATGGGCAGGACATGTGCAAAGAATGGGTGAAGACAGACTGTCAAAAAGAGCATGGAAAGCAGAAGAGGGTGGCAGAAGAAGAAGAGGAAGACCAAAGCTGCGATGGAAAGACTGAGTCAAATGAGATCTTGAAAGGGCAGGTACGAACGGCCAAGAGTGGAAGACCATCGTAGAAGACAGAGGGAGATGGAGAGCATTAACAATGAAAGTGGAAGAAGCAACCAAGTGACTTGGACCCCCCCCCCCCGCAAGGGAGCAAGGGGAAGAAAGAAGATATGACATCTGCATGTGCACATGCATGCGCACGGAATATTTTATAACAGTTTTAACACCTTTACTGACTGATGTTATTAATTATATTACCTGCAGAATCACACAAAAAATCAAAAGGAAGATCCTCTACAATAACAAATAGTGACTAAGAATTACAAATATGTAACAATTATTTTAAAGAAATTTAGAAAAAAAGTGAAAGTTCGGCAAGCTAAAAAAATTGCAGGTGCATTAAAAAGGCAACAACCGAAATATTACAACTGAGATGTCCCCCTACATTACAATGGTGAAATGCCAATGGTGCAAAAAAAGCAAACACTGAACTAGATTGACAAAATTATATAGTGGGTAATTGATACAAGTATGAACATATAAAATTTAAATAACCTGGAATATACAACAATTGTATACACGAGGAACAGTATTTCATCTTTATTCAATCCCTGGGCAATGAATAACTTTTTGTGTACGTCTGAACATGATGATATCACTATATAGTGGGCTGGTGTATAGGGACATAGTGTCCATGGTAAACTGTGGTGCACGAGCCTGCCAAACGTATTTTTGAAAATTTTAACTAAATCTAAAAAAAACAGGTGCGGTAGTGTAGTGGTTAGCACATCTGCTTTAGATGACAGAGTTCTGAGTTCAAGACCCGGACCAGGCATGGGTATGTTTGGTGTAAGAACATGGCTCTCAACATTGGAGACTGTGTATCTCTCGTGACTCAGATGATCACGTTAATGTTGGTCCTGTCTCATTTAACTGGGAACGTAAAAGAACCATTGAGGACGACATGCACCCTGGCAGTGATCACCCTCAATGCCAGCATATATAGGCCGGCTTGGCAATAATGTTCTGTAAAAGCTGGCCAGTTGAATGAGACCACGAAACACCATACAATTGTAGTGACCACAACATAAATATTATACAGACTATTCAGTTAACAGAACATTGCCAAGTGCTGGAAACAACCAGAACTAGAACATGTCACTGAGTATTCTACAGGGTCACTATGCATAATAAAACGAATGCACACAATTGTCATAATACAAATTAAGCAGCACATGCAATTAAATATTAAACATTGTATCTTTGACATTTGCATGGTCAAATACACATATTATCCAAAGAGATCTGTCAGACCTGTCATTATTTAGGTAATTTTTTTTTTTAATTTGCCATGATAAAAAACATTCAATCTGATACATATCGATCTATTTGTAATGTATTACATATTACAACATAACTATAACTTTTTTCTCAATTACTAAACACCTGGAAATGTTTGCGATTTTTGTGTTTTTCATGCAATCACAAACTAATTTTGTTACAAAAAACTCTTAATTGTAATATATTACATCATTTACGGTATATTTTAATAGAGCAAATCTGCAAAACCATGTCTCCATAAAAAGATTAGTGTCTTCTTGCAATATCACAAACTATTAAATCAGAGAATTTTTCCAGGTGAACAATAATGAAAATTATTAGAGATTAAGATATTCAAAACAAATTTATGTGTTATTCTGATGAAAACGTTTTGCTATAATATATCTACAATCGCAACAGTTTGATTTTAAAACTGGGCAAAGGACCTTGAGTGAACCAGCTCCAAAGGAGTACCCACCGTCACACATCATTAACCACGGGAAGACCATCTTCAGTATTAGCAACTTGTGTGACATTTTTTTAATTCACACTAGTTTCAGTGTCATATAAATTAAATATATATTAATGTATGCATAAACAAGGTTGAGACCAGTACTCTCAGAAGTTGCATCACTAGGTTTATGTAAAACGTCCGAGAGCACGCATTTTGTTTTAAGTGGATTCATATATTCACATTATTATACCTTATTTTGACAAAATGCAGTATACAATTTTACAAGTTCAACTTCCCCTATTGCATGCTCTATCGGGGTTCCCGAGTGCAGACATTGTGCAAGTGTTTACATATATATAATATATATATATATATATATATACATACATAAACACTTGCACAATGTCTACATAATATATATATATATATATATATATATATATATATATATATATATATATATATATATATATATATATATATATATATAAACACTTGCACAACGTCTGCACTCGGGAACCCAGATAGAGCATGCAATAGGGGAAGTTGAACTTGTAAAACTGTATACTGCATTTTGTCAAAATAACCTGTAATATGAATCACACCTAGGTATACATAACAATGCGACAAAACCACTAGTTTATTTTCCTTCTTGGTCTTTCCATAGAAACTGCTATTTCGACATCACTCTCATCCATCAGATCGCTTTTTGGTTCGTCAAATGGGCAGTCAACTAGAGTGGATATTAGGGTTCACATAAAATATTTCCTGGGTCTTGTATTCTCGAACGACTTACAAATTTGTAACTTTTTGCGTAAAATTCATAGCTACCATAATTTTATGTGAACAATACACCCCAAGTATAATATGCACCTTGACTTTTTGCTCAAATCTGAAAGAATTTCAATATTACCATGTATAATAAGCACCCCAACATGTTAGTATCAACCCCCGATTTCCCCACTTCCTATAGTTTGAGGTAAGAGATAAGAATTGTCGTTTAGCAAAGTAAATAATTTAGGCCAATCTATAGTTCCTGATTCCCATGTATATGACAAAATATTTTTTAGTCTTGGTACCATGTATAATATGCACCTGGACGTGAAAACTGAAGGAAAACAAATATGCGTATTATACATGGAAAATCACAGTGCATAATCAAATATATTGTGTATTTTTGCAATAACTGTAATGTTTGGAGATGCTACAACTGTCATAGTAATCAACATGTAACTGAGCCTGAGCTCTGACACAACAATAAATTGTGACTCATCTGACATTTTGACTGTTGTCTTCAATAGAATACAAATGACAAGCAATAGACACCCAAGCACAGATAATAAAATCACCTGCTAGCTAGTTAATGACTCAATGGGTGACAGTGACATTTAGGAGTAGGGCATTTAAGGCTATAAATGGGCTCTTCTTGTCTACACAAAACAATTAAAACAGGTGTAAAAATCTGGCTTTATATAAACCTTATTTAATGTAAAAAGCAACCTGTAATAAATAGCTTGACCTTTGGCTTTCTTTGTATAACACATTGACAAATGCGAAGGACATCCTATCTCCTGGGAACCTGGCAGTCCGAACAGGTAATTTGACTATAATTATCATTTCAAGCCCTCTAGCTAAGCATTACTCCCCGAGATGAATGCTGCACTAACAACATCACGGAAAGTGAAAATCCATAAATACTGTACTCATACCAAAAGTAGTGGAAATCTAGTATTAATAATATATATATAATAGTCACAAATGATGGATTTAAAAAAAGAAAAAGTGTGTGCGTGCATGCGTGTGCATGATAACAATCATAGCCATAGACTCATCTTTTCTGCACCTGTAGTATGCATTTCTATAGCTATTATTATAACTGTAAACAAATCTCTAGATGTTATGCGCTATGAGCAGCACCAGTGCTACAGGTGAACTCATCCAGCCAATCAACAAACAGGTTGGACTCAATGAGTAGGTAAAATTTGATAAACTTAAACATAGAAATGCAGTCATTACCAAAATGCAGAGACTATTTTCAATGAGTTTAGGGTTTAATCAAGCAAATGGTGTTTTACAAACATGTTAAAAACAACCAAAAAGCAAATTAGGTGTGTGCAATCAGCAGTGTGAAATGCAACACAAATTGAGACCAGATAATCATGACACTGATATCACTGAATCAGCAGCTTTATCACAATAAAAAAAAGACAATTCTACCATACATACCACAAAAGACGCATAAAACAGACACAGAGAGTGTTAAAGAACAAAGAATTTTAAAAACAAAAAACATAAAAAAATTCAATAGTTATAAATAACATGTTTGTACAATTTCAAACCAGTGGCCGTAGATCAAACTGAAGCACAAACTGAAGACCGCTCTTTTAAGTTTTAATTTATTTTACTCGATGCCTGCTTCATTTGTTCAGTTAAAACTGTTCTAAATTCTAATTTTACAGCTAGACCAAATTATACTGAAACATGCCAAACAAACTGGGATGTCATTGTCATATCCAGATGCATTTTACTCCAAAGACCTTACTCCCCATCGAGGTCATAAAGCCATTAGGTGTGTCCATTTGCACAAAAGCATGTGGGCTACAAAATGGCCTTAATGTTTTACTAATGTCTACTGGCTAGAATCCCATCAATGGAACGGCCAGCGAGCCAATGATAGCTTACTGCCCACACACACCTACTGTCAGAGCTGTCAATGCTAATGGTGTTTTATGCAGGGAATGGATTTGCCATTGCACCAATATCACCGAGTAAAAATGGAATGTTTGTTTCACTCTAGGTCCAACCAGGTAGACATTTAAACATAACAGAATGTCAGAACTAAAGGCAAAGTCATAGATCTCTGTACGTTCTCACCATAATAAGTGATCATATTTAACCTTTGTAAAACTAAAAGGTTCAACTTTGATGGTAGCTAGTGGCAGGTTCCATTACAAAGTATCTTGATTACAAATAGAGCAGAACAGTACATTGCATACATGTTAAGTTTCCCGGAATCGCCGGGAGATTCCCGGAAACCTATCAAATCTCCTGGTCTCCCGCATGGGAGAACAAATCTCCCCGATTTCTAATGAAACAAAAATATTTTGGTGTGGCCTCAGTTAACAAAAGATCTTCAATCCTTCCTTATACTCCAGCTAATGACAACAGCAGGGGTTATTTCAATTAAGTTTTGTGCAGACTGGACAATGGAGGCTTGGCTAAACAGTATCCTTGTGCCTTGCATGTTGCATTGTCTAAAATATACATTAATGAACAATTCCCATTATCGCTCATCGATGTACAATTTGTTAATTATCCATTTAAATAATACCAATCAATATATCTCCACTTTATACAAGCCTTATTTAATTCATATATCTTTGCTAATTGTCACAATCAACGCACATAATGAACGGAAAAAATATTTTTTAAATGGGTATAAACAAATTTTAAATGCCTCCATCACCTAGGATCTCAAATGCCTTCATCACCCAGAATCAAAAACTTTGAAAAAACGAAAATGCTTCAGTTCTAGCCTGCCACTAAATATTACGTTAGTTTCGTGTGTAATAAAATATGAAGGCTACTGTCAGTCAGGTAAGGGATTTTTGCTGTACGGTAATACATTTCAGGAGTAGAACAAATTATTAGCAGACCATCTCAGTAGTAAACATGTTAGTTTACTAGTCCACAAGGAAACGTTCTACTGCCACAATGTCTATATTAACATGTCAGTGTACCATTTATGTGTGCAATGTATTTGGAACTAAAGCTGATCTACTGTAATTTTTATGCGTGGCGGGGGATGTGAAATACAATTCTTTTATATACTGAGACCCTCTGATTTACGCACAAATCTCCGAGACCCTTCGATTTACGCATAAATTTCCTGCATTTGCATTTCTGAAACTTAACATGTATGACATTGTAATTATTATCATTATTACAATTTCACTGGCCAAATGAAGCATGATTATGATTTTCATTACCAAGTTACATGTCAACTGCATAAAACTGATTACAGTTATGTACATCAATTACATCTGGTACAATCATAATAGAAACCACCATGACAACTTGACAAGGTTAATAAATATATAGTGGACAAATACTATTAGATCATAGATGTTTGACAATAGTCCAAGAAGAATGCTAAATAAATGTACGCTGTAAAAGTCTGAGTCTCTGAGCACTATTTATTATAAAATTGAGAAATTCCAAAATCAGAAATCAGGGTGCTTGAAACTTTGGCTTCAGCATCATACATTAACTTGTGCTAGCTAACGGACATGGGGTCAATTCCATTCCGGAATTGGAATTGATTTTTATAAGTCAGTTGGAATTGATTTTTTTTAGGAATTGGAATTGAATTTTTTGGAATTGGAATTGATTTTGTTGAAATTATTGACTTGACACTGTTAATCTTTACCCCTTAAATTTATTATTAAAATAACATTTGCCTATTAGTATGTCACCCTGAATCTGGTAACAGCCAGGAAGCTGTCAACATTACAGCATATACACTGTCTACTCTATTATTGAAACATTGTGAACAAGATTTAACAAGATTGCCATCCAAGGCAAAGGCCCAGATGGCAAGTGGACAAGGAAGCCATTGGCTTATCCAGATTGGAGAGTGCAACATTTTTAATCTATGTGTAATCTGCCCTCCCGAGATGTGTCAACCTTGTTTTTAAACATCAAAAACAAATACTGAGTTACTGTAACAGACAGTAAAACCAAAGTCAGACCATATCTCATTTTCTTTCTCAGTAAGAGTTAGCAGTCAAACAACTCTCAAGCAATTGTAGTAAAACGTGTCAGTAAAAGAGAAAAGCCACTCCACGACCAGGTGCCAGAGAAGGCGGTGCCAGTTTCTTCATCACCTGCTGCACCGATGCCCCAGCTGTCTCAGACCAGACACAAACGTCTCTATGTGGCCTTTTCTGCAGGTAGTGCAGCTGGATCAGAGACTGGTTCACATCTACAGCAACAACTTTCCCATAGAAAGGTACTGTTCGTCGATGTCCGAGAACTTGTTTCGACACTTTTCACTGAGTGGAGGCTCCGTGTGTCCTTGAGAGTTTTAACAGGGTGGTCTGTGATTCTTGGAATGTCAGTGCTTGGCATGAAGAAAAATTTCTGCAGACTGTGCCTGCACCCATCCTTTCCAGCTTGTTGAGATGGCTGGTGTTGCAGAACTCAAACACGTCATTGGCATTGTCAGTGACTGCAACACCAGATCTGACAGCCCTTGCAGCTCCGTTCTTCACAACAGCACTCTCCCCAACTGGGTAGACATGGCCAATCTTAATTACAAACACACATAAAAACACAAAATAATTCCCATTCTGAGACAACACAATCTAATATGCAGAGAACTGAAATGATGAAATAACCGGCTGGAGTAATTTAGTTCTGCAGGAAACAACCTCCATGCAGTTAGTGGTAACATTGGACATGTATTTTCATTTCAAAATGCTACTAAACAAAGATGTCCCACCATGAAACCTATTCCACATTCAAGTAAATCAATAACTATGTGGCAATAAATAACCTAAAGCATACATATATTTACAAAATACATTATACGGTTAACACTGCCACTTTCCATGGATAACAAGAATAAAAAAAATCATTCTTCTGGTTACGTTGGACATCAGTCTGACATAAACAGATTTTTACCTTATACTAGTTATTGTGCAGACACAAAAAGTTGCTTGAAACATGTAGGAATGACTTCTTTACAGCAATATAACTTAAATCGCTTTTATATAATCAAGATACAAGCAAAATCAATGGGCAAAGTTGCTTGATCAATCTAGGAGGATAAACTTTCAAGTGTGAAGTTGCAAATTCCTACTACGTTTTCGACCGCCGAAATCAGTTCTGCAGTGCGACAGCACACACCTTTCTACAATACGTTGTTTTAAATTGTTGAAACAATCACTATTTTATAAAATCTTACCTTATAGAACGATTTCCAAACTTGTTGTCCTTTGTAACATTCTTCGTGGGATCGGAAACCGAACACAAATTATCGCCCGCTTGGCATTGGAATCGTTACTGCGAGTAACAAGTGCACACAGTATTCCTCCTGCTATGTGCTGGAGTACAGAGGTGGTAAAATATTCCATTCTTTGATCGATTTCAACCGGTGAACGAGCTATTTTTTCAATTCAACATAACAACGAAAACCGGAAACGAGTTAAAAGGTTTACATTCGAAATGCAGATGAAGCGTAAATCGATCCATTTTCGACGCAAGTCGATATGACAAAATCAAAACGAACGTCAGTCATGCTGTTGAATGGAAACAGAACTCCATATTTATGCACAACATCGTAGCTCACAACAGTCAACACAGAACCGAAGCGAGCACTTTCGGAAACGATGCATTACGTTGGACAACTCATTTTCATTTCGTTCAAAATACATTGTGTTCGTCGTTATTGATGAAAGCAACAAAGCATAGTAACCACGGGAATACAAACAACAGGTGATATCAGCATTTTCAACCTTTGTCTGTGATTTGGTTTTTCACTCCTGCACAAGGGAAAAATCAGGCACTAGTATGTTTGTAAAATTTCGGCCTGCCATTTTTTGCATCATTCACAGAGTTCCTGCTTTAAAACACACATTTTAATAAGAATGTCCACCCTAATGTTTATTTTCCTTTATTTCTACATCAACATTGAATGTCATCACAAGGAAAAAAGAATGGATAAGTATAAGATTGTAGCATAAATAAATTTTTACTGAACACCCAACAGTGGCTCCCAGCTTTGGAGAACGACCAATATATATATATATATATATATATATATATATATATATATATATATATATATATATATATATATATGCGTGGAATGAACAATAGTTAATTTGTAAATAATATCTGATTAAATGATTGTGCACACAATTTCAAGTAAAAATAAAATGAATTGGATTTGAATTTTTCCTTAGCCTAAGATTTTAAAAGCTGGAATTGGAATTGATAATTTGGAATCGGTATTGATTTTGGCAAGACGGAATTGGAATTGATTTTTTTAATTGACTGGAATTGGAATTGACAAAATGGAATTAACCCCATGTCTGCTAGCTAATAGTAAGATCTGTATAAAATAAAGGCCTGTCAAAAGCCTATTTTCTCTTTGGCTGGGTGAGGACTTGACATATGTGTTCAGGTGATTCTGCAATGCTTTAGAAAAATTACAGATCAAAACAAAATATAATTATGATTTCACTGCAAAGTTGTTCTTATAAACAGTGTTCATAATATACATCTGGTAAAATGTTATTGCCAAAGAGAGGTTAAATTGTCCAGGGCACATGATGCGGTTGGCTGAAACTAAAACTAAGGTCAAATGCAAAAGCATGACGCTAATTCTAACCCCTTTTCAAAGGAGGTTTCTCTCCTGTATTGCACAGGCCTGGGGTCAATTACATTGTAATCGTAATGATAAAGTACATATATCTTCGTTGTTTTAAATAAAAAATATTAATATGACCCCTTTGAATGTTAAAACGTCTTTGTGATGCAACTGTAGTATTATTAGTGCTCATCCTGTAAATGCGCCATGTTGAAAATGTATGAAAACACAGCTATCCATAGCAATTCTGATCGCTAAATCTGCCCTAAACCACAATATTTTACAATCATATATGCCATTTGTGCACCTAAAGTGATGTAGTATATAACATAATGAAGGTCTTGGGATAGATAAAGCGAGGTAAGAGTGAAACACAAAGCCATATAATAACAAGGGCCCTGTTTATGCAAGGTTACCCTAACATTTTAATATATTATATATAATATATAAAAATTAATAAGTCCCAAATCATGGCATTATGACGAGTTCATTCAAACAACTGACAACCCGTATGTCGATATACAAATAGCAATGCCCAATGTGAATGTTGGGCCCTAGATTCTAGAACGAGAACGAAGTACGAATATGACAGTCAGTCACTCACACGCAGTGTTATCCGTGTCATTTAACCAGGCCATGTAATTGATTAATTCAGTGACATTTCTCTTGTCACAGACGAAATGAAATGGGGCGTGACGGTTTTACCTCGAGCGAACCGTTAGACTTAGCGTAACGGGGTGACAGCAGATAAACATAATTATGTGTGAATTAAGTTGTGAACCGATTCGATTCTGACCTAAAATACATCAAATTAATGACACCAGCGACCGTATTTAGCTAATCGTTTAAGACGACGATCAAGTGATCAGCGGCAAGCCTTCGACGATGCCAAAGCCATCCATCTTTCACAGACCGAGAAAAACGACGTCAAAACATACCGATGAAGCCTGCTTGGGTCGCATTTATACTCCAGATACCGACGACCAGGGCGACAGACCACCACCAAACCGTCATTCCCTGGTTGTTTTTCATTGTCACTTCATCATGGCGACGTAACGAAGGCAGAACACGGCAAATTCGAAATTTCTGACCATCGATGCACCGAGAACCCTTCGCTACTCGTGGTCACCGACGCACTGTTTAGGTAACCTCAATATGGCGAATGCTCATTTTAATATTCATGAGCATTGCGTGACGTCACGGTGACGTACGGGGTCGCCCACCAACGCCGCACGATTAAGTGACTGAGACTCAACCTTGATACGTGTAGTAAACAAGTAAAACCGATAGCTCATTATCAGATATTACGAACGGATTGGTCCATGCTATGTGCGTTCGATATGGTCGATACAATACGATAGAGTGTAGACGCCGCTTAAATTAACAGATTCACGGATAACAGAATCAGCCGCTTAGTAGAACAAATAATTATATTGACTGTGACGAAATTATCTCCGTCCCCCCGCCCATCCACCCCTTAACTGAGACCCAACTGCCACCCTACCACATTTAGCTTAATTTGCTACTGTTGTGTTATATTTCTTATAATCAGCTAACTAATTTTATTATTCTTTGAATCCATATATATAATCCCACAAAATTAATGCTCTGTAGTTTTCATGTCGGCACCAACTGTTATTCGTGAAACAGCTTTGCCTTGGCTTTGGCCTTGTTGATTGTACCCCGAAATTTACTACTATTCTCAGTCTTATAAAATTATGTTGACAAACGTGTAATATTTAACAAGTTCCAGATGGCAAAGTGGACAAGGAAGCCATTGGCTTATCGAGAGTCCAACAATTTTCTCATCTATGTGTAGCCCACCCTTATCAAATATCTGTCAATTCTATTTTTCAACATATTCACACTACTAGCATTAACACAATCATTTGGCAGTTTGTTCCATTCATTTATCACCCTCTGTGAGAAAGAGTATACTTTCTCATGTCCAACCTACACTGCTCCTTAACTAATGCTGCTTTGTGTCCTCTGGTTCTACTGCCCTCTTTAAGCTTGAAGAACATATTCCCATCAACATCCTCATAACCGTTCACTATTTTAAATACTTCTATTTGGTCTCCTCTTATTCTCCTGGTCTCTAGTGTTGTCAAACCACATTGTAATAAGCGACTTTCATAACTAGGCCAATGTTTTCCAAATTTTCAACATTTAGGCAAGCTTTTCCGAAAAGTGCATAATATAAGATAATTCGTAAGAGCATGTAATGCATTCGGGTTTTTTTTCTATGGCTACCGTCTGTATACGTCACACACTATTACTCCCCGGTAGACGGCAGCAGTACACGCCGATAATTTCCTAGTTACAGGCTACAGTGTGGCGCCACTGTCAAAGCCACGTCGTCCTCAAGTCTCAAGTAGTTATACTCCAAACAGCCCAATCTTGAGCTAATGCAGGAGTTTGGACCAACGGCTTTTAATGTATCTTCCGAAAGACACAGGCAAAGTGGGGTGAACGAAATTGCCCAAGCATCGAAACGGCGGAGGTGGAATCTCTCGACTGACAGGCGGGTGCTCTAACCACCACTCCCCACTGGATTTTTAAAGGAAATGTAGAAGTTTCTCATTATTTTTAAATATTGTTTATGGACAGCAGCAGCAGCCGCAGCTACAACAACAACAATATCCTGTCGTGGCTAAGATGAATGCTCACATATCACCAGACGAAGACGTACTGAGTGGACAGAGTTGAATATGGGTTATATGGCATATTCATATAGTTTCTGTTAGTCATGGCGTCATCTAAATTTTTTTCACTGTACGCTATAATTTTTCGGATGCATTTTTTAGAGAAGGTTGAACTCTTGGGTTCCAGCTAATTTCGAGCCATTTTATTAACTTAAATACATCACGTAACACGTAAAGGTACGTTCTTATATAGCGCGGCATCCAGTCCGTAGGACCGCTCAATGCGCTTTACACTTCACCCCCTGGCAGACCTGTTCGTTCCAAGGCCATCTCTACTTCCCTGGGAAGCATTCAGCCACGCTGCAATTGCGCGAAGACTATTTGTTCATATTTCCATCACTGTCTGTATTGCCAGGTACTCATTTATACAGCTGAGTGAACTGTGGCAACGTGCATGGGGTGATAAAACTTGCCAAAGGTTCGAAGCGACCGCAGTGGGATTTGAAACCGGGTTCTCTCGACTGAGAGTCCGGCCTTCTAACCGGTATGCCATCGCGCCCTACACATGCACGTCCTGGAGGGGGGGGGGGGGTGGAAAGGTTCGAACGAACCCCCCGTTTGATAATTTTATTTAACTGTACATTTTTACCAGAAATAATCTCAGAAATCTCGCCTGATTGTGTAGGCCATACACCTGAGAAATGCCATATAGTGGCATGACAAATTAATATGTTATGATGGCATGACAAATTAATGTCAATTTTAAATTACAATAGTATTTATTTGCCTAAGATAATGCAATGATTTGGTAGTATAAGCATATACATATATTCAAGCTTAGGTGCGTCAAAATAACATAAATAAGACTAAACAAATACTTATAAATTAATAACAAACGAATGTCCGGACAGTGTAAATACAGATTATTTTAATACAAAGCTAGACAGGAAAATGTCAATGCTTCCATATGATCAATTCCCTATATCTAGTTAGGTTTCTGGTCCCTAATCTAGATTAAGCTCCATGGCATGTGGACTCCGGCCATTTGTGAATATAACCCAGTGAGTATCACACCTGAATAATCATAGACCAGTGAGTATCACACATGTATGGCCATAGCCCAGTGAGTATCACATCTGAATGATCATAGACAAGTGATTATCACACCTGAATGATCATAGACCAGTGAGTATCACACTTGAATGATCATAACCCAGTATCACAATTGAATGGTCATAGCCCAGTATCACACTTGAATGATCATAGCCCAGTATCACACTTGAATGGTCATAGCCCAGTATCACAATTGAATGGTCATAGCCCAGTATCACACTTGAATGGTCATAGACCAGTTAGCAAATGCCTATGAACATCATTAACTTATTCTAGAGTTATTATTTTACCTTTTTCTGAATCTGCATATTCAAATGTATTTGAATCTGCATATTCAAATGTATTTGAATCTGCATATTCAAATGTATTTGAATCTGCATATTCAAATGTATCCTACTACTATGGCGAGAAACCGTATCATCTGCTCGGAGGCAGGAGTGTTGCTCACGCCAGTGAGTGAGTTCATTGTAGCCGCTTCTAGAGGAATCTAGAAACAAGCAAAACATAAATTTGACTAATACTACACATACCGTATCAGTGACGCCTCGGGCGGTTCACTGGAAAGACGCAACTGACCACAACTTATGAAATGCTATTTGTCCTAGACGGAGATGCTTCTGCAATGCTGGGTTAACCATGGTACAACAGGTACACTCGTTCCACGCAGGCCCTCCACAAAATGGCCTCCCACAAAATCAATCGTAATCCACATGCAATTACCCGCTTTGGGGTTCTCTTCGCTTCCATTGAATTGGACTTCTGTTCAACGTCTAGCCATAGTCGTGAATGTGACACCGCCTCAAAGAGATGTAGGGCAAACAGGGTGAAGAGAACGTAAGAAAATACGGACGTGAAGTTTGCGACAGAACTATTATGATCTTTCTGTTTCATAATAGTTACTTATATAGTCAGTATATACTCCTATTAATATTGATTTTATGATATATATCCCTCTGTTATATTTCCTTCTAATCAATTGTGTTGTTTTGCAGCGAGAACCGCCTGTTGATCTTGGGACACAATTTTGTGCGGGGTTACATCTGGAGATTACCCGCGAAGCGTTTGACGTGGAGTATTGCTACGGGGCTATGGATATTGTAGGCGATGGCGGGATGCGGTTGGCAGCACTGTGGAGTTACCAAGATTACGTATATCAGACTGGACCAACTGTGCTATATCTCAAAATAGGTTGCAATGACTTGAATGTGCCGAATTGCGATCACATTCTGTTGGCTGGTAGAATTAGTGCTTGCCCGCCAGTGAGGTACACATAACTATGCCTGAAATAATGAAATTGACTCTTGGCGCAGACTTTAATGAGGTGCAAACTCTGGCTAATCGTGAATTGAGGCGGTTGGTGAGGCAAGCCTGAGGTACATAACTGTCAGCACAGTGGATTGACCAGGAACTCGGAGCATCATACGTTATACATCTAACTCGGCGGTTCCCAACCTTTTTCTCCGCGCGTACCCCCGTGTCCTGAACCGATCGGCCGGGTACCCCATCACAGCGACACAGAATTACAGACGAAACAACATTCAACACTGAGTTCAGTGATACACATTTTATTAAAGAGGTGAACAAAACTGTGGCCCGGATGGAGGTAGGATAAGAAACCGGTATCGAGAAGCCATTCCAATGCGAGAGCTGAGCTTGCCTGGTCAAAACCAGGGCCTCAATTCAGTGAACAGTTTTGGAAAAGGAGACACGGAGGTCGTCCTTCGTGCACACTCGGGCACGGAATTTAGTTTTTATGCAGAACATCGCCAACAATCCTTGCTCGCATAGGTAAATGGAAACACCAACAATGCTTTCACGGGCACTTCAACCACAGACGGATAAGATTCGCTCCTCATAGGCACAAACCTTGTCAAGAGAAGAGCTTAAAATGCATCGCATGCGAAGGAGTCGTTCACGAACTTCCAAAAGTCCCGCATGCCGTCTGAGAGATCGCATCTCCACGCTGAACGGGTTCAAATCCAGCGCACCCAGAACCACGAAGTGTGTCTGAAACTCCTGCATTGAAGGCCGGTGCGCCTGCACAAATTGCCCCATGTTTTCGTGTCCCGTTTCTTCATCCGAATATTAACGCCGAGCTTAGGTGTTCAGACATATTGAAGTTTCCTTCCTCGATTTTGCCGTTCCACCAGCCATAGCCTCATGATGAATGCTTGTACGTTGTCCACAAAATCAACCACCGTGGTGAACCGGCCGTGACTTGTTAAGCGAGTTCAGGTAGAAAACGATATCGTTTAAGCACGCCAGCTTAACGAGCCACCTTTGTCTAATAGATTTGATCATAGAATTCACCATCTCCTCTTTCAACTACTCCACTCCCGGGGGGGGGGGGCGGGGGGTACTCCCTATACTGAGGTATACATGTATGTGCCGCGCAAATGCCCGTTTTTGGCTATTTTTCTGTCCGAATACAAAAAAATTATTTTCTCTCTTTGTGCCCCAATTAAACCTGATAATTCTCTCTTTCACCGAAGAGGAAATTTCCCAATGAAAACGTTCCGCCCGGGCTTACCTTACGCTTATCGATATTAGATAAATTGTTCAATAATTCTCACTTGGTGACCTTAAATTTCTTGATTTCTCTCTCTCCATGTGGCTCTGGTGGCACATCCCCACCGTTTTGGTATGGCAGTACCCACCCGGGTTCCACTCCAGACACCATATTCCTAGGTCCAAGTAACTGCGCCGTTTCTCCATAGCGTAACGGGATTATAATTTCTGTAGAAAACGAAAGCAATTTTTGCCGCCGACGCCTGGTTCATTTAGTGGTTTTTTAACGATTGTCTTCTTGCTTCGGTAATATAGTTCTCACAGGGCGGGACATTACCACTGTAGCTGATCCCTTTTTTGTCGATTTGATTATTATCCCCCGGATAATTTAATTGGAACATTTCCGAGTTAACCATAATTTAATTAACTTTTCAAGTTAATTTCCCCATGCCTGATGTACGCGCGCGTATGTATGCGCGCTTGTGAGTATGCGTGTCTGCGTTTGCACGTACGTACGTGTGTGTGTGTGTGTGTGTGTGTGTGTGTGTGTGTGTGTGTGTGTGTGTGTGTGTGTGTGTGTGTGTGTGTGTGTGTGTGTGTGTGTGTGTGTGTGTGTGTGTGATGACTAACTAATGACCGGTAGGTGACGTTAGTTTCTTGCCACTGGATGCTCCACCACATGACACTGATGTACACATTTTATTTATTATAATATGACAGTAACAAATACATTTAATATATATATATACATATATATATATATACATACATACATATACATATAGCCACTTTCATAGCTACACTACTTCTACATGATATATATGAACTGATGTGTTTCTATAACTACACTAACAAATACTGCATATATACTGAATATCTTCACTAATACTGTCTACATACTGGAGCTAGACAAACCAATACTTACACTCAGATATATTAACTATGTCTACATGATACATACTTATATTCATACATACTAATTTATTATAATAATACACACTAATTTTATAAAATCATTGTAATTACATTACTTCTACAATTGAATATCATAGCATACGTTGAACAATAATTCTCTTCTATTTCTACATAATGAACTTCTATTACTACATTAAGAACACAAACATTTTATATAATAAATACATAGCATATTATATTAAAGTGTTACATAACTTCTAATACTTCATTGTACATAATAACGTCTACATAATTTCTTTCTATTACATAGACATATACATACAAGACTTTTATTTCAGCCCCACCACTACCATTAGGATGTCAAATCGCCAATGTTTTTCAGTGGATTCCCCGACCACCGATTTTCCATGTTTATAAGTGTACTTGTTCACAATCCATGGCATGATATTCTTGTTCGGCCATGAACGACTTTGATGATGTTGTCGTTGGTGGTGGCCGAGACTCGTCCCACCAGCATACCTTCATGCTGGTGGTATTCCCATCTCGGATGGATGAGGTGAGCGCGGTGATTCCACGTGGGATAAACTTTAGGGGTGGTGCCAGCGCATCTATCTCTCCATATGCATCCCTAATATGATCTAGCACACTTGGTGTGTAAGTGTATACACATTCGATCTGTGGAATAAAGAAATACAATTCACAACATGTTCAAGTCACTATTCACCGTGTTCATGTCGCAACACAGTGTGTATAGTATGTGTCGTAGTGTCACGCAAGTATTGTCTGGACCATCTGGCATTCAGCATACTGGCGACCTCGTCTGGTTCATCGAAAGATCATTGCACAAAGGTCATTACACAACATGTTCGAGTCCAAGCATTACATGAGGCCTAATGTTTGTGTCTACAACGGTCATGAATTCATGATTGTTGATGATGTCTATGGCTCTGTCCGCGATGTCTTTCATGTTGGGCTTTCTCTGTGACATCGGAATCGGTTGATGTCGATAATATTATGGTCGATGCGGGAGATATACTAGGAGCTGTATCGGTAAAGTACACTGTGTCGTCTTCCGTCAAATGTATGGCGTCATGCACTGTTGTCATCATAGGGGCTGTCTCCGTCAAAGCTATGAAGTCATAGTTGTCATTTGTCACCTGCAAAGATGACCACCACTATGCCTCCAACACTTTGACATCCGTCAACTCATAGTTTACAAAGGACCCCCTTCTGGATTTCCTTAAACCATATACCATAGAAAAAATTTGACACTTCTCATCATCGGTTTTAAGACATTCAAATGTGTTGGCATCGAAAGATACAAGTTTTTGAGAAACAGACAAAATAAAATCTACATAGATGGAGCAGAAATAGATACTATAAATTTAAAAAAAATTCTAGGAATAGTAATAGATAACAAACTAAACTGGAGTGAACATATAAAACTTATACAGTGTATGTAACAAAATATCAAAGAGTATTGGCATAATTAATAAGGTAAAAAACAAGCTATTATACTTTTATTTATCCATACATCACTTATTGTAATATAGTATGGGAAAGAGCCCCGAAGATATACTTGTCCAAAATCCATGTATTACAGAAAAGATTAGTAAGTATGATTTAGTCAAGTGGGTTTCAGAAATCACACTGAATCATTATAAAAAAAAATTATGAACATTTATCAAGTAAACAAGTACACATGTTGTGACTTTATGTATAAACACAACAGGGGTATGTTACCAGAAATATTCAATGACATGACTACTTTAAACGTCTCTCCACATAGCCATAACATGAGGCAGCAAACAATTGACAAAAAACTGTATTGCTATACAAAAATCAGACAAAATACATTGGCATATACTGGTTCCAAATTCTGGAATACTATAGTGATAAAGAATCATCTTGAAGATTGTACATCGCTTCAAACCTTTAAAAAGAGAGTCAAAGCACTTATTCTTGATGAATGTATCAATGCTGAACTCTAATAGATGGTAATAGTTTCATTACAGCTAGTATATGTACTTATTATGAACAGTTTATATTGTGAAGTGAATACTATGTTGCATAATAACCTCGTTGTTGATATATTACACTACGTAGTTGTGGTTATGCCATTGTCAGCGGTCGAATTATATTTAACTGGGTAGTTATATGAACTACGTGAATATATATACACATAATAACTGATCTAGTTTTATTTTGGTAAACTTGTAGTATAACTGTCAACTTGTGAATGATGTACATCATCAAATGTGATACATGTCCTAGTGTACTTCAATTTTGTTACGCTGCACTTGTTCTGACAGTTCTGCACTACTGCACGATGCACTGTGTATTAATTAATTATTTAAACAAGGAATTATAAGCTATATTGCTTCTTTTCCAATGTCTTCGTTGATATATGCTATGTATCATGTGTATATGAACTATATCATGAAGACAATAAATCATTATCATTATCTAGGTAGACTGGATTTCTTTAATGTTGCTTCTAAGAATGTTTTCTACAAAGTTCATTTGCACAGTACATACGTCCTCATTAAGGTTACAATTGACCTCTGGTATCACGGCGTACTGATTCTTTGTCAGTCCGTTGTGTCAAATACTTTTCTAAGGAATATATTCCTTGTAAAACATTTCCTTATTTCCATTATTCAGCGGGTACCTCCTCCATAATCGGTTTGTAGCTATTATTCAACTCATTTTGCTTCCACCCTGACATCTTGACAGATCTTGTTTTTCCTGCTTTTGAACATCCTTCTTATGATGCCTCTGAGCGAAGTGGTCAAAATGTATATTTAGCTGTGCAACATTAAAGCTTTGTACATGGTGTAACAACAATCACCACACCGCGGTACCGTAATGACCATCTGATAATATTTCAAGCATAGTTGTTGTTTTCCATATAATATTCCAACACCGGTGCTAACTCTGCTTCTAAATGTAGGAGAGCAATAAAAAAATAAATTATCTTCCTAACGGACCTTAGTCGAAACGTTTTGGCAACAGCTAGCCTAGCTGACTAGCTTGGTACGGGGCGTAACAGTTGTGGTGAAATACTTGATGTGTTATTGATATCATCCCATGAGAAAGCATTCACATACACAACAATTATTGTTATTTGCGTATTTGTAAATTTTGAAGTAATTATTTTTATTAGTTATGTGTCAATCCATAACAAAGTTTGGTACCGGGCGTAACCAGTTAAAGTTTGACAATTTGTTGGGGCCAGTTTTTTTATTTTTAGGTTTACGGATTTTTATAGTCATGTCTAACATTGGAGGATGGAAAAATAAAAAATGTTTTACTGTCATGTCAAACACAGGACGGGTGAAAAAGAAACAAGAGAGATGAAGGGGGAAAGGATTATTCAAGGCCAGTTGTTTTGTATAGATTGTTACAATAGTGTTTAAGGTAGCTGGGGCGGATATTATATGCTTGTCTTGAATTGATTAGTTTCAGTAGAAGTTTTTAAGATAAATTAACCATTTCTTCAAAGATTGTAGATTATATACTACATAATATTCCAGATTAATAAAATTAGCAGTTTTTTTTATTTATTTTGTTGTTACAAGATTTTTTTAAATATTTTTACAAATTATTTCGTTTTGAGAAAATCCCCAAAGAAATAAATGACACACATATAAGTATGACAGTGTCACTGATAACTTTAAGATATATTTTGGTTAACATAAACGAGTGAATAAATTAAGCAAAAATTTAATGACAGCTTAAAGTAGCAGTGTATTTTTGATACAAACCCTTCACCAATCGTAATTCAATATCGTATTATGTTGCCCACATGTAAGTTCATACACCAAATTGCAACGTCGTAAGTATTGTAGTTTTTCTAAAATAAGAAATTAAGCATAATTTCCTGGTTATTAATGAAAACACAATCTCAACAAATGTTTGTTTTTGTGTAGAAATTTACAGTTTTTCACTGGCGTTTTACGTATTGTTGACAAAACATGACCATTTGTAATATTGACGTCCCCTAAATTTGCCGCCACAATCTGCGGGGTCACCAGGTCACATAAACATTACCATTTCTATTAGCGTCAAAGCCACAATAAACTATGTTAGCGCTGATATTTGCTGGTTTAAGGACATAATTTAGTTAGATATATATAATACTGATGTGTATTTTATCGAATTATATATGATCAGTGATATATCAATTAAATAAACATATTTCAGGAATGCACTGCACTAATAGAAAATTTCAGCTGTAAGTTTTTTGCTCTACGTATCACTAGTTCCGTCACTTACAGACACTGACGTCAGCTGAATTTGCCGATCTTATGTTCTCCATAAGTTTCGTGCCAAGATACGGATATGTAAATACTGACAGAACTGCCTCCAGTAGTGAATGTACTACTGATCCGTTTTTAGATGTTATTTCAAAGAAGACCAGCTTTTATATGTGATGTAATCTAGACAGTTATTACACATATACTTAACAGGACAGGGAAAATATCAGTAATTGTACTGTAGTTTATATGTTCAAGAACGAGTTCTGGTCAAAGATGAGCGAATCGCAAACAATGTTTCTGCCCACCGGATTGATTGAAGTCCTGTGAGCTGTGACAGCTCTCATGTAAGTCTTTGTGTTTCTCGGTCGGAGAGATTGCACCTACCCAAACTGGAACAAACATCAGCAATGTTATAAAAATACAATAAATTAATGAGAAGACAACACATCAGTGTGGACTAGACCAGTAAACACTTGGTTGACATAGGTTTCTCAGTGAAGTGACAGTTTACATATGATACAATATTTATTGCTGCCAAAACATTTGCAATATTTTGACACAAGGAATACAATATCAGGGCTTCGAAAATCAAGTCGCCTGTTCGCCCGAGGCAACTTGAAATGATGTCGGGCAAATACAAATCAGAAATCACTGGTCTGTCGGGCGAATAAATTTTACCATCTGCAATCATAATCACCCTTAAGAGGCTTTATTTTTCAAACACTACGACCACCAAATGTTGAGTCGTCTGCAATGCTCGATGTACCGCAGCCATGTTTCTTGTTTTGAAGCAGAAACAACGCTAGCGCCACCTTGCAGAATTCTTAGAAGTATTTGTGGGGCGCGATAGCATACCGGTTAGAAGGCCGGACTCTCCCTCGAAAGAACCCGGTTTCAAATCCCACTGCGGTCACTTCGAACCTTTGGCAAGTTTGATCACCCCACGTTGCCACAGTTCACTCAGCTGTATAAATGAGTACCTGGCAATACAGACAGTGGTGGATATGTGAACGAATAGCCTTCGCGCAGCAATTGCAGCGTGGCTGAATACTTCCCAAAGAAGTTGAGATGGCCTTGGAATGAACAGGTCTGCCATAGGGTGAAGTGTAAAGCGCTTTGAGCAGTCCTATAGACCGGATACCGCGCTATATAAGAACATACCTTTACCTTTATTTCAGTGTGTGCTTTTAGCCGCAAGGTGGCACCACATGAAATAATATGTGCCAACTGAACATTGATTCCGAAAAGCCAGGTCAGAAAAATTGCCACGTTCTATAATGTCCCATTTATATTTTAGTGACTGGAAATTAGTTAGCAACAGAGTAGTAGCAATCATAATTCTAATAGAATAGCCACACACGCCACTGGTATCTGATGTCAATATAGGTGATGGTAGTTAAACTGTGGCTACTTACTTTAGTGAGTTGAAATCACCAATGTGGAATATGAACGTCATAGCTTACAGCTCCACCAGGCTTATGTGCTGGTCCGAGAGATTAAGTGTCTTGTCATCTTCCATCACATAGTCTGATACTGAGGACCAGAGTTCTGGATGTTGTGACTCCAACAGCAGCAGCAGAAGGATGCTCTCTTTGTGGTTCCTTCTTGTTTTCTCATGCTCTCGCTGACCAACAAGCTTGAGTACACGTTCTGCGGTCATCTGTATTGGACAGTTCAGTGAGTCCAGGAATTCCTTATTCATTTGGTCACCCACAAGTCCACAAACGAACATCATTCGCTGATTTCATTATCATTGACTCTGCATTCTTTCACCTGGAGAAACTGTACTCAATAACCCCTGAATCGTTAGATGCATAAAGTGGTATGTGCAGCTATACTTTCTCACGACATATCTTTTTCTCTTCTCCTTTGTGAATGTTAACAGTTGTTGAAGCATTCTCCAAGTGCAACGCGTCAATGTCTGTCTTGGAAAACGTTACCCTTACTGGTGACTCTCCCATTCCGTCTCTTGTGAGTTCGGCATGACCGAGTAGGGGTCCCCTGAGCTAATGAACAACACTGACATTGTCTTCAACTTCTGTGCCTTTGAAGAGAGGATGGTGCTCATTTACCAAATTTGTAACAGCCATTGTGTACAGCTGGGTGACTGTTCCTGGGATAGTTCTTCTTTGTCCGTACAGTGCA
Source organism: Lamellibrachia columna (assembly GCA_963662155.1). Lineage (NCBI taxonomy): Eukaryota > Metazoa > Annelida > Polychaeta > Sabellida > Siboglinidae > Lamellibrachia > Lamellibrachia columna. Next base: position 54,021,913 of record OY759261.1, on the reverse strand, counting down.
ACAGACAAGATTATACTGTACGGTTATGTAGCACATCGAGGCTATATTTGTGTTTCTTGTGATGTGGTCTTCCATGCTTGTCTTTAAAGTCTTTGTCATGCACCTCTGCAGAACTTTGAGATATAATCAAAGATCTTGTCTTGTGTCAATCCATACATTTCTGCAGTCTTATCAAAACAGCTGGTGTCTTTGATGCCGCCTGGCCTTGATGTCACCAGTACGTCCGCGCACCCGAGTGTCTTTCCTTGAATGATCGATGACAACAGTTTGCGCGTGTCAAGAACTCTGCTCAAATTCATTGGTTATCAATTCCATATTTCCGGCCCCTTCTCGCTCAGGTAGGAATATGTCATTTAGTTCAATGGGATGACATCTGTCAACATCCTTCTGCAGTTCAAGAAGGTCATAGTGTGTCCGAGTCTCCAATCTGTTGTAGTTGTCTTTCTTGTTGTCGATGCGAAGATCAACGTACAGCTCATCAAAGTCCTTTACAGTGAAGTTTTCATTTTGTTTCTTCATTCGCTAATCTTCAATCCTGGGTTGTTGAACAAACTTCAGATATTTCTCAAACTTCTCTAATTCATCTGAAAAGAAGAAGAGGTAATAATTAATTATGTTTTGTGTTCCTGGTGAACTCTTCAATGGTAACATATAGTCACCACAGTGGGACAATGCTCCAGAGTGGGACAATGCTCCAGAGTGGGACAATGCTCCAGAGTGGGACAATGCTCCAGAGTGGGACAATGCTCCAGGGTGGGACAATGCTCCAGAGTGGGACAATGCTCCAGAGTGGGACAATGCTCCAGAGTGGGACAATGCTCCAGAGTGGGACAATGCTCCAGAGTGGGACAATGCTCCAGGGTGGGACAATGCTCCAGAGTGGGACAATGCTCCAGAGTGGGACAATGCTCCAGAGTGGGACAATGCTCCAGAGGGGGAGTACACACTTATGAGGGAGAAGAAGCAACAGCGGGTGACAGGGCCACAAACATGTGCAAAGGTCTCTTCAATGTTTTGTCAAAATAACATACCTTAATGACAACAATATTACCACAACCATAGCCATATCGTATTGGCAAATATAAGAATAGGTGTACACAAATATATTTGCATTTGGCGAGTGAATTTTGCTAGACTTTGACACTCATGACGTAGTGTTATCTAACAGTATCGCGCGGCCCATGAAATTAAGATGATGTGTGTACAACAAGGTTTTCCTACTAAACCACTTGCGTGATATTCTTAATTGTAGTTACAAGTGGTTATGTTTTAGTAACTCTTATAGGTGCATAATCTCAAAACCATGCCTTTTGCATCCCTTTAATATGCCATACTGGGTAAACATTAAAATACCACATCCCATCACTGAACAATTATGTACATGGAACATTTAAATTTTACAACATTTCACCAGAATGAGTCAAGGAAAGTACCATTTTTTTTATTGCAAGGTATATTTTATATGTTAACTCCAATTTAAGTTTAACAACTATAACAGCCTGATACATTAAGGCGTCGCTTGGGTCTAAACGCGTTTTATTTTCTTATTTCATTATCACTGAACCTACAGAGCTGAAACTTTCATAGATTGCAAGTCCAGGTAAGAGTAATGCTGTGAATTTTTTTCAGAAAGTTTCATACATATTTTCCCACGGTATGCAGCCATCTTGGATTGAATGTTGCGTGTGACTTATATCAGTAACCATTGGATTTAGAGGACTCAAATTTGGTGTGTAGTTACTCCACATAATCCCAATGAAAACAGTCAGTTGACTTTCCAAGTTTTCAAAAAACTTTTGTTTTCATGATTTTTTTACATCTGAATGTATTTTTTCATCATGAAATTTTACATTGATGGTTCATTATATAAAATATAAATAATGTTTTCTAAAAAGTTACTAGATAGTTTTCAAGAGCATACTATCAAGAAACACTGTAGAAAGTTTCAAGTAATTCTGTCAAACAATAGCAGAGAAAAGTGACACGGGAGGCAGTAGGTGTGAGGGAAAACATGTTTTTGAGAAAATCGTGTTCAAAGTTTATGTACATTGGCACATACATTTCAACATCTGAAAAGCTACCTAGATGATTGAAACTTTGCATACATATTACTGAATGTATAATCTATCAAAAGGCAAAGTTAAGAGTCATTGGCATTGTAAAATAAATTTCACACAAGTCCAGAGTACCCGACACCAATTTCCATCGTTGCCGACACAGCTGATCTCACCACGACAAATGGGACATTCGTCGCCTGAGTCCCATCGATACAGTCTGATGACAGAGTTGCATTGATGACCTTGTCGCAACTGGTGCAGAAAGTCTCGAGGCCACACACCATGCCGAGGGTGCGGTGCGGTGCGGTCAACAGCTGGGGTGGAGAGTGTATGCTTCCTACACAACGTGCATAGCAGGTTCGCAACAAGTGATGGCAACACGGCACAGCGTACAAGTACTGTTGAAAGATCTCCATCAGCATCTGTCTCATCCTCAACCAGGAATCGCGGGACACCTATCTCCTCCAGAAGATCTGCATAACCAAACTTCCGTTCAGTGACAGACAGTCTCCGAGACGGATCAGCTGGTACTGTTGATGACCGCCTTGATGCCTGGAAAAAATACACAATATAAATGTATTTCATGAACAAAAAGTATCCAAGACATGTTCAACAACAAAAGCCCCCCCTTACTACGTATGCAGGGGTATGGCATTGAATGCAATTTATTTTATTGGCATTGCCATATTATACACACACACCCGCGCGCGTGTGTGTATATAGGCTATGTATACAATAATTGCCAGGGCAAATTGTAGTAATATAATAAACCATAGTTACAACTCTGCTTCTGATGTGCCTGGATGGCCCCTGGGCCTGAATGTCAACACAACCACGAACATCAACAGCATGAACTAGATCAGCGTCAAATCGTTTATACAGTAATAGTTATGCCACAAAGGCGATGTTTGGATAAAACGCAAGTGAACATATGAAATATCAGAATTAAACTTACACTGCGTGCCATTCTCGCTGGCACCACGGACGGTGATGGTCGAAGAAGACGAAGTTGTCGCCGCAGCCGCAGGTTCATTGGCGAATTCAACCCTCGATGCCTTCGCATCACGCGCTAACTGCAACGATGCAAACTTTCGCTGCCTCCCAGTACCGTAACCGCCCACTCGCTTTCGACCAAACGGCATAATGTCGTTTTACAAAGCGATATAAATGAACGAAACTCATGGGATAAAAAAGTCGATCGAATCGAACGTAGCTGGTATTTCAAGCTGACGTCAGAGGATGGAAATTAGTATTACAACCAATTAGAGCGCTTGATTTGAGGGAATCCGACATCACGTGGTGATGTCCGGCGAATCGTCGTGGCATTCCCCATTCCTTTGTCACCGAGATGGTTCAGAGGCGGTCATTTATAGTCGGAATTACTCGGATACCTCCGGGCACATTTTAAAACTGTTTGTACCATCATACAGAGCGAAAATGGGGCTTTCCCGTGATATGCGCCATGTTGGAATGGCAGCGTTTTCCGGCATGCAATGGCTCGCGGAATATCACCTAATGTCCCATTAGTCTCGGTTCATTTGATATAAACAAAGACTTAGCAATGATAGGCATCATACAAAAGACACGTTTTATGACAGAAACGTGTTTATTTCGACAGTGCAACTTACATGAATGGCAAGTTGAATAATATTTATACACGGAAATAGCAACAACTCGAAATTCATTTTATTGTAAAAAATCCGACCCGAGTCTCCCGTTAAGTCATACTATTTGTATGTATACATTTTATTTTTAGGCAATGATTTATCCATAGTTATATGGACGAAAAAATATAGTCCATAACTTCCTATTTCAGTGTTTAAGGCATGGCTAGATCTTGAGGTTTAACGTTCGTCTTGTTACTGCGCTCGATCAGAATCGTCCAGTGTGTGTTTGTTCTGCTCAGCAGTAAAGAGAGCATAATGTCATGAACACATTAAAGACTTGCTAACACAGTTTAATGTTAGAACCAGCCTCTCTTGCCACATATCTATAAATGTAGCCTATCTGTCATCATCCAGCAACTGCAATCTTGGAGTTTAGCATAGAAACGATCACATCACAAAAAGCTGCGCTGTCATTGGCCTGTTGATGTAACTGATATTTTGACTTGCTGACCAGCATACATTGCCCGATTCTGCGAGATGACTTGCTATAGACCAGCGTACATTACACAACATTAATTGTAGCGATTAAATTTTCGAATCATCAACTGTTGGGATGGTCAAATCAACACACGACTCAAGTTTTGTTGAATACAGTCCAGCCTACACTGCACGACCAATCAATTGAGCAATGTGTGCCTAGCATTACAGAACGAAGCACGAAAACTTTGTGTGTGACAGATCCACTCATTAGCGTTGAGACAACGAAACATTACAAGTGTATAACACACTCACCATGTGGCAGCCGTACGGGTTCTTGCAGAGACAAGTTCAACCTGTCCAACCGCATTCTCAGCAAACATTTGTATCAAGTACTGTTTGCCTTTGTTGAGTTGGCTCACTTTGAACTCTTGTGTGTCGCTGTCAGTGTGGTCAGCAATGGTGAAGGTGGGCGTGCTGGTGTCAGCCTTCTCCACAACGTAGCGAGTGACACGTGAGTTGCCGTCACTCTCTAGAACTTGCCACGTCACACAGATGTAGTCTTTGCAGACCTCCACCACCTGCAGGTTGCATTGTGGAGACGGCTCTGAATAATAGAAATTACAAAGTAAATATAAATTGCTTACATTAATTAAATATACATTTACCTTAGTGGTGACTGGATTGATCAGAATACAATTTGAATATGTTATTATTATCAAATGTCTCTATTCTTTGCACTTGCACATCATGCACGTATTTAAAACACTTTTCTTTTGGCTGATCAATATCTATATAATTGCATAATGCAAAAACTCAAACTGGAACAAACATCAGCAATGTTATAAAAATACAATAAATTAATGAGAAGTGTGGACTAGACCAGTAAACACTTCAATGACACAGGTTTCTCAGTGAAGTGACAGTTTACATATGATACAATATTTATTGCTGCAAAAATATTTGCAATATTTTGACACATGGAATACAATATCAGGGCTTCGGAAATCAAGTCACCTGTTCGCCCGAGGCGACTTGAAATGATGTCGGGTAAATACAAATCAGAAATCACTGGTCTGTCGGGCGAATAAATTTTACCATCTGCAATCATAATTACCCTTAAAAGGCTTTATTTTTCAAACACTCCGACCACCAAGTGTTGAGTCGTCTGCAATGCTCGATGTACCGCCGCCATGTTTCTTGTTTTGACGTAGAAACAAGGCTAGCGCCACCTTGCAGAATTCTTAGAAGTATTTCATAGTGTGTGCTTTTAGCCGCAAGGTGGCACCACATGAAATAATATGTGCCAACTGAACACTGATTCCGAAAAGCCAGGTCAGAAAAATTACCACGTGCCATTTATATTTCAATGACTGGAAATTAGTTATCAACACAGTAGTAGCAATCATAATTCTAATAGAATAGCCACACACGCCACTGATGTCAATATAGGTGATGGTAGTTAAACTGTGGCTACTTACTTTAGTGAGTTGAAATCACCAATGTGGAATATGAACGTCACGGCTTACAGCTCCACCAGGCTTATGTGCTGGTCTGAGAGATTAAGTGTCTTGTCATCTTCCATCACATAGTCTGACACTAAGGACCAGAGTTCTGGATGTTGTGACTCCAACAGCAGCAGCAGAAGGATGCCCTGTTTGTGGTTCCTTCTTGTTTTCTCATGCTCTCGCTGACCAACAAGCTTGAGTACACGTTCTGTGGTCATCTGTATTGGACAGTTCAGTGAGTCCAGGAATTCCTTATTCATTTGGTCACCCACAAGTCCACAAACGAACATCATTCGCTGATTTCATTATCATTGACTCTGCATTCTTTCACCTGGAGAAACTGTACTCAATAACCCCTGAATCGTTAGATGCGTAAAGTGGTATGTGCAGCTATACTTTCTCACGACATATCTTTTTCTCTTCTCCTTTGTGAATGTTAACAGTTGTTGCAGCATTCTCCAAGTGCAACGCGTCAATGTCTGTCTTTGAAAACGTTACCCTTACTGGTGACTCTCCCATTCCGTCTCTTGTGAGTTCGGCATGACCGAGTAGGGGTCCCCTGAGCTAATGAACAACACTGACATTGTCTTCAACTTCTGTGCCTTTGAAGAGAGGATGGTGCTCATTTACCAAATTTGTAACAGCCATTGTGTACAGCTGGGTGACTGTTCCTGGGATAGTTCTTCTTTGTCCGTACAGTGCAACAGACAAGATCACACTGTACCGTTATGTAGCACATCGAGGCTATATTTGTGTTTCTTGTGATGTGGTCTTCCATGCTTGTCTTTAAAGTCTTTGTCATGCACCTCTGCAGAACTTTGTGATATAATCAAAGATCTTGTCTTGTGTCAATCCATACATTTCTGCAGTCTTATCAAAACAGCTGGTGTCTTTGATGCCGCCTGGCCTTGATGTCACCAGTACGTCCGCGCACCCGAGTGTCTTTCCTTGAATGATCGATGACAACAGTTTGCGCGTGTCAAGAACTCTGCTCAAATTCATTGGTTATCAATTCCATATTTCCGGCCCCTTCTCGCTCAGGTAGGAATATGTCATTTAGTTCAATGGGATGACATCTGTCAACATCCTTCTGCAGTTCAAGAAGGTCATAGTGTGTCCGAGTCTCCAATCTGTTGTAGTTGTCTTTCTTGTTGTCGATGCGAAGATCAACGTACAGCTCATCAAAGTCCTTGACAGTGAAGTTTTCTTCATTAGATAATCTTCATTCCTGGGTTGTTGAACAAACTTCAGATATTTCTCAAACTTCTCTAATTCATCTGAAAAGAAGAAGAGGTAATAATTAATTATGTTTTGTGTTCCTGGTGAACTCTTCAATGGTAACATATAGTCACCACAGTGGGACAATGCTCCAGAGTGGGACAATGCTCCAGAGTGGGACAATGCTCCAGAGGGGGAGTACACACTTATGAGGGAGAAGAAGCAACAGCGGGTGACAGGGCCACAAACATGTGCAAAGGTCTCTTCAATGTTTTGTCAAAATAACATACCTTAATGACAGCAATATTACCACAACCATAGCCATATCGTATTGGCAAATATAACAATAGGTGTACATAAATATATTTGCATTTGGTGAGTGAATTTCGCTAGACTTTGACACTCATGACGTAGTGTTATCTAACCGTATCGCGTGGCCCATGAAATTAAGATGACGTGTGTACAACAAGGTTTTCCTACTAAACCACTGGCGTGATATTCTTAATTGTAGTTACAAGTGGTTATGTTTTAGTAACTCTTATAGGTGCATAGGCCCAAAACCATGACTTTTGCATCCCTTTAATATGCCATACTGGGTAAACATTAAAACACCACATCCCATCACTGAACAATTATGTACATGGAACATTTAAATTTTACAACATTTCACCAGAATGAGTCAAGGAAAGTACAATTTTTTTTATTGCGTGGTATATTTTATATGTTAACTCCAATTTAAGTTTAACAACTATAATAGTCATATACATTAAGGCCACACACGGCAGGTGAAATTACGTATTTTGAAAAAATATCCTCAAAATGTGTTTCGTCCTTTTTCTGATAGCTTTGTATGTTAATTATCAATAAAGTAAATTTTTATAACGATCACATATCTCTAAATCACTTTTATTCGTGAATAAAGTGTACCCCTATCAAGTAATAATCCAGTTTTGATTCTCAAAAGTTCGAAAATATGCGATGTTTAGACCTTAGCAACACTGCCGTAAATTCACCATACGCCATCTTGTTTGGTACGGATAGATTCCCCTTTCCGTTCTCTAACCACCTGTCTAGACGGCATCCCCACCCTTTGACCCGTATTCGCTGGACATCGTCATATATGCAAGCAGTATTCTACCGACTATCTCCTTATTTGGTATTCGGCATCATGCTACGTCACCGTCGGGACGCTCCGCTGTACTTGCGACCCGCATTGACCCGGGTATTTCCATACATGGCGCGGACATTTGCATATATGACGCGTGATCTCCCACAATGCACGATGTTGCTATTTCCGAGTGTACACAACGATGGCGTCTAATGAAAGTAATCATCGAATCAGAACGAATAGTTTTCCACAAAGCATGCTTTTGGGCAGAGAAAGAAAGGGAGAACGCAGCAACTGCGGGATGCATGTGCAAATAGGACATTTTCGGCGGCAAAACAGCTGGATACGGCAGAAATGCAGCCGTGCGTTGTCACTGCAGACGACGAGTTAGCGACACCACGGACGCCGGCAACGGTTCCCGGGACCGTCAGCGGAGTTGGGAGTAGAACAGTGGCACAGGTCAAGCGCCGAGGAGGAAGAAGGGCCAGCATACAAGGCTGGCGGATTTGACTGAATGTTGTGGAAACTTGTTTGTCTTGTGGACTCTGTTACTGTCTAGTTGTTTCTTAGTTGTTCCTGAGGTTAACAAATTTAGTTAATATTTTTTTTATGTATATAGGCGTTATAGCCTGTCCATGGGTGATCTGAGAACAAGTTACACATTTGGAAACAGTTTTCAATTTGTTGAATCAATCCTGATTGATGTTATCAGATACATGACACTTCAACACCTTCAAGTCGTGCATCAAGTCATTATTTGAGTAAATACACAACCCTATCAAATACCTACCAAAGAAATTTGCTAAAATCAAGTACTCAAATCAACAGAAGTTGAAGAAAACTGCTAATAAAGGAGCTTATACAGGCCAGATGGCCTCCTGCCCCATCAACCATACTAGTAAAAATACTGATAAGAAACTTCTGTTGTATATTAATAATGACACACAAAAATTCCAAAATGGCGGCCATTTTGTTTGGTTCATATATCACATTTGCAGGAGGCATATCTCTGGAAGTACTTATGCCAGCAACATAATGTTTACATTGTTACATTCAGTATAATAATTTATATAAGCACGCCAAAGGAAATATCTATGTGACACATAGTTTGAAAGTATTAGAAGTATTGATGGTAAACAAATCTTTGACGGCCGTTTTCTCAAAAACGTGTTTTCTGCATTTGGAAAAAGGATATCTCCGTGAGTAATTTTGAATGTTGCATTCAGCATACTTTACTCTGTACAATGACCAGAGACATTTTAAAAATCATCAATAGTTTGAAAGATAAACAAGTATTTGTTGCCAAAAATGAAGTTTTTTTCTCACAATTTACCAAAAAATTATTAAAAAAATAAAAACACAATATTTTAACAAATGCTCTGGTCATTGTATAGTAGAATGTGTACTGAACATGGATTTGCAAGAATTATAATCATATATGTGTTCAATAAAGAATGGCAGTGTTTCCAAATTTGCCAATATTTGCTCAAAATGGCGGACATTTTGTTTGTTACCATGGAAACGGGGGTCTGGCTGATAAAAGTTCAATATATTTTTTACTCAGTAAGACCCATTCTATACTTTTGGACAAAAAAATTGCAAGATTTGCACACAAAGAAAAATTTTCATATTTACCTATCGTGTGTGGCCTTAAGTCATACTATTTGTATGTATACATTTTATTTTTTGGGCAATGATTTATCCATAGTTATATGAACGAAAAAATATAGTCTATAACTTCCTATTTCAGTGTTTAAGGCATGGCTAGATCTTGAGGTTTAACGTTCATCTTGTTACTGCGCTTGATCAGAATCGTCCAGGCAAAGTGTGTCTTTGTTCTGCTCAGCAGTAAAGAGAGCATAATGTCATGAACACATTAAAGACTTGCTAACACAGTTTAATGTTAGAACCAGCCTCTCCTGTCACATATCTATAAATGTAGCCTATCTGTCATCATCCAGGGACTGCAATCTTGGAGTTTAGCATAGAAACGATCACATCACAAAAAGCTGCGCTGTCATTGGCCTGTTGATGTAACTGATATTTCGACTTGCTGACCAGCATACATTGCCCGATTCCGCGAGATGTCTTGCTATAGACCAGCGTACATTACACAACATTAATTGCAGCGATTAAATTTTCGAATCATCAACTGTTGGGATGGTCAAATCAACACACGACTCAAGTTTTGTTGAATACAGTCCAGCCTACACTGCACGACCAATCAATTGAGCAATGTGTGCCTAGCATTACAGAACGAAGCACGAAAACTTTGTGTGTAACAGATCCACTCATTAGTGTCGAGACAACGAAACATTACAAGTGTATAACACACTCACCATGTGGCAGCCGTACGGGTTCTTGCAGAGACAAGTTCACCCTGTCCAACCGCATTCTCAGCAAACATTCGTATCAAGTACTGTTTGCCTTTGTTGAGTTGGCTCACTTTAAACTCTTGTGTGTCGCTGTCAGTGTGGCCAGCAATGGTGAAGGTGGGCGTGCTGGTGTCAGCCTTCTCCACAACACAGCGAGTGATACGTGAGTTGCCGTCACTCTCTAGAACTTGCCACGTCACACAGATGTAGTCTTTGCAGACCTCCACCACCTGCAGGTTGCATTGTGGAGACGGAATAATAGAAATTACAAAGTAAATATAAATTGCTTCCATTAATTAAATATACATTTACCTTAGTGGTGACTGGATTGATCATAATACAATTTGAATATGTTATTATTATCAAATGTCTCTATTCTTTTCACTTGCATATCATGCACGTATTTAAAACACTTTTCTTTCGGCTGATCAATTTCTATATAATTGCATAATGCAAAAACCCAAACTGGAACAAACATCAGCAATGTTATAAAAATACAATAAATTAATGAGAAGTGTGGACTAGACCAGTAAACACTTCACTGACGCAGGTTTCTCAGTGAAGTGACAGTTTACATATGATACAATATTTATTGCTGCCAAAATATTTGCAATATTTTGACACATGGAATACAATATCAGGGCTTCGGAAATCAAGTCGCCTGTTCGCCCGAGGCGACTTGAAATGATGTCGGGCAAATACAAATCAGAAATCATTGGTCTGTCGTATAAATACAAATCGGAAATCAATGGTCTGTCGGGCGAATAAATTTTACCATCTGCAATCATAATCACCCTTAAAAGGCTTTATTTTTCAAACACTCCGACCACAAAGTGTTGAGTCGTCTGCAATGGTTAACAACTATAATAGCCTGATACATTAAGTCATACTATTTGTATGTATACATTTTATTTTTAGGCAATGATTTATCCATAATTATATGGACGAAAAAATATAGTCCATAACTCCCTATTTCAGTGTTTAAGGCATGGCTAGATCTTAAGGTTTAATGTTCGTCTTGTTACTGCGCTCGATCAGAATCGTCCAGGCAAAGTGTGTCTTTGTTCTGCTCAGCAGTAAAGAGAGCACAATGTCATGAAAACACTAAAGACATGCTAACACAGTTTAATGGTAGAACCGGCCTCTCCTGCCACATATCTATAAATGTAGCCTATCTATCATCATCCAGCGACTGCAATCTTGGAGTTTAGCATAGAAACGATCACATCACAAAAAGCTGCGCTGTCATTGGCCTGTTGATGTAACTGATATTTTGACTTGCTGACCAGCGCACATTACACAACATTAATTGCAGCGATTAAATTTTCGAATCAGCAAATGTTGGGATGGTCAAATCAACACACGACTCAAGTTTTGTTCAATACAGTCCAGCTTACACTGCACGACCAATCAGTTGAGCAATGTGTGCCTAGCATTACAAAACGAACAACAACAACATGATTAACGTATAACACACTCACTAAGTGGCAGCCGTACTGGTTCTTGCAGAGAGACCGGTTCACCCTGTCCAACAGCATTCCCAGCAAACATTCGTATCAAGTACTGTTTGCCTTTGTTGAGTTGGCTCACTTTAAACTCTTGTGTGTCGCTGTCAGTGTGGCCAGCAATGGTGAAGGTGGGCGTGCTGGTATCAGCCTTCTCCACAACATAGCGAGTGATACGTGAGTTGCCGTCACTCTCTAGAACTTGCCACGTCACACAGATGTAGTCTTTGCAGACCTCCACCACCTGCAGGTTGCATTGTGGAGACGGCTCTGAATAATAGAAATTACAAAGTAAATATAAATTCCTTACATTAATTAAATATACATTTACCTTAATGGTGACTGGATTGATCAGAACACAATTTGAATATGTTATTATTATCAAATGCCTTTATTTTTTGTACTTGCGTATCATGCACGTATTTAAAACTTTTCTTTTGGCTGATCAATATCTATATAATTGCATAATGCAAACACCCAAACTGGAACAAACATCAGCAATGTTATAAAAATACAATAAATTAATGAGAAGACAACACTTCAGTGTGGACTAGACCAGTAAACACTTCACTGACACAGGTTTCTCAGTGAAGTGACAGTTTACATGATACAATATTTCTTGCTGCCAAAACATTTGCAATATTTTGACACATGGAATAAAATATCAGGGCATCGGAAATCAAGTCGCCTGTTCGCCCGAGGCAACTTGAAATGATGTCGGGCAAATACAAATCAGAAATCACTGGTCTGTTGGGCGAATAAATTTTACCATCTGCAATCATAATCACCCTTAAAAGGCTTTATTTTTTAAACATTCCGACCACCAAGTGTTGAGTTGTCTCCAATGCTCGATGTACCGCCGCCATGTTTCTTGTTTTGAAGCAGAAACAAGGCTAGCGCCACCTTGCAGAATTCTTAGAAGTATTTCATAGTGTGTGCTTTTAGCCGCTAGGTGGCACCACATGAAATAACATGTGCCAACTGAATATTGATTCCGAAAAGCCAGGTCAGAAAAATTGCCACGTTCTATAATGTCCCATTTATATTTTAGTGACTGGAAATTAGTTATCAACACAGTAGTAGCAATCATAATTCTAAGAGAAGAGCCACACACGCCACTGATGTCTGATGTCAATATAGGTGATGGTAGTTAAACTGTGGCTACTTACTTTTGTGAGTTGAAATCACCAATGTGGAATATGAACATCACGGCTTACAGCTCCACCAGGCTTATGTGCTGGTCTGATAGATTAAGTGTCTTGTCATCTTCCATCACATAGTCTGACACTAAGGACCAGAGTTCTGGATGTTGTGACTCCAACAGCAGCAGCAGAAGGATGCTCTGTTTGTGGTTCCTTCTTGTTTTCTCATGCTCTCGCTGACCAACAAGCTTGAGTACACGTTCTGCGGTCATCTGTATGGGACAGTTCAGTGAGTCCAGGAATTCCTTGTTCATTTGGTCACCCACAAGTCCACAAACGAACATCAGCACCAGGTGTAGGTGACCATCATTCACTGATTTCATTATCATTGACTCTGCGTTCTTTCAGCTGGAGAAACTGTACTCAATAACTCCTGAATCGTTAGATGCGTAAAGTGGTATGTGCAGCTATACTTTCTCATGACATCTCTTTTTCTCCTCTCCTTTGTGAATGTTAACAGATGTCGCAGCATTCTCCAAGTGCAACGCGTCAATGTCTGTCTTGGAAAACGTTACCCTTACTGGTGACTCTCCCATTCCGTCTCTTGTGAGTTCGGCATGACCGAGTAGGGGTTCCCTGAGCTGATGAACAACACCGACATTGTCTTCAACTTCTGTGCCTTTGAAGAGAGGATGGTGCTCATTTACCAAATTTGTAACAGCCATTGTGTACAGCTGGGTGACTGTTCCTGGGATAGTTCTTCTTTGTCCGTACAGTGCAACAGACAAGATCACACTGTACCGTTATGTAGCACATCGAGGCTATATTTGTGTTTCTTGTGATGTGGTCTTCCATGCTTGTCTTTAAAGTCTTTGTCATGCACCTCTGCAGAACTTTGAGATATAATCAATGACCTTCTGTTGTGTCAATCCATAAATTTCTGCAGTCTTATCAAAACAGCTGGTGTCTTTGATGCCGCCTGGCCTTGATGTCACCAGTACGTCCGCGTGCCCGAGTGTCTTTCCTTGAATGATCGACAACAGTTTGCGCATGTCAAGAACTCTGCTCAAATTCATTGGTTATCAATTCCATATTTCCGGCCCCTTCTCGCTCAGGTAGGAATATGTCATTTAGTTCAATGGGATGACATCTGTCAACATTCTTCTGCAGTTCAAGAAGGTCATAGTGTGTCCGAGTCTCCAATCTGTTGTAGTTGTCTTTCTTGTTGTGGATGCGAAGATCAACGTACAGCTCATCAAAGTCCTTTACAGTGAAGTTTTCATTTTGTTTCTTCATTCGCTAATCTTCAATCCTGGGTTGTTGAACAAACTTCAGATATTTCTCAAACTTCTCTAATTCATCTGAAAAGAAGAAGAGGTAATAATTAATTATGTTTCGTGTTCCTGGTGAACTCTTCAATGGTAACATATAGTCACCACAGTGGGACAATGCTCCAGAGTGGGACAATGCTCCACAGTGGGACAATGCTCCACGGTGGGACAATGCTCCAGAGTGGGACAATGCTCCAGGGTGGGACAATGCTCCACAGTGGGACAATGCTCCAGAGTGGGACAATGCTCCACAGTGGGACAATGCTCCAGAGTGAGACAATGCTCCACAGTGAGACAATGCTCCAGAGTGGGACAATGCTCCACAGTGAGACAATGCTCCACAGTGGGACAATGCTCCAGAGTGGGACAATGCTCCAGAGTGGGACAATGCTCCAGAGTGGGACAATGCTCCAGAGTGGGACAATGCTCCAGAGTGGGACAATGCTCCAGAGTGGGACAATGCTCCAGAGTGGGACAATGCTCCAGAGTGGGACAATGCTCCAGAGTGGGACAATGCTCCAGAGTGGGACAATGCTCCAGAGTGGGACAATGCTCCAGAGTGGGACAATGCTCCAGAGGGGGAGTACACACTTATGAGGGAGAAGAAGCAATAGCGGGTGACAGGGCCACAAACATGTGCAAAGGTCTCTTCAATGTTTTGTCAAAATAACATACCTTAATGACAGCAATATTACCACAACCATAGCCATATCGTATTGGCAAATATAACAATAGGTGTACACAAATATATTTGCATTTGGCGAGTGAATTTTGCTAGACTTTGACACTCATGACGTAGTGTTATCTAACAGTATTGCACGGCCCATGAAATTAAGATGATGTGTGTACAACAAGGTTTTCCTACTAAACCACTGGCGTGATATTCTTAATTATAGTTACAAGTGGTTATGTTTTAGTAACTCTTATAGGTGCATAAGCCCAAAACCATGACTTTTGCATCCCTTTAATATGCCATACTGGGTAAACATTAAAATACCACATCCCATCACTGAACAATTATGTACATGGAACATTTAAATTTTACAACATTTCACCAGAATGAGTCAAGGAAAGTACCATTTTTTTTATTGCAAGATATATTTTATATGTTAACTCCAATTTAAGTTTAACAACTATAACAGCCTGATACATTAAGTCATACTATTTGTATGTATACATTTTATTTTTAGGCAATGATTTATCCATAGTTATATGGACGAAAAAATATAGTCCATAACTTCCTATTTCAGTGTTTAAGGCATGGCTAGATCTTGAGGTTTAACGTTCGTCTTGTTACTGCGCTCGATCAGAATCGTCCAGTGTGTCTTTGTTCTGCTCAGCAGTAAAGAGAGCATAATGTCATGAACACATTAAAGACTTGCTAACACAGTTTAATGGTAGAACCAGTCTCTCTTGCCACATATCTATAAATGTAGCCTATCTGTCATCATCCAGCAACTGCAATCTTGGAGTTTAGCATAGAAACGATCACATCACAAAAAGCTGCGCTGTCATTGGCCTGTTGATGTAACTGATGTTTTGACTTGCTGACCAGCATACATTGCCCGATTCTGCGAGATGACTTGCTATAGACCAGCGTACATTACACAACATTAATTGTAGCGATTAAATTTTCGAATCATCAACTGTTGGGATGGTCAAATCAACACACGACTCAAGTTTTGTTGAATACAGTCCAGCCTACACTGCACGACCAATCAATTGAGCAATGTGTGCCTAGCATTACAAAACGAAGCACGAAAACTTTGTGTGTGACATATCCACTCATTAGCGTTGAGACAACGAAACATTACAAGTGTATAACACACTCACCATGTGGCAGCCGTACGGGTTCTTGCAGAGACAAGTTCACCCTGTCCAACCGCATTCTCAGCAAACATTTGTATCAAGTACTGTTTGCCTTTGTTGAGTTGGCTCACTTTGAACTCTTGTGTGTCGCTGTCAGTGTGGTCAGCAATGGTGAAGGTGGGCGTGCTGGTGTCAGCCTTCTCCACAACGTAGCGAGTGATACGTGAGTTGCCGTCACTCTCTAGAACTTGCCACGTCACACAGATGTAGTCTTTGCAGACCTCCACCACCTGCAGGTTGCATTGTGGAGACGGCTCTGAATAATAGAAATTACAAAGTAAATATAAATTGCTTACATTAATTAAATATACATTTACCTTAGTGGTGACTGGATTGATCAGAATACAATTTGAATATGTTATTATTATCAAATGTCTCTATTCTTTGCACTTGCATATCATGCACGTATTTAAAATACTTTTCTTTTGGCTGATCAATATCTATATAATTGCATAATGCAAAAACTCAAACTGGAACAAACATCAGCAATGTTATAAAAATACAATAAATTAATGAGAAGTGTGGACTAGACCAGTAAACACTTCAATGACACAGGTTTCTCAGTGAAGTGACAGTTTACATATGATACAATATTTATTGCTGCAAAAATATTTGCAATATTTTGACACATGGAATACAATATCAGGGCTTCGGAAATCAAGTCACCTGTTCGCCCGAGGCGACTTGAAATGATGTCGGGTAAATACAAATCAGAAATCACTGGTCTGTCGGGCGAATAAATTTTACCATCTGCAATCATAATTACCCTTAAAAGGCTTTATTTTTCAAACACTCCGACCACCAAGTGTTGAGTCGTCTGCAATGCTCAATGTACCGCCGCCATGTTTCTTGTTTTGAAGCAGAAACAAGGCTAGCGCCACCTTGCAGAATTCTTAGAAGTATTTCATAGTGTGTGCTTTTAGCCGCTAGGTGGCACCACATGAAATAACATGTGCCAACTGAATATTGATTCCAAAAAGCCAGGTCAGAAAAATTGCCACGTTCTATAATGTCCCATTTATATTTTAGTGACTGGAAATTAGTTATTAACACAGTAGTAGCAATCATAATTCTAAGAGAAGAGCCACACACGCCACTGATGTCTGATGTCAATATAGGTGATGGTAGTTAAACTGTGGCTACTTACTTTTGTGAGTTGAAATCACCAATGTGGAATATGAACATCACGGCTTACAGCTCCACCAGGCTTATGTGCTGGTCTGAGAGATTAAGTGTCTTGTCATCTTCCATCACATAGTCTGACACTGAGGACCAGAGTTCTGGATGTTGTGACTCCAACAGCAGCAGCAGAAGGATGCTCTGTTTGTGGTTCCTTCTTGTTTTCTCATGCTCTCGCTGACCAACACGCTTGAGTACACGTTCTGCGGTCATCTGTATTGGACAGCTCAGTGAGTCCAGGAATTCCTTGTTCATTTGGTCACCCACAAGTCCACAAACGAACATCAGCACCAGGTGTAGGTGACCATCATTCACTGATTTCATTATCATTGACTCTGCATTCTTTCAGCTGGAGAAACTGCACTCAATAACTCCTGAATCGTTAGATGCGTAAAGTGGTATGTGCAGCTATACTTTCTCATGACATCTCTTTTTCTCTTCTCCTTTGTGAATGTTAACAGATGTCGCAGCATTCTCCAAGTGCAACGCGTCAATGTCTGTCTTGGAAAACGTTACCCTTACTGGTGACTCTCCCATTCCGTCTCTTGTGAGTTCGGCATGACCGAGTAGGGGTTCCCTGAGCTGATGAACAACACTGACATTGTCTTCAACTTCTGTGCCTTTGAAGAGAGGATGGTGCTCATTTACCAAATTTGTAACAGCCATTGTGTACAGCTGGGTGACTGTTCCTGGGATAGTTCTTCTTTGTCCGTACAGTGCAACAGACAAGATCACACTGTACCGTTATGTAGCACATCGAGGCTATATTTGTGTTTCTTGTGATGTGTTCTTCCATGCTTGTCTTTAAAGTCTTTGTCATGCACCTCTGCAGAACTTTGAGATATAATCAATGACCTTCTGTTGTGTCAATCCATAAATTTCTGCAGTCTTATCAAAACAGCTGGTGTCTTTGATGCCGCCTGGCCTTGATGTCACCAGTACGTCCGCGTGCCCGAGTGTCTTTCCTTGAATGATCGACAACAGTTTGCGCATGTCAAGAACTCTGCTCAAATTCATTGGTTATCAATTCCATATTTCCGGCCCCTTCTCGCTCAGGTAGGAATATGTCATTTAGTTCAATGGGATGACATCTGTCAACATCCTTCTGCAGTTCAAGAAGGTCATAGTGTGTCCGAGTCTCCAATCTGTTGTAGTTGTCTTTCTTGTTGTGGATGCGAAGATCAACGTACAGCTCATCAAAGTCCTTTACAGTGAAGTTTTCATTTTGTTTCTTCATTCGCTAATCTTCAATCCTGGGTTGTTGAACAAACTTCAGATATTTCTCAAACTTCTCTAATTCATCTGAAAAGAAGAAGAGGTAATAATTAATTATGTTTCGTGTTCCTGGTGAACTCTTCAATGGTAACATATAGTCACCACAGTGGGACAATGCTCCAGAGTGGGACAATGCTCCAGAGTGGGACAATGCTCCAGAGTGGGACAATGCTCCAGGGTGGGACAATGCTCCAGAGTGGGACAATGCTCCAGAGTGGGACAATGCTCCAGAGGGGGAGTACACACTTATGAGGGAGAAGAAGCAACAGCGGGTGACAGGGCCACAAACATGTGCAAAGGTCTCTTCAATGTTTTGTCAAAATAACATACCTTAATGACAACAATATTACCACAACCATAGCCATATCGTATTGGCAAATATAAGAATAGGTGTACACAAATATATTTGCATTTGGCGAGTGAATTTTGCTAGACTTTGACACTCATGACGTAGTGTTACCTAACAGTATTGCGCGGCCCATGAAATTAAGATGATGTGTGTACAACAAGGTTTTCCTACTAAACCACTGGCGTGATATTCTTAATTATAGTTACAAGTGGTTATGTTTTAGTAACTCTTATAGGTGCATAAGCCCAAAACCATGACTTTTGCATCCCTTTAATATGCCATACTGGGTAAACATTAAAATACCACAACATCCCATCACTGAACAATTATGTACATGGAACATTTAAATTTTACAACATTTCACCAGAATGAGTCAAGGAAAGTACCATTTTTTTATTGCAAGGTATATTTTATATGTTAACTCCAATTTAAGTTTAACAACTATAATAGCCTGATACATTAAGTCATACTATTTGTATGTATACATTTTATTTTTAGGCAATGATTTATCCATAGTTATATGGACGAAAAAATATAGTCCATAACTTCCTATTTCAGTGTTTAAGGCATGGCTAGATCTTGAGGTTTAACGTTCGTCTTGTTACTGCGCTCGATCAGAATCGTCCAGTGTGTCTTTGTTCTGCTCAGCAGTAAAGAGAGCATAATGTCATGAACACATTAAAGACTTGCTAACACAGTTTAATGGTAGAACCAGCCTCTCTTGCCACATATCTATAAATGTAGCCTATCTGTCATCATCCAGCAACTGCAATCTTGGAGTTTAGCATAGAAACGATCACATCACAAAAAGCTGCGCTGTCATTGGCCTGTTGATGTAACTGATGTTTTGACTTGCTGACCAGCATACATTGCCCGATTCTGCGAGATGACTTGCTATAGACCAGCGTACATTACACAACATTAATTGTAGCGATTAAATTTTCGAATCATCAACTGTTGGGATGGTCAAATCAACACACGACACAAGTTTTGTTGAATACAGTCCAGCCTACACTGCACGACCAATCAATTGAGCAATGTGTGCCTAGCATTACAAAACGAAGCACAAAAACTTTGTGTGTGACAGATCTACTCATTAGCGTTGAGACAACGAAACATTACAAGTGTATAACACACTCACCATGTGGCAGCCGTACGGGTTCTTGCAGAGACAAGTTCACCCTGTCCAACCGCATTCTCAGCAAACATTTGTATCAAGTACTGTTTGCCTTTGTTGAGTTGGCTCACTTTAAACTCTTGTGTGTCGCTGTCAGTGTGGTCAGCAATGGTGAAGGTGGGCGTGCTGGTGTCAGCCTTCTCCACAACGTAGCGAGTGATACGTGAGTTGCCATCACTCTCTAGAACTTGCCACGTCACACAGATGTAGTCTTTGCAGACCTCCACCACCTGCAGGTTGCATTGTGGAGACGGCTCTGAATAATAGAAATTACAAAGTAAATATAAATTGCTTACATTAATTAAATATACATTTACCTTAGTGGTGACTGGATTGATCAGAATACAATTTGAATATGTTATTATTATCAAATGTCTCTATTCTTTGCACTTGCATATCATGCACGTATTTAAAACACTTTTCTTTTGGCTGATCAATATCTATATAATTGCATAATGCAAAAACTCAAACTGGAACAAACATCAGCAATGTTATAAAAATACAATAAATTAATGAGAAGTGTGGACTAGACCAGTAAACACTTCAATGACACAGGTTTCTCAGTGAAGTGACAGTTTACATATGATACAATATTTATTGCTGCAAAAATATTTGCAATATTTTGACACATGGAATACAATATCAGGGCTTCGGAAATCAAGTCACCTGTTCGCCCGAGGCGACTTGAAATGATGTCGGGTAAATACAAATCAGAAATCACTGGTCTGTCGGGCGAATAAATTTTACCATCTGCAATCATAATTACCCTTAAAAGGCTTTATTTTTCAAACACTCCGACCACCAAGTGTTGAGTCGTCTGCAATGCTCGATGTACCGCCGCCATGTTTCTTGTTTTGACGCAGAAACAAGGCTAGCGCCACCTTGCAGAATTCTTAGAAGTATTTCATAGTGTGTGCTTTTAGCCGCAAGGTGGCACCACATGAAATAATATGTGCCAACTGAACACTGATTCCGAAAAGCCAGGTCAGAAAAATTACCACGTTCTATAATGTGCCATTTATATTTCAATGACTGGAAATTAGTTATCAACACAGTAGTAGCAATCATAATTCTAATAGAATAGCCACACAAGCCACTGATGTCAATATAGGTGATGGTAGTTAAACTGTGGCTACTTACTTTAGTGAGTTGAAATCACCAATGTGGAATATGAACATCACGGCTTACAGCTCCACCAGGCTTATGTGCTGGTCTGAGAGATTAAGTGTCTTGTCATCTTCCATCACATAGTCTGACACTGAGGACCAGAGTTCTGGATGTTGTGACTCCAACAGCAGCAGCAGAAGGATGCTCTGTTTGTGGTTCCTTCTTGTTTTCTCATGCTCTCGCTGACCAACAAGCTCAAGTACACGTTCTGCGGTCATCTGTATGGGACAGCTCAGTGAGTCCAGGAATTCCTTGTTCATTTGGTCACCCACAAGTCCACAAACGAACATCAGCACCAGGTGTAGGTGACCATCATTCACTGATTTCATTATCATTGACTCTGCATTCTTTCACCTGGAGAAACTGTACTCAATAACCCCTGAATCGTTAGATGCGTAAAGTGGTATTTGCAGCTATACTTTCTCATGACGTCTCTTTTTCTCCTCTCCTTTGTGAATGTTAACAGTTGTTGCAGCATTCTCCAAGTGCAACGCGTCAATGTCTGTCTTTGAAAACGTTACCCTTATTGGTGACTCTCCCATTCCGTCTCTTGTGAGTTCGGCATGACCGAGTAGGGGTCCCCTGAGCTAATGAACAACACTGACATTGTCTTCAACTTCTGTGCCTTTGAAGAGAGGATGGTGCTCATTTACCAAATTTGTAACAGCCATTGTGTACAGCTGGGTGACTGTTCCTGGGATAGTTCTTCTTTGTCCGTACAGTGCAACAGACAAGATCACACTGTACCGTTATATAGCACATCGAGGCTATATTTGTGTTTCTTGTGATGTGGTCTTCCATGCTTGTCTTTAAAGTCTTTGTCATGCACCTCTGCAGAACTTTGAGATATAATCAATGACCTTCTGTTGTGTCAATCCATAAATTTCTGCAGTCTTATCAAAACAGCTGGTGTCTTTGATGCCGCCTGGCCTTGATGTCACCAGTACGTCCGCGTGCCCGAGTGTCTTTCCTTGAATGATCGACAACAGTTTGCGCACGTCAAGAACTCTGCTCAAATTCATTGGTTATCAATTCCATATTTCCGGCCCCTTCTCGCTCAGGTAGGAATATGTCATTTAGTTCAATGGGATGACATCTGTCAACATCCTTCTGCAGTTCAAGAAGGTCATAGTGTGTCCGAGTCTCCAATCTGTTGTAGTTGTCTTTCTTGTTGTGGATGCGAAGATCAACGTACAGCTCATCAAAGTCCTTTACAGTGAAGTTTTCATTTTGTTTCTTCATTCGCTAATCTTCAATCCTGGGTTGTTGAACAAACTTCAGATATTTCTCAAACTTCTCTAATTCATCTGAAAAGAAGAAGAGGTAATAATTAATTATGTTTTGTGTTCCTGGTGAACTCTTCAATGGTAACATATAGTCACCACAGTGGGACAATGCTCCAGAGTGGGACAATGCTCCAGAGTGGGACAATGCTCCAGAGTGGGACAATGCTCCAGAGTGGGACAATGCTCCAGAGTGGGACAATGCTCCAGAGTGGGACAATGCTCCAGAGTGGGACAATGCTCCAGAGTGGGACAATGCTCCAGAGGGGGAGTACACACTTATGAGGGAGAAGAAGCAACAGCGGGTGACAGGGCCACAAACATGTGCAAAGGTCTCTTCAATGTTTTGTCAAAATAACATACCTTAATGACAGCAATATTACCACAACCATAGCCATATCGTATTGGCAAATATAAGACTTTGACACTCATGACGTAGTGTTACCTAACAGTATCGCGCGGCCCATGAAATTAAGATGATGTGTGTACAACAAGGTTTTCCTACTAAACCACTTGCTTGATATTCTTAATTGTAGTTACAAGTGGTTATGTTTTAGTAACTCTTATAGGTGCATAATCTCAAAACCATGACTTTTGCATCCCTTTAATATGCCATACTGGGTAAACATTAAAATACCACATCCCATCACTGAACAATTATGTACATGGAACATTTAAATTTTACAACATTTCACCAGAATGAGTCAAGGAAAGTACCATTTTTTTTATTGCAAGGTATATTTTATATGTTAACTCCAATTTAAGTTTAACAACTATAACAGCCTGATACATTAAGTCATACTATTTGTATGTATACATTTTATTTTTAGGCAATGATTTATCCATAGTTATATGGACGAAAAAATATAGTCCATAACTTCCTATTTCAGTGTTTAAGGCATGGCTAGATCTTGAGGTTTAACGTTCGTCTTGTTACTGCGCTCGATCAGAATCGTCCAGTGTGTCTTTGTTCTGCTCAGCAGTAAAGAGAGCATAATGTCATGAACACATTAAAGACTTGCTAACACAGTTTAATGGTAGAACCAGCCTCTCTTGCCACATATCTATAAATGTAGCCTATCTGTCATCATCCAGCAACTGCAATCTTGGAGTTTAGCATAGAAACGATCACATCACAAAAAGCTGCGCTGTCATTGGCCTGTTGATGTAACTGATATTTTGACTTGCTGACCAGCATACATTGCCCGATTCTGTGAGATGACTTGCTATAGACCAGCGTACATTACACAACATTAATTGTAGCGATTAAATTTTCGAATCATCAACTGTTGGGATGGTCAAATCAACACACGACTCAAGTTTTGTTGAATACAGTCCAGCCTACACTGCACGACCAATCAATTGAGCAATGTGTGCCTAGCATTACAAAACGAAGCACGAAAACTTTGTGTGTGACAGATCCACTCATTAGCTTTGAGACAACGAAACATTACAAGTGTATAACACACTCACCATGTGGCAGCCGTACGGGTTCTTGCAGAGACAAGTTCACCCTGTCCAACCGCATTCTCAGCAAACATCCGTATCAAGTACTGTTTGCCTTTGTTGAGTTGGCTCACTTTGAACTCTTGTGTGTCGCTGTCAGTGTGGTCAGCAATGGTGAAGGTGGGCGTGCTGGTGTCAGCCTTCTCCACAACGTAGCGAGTGATACGTGAGTTGCCGTCACTCTCTAGAACTTGCCACGTCACACAGATGTAGTCTTTGCAGACCTCCACCACCTGCAGGTTGCATTGTGGAGACGGCTCTGAATAATAGAAATTACAAAGTAAATATAAATTGCTTACATTAATGAAATATACATTTACCTTAGTGGTGACTGGATTGATCAGAATACAATTTGAATATGTTATTATTATCAAATGTCTCTATTCTTTGCACTTGCATATCATGCACGTATTTAAAACACTTTTCTTTTGGCTGATCAATATCTATATAATTGCATAATGCAAAAACTCAAACTGGAACAAACATCAGCAATGTTATAAAAATACAATAAATTAATGAGAAGTGTGGACTAGACCAGTAAACACTTCAATGACACAGGTTTCTCAGTGAAGTGACAGTTTACATATGATACAATATTTATTGCTGCCAAAATATTTGCAATATTTTGACACATGGAATACAATATCAGGGCTTCGGAAATCAAGTCACCTGTTCGCCCGAGGCGACTTGAAATGATGTCGGGTAAATACAAATCAGAAATCACTGGTCTGTCGGGCAAATAAATTTTACCATCTGCAATCATAATTACCCTTAAAAGGCTTTATTTTTCAAACACTCCGACCACCAAGTGTTGAGTCGTCTGCAATGCTCGATGTACCGCCGCCATGTTTCTTGTTTTGACGCAGAAACAAGGCTAGCGCCACCTTGCAGAATTCTTAGAAGTATTTCATAGTGTGTGCTTTTAGCCGCAAGGTGGCACCACATGAAATAATATGTGCCAACTGAACACCGATTCCGAAAAGCCAGGTCAGAAAAATTACCACGTTCTATAATGTGCCATTTATATTTCAATGACTGGAAATTAGTTATCAACACAGTAGTAGCAATCATAATTCTAATAGAATAGCCACACACGCCACTGATGTCAATATAGGTGATGGTAGTTAAACTGTGGCTACTTACTTTAGTGAGTTGAAATCACCAATGTGGAATATGAACGTCACGGCTTACAGCTCCACCAGGCTTATGTGCTGGTCTGAGAGATTAAGTGTCTTGTCATCTTCCATCACATAGTCTGACACTAAGGACCAGAGTTCTGGATGTTGTGACTCCAACAGCAGCAGCAGAAGGATGCCCTGTTTGTGGTTCCTTCTTGTTTTCTCATGCTCTCGCTGACCAACAAGCTTGAGTACACGTTCTGCGGTCATCTGTATTGGACAGTTCAGTGAGTCCAGGAATTCCTTATTCATTTGGTCACCCACAAGTCCACAAACGAACATCATTCGCTGATTTCATTATCATTGACTCTGCATTCTTTCACCTGGAGAAACTGTACTCAATAACCCCTGAATCGTTAGATGCGTAAAGTGGTATGTGCAGCTATACTTTCTCACGACATATCTTTTTCTCTTCTCCTTTGTGAATGTTAACAGTTGTTGCAGCATTCTCCAAGTGCAACGCGTCAATGTCTGTCTTGGAAAACGTTACCCTTATTGGTGACTCTCCCATTCCGTCTCTTGTGAGTTCGGCATGACCGAGTAGGGGTCCCCTGAGCTAATGAACAACACTGACATTGTCTTCAACTTCTGTGCCTTTGAAGAGAGGATGGTGCTCATTTACCAAATTTGTAACAGCCATTGTGTACAGCTGGGTGACTGTTCCTGGGATAGTTCTTCTTTGTCCATACAGTGCAACAGACAAGATCACACTGTACCGTTATGTAGCACATCGAGGCTATATTTGTGTTTCTTGTGATGTGGTCTTCCATGCTTGTCTTTAAAGTCTTTGTCATGCACCTCTGCAGAACTTTGAGATATAATCAAAGATCTTGTCTTGTGTCAATCCATACATTTCTGCAGTCTTATCAAAACAGCTGGTGTCTTTGATGCCGCCTGGCCTTGATGTCACCAGTACGTCCGCGCACCCGAGTGTCTTTCCTTGAATGATCGATGACAACAGTTTGCGCGTGTCAAGAACTCTGCTCAAATTCATTGGTTATCAATTCCATATTTCCGGCCCCTTCTCGCTCAGGTAGGAATATGTCATTTAGTTCAATGGGATGACATCTGTCAACATCCTTCTGCAGTTCAAGGTCATAGTGTGTCCGAGTCTCCAATCTGTTGTAGTTGTCTTTCTTGTTGTCGATGCGAAGATCAACGTACAGCTCATCAAAGTCCTTGACAGTGAAGTTTTCTTCATTAGATAATCTTCATTCCTGGGTTGTTGAACAAACTTCAGATATTTCTCAAACTTCTCTAATTCATCTGAAAAGAAGAAGAGGTAATAATTAATTATGTTTCGTGTTCCTGGTGAACTCTTCAATGGTAACATATAGTCACCACAGTGGGACAATGCTCCAGAGTGGGACAATGCTCCAGAGTGGGACAATGCTCCAGAGGGGGAGTACACACTTATGAGGGAGAAGAAGCAACAGCGGGTGACAGGGCCACAAACATGTGCAAAGGTCTCTTCAATGTTTTGTCAAAATAACATACCTTAATGACAGCAATATTACCACAACCATAGCCATATCGTATTGGCAAATATAAGAATAGGTGTACATAAATATATTTGCATTTGGCGAGTGAATTTTGCTAGACTTTGACACTCATGACGTAGTGTTACCTAACAGTATTGCGCGGCCCATGAAATTAAGATGACGTGTGTACAACAAGGTTTTCCTACTAAACCACTGGCGTGATATTCTTAATTGTAGTTACAAGTGGTTATGTTTTAGTAACTCTTATAGGTGCATAGGCCCAAAACCATGACTTTTGCATCCCTTTAATATGCTATACTGGGTAAACATTAAAACACCACCACATCCCATCACTGTATAAATATGTACATGGAACACTTATATTTTACAACATTTCACCAGAATGAGTCAAGGAAAGTACAATTTTTTTTATTGCGTGGTATATTTTATATGTTAACTCCAATTTAAGTTTAACAACTATAATAGTCATATACATTAAGGCCACACACGGCAGGTGAAATTACGTATTTTGAAAAAATATACTCAAAATGTGTTTCGTCCTTTTTCTGATAGCTTTGTATGTTACTTATCAATAAAGTAAATTTTTATAACGATCACATATCTCTAAATCACTTTTATTCGTGAATAAAGTGTACCCCTATCAAGTAATAATCCAGTTTTGATTCTCAAAAGTTCGAAAATATGCGATGTTTAGACCTTAGCAACACTGCCGTAAATTCACCGTACGCTATCTTGTTTGGTACGGATAGATTCCCCTTTCCGTTCTCTAACCACCTGTCTAGACGGCATCCCCACCCTTTGACCCGTATTCGCTGGACATCGTCATATATGCAAGCAGTATTCTACCGACTATCTCCTTATTTGGTATTCGGCATCATGCTACGTCACCGTCGGGACGCTCCGCTGTACTTGCGACCCGCATTGACCCGGGTATTTCCATACATGGCGCGGACATTTGCATATATGACGCGTGATCTCCCACAATGCACAATGTTGCTATTTCCGAGTGTACACAACGATGGCGTCTAATGAAAGTAATCATCGAGTCAGAACGAATAAGTTTTCCACAAAGCATGCTTTTGGGCAGAGAAAGAAAGGGAGAACGCAGCAACTGCGGGATGCATGTGCAAATAGGACATTTTCGGCGGCAAAACAGCTGGATACGGCAGAAATGCAGCCATGCGTTGTCACTGCAGACGACGAGTTAGCGACACCACGGACGCCGGCAACGGTTCCCGGGACCGTCAGCGGAGTTGGGAGTAGAACAGTGGCACAGGTCAAGCGCCGAGGAGGAAGAAGGGCCAGCATACAAGGCTGGCGGATTTGACTGAATGTTGTGGAAACTTGTTTGTCTTGTGGACTCTGTTACTGTCTAGTTGTTTCTTAGTTGTTCCTGAGGTTAACAAATTTAGTTAATATTTTTTTTATGTATATAGGCGTTATAGCCTGTCCATGGGTGATCTGAGAACAAGTTACACATTTGGAAACAGTTTTCAATTTGTTGAATCAATCCTGATTGATGTTATCAGATACATGACACTTCAACACCTTCAAGTCGTGCATCAAGTCATTATTTGAGTAAATACACAACCCTATCAAATACCTACCAAAGAAATTTGCTAAAATCAAGTACTCAAATCAACAGAAGTTGAAGAAAACTGCTAATAAAGGAGCTTATACAGGCCAGATGGCCTCCTGCCCCATCAACCATACTAGTAAAAATACTGATAAGAAACTTCTGTTGTATATTAATAATGACACACAAAAATTCCAAAATGGCGGCCATTTTGTTTGGTTCATATATCACATTTGCAGGAGGCATATCTCTGGAAGTACTTATGCCAGCAACATAATGTTTACATTGTTACATTCAGTATAATAATTTATATAAGCACGCCAAAGGAAATATCTATGTGACACAGTTTGAAAGTATTAGAAGTATTGATGGTAAACAAATCTTTGACGGACGTTTTCTCAAAAACGTGTTTTCTGCATTTGGAAAAAGGATATCTCCGTGAGTAATTATGCTATCCAAATAAGGTTTTGAATGTTGCATTCAGCATACTTTACTCTGTACAATGACCAGAGACATTTTAAAAATCATCAATAGTTTGAAAGATAAACAAGTATTTGTTGCCAAAAATGAAGTTTTTTTTCACAATTTACCAAAAAATTATTTAAAAAATAAAAACACAATATTTTAACAAATGCTCTGGTCATTGTATAGTAGAATGTGTACTGAACATGGATTTGCAAGAATTATAATCATATATGTGTTCAATAAAGAATGGCAGTGTTTCCAAATTTGCCTATATTTGCTCAAAATGGCGGACATTTTATTTGTTACCATGGAAACGGGGGTCTGGCTGATAAAAGTTCAATATATTTTTTACTCAGTAAGACCCATTCTATACTTTTGGCCGAAAAAATTGCAAGATTTGCACACAAAGAAAATTTTTCATATTTACCTATCGTGTGTGGCCTTAAGTCATACTATTTGTATGTATACATTTTATTTTTTGGGCAATGATTTATCCATAGTTATATGAACGAAAAAATATAGTCTATAACTTCCTATTTCAGTGTTTAAGGCATGGCTAGATCTTGAGGTTTAACGTTCATCTTGTTACTGCGCTTGATCAGAATCGTCCAGGCAAAGTGTGTCTTTGTTTTGCTCAGCAGTAAAGAGAGCATAATGTCATGAACACATTAAAGACTTGCTAACACAGTTTAATGGTAGAACCGGCCTCTCCTGTCACATATCTATAAATGTAGCCTATCTGTCATCATCCAGCAACTGCAATCTTGGAGTTTAGCATAGAAACGATCACATCACAAAAAGCTGCGCTGTCATTGGCCTGTTGATGTAACTGATATTTCGACTTGCTGACCAGCATACATTGCCCGATTCCGCGAGATGTCTTGCTATAGACCAGCGTACATTACACAACATTAATTGCAGCGATTAAATTTTCGAATCATCAACTGTTGGGATGGTCAAATCAACACACGACTCAAGTTTTGTTGAATACAGTCCAGCCTACACTGCACGACCAATCAATTGAGCAATGTGTGCCTAGCATTACAGAACGAAGCACGAAAACTTTGTGTGTAACAGATCCATTCATTAGTGTCGAGACAACGAAACATTACAAGTGTATAACACACTCACCATGTGGCAGCCGTACGGGTTCTTGCAGAGACAAGTTCACCCTGTCCAACCGCATTCTCAGCAAACATTCGTATCAAGTACTGTTTGCCTTTGTTGAGTTGGCTCACTTTAAACTCTTGTGTGTCGCTGTCAGTGTGGTCAGCAATGGTGAAGGTGGGCGTGCTGGTGTCAGCCTTCTCCACAACACAGCGATTGATACGTGAGTTGCCGTCACTCTCTAGAACTTGCCACGTCACACAGATGTAGTCTTTGCAGACCTCCACCACCTGCAGGTTGCATTGTGGAGACGGCTCTGAATAATAGAAATTACAAAGTAAATATAAATTGCTTCCATTAATTAAATATACATTTACCTTAGTGGTGACTGGATTGATCATAATACAATTTGAATATGTTATTATTATCAAATGTCTCTATTCTTTTCACTTGCATATCATGCACGTATTTAAAACACTTTTCTTTCGGCTGATCAATTTCTATATAATTGCATAATGCAAAAACCCAAACTGGAACAAACATCAGCAATGTTATAAAAATACAATAAATTAATGAGAAGTGTGGACTAGACCAGTAAACACTTCACTGACGCAGGTTTCTCAGTGAAGTGACAGTTTACATATGATACAATATTTATTGCTGCCAAAATATTTGCAATATTTTGACACATGGAATACAATATCAGGGCTTCGGAAATCAAGTCGCCTGTTCGCCCGAGGCGACTTGAAATGATGTCGGGCAAATACAAATCAGAAATCATTGGTCTGTCGTATAAATACAAATCGGAAATCAATGGTCTGTCGGGCGAATAAATTTTACCATCTGCAATCATAATCACCCTTAAAAGGCTTTATTTTTCAAACACTCCGACCACCAAGTGTTGAGTCGTCTGCAATGCTCGATGTACCGCCGCCATGTTTCTTGTTTTGACGCAGAAACAAGGCTAGCGCCACCTTGCAGAATTCTTAGAATTATTTCATAGTGTGTGCTTTTAGCCGCAAGGTGGCACCACATGAAATAATATGTGCCAACTGAACACTGATTCCGAAAAGCCAGGTCAGAAAAATTACCACGTTCTATAATGTGCCATTTATATTTCAATGACTGGAAATTAGTTATCAACACAGTAGTAGCAATCATAATTCTAATACAATAGCCACACACGCCACTGATGTCAATATAGGTGATGGTAGTTAAACTGTGGCTACTTACTTTAGTGAGTAGAAATCACCAATGTGGAATATGAACGTCACGGCTTACAGCTCCACCAGGCTTATGTGCTGGTCTGAGAGATTAAGTGTCTTGTCATCTTCCATCACATAGTCTGACACTGAGGACCAGAGTTCTGGATGTTGTGACTCCAACAGCAGCAGCAGAAGGATGCTCTGTTTGTGGTTCCTTCTTGTTTTCTCATGCTCTCGCTGACCAACAAGCTCGAGTACACGTTCTGCGGTCATCTGTATTGGACAGTTCAGTGAGTCCAGGAATTCCTTATTCATTTGGTCACCCACAAGTCCACAAACGAACATCAGCACCAGGTGTAGGTGACCATCATTCGCTGATTTCATTATCATTGACTCTGCATTCTTTCAGCTGGAGAAACTGCACTCAATAACTCCTGAATCGTTAGATGCATAAAGTGGTATGTGCAGCTATACTTTCTCATGACATCTCTTTTTCTCCTCTCCTTTGTGAATGTTAACAGATGTCGCAGCATTCTCCAAGTGCAACGCGTCAATGTCTGTCTTTGAAAACGTTACCCTTACTGGTGACTCTCCCATTCCGTCTCTTGTGAGTTCGGCATGACCGAGTAGGGGTCCCCTGAGCTAATGAACAACACTGACATTGTCTTCAACTTCTGTGCCTTTGAAGAGAGGATGGTGCTCATTTACCAAATTTGTAACATCCATTGTGTACAGCTGGGTGACTGTTCCTGGGATAGTTCTTCTTTGTCCGTACAGTGCAACAGACAAGATTATACTGTACGGTTATGTAGCACATCAAGGCTATATTTGTGTTTCTTGTGATGTGGTCTTCCATGCTTGTCTTTAAAGTCTTTGTCATGCACCTCTGCAGAACTTTGAGATATAATCAATGACCTTCTGTTGTGTCAATCCATAAATTTCTGCAGTCTTATCAAAACAGCTGGTGTCTTTGATGCCGCCTGGCCTTGATGTCACCAGTACGTCCGCGCGTCCGAGTGTCTTTCCTTGAATGATCGACGGCAACAGTTTGCGCATGTCAAGAACTCTGCTCAAATTCATTGGTTATCAATTCCATATTTCCGGCCCCTTCTCGCTCAGGTAGGAATATGTCATTTAGTTCAATGGGATGACATCTGTCAACATCCTTCTGCAGTTCAAGAAGGTCATAGTGTGTCCAAGTCTCCAATCTGTTGTAGTTTTCTTTCTTGTTGTGGATGCGAAGATCAACGTACAGCTCATCAAAGTCCTTGACAGTGAAGTTTTCATTTTGTTTCTTCATTCGCTAATCTTCAATCCTGGGTTGTTGAACAAACTTCAGATATTTCTCAAACTTCTCTAATTCATCTGAAAAGAAGAAGAGGTAATAATTAATTATGTTTTGTGTTCCTGGTAAACTCTTCAATGGTAACATATAGTCACCACAGTGGGACAATGCTCCAGAGTGGGACAATGCTCCAGAGTGTGACAATGCTCCAGAGTGAGACAATGCTCCAGAGTGGGACAATGCTCCAGATTGGGACAATGCTCCAGAGTGGGACAATGCTCCAGAGTGGGACAATGCTCCAGAGGGGGAGTACACACTTATGAGGGAGAAGAAGCAACAGCGGGTGATAGGGCCACAAACATGTGCAAAGGTCTCTTCAATGTTTTGTCAAAATGACATACCTTAATGACAGCAATATTACCACAACCATAGCCATATCGTATTGGCAAATATAAGAATAGGTGTACACAAATATATTTGCATTTGGCGAGTGAATTTTGCTAGACTTTGACACTCATGACGTAGTGTTATCTAACAGTATTGCGCGGCCCATGAAATTAAGATGATGTGTGTACAACAAGGTTTTCCTACTAAACCACTGGCGTGATATTCTTAATTATAGTTACAAGTGGTTATGTTTTAGTAACTCTTATAGGTGCATAAGCCCAAAACCATGACTTTTGCATCCCTTTAATATGCCATACTGGGTAAACATTAAAATACCACAACATCCCATCACTGAACAATTATGTACATGGAACATTTAAATTTTACAACATTTCACCAGAATGAGTCAAGGAAAGTACCATTTTTTATTGCAAGGTATATTTTATATGTTAACTCCAATTTAAGTTTAACAACTATAATAGCCTGATAAATTAAGTCATACTATTTGTATGTATACATTTTATTTTTAGGCAATGATTTATCCATAGTTATATGGACGAAAAAATATAGTCCATAACTTCCTATTTCAGTGTTTAAGGCATGGCTAGATCTTGAGGTTTAACGTTCGTCTTGTTACTGCGCTCGATCAGAATCGTCCAGTGTGTCTTTGTTCTGCTCAGCAGTAAAGAGAGCATAATGTCATGAACACATTAAAGACTTGCTAACACAGTTTAATGGTAGAACCAGCCTCTCTTGCCACATATCTATAAATGTAGCCTATCTGTCATCATCCAGCAACTGCAATCTTGGAGTTTAGCATAGAAACGATCACATCACAAAAAGCTGCGCTGTCATTGGCCTGTTGATGTAACTGATATTTTGACTTGCTGACCAGCATACATTGCCCGATTCTGCGAGATGACTTGCTATAGACCAGCGTACATTACACAACATTAATTGTAGCGATTAAATTTTCGAATCATCAACTGTTGGGATGGTCAAATCAACACACGACTAAAGTTTTGTTGAATACAGTCCAGCCTACACTGCACGACCAATCAATTGAGCAATGTGTGCCTAGCATTACAAAACGAAGCATGAAAACTTTGTGTGTGACAGATCCACTCATTAGCATTGAGACAACGAAACATGACAAGTGTATAACACACTCACCATGTGGCAGCCGTACGGGTTCTTGCAGAGACCAGTTCACCCTGTCCAACCGCATTCTCAGCAAACATTCGTATCAAGTACTGTTTGCCTTTGTTGAGTTGGCTCACTTTGAACTCTAGTGTGTCGCTGTCAGTGTGGTCAGCAATGGTGAAGGTAGGCGTGCTGGTGTCAGCCTTCTCCACAACGTAGCGAGTGATACGTGAGTTGCCGTCACTCTCTAGAACTTGCCACGTCACACAGATGTAGTCTTTGCAGACCTCCACCACCTGCAGGTTGCATTGTGGAGACGGCTCTGAATAATAGAAATTACAAAGTAAATATAAATTGCTTCCATTAATTAAATATACATTTACCTTAGTGGTGACTGGATTGATCATAATACAATTTGAATATGTTATTATTATCAAATGTCTCTATTCTTTTCACTTGCATATCATGCACGTATTTAAAACACTTTTCTTTCGGCTGATCAATTTCTATATAATTGCATAATGCAAAAACCCAAACTGGAACAAACATCAGCAATGTTATAAAAATACAATAAATTAATGAGAAGTGTGGACTAGACCAGTAAACACTTCACTGACGCAGGTTTCTCAGTGAAGTGACAGTTTACATATGATACAATATTTATTGCTGCCAAAATATTTGCAATATTTTGACACATGGAATACAATATCAGGGCTTCGGAAATCAAGTCGCCTGTTCGCCCGAGGCGACTTGAAATGATGTCGGGCAAATACAAATCAGAAATCATTGGTCTGTCGTATAAATACAAATCGGAAATCAATGGTCTGTCGGGCGAATAAATTTTACCATCTGCAATCATAATCACCCTTAAAAGGCTTTATTTTTCAAACACTCCGACCACCAAGTGTTGAGTCGTCTGCAATGCTCGATGTACCGCCGCCATGTTTCTTGTTTTGACGCAGAAACAAGGCTAGCGCCACCTTGCAGAATTCTTAGAAGTATTTCATAGTGTGCTTTTAGCCGCAAGGTGGCACCACATGAAATAATATGTGCCAACTGAACACTGATTCCGAAAAGCCAGGTCAGAAAAATTACCACGTTCTATAATGTGCCATTTATATTTCAATGACTGGAAATTAGTTATCAACACAGTAGTAGCAATCATAATTCTAAGAGAAGAGCCACACACGCCACTGATGTCTGATGTCAATATAGGTGATGGCAGTTAAACTGTGGCTACTTACTTTAGTGAGTTGAAATCACCAATGTGGAATATGAACATCACGGCTTACAGCTCCACCAGGCTTATGTGCTGGTCTGAGAGATTAAGTGTCTTGTCATCTTCCATCACATAGTCTGACACTGAGGACCAGAGTTCTGGATGTTGTGACTCCAACAGCAGCAACAGAAGGATGCTCTGTTTGTGGTTCCTTCTTGTTTTCTCATGCTCTCGCTGACCAACACGCTTGAGTACACGTTCTGCGGTCATCTGTATTGGACAGCTCAGTGAGTCCAGGAATTCCTTATTCATTTGGTCACCCACAAGTCCACAAACGAACATCAGCACCAGGTGTAGGTGACCATCATTCGCTGATTTCATTATCATTGACTCTGCATTCTTTCAGCTGGAGAAACTGCACTCAATAACTCCTGAATCGTTAGATGCGTAAAGTGGTATGTGCAGCTATACTTTCTCATGACATCTCTTTTTCTCTTCTCCTTTGTGAATGTTAACAGATGTCGCAGCATTCTCCAAGTGCAACGCGTCAATGTCTGTCTTGGAAAACGTTACCCTTACTGGTGACTCTCCCATTCCGTCTCTTGTGAGTTCGGCATGACCGAGTAGGGGTCCCCTGAGCTGATGAACAACACTGACATTGTCTTCAACTTCTGTGCCTTTGAAGAGAGGATGGTGCTCATTTACCAAATTTGTAACAGCCATTGTGTACAGCTGGGTGACTGTTCCTGGGATAGTTCTTCTTTGTCCGTACAGTGCAACAGACAAGATTATACTGTACGGTTATGTAGCACATCAAGGCTATATTTGTGTTTCTTGTGATGTGGTCTTCCATGCTTGTCTTTAAAGTCTTTGTCTTGCACCTCTGCAGAACTTTGAGATATAATCAATGACCTTCTGTTGTGTCAATCCATAAATTTCTGCAGTCTTATCAAAACAGCTGGTGTCTTTGATGCCGCCTGGCCTTGATGTCACCAGTACGTCCGCGCGCCCGAGTGTCTTTCCTTGAATGATCGACGGCAACAGTTTGCGCATGTCAAGAACTCTGCTCAAATTCATTGGTTATCAATTCCATATTTCCTGCCCCTTCTCGCTCAGGTAGGAATATGTCATTTAGTTCAATGGGATGACATCTGTCAACATCCTTCTGCAGTTCAAGAAGGTCATAGTGTGTCCGAGTCTCCAATCTTTTGTAGTTTTCTTTCTTGTTGTGGATGCGAAGATCAACGTACAGCTCATCAAAGTCCTTGACAGTGAAGTTTTCATTTTGTTTCTTCATTCGCTAATCTTCAATCCTGGGTTGTTGAACAAACTTCAGATATTTCTCAAACTTCTCTAATTCATCTGAAAAGAAGAAGAGGTAATAATTAATTATGTTTTGTGTTCCTGGTAAACTCTTCAATGGTAACATATAGTCACCACAGTGGGACAATGCTCCAGAGTGGGACAATGCTCCAGAGTGGGACAATGCTCCAGAGTGGGACAATGCTCCAGAGTGGGACAATGCTCCACAGTGGGAGTATGCACTTATGAGGGAGAAGAAGCAACAGCGGGTGATAGGGCCACAAACATGTGCAAAGGTCTCTTCAATGTTTTGTCAAAATAACATACCTTAATGACAGCAATATTACCACAACCATAGCCATATCGTATTGGCAAATATAAGAAAAGGTGTACACAAATATATTTGCATTTGGCGAGTGAATTTTGCTAGACTTTGACACTCATGACGTAGTGTTATCTAACAGTATTGCACGGCCCATGAAATTAAGATGATGTGTGTACAACAAGGTTTTCCTACTAAACCACTGGCGTGATATTCTTAATTATAGTTACAAGTGGTTATGTTTTAGTAACTCTTATAGGTGCATAAGCCCAAAACCATGACTTTTGCATCCCTTTAATATGCCATACTGGGTAAACATTAAAATACCACAACATCCCATCACTGAACAATTATGTACATGGAACATTTAAATTTTACAACATTTCACCAGAATGAGTCAAGGAAAGTACCATTTTTTATTGCAAGGTATATTTTATATGTTAACTCCAATTTAAGTTTAACAACTATAATAGCCTGATACATTAAGTCATACTATTTGTATGTATACATTTTATTTTTAGGCAATGATTTATCCATAATTATATGGACGAAAAAGTATAGTCCATAACTCCCTATTTCATTGTTTAAGGCATGGCTAGATCTTAAGGTTTAACGTTCGTCTTGTTACTGCGCTCGATCAGAATCGTCCAGGCAAAGTGTGTCTTTGTTCTGCTCAGCAGTAAAGAGAGCACAATGTCATGAAAACACTAAAGACTTGCTAACACAGTTTAATGGTAGAACCGGCCTCTCCTGCCACATATCTATAAATGTAGCCTATCTGTCATCATCCAGCGACTGCAATCTTGGAGTTTAGCATAGAAACGATCACATCACAAAAAGCTGCGCTGTCATTGGCCTGTTGATGTAACTGATATTTTGACTTGCTGACCAGCGCACATTACACAACATTAATTGCAGCGATTAAATTTTCGAATCAGCAACTGTTGGGATGGTCAAATCAACACACGACTCAAGTTTTGTTCAATACAGTCCAGCTTACACTGCACGACCAATCAGTTGAGCAATGTGTGCCTAGCATTACAAAACGAACAACAACATGATTAACGTATAACACACTCACTAAGTGGCAGCCGTACTGGTTCTTGCAGAGAGACCGGTTCACCCTGTCCAACAGCATTCCCAGCAAACATTCGTATCAAGTACTGTTTGCCTTTGTTGAGTTGGCTCACTTTAAACTCTTGTGTGTCGCTGTCAGTGTGGTCAGCAATGGTGAAGGTGGGCGTGCTGGTGTCAGCCTTCTCCACAACGTAGCGAGTGATACGTGAGTTGCCGTCACTCTCTAGAACTTGCCACGTCACACAGATGTAGTCTTTGCAGACCTCCACCACCTGCAGGTTGCATTGTGGAGACGGCTCTGAATAATAGAAATTACAAAGTAAATATAAATTGCTTACATTAATTAAATATACATTTACCTTAGTGGTGACTGGATTGATCAGAATACAATTTGAATATGTTATTATTATCAAATGTCTCTATTCTTTGCACTTGCATATCATGCACGTATTTAAAACACTTTTCTTTTGGCTGATCAATATCTATATAATTGCATAATGCAAAAACTCAAACTGGAACAAACATCAGCAATGTTATAAAAATACAATAAATTAATGAGAAGTGTGGACTAGACCAGTAAACACTTCAATGACACAGGTTTCTCAGTGAAGTGACAGTTTACATATGATACAATATTTATTGCTGCAAAAATATTTGCAATATTTTGACACATGGAATACAATATCAGGGCTTCGGAAATCAAGTCACCTGTTCGCCCGAGGCGACTTGAAATGATGTCGGGTAAATACAAATCAGAAATCACTGGTCTGTCGGGCGAATAAATTTTACCATCTGCAATCATAATTACCCTTAAAAGGCTTTATTTTTCAAACACTCCGACCACCAAGTGTTGAGTCGTCTGCAATGCTCAATGTACCGCCGCCATGTTTCTTGTTTTGAAGCAGAAACAAGGCTAGCGCCACCTTGCAGAATTCTTAGAAGTATTTCATAGTGTGTGCTTTTAGCCGCTAGGTGGCACCACATGAAATAACATGTGCCAACTGAATATTGATTCCGAAAAGCCAGGTCAGAAAAATTGCCACGTTCTATAATGTCCCATTTATATTTTAGTGACTGGAAATTAGTTATCAACACAGTAGTAGCAATCATAATTCTAAGAGAAGAGCCACACACGCCACTGATGTCTGATGTCAATATAGGTGATGGTAGTTAAACTGTGGCTACTTACTTTTGTGAGTTGAAATCACCAATGTGGAATATGAACATCACGGCTTACAGCTCCACCAGGCTTATGTGCTGGTCTGAGAGATTAAGTGTCTTGTCATCTTCCATCACATAGTCTGACACTAAGGACCAGAGTTCTGGAGGTTGTGACTCCAACAGCAGCAGCAGAAGGATGCTCTGTTTGTGGTTCCTTCTTGTTTTCTCATGCTCTCGCTGACCAACAAGCTTGAGTACACGTTCTGCGGTCATCTGTATGGGACAGTTCAGTGAGTCCAGGAATTCCTTGTTCATTTGGTCACCCACAAGTCCACAAACGAACATCAGCACCAGGTGTAGGTGACCATCATTCACTGATTTCATTATCATTGACTCTGCGTTCTTTCAGCTGGAGAAACTGCACTCAATAACTCCTGAATCGTTAGATGCGTAAAGTGGTATGTGCAGCTATACTTTCTCATGACATCTCTTTTTCTCCTCTCCTTTGTGAATGTTAACAGATGTCGCAGCATTCTCCAAGTGCAACGCGTCAATGTCTGTCTTGGAAAACGTTACCCTTACTGGTGACTCTCCCATTCCGTCTCTTGTGAGTTCGGCATGACCGAGTAGGGGTTCCCTGAGCTGATGAACAACACTGACATTGTCTTCAACTTCTGTGCCTTTGAAGAGAGGATGGTGCTCATTTACCAAATTTGTAACAGCCATTGTGTACAGCTGGGTGACTGTTCCTGGGATAGTTCTTCTTTGTCCGTACAGTGCAACAGACAAGATTATACTGTACGGTTATGTAGCACATCAAGGCTATATTTGTGTTTCTTGTGATGTGGTCTTCCATGCTTGTCTTTAAAGTCTTTGTCATGCACCTCTGCAGAACTTTGAGATATAATCAATGACCTTCTGTTGTGTCAATCCATAAATTTCTGCAGTCTTATCAAAACAGCTGGTGTCTTTGATGCCGCCTGGCCTTGATGTCACCAGTACGTCCGCGTGCCCGAGTGTCTTTCCTTGAATGATCGACAACAGTTTGCGCATGTCAAGAACTCTGCTCAAATTCATTGGTTATCAATTCCATATTTCCGGCCCCTTCTCGCTCAGGTAGGAATATGTCATTTAGTTCAATGGGATGACATCTGTCAACATTCTTCTGCAGTTCAAGAAGGTCATAGTGTGTCCGAGTCTCCAATCTGTTGTAGTTGTCTTTCTTGTTGTGGATGCGAAGATCAACGTACAGCTCATCAAAGTCCTTTACAGTGAAGTTTTCATTTTGTTTCTTCATTCGCTAATCTTCATTCCTGGGTTGTTGAACAAACTTCAGATATTTCTCAAACTTCTCTAATTCATCTGAAAAGAAGAAGAGGTAATAATTAATTATGTTTTGTGTTCCTGGTGAACTCTTCAATGGTAACATATAGTCACCACAGTGGGACAATGCTCCAGAGTGGGACAATGCTCCAGAGTGGGACAATGCTCCAGAGTGGGACAATGCTCCAGAGTGGGACAATGCTCCAGAGTGGGACAATGCTCCAGAGGGGGAGTACACACTTATGAGGGAGAAGAAGCAACAGCGGGTGACAGGGCCACAAATATGTGCAAAGGTCTCTTCAATGTTTTGTCAAAATAACATACCTTAATGACAGCAATATTACCACAACCATAGCCATATCGTATTGGCAAATATAAGAATAGGTGTACACAAATATATTTGCATTTGGCGAGTGAATTTTGCTAGACTTTGACACTCATGACGTAGTGTTATCTAACAGTATCGCGCGGCCCATGAAATTAAGATGATGTGT
This sequence comes from Lamellibrachia columna, assembly GCA_963662155.1. NCBI lineage: Eukaryota > Metazoa > Annelida > Polychaeta > Sabellida > Siboglinidae > Lamellibrachia > Lamellibrachia columna. The sequence continues at coordinate 53,981,034 of OY759261.1, read as the reverse complement.
GTACAACAAGGTTTTCCTACTAAACCACTTGCGTGATATTCTTAACTGTAGTTACAAGTGGTTATGTTTTAGTAACTCTTATATGTGCATAAGCCCAAAACCATGACTTTTGCATCCCTTTAATATGCCACACTGGGTAAACATTAAAATACCACAACATCCCATCACTGAACAATTATGTACATGGAACATTTAAATTTTACAACATTTCACCAGAATGAGTCAAGGAAAGTACCATTTTTTATTGCAAGGTATATTTTATATGTTAACTCCAATTTAAGTTTAACAACTATAATAGCCTGATACATTAAGTCATACTATTTGTATGTATACATTTTATTTTTAGGCAATGATTTATCCATAGTTATATGGACGAAAAAATATAGTCCATAACTTCCTATTTCAGTGTTTAAGGCATGGCTAGATCTTGAGGTTTAACGTTCGTCTTGTTACTGCGCTCGATCAGAATCGTCCAGTGTGTCTTTGTTCTGCTCAGCAGTAAAGAGAGCATAATGTCATGAACACATTAAAGACTTGCTAACACAGTTTAATGGTAGAACCAGTCTCTCTTGCCACATATCTATAAATGTAGCCTATCTGTCATCATCCAGCAACTGCAATCTTGGAGTTTAGCATAGAAACGATCACATCACAAAAAGCTGCGCTGTCATTGGCCTGTTGATGTAACTGATGTTTTGACTTGCTGACCAGCATACATTGCCCGATTCTGCGAGATGACTTGCTATAGACCAACGTACATTACACAACATTAATTGTAGCGATTAAATTTTCGAATCATCAACTGTTGGGATGGTCAAATCAACACACGACTCAAGTTTTGTTGAATACAGTCCAGCCTACACTGCACGACCAATCAATTGAGCAATGTGTGCCTAGCATTACAAAACGAAGCACGAAAACTTTGTGTGTGACATATCCACTCATTAGCGTTGAGACAACGAAACATTACAAGTGTATAACACACTCACCATGTGGCAGCCGTACGGGTTCTTGCAGAGACAAGTTCACCCTGTCCAACCGCATTCTCAGCAAACATTTGTATCAAGTACTGTTTGCCTTTGTTGAGTTGGCTCACTTTGAACTCTTGTGTGTCGCTGTCAGTGTGGTCAGCAATGGTGAAGGTGGGCGTGCTGGTGTCAGCCTTCTCCACAACGTAGCGAGTGATACGTGAGTTGCCGTCACTCTCTAGAACTTGCCACGTCACACAGATGTAGTCTTTGCAGACCTCCACCACCTGCAGGTTGCATTGTGGAGATGGCTCTGAATAATAGAAATTACAAAGTAAATATAAATACCTTACATTAATTAAATACACATTTACCTTAATGGTGACTGGATTGATCAGAATACAATTTGAATATGTTATTATTTTATCAAATGCCTTTATTCTTTGCACTTGCATATCATGCACGTATTTAAAACACTTTTCTTTTGGCTAATCAATATCTATATAATTGCATAATGCAAAAACCCAAACTGGAACAAACATCAGCAATGTTATAAAATACAATAAATTAATGAGAAGACAACACTTCAGTGTGGACTAGACCAGTAAACACTTCGATGACACAGGTTTCTCAGTGAAGTGACAGTTTACATATGATACAATAATATTATTTCTTGCTGCCAAAACATTTGCAATATTTTGACACATGGAATACAATATCAGGGCTTCGGAAATCAAGTCACTTGTTCGCCCGATGCGACTTGAAATGATGTCGGGCAAATACAAATCAGAAATCACTGGGCTGTCGTATAAATACAAATCGGAAATCACTGGTCTGTCGTGCGAATAAATTTCACCGTCTGCAATTATAGCATCCCTTAAAAGGCTTTATTTTTCAAACACTCTGACCACCAAGCGTTGAGTTGTCTGCAATGCTCAATGTACCAACGCCATGTTTCTTGTTTTGAAGCAGAAACAAGGCTAGCACCACGTTGCAGAATTCTTGGAAGTATTTCATAGTGTGTGCTTTCAGTCGCAAGGTGACACTACATTGCTATCACTACTGGCAGCTTTCGCCAGATTTTATTATATTCATCGAAGTTCCAAAATAATACTGAGAGGCCAAGTATTACTTTCAACTCTAATCAATGATCCAGTCTAGTCTGGATGAAAACCAAGTATTACATGTATTTTCTAGTTTCTTTTCCAAAAATGTTCTTATATTCAGTTGTGAATCCTTGGAATCAAAAGCAGACAAATAAAAAAATTTCTGGTAAAAACAGTTGTTTTTGTATTATTGTGAGAATATGGTTGTGAACATGGATTGAGGAAGATTTACTAAAAAATTCAATGAAAGTCGGGCTGGTGAAAATTCCTGCGGGCTAGTAGATTTCATAATCCACAAGCCTGGTGGGCTAGATTTCTTAATACACTAGCCCGGTGGGCTAGTAGAATTTTGTTTTTATTCAGCAGGCCTGCAATATCACAAGAAAGTACATTTTACTATATCCTTTAAACATAGTATGTGGTAGTTGTTTCCAAGTACACCAAGTTAGGACAAATAGAAGGTTCATTTTGGAATACATTATCACAAGATAATACATTTTGTTGCATCCTTTAAACATAGTATGTGGCAATTGACTCTGAGTATACCGAGTTAGGACAAATAGAAGGTTCACTTTGTTATAGAGCAACTGAGACACGTAATTGCGTCATATCAAACAGCATCATGCTTCACTCTTTGTATCTTGGATAACATTAACAACTATCACATACAAGATTGCTAGACACGTGTTTTCACATTTAATGTTACAACAATAAGGCGATAAACGTTAGGACCCACTAGCTGTTTTCAGTATGTATGAATAATATTATATTGTTATGAAATATAATTAGTAGACTACATATGTTATAGTACCATATTCAATGTACATATGTGAATGATCCTTTTTATTCGAGTTCATTAAAGGAGGCAGAAGTGTTTTGTACAGATGAACTCACAATCCCACTTTAGCCTCATGACCACTGATCCAGGACAACCCTATACTCTTTAAGATGTTATACTTCCAAACGACTTGTCCGATGACATTAGACAGTTTCAGATATATCAGGTTTTTGTTCCCAATGTGAACGTTCTCATTAAGCACTAGTGTGGGGGGGGGGGCAGGAAATGGGAGGAAGATCCTAAATATTGGTGGGAGGAGGGAGGTTGTCCTCCGAAATAGGTAGGAGGTGGGAGGTGGACTCTCGAAATTGGTTATTCGGCCCCCCAATACAGGTGGGACTAAGGTTGCAATCCAACCCCTGCTACACAACACCAGTGTATTTCTTGGCCTTCATCATGCCATGCATGAGTGATTTTTTTATGAGCGGGTTGTCAACTCGTTCTTAAACGTATAAACTACAGTACAATTACTGATGTTTTCACTGTCCTGTTATGTAGATATCTAGATTACACCACATGTAAAACTTAAGCTTGACTTTGAAATAACGTCTAAAAATTTATCAGTAGTATATTCACTTAATGGAGGTAATTCTGTCAGTATATTCGTATCTTGGCGCGGAACTTATGGAGACCATGTGAGTGGCATATTCAGCTGACGTCAGTGCCTTAAGTTATGGAACTAGCGATACATAGTGAGAAACTTAAAGCTGAAATTGTCTATTAATTCAATGCATTCCTAAAATATATATATTGATATATTACTGATCATATATAATTTGAAATATATAATTAATTAAATACCATGTTGTTTATTTGTAAAACATAAAATAGTATATGCCAACTGAACATTGGTTCCGAAAAGCCAGGTCAGAAAAATTACCCCTTTCTATAATGTCCCATTTATATTTTAGTGACCGGAAATTAGTTAGCAACAGAGTAGTAGCAATCATAAATCGAATAGAATAGCCACACACGCCACTGATGTCTGATGTCAATATAGGTGATGGTAGTTAAACTGTGGCTACTTACTTTAGTGAGTTGAAATCACCAATGTGGAATATGAACGTCACGGCTTGCAGCTCCACCAGGCTTATGTGCTGGTCTGAGAGATTAAGTGTCTTGTCATCTTCCATCACATAGTCTGACACTGAGGACCAGAGTTCTGAACAACAAGCTCGAGTACACGTTCTGTAGTCATCGGTATTGAACAGCCCAGTGAGTCCAGGAATTCCTTGTTCATTTGGTCATCCACCAGTCCACAAACGAACATCAGCACCAGGTGTAGCTGACCATCATTCGCCAATTTCATTATCATTGACTCTGCGTTCTTTTGGCTGGAGACCAATGAAACTGCACCCAATAATTCTTGAATCGTTAGATGCATAAAGTGGTATGCGCAGCTATAGTTTCTCACATCTCTTTTTCTCTTCTCCTTTGTGAATGTTAACAGGCCACATTCTGTTGCAGCATTCTCCAAGTGTAACGTGTCAATGTCTGTCTTTGAAAACGTTACCTTTACCGGTGACTCTCCCATTCCGTCTCTTGTGAGTTCGGCATGACCGAGTAGGGGTTCCCTGAGCTGATGAACAACACTGACATTGTCTTCAACTTCTGTGACTTTGAAGAGAGGATGGTGCTCATTTACCAAAATTGTAACAGCCATTGTGTACAGCTGGGTGACTGTTCCTGGGAACTGTTCGCTGGGATAGTTCTTCTTTATCTGACAGACAAGACCACACTGCATTGGTACATAGCACAGAGAGGCTATATTCGTGTTTCCCGAGATGTAGTCTTCTATGCTTGTCTGTAAGTCTTCGGCACCTCTGCAGAACTTTGAGATATAGTCAAAGATCTTGTCTTGTGTGAATAAATCTGTCAATGAAGACTGGCTGATGTGTGACAGGTCCCATAAAGCAAAGAAGACGTGTCGATAGGTGGGCATCAAGTGACCATTAACCCACTTATCAAGTATGTGCATGGTCAACATGGTCTTGCCTATACCTGCCTTTCCAATGACCAGCACCCTTCTTGGGGTAGAGGCACCTTCTTGCTCAGGTAGGAATAAGTCATTTACTTTAATTGGATGACATCTGTCAACATCCTTCTGCAGTTCAAGAAGGTCATAGTGTATCCGAGTCTCCAATCTGTTGTAGTTGTCTTTCTTGTTGTGGATGCGAAGATCAACGTACAGCTCATCGAAGTCCTTGACAGTGAAGTTTTCATCTTGTTGTTTCATTAGATAATCTTCAATCCTGGGTTGTTGAACAACCTTCAGACGTTTCTCAAACTCCTCTAATTCATCTGAAAAGAAGAAGCGGTAATAAGTGATTATGTTTTGTGTTCCTGGTGAACTCTTCAATGGCAATATATAGTCAATGGTAACAGTGGGTGACAGCAGGCCTGTAGCCAGAAACAAAATGTTATCAGTCTTGAACATTCTAAACGGTGTAACCTTAAACGCGAGAACGGCTTCCGTGGAAGCTGTTCGCTGGGCCACTGCAAAGAGTGCCAGTGGGACAATACAGTGGCGTCTCGGTTACTAGCAGCAGGTACATCAACGTTATGGATCTCCACCAACGTAACAAAGGATGCTGACTCAGACTGTCCAGGGACAATCACAGGAACGCTGCTTTTATTCACGTTTACGAAAAAGGCATCGATTGTCGTGAACTTTGACGTTGACATATCACATCTTTTAACTCACTCTCGCTTAGCAGGTGCCATTTTGAACTCGCCCCATGACATCCGGGCCACTGGACCGTTTCTTCAAAATGAGAGCACCAATGGCTAGGCACTGAGAAAGGTCATAGAAACGCATTTCCCAATCAATGACGTACACGATTACAATAAATAGAAATCAGCTGCAGTACTATTATTTTCCAATGATGTCAAGGTTAAAAATATATATATATAGTCTCATAGATCAGCGGTATTCGCTCTTCTGCCGCCGACAACACTCGTCGAATCACGACCACGTGCGTTAAGAGTCACTAAGTCTAAGACAGTTCAAACAGTTTTATTACGAAAAAATCTCTTGTAAAAAGAAAAACCCGTCTTTTATTTTACCCGTCGTCGTCAGACATTTGCTGGTCTCCAAGACTGGCAGACAGGTCCCAGGCTAAGGGCCTGGGTGACAGTGGCCATAAACATGTGCAAAGGTCTCTTCAATGTTTTGTCAAAATGACATATCTTAATGGCAGCAAAAATACCACAACCAGTATACTTTTTGTCTTCTGTGGCAATTTTATCTGAAGTTTGACTGCATTACAGCCCACTACACAGCAGTAACAATTGATACAGGCATACAACTGAACCGGTTTCCCACCTTAAAGCGAAACATAAGTCATGGTTTTGGGGCTATGAACCTAAAACCTAAGAGATAATAAAAACTAACCATATGTGCAACTAAAATCCAGAATATCACACCACCTGGTTTATTCAGAATGTGTTCCAAAGGTGGGAGATTACAGTCATTTCTCCAGTTTACTGAGCACTGACATGTTTACCAGTGAAACCGATAAGCACATGCGCAGTTCTATGAAAATTGGATAACAGTTCACCAGAATGAGTCAAGGAAAGTACCATTTTTTTATTACAATAATATAAGGTATATTTTATATGTTAACAATAACACCAATTTAAGCTTAACTATAATAGCCTGATACATAAGTCATACTATATGTATGTATACATTTTATTTTTAGGCAATGATTCATCCTATTTCAGTGTTGAAGGCATGGCTAGATCTTGAGGCTTAACATTCGTCTTGTTACTGCGCTAGACCAGAATACTCCAGGCAAATTGTGTCTTTGTTCTGCTCTGACAGTAAAGAGAGCACAATGTCATGGTTGGGTAGCCACTACCTGAATTAACCTTAGCATGCACTGCTGCGGTGATCAAGCTTAAAAAAAAATCAAGGGGGTGGGGGGAGTTGCACTCCTCCTATTTTTCAAATGCAATTCAGCTAGTTTGTCTATTTGCTGAAAATAGGTTTCCAAGTAATACATATATTATTTAGTCAATAATATGAAAACACCAAAGACATGCTAACACAGTTTAATGGTAGAACCGGCCTATTCTGCCACATATCTATAAATGTAGCCTATCTGTCATCATCCAGCGACTGCAATCTTGGAGTTCACGTCAGAAAACGCTGCACTGTCATTGGCTAGCTGATGCAACTGATATTCTGACTTGTTGACCAGCATGCATTGCCCGATTCTGCGAGACGTTTCACTATAGACCAGCGCACTATAGACCAACAGATAATTTATTTTGTATACATGTCCATGTTTTTATATTTAACTGCAACTGGCATCTTGAAAGCACCATCCAGGTACTTGTCTAAGAGCACTTTATTTACTGTAGTTTTTAAAAGGATTTTAACCTGTTCTGGCATTGCTGCAGTCAAAACTGAAATGCTCTTCTCCTGAGTTTTTCTAAAACCATTCCATTCCGCTAGCACAAGCAGACACGCATGCACGATGCAGTCATTACAGTATAGTAGAACAATGTTCATTCATACTTCCAATTCTTACCAAATGCATTTTCCATGATCTACAAATGGTCAAATATCACCGAACACTAGAATTTAATATCTCACATGCAAACCTCGTTTAAATCCGGTTACTTTTACAGGTTAACGAGGTCAAAATGTGACGTGCCCCACAAAATCGTCTTCCCTTTTTCGAAGCGACCGTGTGCAAAAACTGCTCAAGTAATTCTTTAAAAAGCAACAGTGGATGACAGACTGGTTCATTAGCTTTTAAATAATATATAAATGTTGGCAATTTCTATCGTTTTAAACTGTAAAAATGACATTAAAATGGACCTACTTAACATTGGTGCAGATCCGAAACGGCAACAGGCGGATTCGTTTGACGTGCCTAGTACTATTTGTCTATTAGCCATTACTATTAGGTAAGCTCGTGTGCGAATTGAGGTCACGCTCAATGGCAGCCAGAGAAGGACACCAAAAGCTGCCGCGCAGATACTATGGCCGTTAATGGCCGCTCCAGGTGAACTTACGCCGAACTTACCAGAGGAGAAATGCAATTTTGCCCAAACGACGAAATAACTTTAGCGAACGCCTCGAGGAGATGCAAGGTAACGGTTTGCCGGTGGAAGCAATCGGGAATTGGTGGCGCCCCCTGGTATTATCCGTGCCGGCTCGGCCACTCGACCAGTGATCGCTAGGGGTCGCTGAGCGGGCTAGCTGTGACCAGGACGTGTCACGCACGTAGACTAGCCGGGTTCAGTAATTTCTGCGCATTTTGAAATACCACCCAACCTCCCTATCATAAAGTTCTTGTAACAAAACAAAGGTGACAAGCAAGATTTACTCACTTCTCGGCAACGCAAACCATTACTGCTAAAATATAATGCTTTCTTTCGTTCAGTGGGCAGGTGTGAATAACAGACTGCATGCATGTGCTTCACGTTAAAACAAATCGATGTCGATGAACGTTTAGCCAGAGTTAGTGTATACACCGCCCGGGGTATACACTAGTCTCAAGGCTATGTATACACTGGCTTTGGTTTAAGCACTAGCTCTGCGCTTAGAAAGCCAGATCGAAATAACGATAGCTCCCTTATTCGCGATGTGTCTACTTTTCTTGGGAAATAGATATGCATTTTTTATATTGCTTATTTTGTGCTATGCGTACCACACACAATATACGGATATCAAAGCTAGCATTTCATTTCCGCATTTAAAATTTACATTGAATAACAGCAACGGTTATTCAATTTTAGATACTGGAAGCAATCATCAGAGAGAACATGATTGAGTTTCTCAATAAAAACAGCATCGATCATCAATCCGAACCAACATGGATTCCTGGAAGGCAAGTCCTGTCTGACCAATCTGCTAGAGACATTTGAGGATTGGACAACAACACTGGATGAGGGACATGGCCTGGACGTCATATACCTGGACTATAAGAAGGCGTTCGACACAGTTCCCCACTGCAGACTGATGTTAGAAGCCTATGTCATCCAAGGCAAAGTGGCTCGGTGGGTGGAAGCCTTTCTGAGTACTAGGACTCAGAGAGTTTATTCCATTAATAATTTATCACCCTCTGTAAGAATGAGTACTTTCTCATGTCCAACCTAGTGTTACTTTGTGTCCTCTGGTTCTACTGCCTTCTTTAAAGTGAAACCAAAGGCATTGTTTTAGGCCTTTGCACCTATAAGAGTTCCTAAAACTAACCATTTGCAACTATAATCAAGAATATCACCCAAGTGATCAACTGGGAATCTATTGTTCTAAAATCGCGAAATTCTGGTCTAATGTCATTTTTCGTAGAGGCTGACATATTCATCAGTGTTTGCAATTTTGACCAATCAGCGCAAGTAACCCCTTAACCCCCAACACAGCTGTAACGTAGGCTGTGCAGACTGAGTGTATTTTAACATGGTTGAGATGTGCAGTTACATTTTTATTTGCTTTTATACTGTGTTTACACGCCGCAAACTCTTACAGTGCTGTACTGTGCAGCATTCGGATGTAAAGGTGATTCAGCGAGGTATAGAGAGTTGTCTTTTTTTCGATTTCCTCTGAAAAAAAGACAGTCCAGTCTATTCTTTAAGGTATTTAACGTGGGAGATGTCATGAGATATTCTGGCAGGGAGATCCATGTATCTACTGCTCCTGGTGCACCATACTGGGCCAACTGAAACACGTGCTCTTGTGGAAGCACCGATAGCTATCGTGTAAGCATTTGTCATCATCATCATCATGCTGTCAGTCGCTATGCGACAAAGACTGCTTTCATTTCTTGACCGCCGCACTCCATTTAGTTCTCTGCTGTGAGAGTGATGTCCATGAGTCGGTCTTTATGTCTCTCAGCTTGAGGTTTCTCTTGATGGTATCCTTGAACCGGAGACGAGGGCGTCCTCTCTGTCTGTGACCAGAAGACAATTGAGAGTAGAGGATCTGCTTTGGTAGTCTGTCTGATGACATCCTCATGAGGTGTCCAGTCCACAGGAGATTCTTTTTGATCAGAAGATCTTCCATAGAGGGCAGCCCTATCCGACCGAGTATTTCCTTGTTTGTCACTTTGTCCTTCCAGGTTAGCCTCATGATCGAACGCAGATGTCGCATCATGAAGGCATGCAGCTTTTTCACCTGTCGTCTGTACACTGTCCAGGCCTCGGCTCCGTATAGTAAGGTGGATAGCACAATTGCACGGTAGATCTTGCCTTTGACCCGCGTGGACACATGGTGGTTGTTCCAGAGTCTCTGGCGTAATCGGCCGAAAGATGCGCTAGCCTTGGCCATCCTCCTCTGTATTTCAGCATCAATGCGTCCATCACTTGATATAGTGCTTCCGAGGTAGGTGAATTCCGGAACAGAGTTCAGTTTGTTTCCATCAACCATGATATCCTCCTCTCGGGTTCTTGTAGAGTTGGGTTGGTACAGCACTTCCGTCTTCTTGATGTTAATCTTCAGGCCGAACTTCTTTGATGCATCGGAGAAAGCATCCACTATTCTCTGGATCTCTTCAGCGGAGTGGGCGACCAGTGCACTGTCATCTGCGTATAGCAGCTCTCTCACAAGTATCTGGGTAGTCTTGGTCTTCGCTCTGAAGTGTGCGATGTTGAATAGGTCAGCGCTCTGTCTAGACTGTATATAGACGCCATCTCCCATGCCTCGGAAAGCCTCGACAAGCATTGCTGATAGGAAGATGGAGAAGAGCGTGGGGGCCAGTACACAGCCTTGCTTGACACCATTGGTAACACCGAACGTTTCCGAGACTTCCCCTCCAACACTCACATTCGCCATCATTCCCGTATGTAGAGCCTCGATCATGGTTGTGAATTTCTCTGGGCATCCATATTTCCTCAGTAGCTGCCATAGCCCAGTCCTTCCGACTGTATCAAACGCCTTCGTGAAGTCAACAAATACTATATATAGTGGTCGGTCCTGCTCAATGCACTTTTCTTGTAGTTGTCGAAGACAAAATATCATGTCCGCTGTGGTCCGGTTGGATCTGAAGCCACACTGTGTCTCCGGAACTACTTCTGGTGTTATGTGAATAGATAGTCTGTTGAGCAGGATCCTGGCGAAGATCTTGCCTGCTATGGAAAGAAGAGAGATTCCTCTGTAGTTCCCACAGTCTGTTCGATCTCCTTTCTTGTAGATGGTTACAATGCTGGCATCCTTCCACGCTTGTGGTACAGAACCCTCTTCCCAGGCTTTGGTGATTAATTGGTGCAGTCTATTGGACAGATTGTCTCCTCCGTGCTTCCATACTTCAGCAGGAATTCCATCACTCCCAGGTGCTTTGCCATCTTTCAGGCCGGCGATTGCTCTAGCCATCTCATCCATGTTTGGAATCTCATCAAGGCATGTGTTGGTAATGCGCTGCTGGATGTTGACAAGAGCTTCATGTTCTATGTCGCCAGGGACGTTGAGTAGTTTTTGGAAGTGTTCACTCCATCTTGCCACAACTCTCTTGCTGTCAGAGAAGGTCTCCATTCCATCTGTTGACTTCAGGTGAACAGGTCCTTTTTTCGCGGGTCCCCACACTTCCTTCAGTCCATTGTAGAAGCCCTTCATGTCATTTCTGTCTGCAGATCTCTGCAGCTCCTCTGCCTTCATTTCCCACCATTCTGACTTCAGGGCACGGGTGCGTTTTTGTAGCAGTCTGCAGGCATCTTTGTACGCTGCAGTGGTGGATCTAGTACTCCTGGTCTGCAACACTCTCTGGTGGGATTGGTCTCTTCTGCTTATTAGATTTTGTAGCTCCTGGTCGTTGGGGTCGAACCAGTCCTGGTGTTTTCTGTCTGGCTTGCCGAGAAATGTTTTAGCTGTGTTGTATACTACCTGTTGCAGAGCTGCCCATTCCTCATCTGGTGTTGAGCTTTCCTTCTCCTCCCATTGGGCGAGAGCGCTGTCCATCTCCTGCTCGAAGCTCTCCCTATGACTGATGGTACGTAGTTTTGCTGTGTTTAGCTTGGTCGGTTTTCTTACCCCTTGTCTGTTGTGCTTTTGTCGTACTCTAAATGCCACTTTTGACCTCAGCATATGGTGATCGGTCCAGCAGTTAGCTCCACGCATGGCTCGAGTACTGTGGATGTCCATCTTATCCCGACACCTCGTGATGATGAAGTCGATCATATGCCAGTGTCTGGAACGAGGATGCATCCAGGTGGTCTTGCGTTCATCCTTCTGCTTGAACATGGTGTTCGTCACTATCAGTTCGAACTCAGAGCACAAAGCCAGTAGAAGCTCGCCATTGGAGTTGCGTTTCCCGATCCCATATTTGCCCATGACCATGGTCCATTTGTCATTGTCTCTTCCTATCCTTGCATTGAAGTCTCCTATCAGCAGTAGCTTATCGGTACGAGGGATGTCTCTGAGCGTACTTGACAGCTGGTTGTAGAAAGCCTCCTTGTTATCGTCCGGGTTTGTCATTGTTGGAGCGTAAACACTGATAATTGTAGCATAGTTGTCCTTGCTCAGAGGTAGTCTCATCATCATGATTCTGTCACTTACTGGCCGTGGCATTTCTGTCAGCATTGTCACGATGTCCTTCTTTATAGCAAAGCCCACTCCAGCCTCCCTTCTCTCTCCTTTGGGTCTGCCACTCCAGAAGAAAGAGTATTCCAAGTCATTAAGACTACCAGACTCTGAGAACCTTGTTTCGCACAGGGCGGCAATGTCTATATTGTACTTGGCGAGTTCCATTGCTACTAGTGCAGTACGTCTTTCCGGTCGGTCGGCTACTTCTCGGTCGAGGAGAGTCCTGACGTTCCATTTGTACATATTGATGATATCTCCTCTCAGTCTCCGATAGACCAAGGTGGGCAGTATCATGCGGGAGACCCTCGTTTGTATACTTTAAACTGCTTCAATATATGCCTGGTGGAGTGATGCCCACACAGCCATCCTATACTCCACTGTAGGGCCGACTGCTCCACGGTAGAGATGCATTAAACTGTCCATATCCAGGTAATTGAAGCTACGTCGGATTACTCCAATGACACTGTTCGCCTTTGCCACTGTTTGCTATATATGCCATGGTTGTAAAACTTTAGTTTGTCGTCAATATAAACGCCCATATCCTTCTCAAGTATTCGTCTCAAGTTCGACGATGTCCCCAGTTGAGCTCATTGTGTAGGTAGAGGCCTGTTGCGATTCTCATGACCTCGTACTTTTCAGAGTGGAATCTCATTTGCCATTTATCCACCCAACAAAGAGCTTAATACAACATTACACTACATCTGCCAAATTGTTTATGTACACGACACAAAGAGAATTGGACCAACATTGTGGCATTCCACATTGTAGTCCAAGAGTGTTACGCAAACATACCATGGAACCTAAAAGCTCAATACAAAAAAAACTTATTTTTGCACCACAAATCCCTGAAAGGGTCTAGGGTAACATGCAACAAATTCTCAGTGAATCCACCTTAAGCTAAACTCGGCATTCAAGAAGACGTCCAAGATGGCGGCAACACGTTGATTAATAATATTAATTTCTGAACCACTTATGCTAGACGGGCAAATTGTTGTGTCTAGGGTAGGGTTCTTCACCATGCTCTATCCAACTAAAACCACTAAAACATTCTAGCGTTATCAGAACATGCATTTATTCCATGTTTTACTTTAATCAGGTGCACAACCGCATGAAAAGGTTAGAGTATAGAAAAACAGTCAGCCAGGTAACTGTCGTACCAACCAAACCAAAGCTAAATATGGATTTGGCATTGTTGTAACATGCTGTGTTCGAAATTAGTCCCTTTTTATTGGCGGCCGCCGATTCAAAAGGCCTCCCGCCGATTCAGTTCAGCCAAAATGGGCTACCCCGTTGATTCATCTCGGCAACTACAGCGAAGTCTGCAAATGCAAGGGAAACCACTTGCATTTGTAACGTGGATGCATATTGGATGATTCACATTTAATGACGTCGGTATCTTGGGTATACCAGGGAAACACCAAAGCAAACATGGCGGATGAAGTTGCGAGAATCGTAGTCCGACAATGTTTGAAGGATATTTCGCCAATTTACTTGATACTGGTGATACTAAGCAGATAGACAATCCGATTGACAATATAATGTGATATTTAGCTGAGAAAATGAATCCTGGAGGTTTCGATTTGGAGTGAATTGAGAATGGCATAGCCATATAGAAGTTTGCCTGCTACCGTGCCAGACCCAGACCAGTGGCAGTGCGTGCGAAACGTCGGCATCAAACATAATGTTGCTTTCAACAATTGTTTCACGAATAAAATTCACATCGAAATGTTATTAAATTCATTATTTCATTGTATTGGTCTGCTAATGATAAAAACTGAACGACAATAATGATAAAAACTGAACGACAATATTTGGTATGGTTTATATTTGTTAAATAATTATTTGTTGTAATTTACAGCAGTGTCTGTTTTAGCTTTAGGCACAAAAACTTTGCTTTATTACATATACTAATAATTAATACATTTTTGTGGGGCCAGTTCAAACTCACCTGGGCTGGTTCACAATAGAACTGGGCAAACAAAATCTGAGCCAGTTAATTTTTTTGCTAATTTCAGACACTAACATGTCTCGGTGGCCTATCGAGTGTGGTCTGCTTTTGAGATATAGCTTACCGCAGGGGTCGGCAACCTGCGGCCCGCGGGCCAACTGCGGCCCGCAGAGCTATTTCATGCGTCCCGCGGACTGATAGCGAGATTATGCATGGCGCGGGCCGCGCCCGCAATATTGATATATAAAATAATACGTAAGTAAATAAGACTAAATTCTAGACGAGACGTCTAGGCGAAACATATCACATAATGCAACTCGGTAATACCATTTTCACGTGATGAACATATTAAATATTTCTCACTTCCTTTAAACTTTAATTAATTCACTTTTGCCAACATGCAGACATGGATGTTCTATCTTTTTGTGTTTGAGTGATAATGTGTTGTTTTGAATAACACTCGTCATCACTCGTTAAATCACTGGCAGTTCGAACACCTTCCGTCCGAGAGGAATGTGCAATATTAACAATTCCTGCACTAAACCGAAGTGCCCTGGCTAGGTTGGGTTGCCATGCTGTGCCACGTGTACGAGCTGAGACATGAGACTAGGTTGGATTGCCATGCTGTGCCACGTGTACGAGCCGAGACATGAGACTAGGTTGGATTGCCATGCTGTGCCACGTGTACGAGCCGAGACATGAGACTAGGTTGGATTGCCATGCTGTGCCACGTGTACGAGCCGAAACATGAGACTAGGTTGGGTTGCCATGCTGTGCCACGTGTACGAGCTGAGACATGAGACTAGGTTGGATTGCCATGCTGTGCCACGTGTACGAGCCGAGACATGAGACTAGGTTGGATTGCCATGCTGTGCCACGTGTACGAGCTGAGACATGAGACTAGGTTGGGTTGCCATGCTGTGCCACCTGTACGAGCTGAGACATGAGACTAGGTTGGGTTGCCATGCTGTGCCACCTGTACGAGCTGAGACATGAGACTAGGTTGGGTTGCCATGCTGTGCCACCTGTACGAGCCGAAACATGAGACTAGGTTGGGTTGCCATGCTGTGCCACGTGTACGAGCTGAGACATGAGACTAGGTTGGGTTGTCATGCTGTGCCACGTGTACGAGCTGAGACATGAGATTAGGTTGGGCTGCCATGCTGTGCCACGTGTACGAGCTGAGACATGAGACTAGGTTGGGCTGCCATGCTGTGCCACGTGTATGAGCCGAAACATGAGACTAGGTTGGGTTGTCATGCTGTGCCACGTGTACGAGCTGAGACATGAGACTAGGTTGGGTTGTCATGCTGTGCCACGTGTAAGAGCTGAGACATGAGACTAGGTTGGGTTGCCATGCTGTGTCACGTGTACGAGCTGAGACATGAGACTAGGTTGGGTTGCCATGCTGTGTGACGTGTACGAGCTGAGACGTGAGATTAGGTTGGGCTGCCATGCTGTGCCACGTGTATGAGCCGAAACATGAGACTAGGTTGGGCTGCCATGCTGTGCCACATGTACGAGCTGAGACATGAGACTAGGTTGGGCTGCCATGCGGTGCCACGTGTATGAGCCGAAACATGAGACTAGGTTGGGCTGCCATGCTGTGCCACGTGTACGAGCTGAGACATGAGACTAGGTTGGGCTGCCATGCTGTGCCACGTGTATGAGCCGAAACATGAGACTAGGTTGGGTTGCCATGCTGTGCCACGTGTACGAGCTGAGACATGAGACTAGGTTTGGCTGCCATGCTGTGCCACGTGTATGAGCCGAAACATGAGACTAGGTTGGGTTGTCATGCTGTGCCACGTGTACGAGCTGAGACATGAGACTAGGTTGGGCTGCCATGTTGTGCCACGTGTACGAGCTGAGACATGAGACTAGGTTGGGTTGCCATGCTGTGCCACGTGTACGAGCCGAAACATGAGACTAGGTTGGGTTGTCATGCTGTGCCACGTGTACGAGCTGAGACATGAAACTAGGTTGGGTTGTCATGCTGTGCCACGTGTACGAGCTGAGACATGAGACTAAGTTGGGTTGCCATGCTGTGCCACGTGTATGAGCCGAAACATGAGACTAGGTTGGGTTGTCATGCTGTGCCACGTGTACGAGCTGAGACATGAGACTAGGTTGGGTTGCCATGTTGTGCCACGTGTACGAGCTGAGACCTGAGACTAGGTTGGGTTGCCATGCTGTGCCACGTGTACGAGCTGAGACGTGAGACTAGGTTGGGCTGCCATGCTGTACCACGTGTACGAGCTGAGACATGAGACTAGGTTGGGTTGTCATGCTGTGCCACGTGTACGAACTGAGACATGAGACTAGGTTGGGTTGCCATGTTGTGCCACGTGTACGAGCTGAGACATGAGACTAGGTTGGGTTGCCATGCTGTACCACGTGTACGAGCTGAGACATGAGACTAGGTTGGGTTGCCATGTTGTGCCACGTGTACGAGCTGAGACATGAGACTAGGTTGGGTTGTCATGCTGTGCCACGTGTACGAGCTGAGACATGAGACTAGGTTGGGTTGCCATGTTGTGCCACGTGTACGAGCTGAGACGTGAGACTAGGTTGGGCTGCCATGCTGTACCACGTGTACGAGCTGAGACATGAGACTAGGTTGGGTTGTCATGCTGTGCCACGTGTACGAGCTGAGACATGAGACTAGGTTGGGTTGTCATGCTGTGCCACGTGTACGAGCTGAGACATGAGACTAGGTTGGGTTGTCATGCTGTGCCACGTGTACGAGCTGAGACATGAGACTAGGTTGGGCTGCCATGCTGTGCCACGTGTATGAGCCGAAACATGAGACTAGGTTGGGTTGTCATGCTGTGCCACGTGTACGAGCTGAGACATGAGACTAGGTTGGGTTGCCATGTTGTGCCACGTGTACGAGCTGAGACATGAGACTAGGTTGGGTTGCCATGCTGTGCCACGTGTACGAGCTGAGACGTGAGACTAGGTTGGGCTGCCATGCTGTGTCACCTGTACGAGCTGAGACATGAGACTAGGTTTGGCTGCCATGCTGTATCACGTGTACGAGCTGAGACACGAGACTAGGTTGGGTTGTCATGCTGTGCCACGTGTACGAGCTGAGACATGAGACTAGGTTGGGTTGTCATGCTGTGCCACGTGTACGAGCTGAGACATGAGACTAGGTTGGGTTGCCATGCTGTGCCACATGTACGAGCTGAGACATGAGACTAGGTTGGGTTGCCATGCTGTGCCACGTGTACGAGCTGAGACATAAGATTAGCGTATTCATGGAGAAGAAGGATGCAGAAGTACCGGCATTCACTGACCCTTTATGGATGTGCGATTTTGCATTTTAGTCTACGTCACGGAGCAACCTCACTCTGCTGAACGCCAAACTCCAGAGAAGAGAACAACTAATCAATGAACTGTGCCAGTTTGTCTCCGCTTTCGAGACCAGGTTTCGATTGTGGGAAACACAACTGCGGGATGCAAATTACTTCCCGACACTCATAGAAAACAATCTAGCTACTCCGGACATGTAGACCAACTCTGTGGAATTCTCTCCCCGACAGCGTAAAATCAGCAAGAAATATAGCTTCATTTCGCCGTAATCTGAAAACCTATCTTATCAAAACTGCCTATCCTCCTTAGCTTCTTGTCACCTCCATCCATTTGTTGACGACTTTTTGCATTGTACATGGTCACGAGAATGCCTAATCCTTTGGTTTTGTTGCGCCACTGAACTTGGATTTTCCGAGGATATTGGCGCCAAAGAAGTAATTTTATTATTATTATTTTTATTATAAGATGAACTTCGTATAATGCAAGCCATGAACGCATCTAACAGATGGACATTTGGATGACGTGCTGAGGCTCGCAGTGTCAAGTCTGCAGCCAGATGTTGGACACTTGGTGGCGCAGCAACATCTCTAGCATCAGGCGTCAGTGTCACACGGGTCAATATGGCATCAGCGGCATGCCAAGAACACGTAACATTAATAATGTGTTTTTTTAAACAGCATAGTGACCATCGAACAGTTGTTCAAAATCAGACCTATTTACACCAACACTCGATACCACTGCTACACACAACGTATGCATGTTGCATGCATATATATATATATATATATATATATATATATATATATATATATATATATATATGTATATATATATATATATATATATATTGTACGTGTTACAAGAATTATGATATCCTTATGTGCGTGCGTGTTTGCATGTGCGTGCGTGCGAGCGTGAGTGTATGTGTGGCCCGCGGACCTATTCCAAGTAACTAATTTGGCCCTCCGTTTAAAAAGTTTGCCGAACCCTGGCTTACCGCGTTATGAAGAATGGGTTGCACCGAAATTCGGGCACTCGGAGGACAAGATTATTAGAATGGCAGAGCTCTATGTTTGTCAGGAATGGGATCAGGACTACTGCATATGAAACTGTTGTATTCCCAGCTAATAAAATATAGTATAAGCAGCAGTACTCAGACATCATGCCTGGGAGGAGGAAGTGTGCAGCCATTGGTTAGGCCATCATAGCTACCTGAGCCTACCTCCCCTTTACTTGCTTTGGCAACGTTTGTCCACAAGAAATATGGATCGAGGGTGATCCATATTTCTTTTTACAGTGAGATGACGAATCATAAATCAACATTGCCACTGCAACTGGGCACATGATGCTTCATGCAATGGGTGGAATAGCAGTGACGACACCGTTCCAAGCTGAAAGTATTCCACTGTGAAGGTCAATTCGGCCTTAGTCATTTGCAGTTACAACAGGATTTTGTTGAATAACTACACAAAGATGAGCCACACCGGGCTTGTAATATATGGTGTTTAATCACCTCTCTCTTCCTGAACCTCTCTGCAAACTGAAGCGACAACCTGGACAACTTGTGGATAGCTGGTTTCTACTTCAATCTCCTGGGCTGGCCTCGTGCAGACAGCCAACAACACTGGAGAGTATGAGAAGGCCAGCATTGTACCGCTCTCCTTTATAAATCGCGCAAAACACTGCCGATAACGATATTCTGAGCACTGTGCTACTCTAAGAAGGCGAGTGATCATCTGGGACAGAAGTGTTACTTCATCACGTTTAACCAGCCATTGTACATCGAGGCAGTAGAGATATTACTCTCTTCTCCACAACGTGTCATCGTGAGGCTGGGGGCTTTAATTGTGTGATGACCTACATGGGTTCAATGAGCTACATGATGTCAGGTGCTGGCGCTTGCTGGGAGATGGTCTACAATGGGAACTCAGTGGCACGTATGAAGACGGGCTACGCGTATTTGCTGGGTCTTAGGGTTCAATTGTTCACGACTGCATCGCTAATGTCTGACCTGCTGAGGTCTTCAGATGCTTTGAAAGGAGTCGACACCAATAAAATCAAAATGCGGCTCGAATCTGTTTGGGACTGGCATGACCACGCTGTGGCAGCAGTTGATCAGATTTCGCTGCTCGTCCACCAGTCTCATATCTGACTATACCAGTCTGAGCGACATCTCAACTGTTGTAGTCCCAGCTCTGAACGTCAACTGTGATGATAGTTTTGAAGTTGGAAGAGCTGCAGCAGCAAGCCTGGTCCGGGTGCCATTAACATTCATCAAGATGAAGGGGAGTGACCAATCAAGGCTCATTGATGTTTTGTGAACGCGTCGGGTGGACGAACACAGCCTGCGGGCTGGAGATCAAGTGACTTGAACCAATGAATGACAAGTCTCCGACTCCATAACTTCTGCTGCAAACTCTCGTTGGTAATGTCATTCGTCATTAGCGCGAACTTGGCTGGCTTAGCAAAAAAGAAGATGAACATGCGCTCAACGGTGATCACAACTTTGGATGCAGGTGTGTGTCACGGTAGCACCTGGCTACTGCAAGAGCCACTATAAAAATAGTATAAAAAACAGTGACACCGTTCAACGCTGCCCATGACTTTGGCAACATATTTTGTTATTTGCAAATGCAGAAGCAACGACATTGTCAGTGACCAATTGGTATATTCTCAGTTCGCACCTGCCTGCCTGTTTCATTAATCTATTCGCTTTGATGCCTTCATGAGCAGTTCAACCAACTTTATACTTTTAAGTGTCTAATTTTGAAATGCACAAAAGTTGACTGAACGGATGTGGTTAAAGTCGCTGTTTCATGGCGAATGGGGCTCCTGAAGTAACAACTCTCATAGTGATGTCAAGCACTGCACTTTGCTAAGTACTGTGGACAATCACCACGATACAAATTAATAAAGAGATGGCGATACTACACCACGGAGTAGCGTATAATGCAGGCCAGCAGCAAGTATTAGTTGCCTCGTGATTTCTCACCGTTCCATAAAAGTGGACCGAGTGGAGGTGGTCAAAGTAACTGGTCTGAGGCTCCTGTGGGGATGGCTCTCTAGGCGCTGTCACGTAGCACCAGGGTACTGAGGCTCCTGTTGGGATGGCTCTCTAGGCGCTGTCACGTAGCACCAGGGTACTGAGGCTCCTGTGGGGATGGCTCTCTAGGCGCTGTCACGTAGCACCAGGGTACTGCAAGAGCTACAGTAAAGTCGTAAAAAAACAGCGATATTGTTCAATGCTGGCCATGACTGGCAACATATTTACCATACAAGAAACAATAACATTGTCAGTGACAAACTGATTTTGTTTCATTTCGCACATGCGTGTCAGTTTGTTTAATCTATTCATGAGAGATTCGCTTTGATGCCTTCATGAACAGCTTGTTCAACCATCTGTATACTTTAAAATGTCTAATCAAAGTCGCTGTTTCATGGCGATGGGGGCTCCTCAAGTGAAGAACCTCACAGTGCTGTCAAGTATAGCACCATGCTAAGTACTATACACAATCGCCACGATACAAATTAATAAACAGATGATGATACTGCAACACTGACGGTCATAACATAACTGATGGGTTTGTTTTCTTAATATCAGATTGGACACTGGAGATTTGATAGTTTGATTGATGCAACACCAGATACTGATGGTTTTGAAGGTTTTCTTTCACTTTATTCCACTCTATCTTGAATACTAAGTCACATGCATTGGAACTCATATTTTGTAGAATCCTCATTTCTCACCATAGGTTTGCAGTATTGTCTACCCACTTTGTGACATTATATTCAACTACTCATTCATACTCATTCTCTAGACCATGAAAATCATACCATAACTGTCTTGCATACTCAGTCATCTGCTTTGAACCATATTTTTGAAGAATCCTCATTTCTTGCGACATGTTTGTCATATTATTGTTGAATGTAAACAACATTTGCTCCGACTCCAGTAGACAGAGACGCCATACACGGATAATTGTTCGATAGATTGTGACATTGTATATGAACAATCGTTTTCCAGTACATTTATAATCATTTTCTAATAAAAGTCTGCCCACTTCGTATTGTATTGCACAACTCATTTTACAGTCAGCCAGTGCGCATAGACATGGACCAAATAGACGTGATCAGAGTAGCTGTTCCTTGTGACTGGGTTCCTCCGGGGGTGGCTGTCTTGGCTCTGTCACGTAGCACCAGACTGAAACAGCCGTCACGATAAAAAATAATAAAAAGACATTGTCAGTGACGAATTGGTATTTTCTCAGTTCGCACATTGATGTCTTTATCTTCGTTTTGTTAAAATCATCATTACATTTTAAAATGTCTGATTTTGAAATGTATAAATCCAGTACATGACAATAGTATTTATGTGTTACTTGATTGACCAAACAACGCCCATTGATGTTCTATGGACCATACAACATTGGATACCCCTGATCGACGTTGGACGATCACAGCCGGCGTGCAGGAAATCAAGCGACTTGAACCATCGGATGACAAGTTTCTGACTTCGTCATTGCTGCGAATGCTCGTTTGTTGTATTGTTTGGCCAGTGGAACTCCAAAATTACTAATGGAAACAGTAGAACAAATCAGTATACCACTTGCAAGAGTGTTCAACTTGTCATTAAAAGAGGGAGTTGTTCCGTTTGAATGGAAATAAGCAAACATCATACCATTATTTAAAAAGGGTTCGAGAAATAAGTCAGAGAATTACAGACCAGTGAGTTTAACGTCAGTGATTTGTAAATTATAAGAAAGGTTAATTAAAGACCATATGGTGGACTTCCTCGTTAAGCATAAATTATTAAATTCATCTCAACATGGATTCCTTAAAGCGAGGTCATGCTTAACAAATATGTTATGTTTTTTGGAATAAATCACTAAGTGGATAGACGTGGGATCGCCAGTAGATATTATCTACTTAGATTTTCAGAAAGCTTTTGACAAAGTGCCACATCAAAGATTACTACTTAAATTAAAAGCCCATGGTATCGGGGATAGCATAACTGACTGGATAGAACAATGGCTGACTGACAGAAGACAACGAGTTGTAGTAGATGGAGAAGTTTCAAATTGGAAATCGGTTTTGAGTGGGGTACCTCAAGGATCAGTATTAGGACCTATATTATTCTTAATATATATAAATGACTTGGACGACAGTATAACAAGTAACGTACTGAAATTTGCGGATGACACAAAACTGTTTAGAAATGTTAATACTGATGATGATAAACAACATTTTCAAAACGATCTATACAGACTAGTGAAATGGTCTGAGAAATGGCAGATGTTGTTAAATTTTGGGAAATGTAAATGCCTACATACAGGACATGGGAACTTGGATGTAAACAATAAAATGGGAGATACTGTTCTAGGTACTACTGTAAAAGAAAAAGACTTAGGAGTTATAATAAGCGCTGATATGAAAGTTTCAGAGCAGTGTGGTATTGCAGCTTCAAAGGGTAATCAAATTCTTGGATTGATTAGAAGAAACATAACATACTAGGGAAAAAGTTAATTATACCTCTTTATAAAGCAATAGTTAGACTTCATTTAGAATACTGTATACAAGCATGGAGACCATATCGTAAGAAGGATATAGATACGCTTGAACGCATACAAAGGAGAGCAACTAAAATGATTCCAGAACTGAGAGACCTTAGTTATGAAGAACGCCTGAAAGAATGTGGTTTAACAGCTCTAGAAACTAGGAGGTTAAGAGGAGATCAGATTGAAGTTTTTAGGATATTGAATGGTTATGAAAATATTTATAGAAATATGTTTTATTCACTCAAGAAGGATAGCAGAACTAGAGGACATGAGGTAAAATTAGTAAAGGATCAATGTAGATTGGACACCAGGAAGCACTCGTTCTCACAGAGGAACAAATTGTCTACAAATTGTGTAACTGCTAGCAGCGTGAATATGTTTAAAAACAAGGTTGACACATATCTCAGGAGGGCGGGTTATAAGTAGATGAACACTGTTGGACTCTCAATAAGCCAATGGCTTCCTTGTCCAATTGCCATCTAGGCTTTTGGCTTGGATGGCAAATCTTGTTAAATCTTAAATCTATATTGCGCTGTGAACAAAACTGTTGATTGTAAAATAAAAGCCACCAAATAAATGTCAGCAGTGTCACACCACGAAACACTTACATCACTATTAATCACTGTCCATCTCTTCGACATAACCTGCACTTTTCTACTCAACTTGCCCAAAGCCCATGCATACAATTGTCTATTCATCATTATCACACACAGATGCAAGATTATAAATTGAGGCGAAGACAAACAAAGAAATCGCACGTCATTTTATTGTTGTTCCTCTATCGAATCGATCTGGAGTTTAAGTTATCCCGTTTTGCTGTCGTCAAGTAAACTCTTTGTTACTCGCCAGGTGGCAGCAGCAGCTATTGTAAATTATTCAGGATGAAATTTCTTGAAATATTAATTTTGTTATGGATGAAAATACCAAAAAAATTTCAAAAAGTGATCAAAATTATGATACCGGAGGGCTGTAAAAACCACCGGCCACATATTGGCACCTAGCTTGTTCAACCGTCGGCATTGCTATTCGCTATTCTTTTAATTTTGAAAGGTCAGGCCAATACACAACAGTAGCAGTTCATTTATTGTTTGACTGACCAAACGATCAGATGCATGGATGCTATACCCTGAATAAGATGTCATATTTATAATGAATGTACCTGCTGTTGTTGTGCATGGCTCCGTCGTGATGTCAGCATCTGAAGCGGTTCTAAGGGAGTCCATTACATGACATTGCTTACGCACAACTGGCAACTGTTCCTAATCAACAACTATGGTTCCTCTGGTGACAGCTTCGTCAGATCAGACAGCTGATTCGCCAGGTAGCACACAGCTACAATATGGCAGTGGCCAATGAAACAGGCCAGTAATTAAGGTGGCAGTATGTTCTTAACATCATTCCCAAAGGTTGCTGCTCATATTCCTGTACACTCTTCATCTCGTGCGTCACTGGGACTTTCTTGCTCTGTGTTTTCACATTAAACACAAAACTTCTGTGCACTTGCTGCTGTTCTGGTAGGGTTCAACATTTATTCAGTTGCCTGCATTGGAATGTCATTTTTGTGGATGCAATATTTCTCGCCAATTGTTTGCCCACATTGTGTTGCATTCCACAAGTGATGTTATGCCTTGTTAAGCGGATCAAGGGTGTTTGGTAGTGAGATACATTACATGATGTTGAGGCTTTTGTGATATGTTACGCTGTGTTGAGGTTTGTGGATCATTACACAGTGTTTAGGTTTGTACTAGGCTACATTACAACAGTGTTCGGGTGCCTTACACGGTATTGTCGTTTGGTCTGAAAGTCTGAGTGTATTATGTAGCATATACTGGTTCTTGACACACACACGCACGCACGCACGCACGCACGCACGCACGCACGCACGCACGCACGCACGCACGCACGCACGCACGCACGCACGCACGCACGCACGCACGCACGCACACAGTCCAATTGTGGAGTCATGTGATGTGAAGTTGTGATTGATAATCGATTCAGATTTTTGCCGCATCGCAGCATCATTATTTTGTGTTGTGCAAGTGCTGTTTAAAGGTTCTATGACATTGTTGCTACAAGTTCTCATTCTTTTTCAAAAAGAAACTTTTACTCAAATAAAATACCTTCACAGTAATACAATCCACGACTTTACACACATAGCCAATATATTTGTCAGTAAATATGATAATTCGCAGCTGGTTCTTCTAATCTGGTTGCATCATGTTGTGATGTCAGCGGGTATATGGTTCCTAAGAGGCACCTTCAGGAAACATTCGTACCGTACGAAGGAATTTATGTGGAAGTTTGATGAACGTTATGTAACAATCGTACAAAACATGCAGCATTGCGAACAATTGTACATAATTAAGTACTGACACCACATACGTCATTTACGGTTTCTCTCTCAATCAAAAGAAAACTATTCTTTCCTGGCGGTAATTGCACACTTTTGTGATATGTAACTATACATATCTAATTCGCCAGAAATGAGCACAATAAATAGTTTTAGATTCGTGTCATAGGCACTTCAAGAATAGATTGTGTTAAGTGTAACACTCTAATTGTGACTAAGCAATTACGTTTTTTTGTAATCGACTCCCGTTTGTTGTAGATTCTGACGTCACTAAGGTGTGTCCTTCGATAACTACAGCAGGTAAATTCATTGTCATTCGTATTCAGTGTATATCAGCCCTGTCTAATCGTTTGGTCAATGAAGCAACAACTAAATAATACCACTATGTACTGCATTTAGACGTTAATTTTTTTATTTTAAACCATAATGATGGTTGAAAAAAGCAGACAAAGACATCAGTATGACACTCATGTTAACAGATTCAACGGATAGGCAAACATTGCAAACTGTGAAAATGCCAATTGGTCACTGGCGGTATCGTTACTTGCATTTGTAGATATGTCACCAAAGTTATGGCCAACCTCTTACAGCACCACGTGAGCCTTCCCTGGGGAGCCCCATTCGCCAAGAAAGAGCTGTCCTCCTCCTCTGACCCATTTGTTTATGTATGAATGTTTGGAGTTTCTGGGAATTATCTTGGTTACTCTCTCTCAGAGCCATAGAGCAACACACTGTTCACATTGGTATCGAAAATTCGGGTCTTATTTTTTGCTGATACAGATGATGAATTCCGCACTGTATTTTAGGTGACGAATGCATGCCTGGCCATTCCTATTCTACATTTAACCTCTTGATATGTTCCTCCTTTGTCTGTCATCCATATAACTCCTCAGTCTACAGTGTCATGAGCTTTCTCGAAATCTATGAAATTGACAGAGGTGGCTGCCTCCTGTGGCAATATGGTTAGTGCACCGTTTGTCTTTTTGAAAACAAGCTTGTTCTTTATAGTTTTTTTATCCAGTGCTTACTTTAGCCTGTCCAAAAGTATGCACGTGAAGA
Organism: Lamellibrachia columna; assembly: GCA_963662155.1. Classification (NCBI taxonomy): domain Eukaryota; kingdom Metazoa; phylum Annelida; class Polychaeta; order Sabellida; family Siboglinidae; genus Lamellibrachia; species Lamellibrachia columna. Next base: position 53,954,363 of record OY759261.1, on the reverse strand, counting down.
CTTCACCTTGTAGAGATAGAAGTCCTCTCTAGTTCTTTCACATTCCCAAGTCAACATTCTTTGAAAGTTTGACAAGATACATGTTTTTCCATTCTTTGGGACTTTCTCTTATTCCAGGATCTTCATAAATAGGTGTTTTTAAATTTTTCTACTGATAGCTCTGTGTTGAGGTGTGTTTTTGTACTTGTAGCTCTGTGGTGAGGTGTGTTTTTCTACTGGTAGCTCTGTGGTGAGGTGTGTTTTTCTACTGGTAGCTCTGTGGTGAGGTGTGTTTTTCTACTGGTAGCTCTGTTGTGAGGTGTGTTTTTCTACTGGTAGCTCTGTGTTGAGGTGTGTTTTTCTACTGGTAGCTCTGTGTTGAGGTGTGTTTTCTACTGGTAGCTCTGTGTTGAGGTGTGTTTTTCCCATCTCGGTCTTTGTTCCGCTTCTTTGTTTATAGTTCTTCCTACTTTGTCTTTCACAGTGTTTGAAGGATCTCGTCTCTCCCACTAGCGTTCTAATTATATCATGTAGTTTCTTGAAGCCTCTTCTGCGTGCAGCCATTTCTGGTAGTCGTTTCTGAAGTCTCTTCTGTGTGCATCAATTTCTGTTAGGTCGTTTCTGAAGTCTCTTCTGTGTGCCGCTATTTCTGCTAGGTCATTGGTATAGTTTTACTTACTTCACCTTTCTTTTGCTCCTCTTAACAGCTTTGTTATAAGTTGCCAGTATTTTGCTTGGTGGTGATGTGTAGGCATCATGTTGAGTTATGGTGTTCGTTGGAATTTTTCTCCTTTCGGTTTCCGTAATCAGTTTTATCCTAGTAGGACAACCTGAAGTGCTTTGACATTTTGCTATCGGAAATACCATAAAGTTTGATCGTTTAAACTGAACTGACAGGGTAGATGCCGGAAGCAAGAGTGACATCACTCCCATTGACATTATGACTGCTGCTAATATTGTGGCCAACACTCTCATCTGGTCATGCTGCTACGTCATCACCACTGTGGTCATGATCCAAACAATGTTGATGTTGTGGATATTAATTAAGTGTATGAATAGTTTAAGTAATATGCAGTCAGTTTAATAAAAAATGCATGCTTTTGTTGAAATCGTCGAAACAATTGGCTTTAACTGTTAGATTGGATAGGTTAAAAACAAGGTTGACACATATCTCAGGAGGGCGGGTTATAAGTAGATGAACATTGTTGGACTCTCGATAAGCCAATGGCTTCCTTGTCCACTTGCCATCTGGGCCTTTGGCTTGGATGGCAAATCTTGTTAAATCTTGTTGCGAAAGCGTGAATAGTCTTGTTATAGTATATAGAGCTGGACCACTATTACCCCTGATGTCCAAAATTTTGACCAGATCCGGTCAAAATAAATGGATCAAGATAATGTGTTTTGCTGAACATATAATAATGTTTGATAAAATGTGATTGTTGCCATTAAGATTTGTTTTACTGTAAACTAATGGGTAAAATGAATTTATTTTTTTATTTTTTCAACCAAGTTACTTCGTTGCACAATTTGATATATTGTTTGTTACAATAAATAAACAAATTATACATATATGAATTAAATTTTTCGGTCATCCAAATTGTTTATTATTAAATCATAAGTGACCTTGTTTTTACATAAACATACTGAATTTGGTCAACATAAGTAGTAAAGAACGGGGTTGATCACATGCATTACTCAGTGAGAGAGTTATAAATAGGAGGCCCTGACTTACTCTTGCTGACAGACATTATATATTTTGGATACATCCTGATGCCAGATATTATCTGACCACAGTTTGTATCCCAAATGGCACAATTGTGAAACTACTTGGTTGTATACATTACCATTAATGAATATTCACATTTGATGCAAACAAATTATTACAAACAAGCGATACTTGTGGATGTTTCATGATCAAGTTCTGTGAAAAAGCTACAGCAATACACAGCGGTTACATGAAGATTATAGCGCCAGTGTTCATAAATGCATGTGCCCTTTAAATGTCAGTGCTGTAATTCTGTCAGCGAGAACACGAGATAGCTGGGAATTGTAGACTTCTCTACATGTGCCTACTTGGTTGACTCCTGTTGTTCAAACAGTGGGTAGTTGTTGAGGACGTCTTCCCACGTTCTCTTTCCATTCGACAAATCACTGACAATCTTTGGCAGCTCAGTGATCTAAACAACACAAAGACACATTACACAACATGTAACATTTGATACACAACATTCATCAGTTTTAACTCATCCCATGTGCCCTGTGAGAACATAAACTCCCTCCAATATTATCCCTGGTTAAACTCTGGGCTAAGGCAGAATGAGCCCAGGCACAGTTTGTTTGTTTCACATATTTTTGGCTTTTCCACTTTGAACCAAATGGAAAATTTTTCTTCGGTTGAATATGAATGATGAATTGGAGGTGTTTATTTGAATGATGAATTGGAGGTGTTTATTAGACCCCAAAAAAAATACACACTAACACAAAACAGTTAGCATTCAAACAAGTCTCAATTACTAAAATTAATTGTGTATATCTTATGTGAAACATGCATGAAATGTATACAGCATGTATACCGGTGACAAACCATACCAGTACACTGATTAATTGGCTGTAACAGTTACAAAAACAGTATCATTAGCATTTATACATTCAACAGCTGCTAACTGGCTTCACATAAGTTAAAAAGAAATTGAAAGTGGCAGGTCATTCTCTCTGAATATCTGCAGCATACCTCCGCCCGTATCTGTTTCATAGAGTCGCGTTCCCTCAATGTGGCCGAGTGCGGTGCTTTCACTGTGTCAAAGTCGATTGTGATGCCAAACGGAATCGCAATCTGGTCTGTGCGAGCATAGCGGCGACCAATGGAACCGCTGCTGGCGTCCACCTTGTGTGAGACGTCATGCTGTGTCAGTGACATCGCTGGGGGCAAAGGTCAATGTAATCAGGTTGTGGCTACACAAGAAGAATACTTTTCTAGCAGTACATAAGACACAACGCTGTAACTGAGGCTACGACTACACAAGAAGAATACTTTTCTAGCAGTACATAAGACACAACGCTGTAACTGAGGCTATGACTACACAAGAAGAATACTTTTCTAGCAGTACATAAGACACAACGCTGTAACTGAGGCTATGACTACACAAGAAGAATACTTTTCTAGCAGTACATAAGACACAACGCTGTAACTGAGGCTACGACTACACAAGAAGAATACTTTTCTAGCAGTACATAAGACACAACGCTGTAACTGAGGCTACGACTACACAAGAAGAATACTTTTCTAGCAGTACATAAGACACAACGCTGTAACTGAGGCTATGACTACACAAGAAGAATACTTTTCTAGCAGTACATAAGACACAACGCTGTAACTGAGGCTATGACTACACAAGAAGAATACTTTTCTAGCAGTACATAAGACACAACGCTGTAACTGAGGCTACGACTACACAAGAAGAATACTTTTCCAGCAGTACATAAGACACAACGCTGTAACTGAGGCTACGACTACACAAGAAGAATACTTTTCTAGCAGTACATAAGACACAACGCTGTAACTGAGGCTACGACTACACAAGAAGAATACTTTTCTAGCAGTACATAAGACACAACGCTGTAACTGAGGCTACGACTACACAAGAAGAATACTTTTCTAGCAGTACATAAGACACAACGCTGTAACTGAGGCTACGACTACACAAGAAGAATACTTTTCTAGCAGTACATAAGACACAACGCTGTAACTGAGGCTACGACTACACAAGAAGAATACTTTTCTAGCAGTACATAAGACACAACGCTGTAACTGAGGCTACGACTACACAAGAAGAATACTTTTCTAGCAGTACATAAGACACAACGCTGTAACTGAGGCTACGACTACACAAGAAGAATACTTTTCTAGCAGTACATAAGACACAACGCTGTAACTGAGGCTATGACTATACAAGAAGAATACTTTTCTAGCAGTACATAAGACACAACGCTGTAACTGAGGCTACGACTACACAAGAAGAATACTTTTCTAGCAGTACATAAGACACAACGCTGTAACTGAGGCTATGACTACACAAGAAGAATACTTTTCTAGCAGTACATAAGACACAACGCTGTAACTGAGGCTATAACTACACAAGAAGAATACTTTTCTAGCAGTACATAAGACACAACGCTGTAACTGAGGCTACGACTACACAAGAAGAATACTTTTCTAGCAGTACATAAGACACAACGCTGTAACTGAGGCTATGACTACACAAGAAGAATACTTTTCTAGCAGTACATAAGACACAACGCTGTAACTGAGGCTATGACTACACAAGAAGAATACTTTTCTAGCAGTACATAAGACACAACGCTGTAACTGAGGCTATGACTACACAAGAAGAATACTTTTCTAGCAGTACATAAGACACAACGCTGTAACTGAGGCTACGACTACACAAGAAGAATACTTTTCCAGCAGTACATAAGACACAACGCTGTAACTGAGGCTACGACTACACAAGAAGAATACTTTTCTAGCAGTACATAAGACACAACGCTGTAACTGAGGCTACGACTACACAAGAAGAATACTTTTCTAGCAGTACATAAGACACAACGCTGTAACTGAGGCTACGACTACACAAGAAGAATACTTTTCTAGCAGTACATAAGACACAACGCTGTAACTGAGGCTACGACTACACAAGAAGAATACTTTTCTAGCAGTACATAAGACACAACGCTGTAACTGAGGCTACGACTACACAAGAAGAATACTTTTCTAGCAGTACATAAGACACAACGCTGTAACTGAGGCTACGACTACACAAGAAGAATACTTTTCTAGCAGTACATAAGACACAACGCTGTAACTGAGGCTACGACTACACAAGAAGAATACTTTTCTAGCAGTACATAAGACACAACGCTGTAACTGAGGCTATGACTATACAAGAAGAATACTTTTCTAGCAGTACATAAGACACAACGCTGTAACTGAGGCTACGACTACACAAGAAGAATACTTTTCTAGCAGTACATAAGACACAACGCTGTAACTGAGGCTATGACTACACAAGAAGAATACTTTTCTAGCAGTACATAAGACACAACGCTGTAACTGAGGCTATGACTACACAAGAAGAATACTTTTCTAGCAGTACATAAGACACAACGCTGTAACTGAGGCTATGACTACACAAGAAGTATACTTTTCTAGCAGTACATAAGACACAACGCTGTAACTGAGGCTATGACTACACAAGAAGAATACTTTTCTAGCAGTACATAAGACACAACGCTGTAACTGAGGCTACGACTACACAAGAAGAATACTTTTCTAGCAGTACATAAAACACAACGCTGTAATTGGGGCTACGACTACACACGCAGAATACTTTTCTAGCAGTACATAAGACACAACGCTGTAACTGAGGCTATGACTATACAAGAAGAATACTTTTCTAGCAGTACATAAAATACAACGCTGTAATTGAGGCTACGACTACACACGCAGAATACTTTTCTAGCAGTACATAAGACACAACGCTGTAATTGAGGCTATGACTACACAAGAAGAATACTTTTCTAGCAGTACATAAGACACAACGCTGTAATTGAGGCTATGACTACACAAGAAGAATACTTTTCTAGCAGTACATAAGACACAACGCTGTAACTGAGGCTACGACTATACAAGAAGAATACTTTTCTAGCAGTACATAAGACACAACGCTGTAACTGAGGCTATGACTACACACGCAGAATACTTTTCTAGCAGTACATAAGACACAACGCTGTAACTGAGGCTATGACTATACAAGAAGAATACTTTTCTAGCAGTACATAAAACACAACGCTGTAATTGGGGCTACGACTACACACGCAGAATACTTTTCTAGCAGTACATAAGACACAACGCTGTAACTGAGGCTATGACTATACAAGAAGAATACTTTTCTAGCAGTACATAAAACACAACGCTGTAATTGAGGCTACGACTATACAAGAAGAATACTTTTTTAGCAGTACATAGTACACAACGAACACAGTTAATACTTACAGATCTGTTTCACAAATGACGTAAACTCAGGGTTGTTGCTGAGCGGCAGAACGGAACATTTGTACGGGGCAATTACTGGCGGCAGGGCAAGGTACTGCAGACAGACAAAAACATTGTATTGCTCAGCAATTCTTGGATAACAACATCCTTAGTAATAATTGTTCTTATAAAACAGTTTAACACAATAACCACCTGCAGAATAACTACAATAGTTTATTTCAACAAACTGGACTGGCAATTTTTTCCTGTTAACATAAACTGGCCCCCGGGAGACAATAACGTGAAAATGTGTAGATTATATTTCATAAATGTGTACATCACAAAGTATGCAGTCTTGTAAAATATTTGCCCCATTTTGTTGGTTATTTCCCTCCATGTAAAAGGGGTACACTGTTCAATGCCAGTCAATCAAATACACCAGCAAATCCAATCAAATCAGTCCTCTTACAACTAATAATAATGTTTATTTTCAGACAAAAAGTCCACATATATGCATATATTATACAATGCATACAATACACAAAAAATATACATGTTGTGCATTAAGATTTTACATAATTTGTAGAGAACAAACAACTTGCACTACAATGGGGTGACAAGTTGTGTAAGTAATGCCTTTATGTTCTGATTTTTTATTACACCAAAGATGTGAGGTGTCCATTGCACCACAGTATGAATTAAATAAAGTTATTTTAATGGTGCTGCTGCATAAGTAAAATTTTCTGGCTGAAACATTTGCCTGAACAAAATACAAGTACAGAAAGATAAAAAGTCAAATCTACAGATGGGTTTGTCAACCTGTCAAAGTTTAAAACAGAATTTGCCTTTTAGTGGCTAGGTTAAACTGTGACATGCACATTGCATTCTGGGAGACACAAGGGTCATAATTCCAAATAATGTACACAAAGTTATAGGTATATTTCTTTATTTGTTTAATTTTAAAAACACCTCTACTTACTAAATGTTACATACACCCAATTTAGCATATGGCATCCACTGGCCTAGTAAAGTCATCCTCCAAGACAGAGAAAGAACTGGACAGACATCAAAGACAAGACTTGACTTCCACGAGACACAAGTGACAGCAAGGGACTGACAAAGGTGGAGACAGATTGTCAGATCATCAGTGGGCTGCCCCAACGACCATCCACGATTATGGGATAGGTCAAGGTGAAGATAATAATATTATATAATTTTATTTCAATATATTAAAACTAATAAAGTGTGTTATCTCCCAGATCTGTGTAACAATCAATCAGATGGACTCAGAATCTCCCAGTGTGTTTCAACTGAGACTTAAACAAAACATCTTGTACTATCTGCTGAGAAGTTTGTTTTGAGAATACTTGATGTGACACTCACTGTGCGCTGTTCATCACCCTCTCGCATCCGGAAGTTGTGTTCAAAGAGGGCGTACATGATCCGTCCGATCCCAAACGATGGCTCCACAACCGACGGAACAATTTCTTCAACTACAAAGATATGATCCCTCTCAATAGTCATTCACTGCTTTATGATTCGAGCCAAACTCCCCACCAGTGGCGCCACATAGTGAACGTAATATAAGTCACTCACAATTTCACCACTGCCTCAACTTACATAATATGATGTGTAAAATCTGCACATCATCATTTCATTTGGTAAACTCCTAATTTGTACAAATAAATCTTCAATTTCAGTTTCATACAATTATGGATAGTGAAAATGTGTATACAAACAAAATAATGTTCGTTTTTGTTTGAAACTATGTTAAGTATACTCAAGTTCACAGTTGCAATGACGTAACAAGTCGTAAACAACAATCTCGTTGCCCAGCCAACATACCACTCCGCACTGTCCATTTTGAATTCATAATCAATCATTGTGGCAGTGGTGATATACCGAGATACTTGGTTGTAATAATTTATCAGAGATACCAACTTCCAACCATAAGTTGGTGTGACGATGTCGTGGCAAAGCCCCGATGGTGACTAACAAAGGCGGTCGCGACATATGTTGAACGTGTTTGCAGAGGGGTGTATGGGAGTATCCCCTCTTCCATTGGGGAGTCTGAGATGGATGCTCTGTGGTGCATTTAAAAGACATCTGAGCATTTTGGTTGCTTAAAATTAAGTTTTTAAACATCAAGATTTTATGATGCCTTATTAAATGGTTTTATTATTAGATGACAGGTTTTCATTCCAATAGCAAAATGTCCATAAAATTCATCATTATCAAGAATGTGCACGGAACGGAGTACAGAACTGATTACATCAGTACATTTATACAAAGAATGTACACTGCATCATGCCATACATACATTTTAACATATTTTAGCATATAATTAACAAAGATCAAGTATGAACCATTATGAAGAACACTACTACTAGTCATGACTACTGTCAATGTCGCAATGACCTTGTAGTTCAGACAAAGTTATATAAGTGTTGTAACTACATAATTAATGTTGCTCAGGCAAACATTTTAACACAACATGACCAACCACATCACACATTTATGCGTGTGTGAGTAAGTGTAACTGCACTCGCCCAGAGTCCAGCTCTAGCCCCGCAAACATCCCCCGAATTCACTGGATGCATAACTTTCTCAGCAGCAGATCCCAACATGTGAAGGCTGGCAGCAACATCTCCCCCAACATCATCACGAATACCGAGGCGCCCCAAGGGTGTGTTGGGAGTTCAATACTCTACTCCTTGTACACCAAAGACTTCAGTAGCAAATGTGACTCTAATGTCCTGATTATTTACTCAGACGACACAGCAGTAGTGGTGTGCCAAAACAGGTCAGATTCATTCCACGCTTATGAGAACAATGTCTATGATGTCAGTGTGGTGCAAGGAAAATTTCCTAGAACTGAATGTGTGCAAGACAAAGGAACTCTCCATTGATTTCTGCACCAGCGGCCTGTTTGATGGACCACTATGTATTGGTGGTGAGGCTGTAGAGGTAATGGACACCTCTAAATATCTTGGTATAACACTTGATGACAAGCTGACGTTTGGTCCCCATGTTCAAGGTGTGTAAAAAAAGTGCCAGCAAAGACTGTACCTGTTAAGGAAACAGATCATTTCATGTTAACCCCAAACTTCTACTCTTGTTGTACAGGAGTATAACAGAGTCAGTGTTGACATATTGTAGTATCTGTTTTTTTCCCTGCTATGTTTGTCTCTAACAAAAACATGCTTCTCCGCATCTGCAAATCTGCTTCCAAGATCATAGGCCTCCCCACACAGCCTGTCTCTCAGCTGACTGAACGCGCGATGGTCAGAAAAGCACATGCAGTTTCCGATGACCCCGTCCACCCACTGAACACCCGAATTTGACCTTCTTCCATCTTCCCGGTGTGTCCAAAATGCAGAAAAAAACCAGGCGATAAGTCATCTCAACAAACTCTGATTTAAGTGTTCGTCATGTGCAAGCCGATCGTTGAACAGTGTGTGCTTTTATTTAGTTGAATATCTTAAGAATTAATTTTTATTACCCAAGTTACAGCAATTTAATAATAATGTAAACGCATGTTTTAAACTGCATTAACTTATGTCTGTAATTGCAGTATGATTATATTGTATGGACTACTTTCATGTATGTATTACTGCTATTACTTTTATTAACTCATTTCATGTATGCATTACTTTTATTAACCATGTCTAATATTTTATCCTATTTACCGCTGATGCTCAGTAAGCAGAAGACAATTATTCAATGTTTTATTTGACAATAAACTTGTATTGTATCGTATGAATGCATATTAAAGCTGATGTAATTTATAGTAGAAATATGCTAATTGGAAAGTTTGTGGACTCTAATTGGCTTAGAGTTGTCAGTTGTTGGCCCGATGCCTGGGAGAGGTCGGCAGGGGCTGGAGAACAATGGCTGCTGACAATATTGTCATGGGAAAAATTGGACAACGTATTTTGTAAGGGAAGGTACGGGGAGCGTAACTATTGACTGACACACCATCATAGCATAATGGAAGGCCAAATATCATAATGATCATGCTCAAATTGTGATGGTTGGCATCTCTATTGTTTCATTAGTTATACTGAACTGTAATATTGGACAATTTGTTTGTCCAACTGTAACATTCTAGCATTGTTTATACTGAACTGTAATATTGGACAATTTGTTTGCCCCACTGTAACATCCTGGCATTGTTTATACTGAACTGTAACATTGGACAATTTGTTTGCCCCACTGTAACATCCTAGCATTGTTTATACTGACCTGTAACATTGGACAATTTGTTTGCCAAACGGTAACATCCTAGCATTGTTTATACTGAACTTATTCTATTATTATGACTTATTCTTTCCTAAGGTACCCTGTAGTTCACAAACATATGTATGGAGTAACTAAAGAAACTAAAATAAATAAATTAATAGCAGATATATCTTGTAATCCGATTTCATCATTAACATAGTCGTTGCAACCAGCGGGTGTAGCCCCCCCCCCCCCCCCAATATCAACTTCACAGATATCAACTTTGAACTCCCCATAGTCAACAACTTTAGTGTTTTAGTCCTTCCGACAGTTCCTCGTTACTAACCATGTACTTTCTTTGTGTATCTCTTGACAGGAACCATGTCTGACTTGAGGGTGACCTCCCTCTCTCCCACTTTCAACTTGTACTCCCTGAAGGAAACAAGACGAAACTGAGAACAAGGCACAACACTTCGACATCCATATTTCCTTTCTCTTTCCCAGCCTCCCTGTTCTCTCTATGATGTCTATCTACCAACTATCTATCTTTTCTTTGCCTTCTTTTACTATTCATACACGAGCGTATAATCTTCAAATAGTTATCAATAATTAATTGACAACAGAAAAACAAAATGGTCCAATCAAACTACAACATGCTAGCTCGTTTGTGCATCTTTTGTATGTAGTTTCTGTGAAATCATCAGACAAACTATTAAATTAGTTAATGCTTGTTCAAGCATTTACTGAAGTGAAAATCAAAATGCTTAAAAATCATGATTTTGTTCCTTTGTGAATTTTTTTTAACTTTGTCATGTGATCGGTGAGAGGATGGAGGTCATGTCCATGATCAGCCTTGACCCACACAGTGTTTACTATTTTGGGTGTCAACTATTTTGATCCTTACCAGATCTAACGACTAAAGTCAATTCTTTTGATGATTTAAAAAAATAGGCATTTTTTTATTAAATCAACTGTGTATGTTACATAAACTATTCACATACTACATATCTGGACACCAATGAACCGGATTTGCAATAGGCTATATCAGTTGAGGAAGCAGTTTTAAGGGTAAACCAAAATATTACATAATTATTACAACTATATATATATATATATATATATATATATATATATATATATATATATATATATATATATATTTATATGACAGTCTGGTGTGATATTGTTATAACCTGAATATTATTATAAAATATTGTTTTAGTGATGTTTTCAAAATGTTGTATTACAGTAATCTGACAAATATCAATGTGTAAAAATAGGATGAACTTTGAACCAACCCATTTTCCTTCATTGCAGTTTCGAGGGAATTCAGTGAACCCTCGTCCATCTTAGAGAGAGATTCCAAGATCTCCTTCGCGTCTTTCTTGAATTCTTTCCCCAAAAGGCCTTTGTTGGGTGCAGCCTCCACAACTTCCTTTTCTACATTGACAAGGTCAAGGTCACCACTGGAATAATAACTGATCCCTCTCGGGTGGCAATTCCTTCAGACTGAATTTCATTGACAGTAGTAGTAGATTGTTCTTCATAAAAAGATTTAGTCGACTTTAACAAAATTACATAATTTACACTGAATAATACTGCTGAAGAAAATAGTATTAAATCAGCTGAGTTCATGATTCAGCAAACTCTCCCCAGAAATCAAGCAAAACTGGAAAACTTTGGTTCAACAAAAAGGATATTGGCTCAGGTAATTTCTTCTCTGCCACCAGGCGGATTCCAGTTGACTTTGTGTGTTGAGAGAGATCGTAGCATGATCTGTCTGCACATCCAACACATTCGACCCATCCCTGCAATCATTGTCACATAGTTACACAATGCTTGCATTATGTTCTGATAATTAATGTTACTAAAGTCCATATAACTCAGCCAATCCTGTTATTTATGGATGCCATCTACTGGAACTAATGCATACATGTGTATTTGTGTGCATACGAGTGTATGCGTGTAGTCACAGATAATACAATCAAAACTATTAGATATTAAAATGACCACTAAGACATTAAAAACATTTACTTATTTATTATCGTACAAAATTATACAATTAAATTTTTCACAATCATCATTACACCAAATTAGCCATATTTATTACCACCTAAAATTACCCATATTTGGTATTGCATAAAATTATCCACATTTATTACTACATAAAATGTGCCATATTTATTATTGCACAATATTATTCACATTAATTGTTACAAAAAATGATGCATCATAACATAAAATGATGGGTAATAATAATTCAAGGGGGGTCTCTCTTACATAAGTTGTCTTCATCTCTGCGTCCCAGCAGTCACATGCATAATGTGCCATCTCATTTGCCATGTGCTGACGGAATCGGAACTTTGTCTTGTCGATGCCAATCTTCACGAGGAAGAGATAGATCCGACACATGAAGTACGCCAGTGTCTGATTCGCAATGAGACCCTTCAAACAAGAAGACAGCAAACGTCAATCCAAGCACAAGAGGGAAATTTAAAGTCCTTGAGAGATAATAGTTAATTCATAAAATGTGGTACGTCTTTAATATGTTGTGATGATGTGGCTGTGATACCAAATATATAACACTACATGCTTCAATGAATACACGACACATCATTTTGCACTTTACTATTTTTGAGACACAGTACAATTAATGATGTAACCAGTAGGCCTACATGGACTGATGTAACCAGTAGGCCTACATGGACTGATGTAACCAGTAGGGCTACATGGACTGGTGTAACCAGTAGGGCTACATGGACTGGTGTAACCAGTAGGGCTACAAGGACTGGTGTAACCAGTAGGCCTACATGGACTGGTGTAACCAGTAGGGCTACATGGACTGGTGTAACCAGTAGGCCTACATGGACTGGTGTAACCAGTAGGCCTACATGGACTGGTGTAACCAGTAGGGCTACATGGACTGGTGTAACCAGTAGGGCTACATGGACTGGTGTAACCAGTAGGCCTACATGGTCTGATGTAACCAGTAGGCCTACATGGACTGGTGTAACCAGTAGGGCTACATGGACTGGTGTAACCAGTAGGGCTACATGGACTGGTGTAACCAGTAGGGCTACAAGGACTGGTGTAACCAGTAGGCCTACATGGACTGGTGTAACCAGTAGGCCTACATGGACTGGTGTAACCAGTAGGGCTACATGGACTGGTGTAACCAGTAGGCCTACATGGACTGGTGTAACCAGTAGGGCTACATGGACTGGTGTAACCAGTAGGGCTACATGGACTGGTGTAACCAGTAGGGCTACAAGGACTGGTGTAACCAGTAGGCCTACATGGACTGGTGTAACCAGTAGGCCTACATGGACTGGTGTAACCAGTAGGGCTACATGGACTGGTGTAACCAGTAGGCCTACACGGACTGGTGTAACCAGTAGGGCTACATGGACTGGTGTAACCAGTAGGGCTACAAGGACTGGTGTAACCAGTAGGCCTACATGGACTGGTGTAACCAGTAGGGCTACATGGACTGGTGTAACCAGTAGGCCTACATGGACTGGTGTAACCAGTAGGCCTACATGGACTGGTGTAACCAGTAGGGCTACATGGACTGGTGTAACCAGTAGGGCTACATGGACTGGTGTAACCAGTAGGGCTACATGGACTGGTGTAACCAGTAGGCCTACATGGTCTGATGTAACCAGTAGGCCTACATGGACTGGTGTAACCAGTAGGGCTACATGGACTGGTGTAACCAGTAGGGCTACATGGACTGGTGTAACCAGTAGGGCTACAAGGACTGGTGTAACCAGTAGGCCTACATGGACTGGTGTAACCAGTAGGCCTACATGGACTGGTGTAACCAGTAGGGCTACATGGACTGGTGTAACCAGTAGGCCTACATGGACTGGTGTAACCAGTAGGGCTACATGGACTGGTGTAACCAGTAGGGCTACAAGGACTGGTGTAACCAGTAGGCCTACATGGACTGGTGTAACCAGTAGGCCTACATGGACTGGTGTAACCAGTAGGGCTACATGGACTGGTGTAACCAGTAGGCCTACATGGACTGGTGTAACCAGTAGGGCTACATGGACTGGTGTAACCAGTAGGGCTACATGGACTGGTGTAACCAGTAGGGCTACAAGGACTGGTGTAACCAGTAGGCCTACATGGACTGGTGTAACCAGTAGGCCTACATGGACTGGTGTAACCAGTAGGCCTACATGGACTGGTGTAACCAGTAGGGCTACATGGACTGGTGTAACCAGTAGGGCTACATGGACTGGTGTAACCAGTAGGGCTACATGGACTGGTGTAACCAGTAGGGCTACAAGGACTGGTGTAACCAGTAGGCCTACATGGACTGGTGTAACCAGTAGGCCTACATGGACTGGTGTAACCAGTAGGGCTACATGGACTGGTGTAACCAGTAGGGCTACATGGACTGATGTAACCAGTAGGGCTACATGGACTGGTGTAACCAGTAGGCCTACATGGACTGGTGTAACCAGTAGGCCTACATGGACTGATGTAACCAGTAGGCCTACATGGTCTGATGTAACCAGCAGGGCTACATGGACTGATGTAACCAGTAGGCCTACACGGTTTTGTTGAAATCATCAAAAGAATTGACTTTGATCGTTAGCTCAGGTAACTTTGATCGTTAGCTCAGGTAACTACGATCGTTAACTTAGGTGCTCTTTTGTAATAGTGAATTTAGCCATAAGCCGACGTATTTGTAACACAAACTACTTCGCCACTTTTACCCTTTTTTTGGTCGGTCAGACTAAAATAGAATAAAATTATCAACTAAATAATAAATTCACACAAATGAGTTAGCATGGTTGTCAATATATAATATTAGGTTAAACTTTCAGGAAATGATTCTGAAACATGACAAGCAAACAAATTTTATTAAGGTGGCTGCTTGAAAGTGTCTTGGTAAAATAACAAAGATAACGAGAACAAGGCCCTACTTACCTTCTCAACTGCGTCACCAAATGTCCACATTTCTGGGAGTTGGCCGTCCATCTGCCCACAAGCTGAGTACAGCGGCACCACTACGTCCTTAATGACGTCAAACTTGGGGTGACTCTTGTCTTTGGGGTCACAGAAATGTTCTATCTCTGCCATCTGGAACTCCCTGTATCACATCGCATATATTGAAATCACACATATTAAAGATAAGGTTTTTAATTCATGAGTCCGACTCAAGTCAACATGTAAAATTTTTGGTATATGACGACTTAGGACACCTTCACATGATATGTCTCAAACTCATCCTGCTGCTACAGAAACGTTTTTAAAAGCCACTCAGAACCAGTCACGTATCCAACTACAGCTACTGTTGGCAATATGCATTTATGGGAAAATGAAATGAATAAAGGCATCACACCTGACTCGAATCAGCCCAGAACGCGGTGATATCTCGTTTCTGAAAGCAGTGCCGATTTGTGCCCCAGCGAATGGTAATTTGCCCTGGTTGAAGTCGAGCAGCCGCTTGAAGTTCACAAAGATACCCTGAGCTGTCTCTGGCCGCAGGAATCTACAAAATAAAAAATATGTTAAACAAAGATAGTGTTTAGTAGTAAAAAAAAAAATTTGTAGGATACAACATTTAAGACATAAATAAAATAAATCTTTCAGTAAAAGACGTGATGAGGAGAGACACAGAGGTGACAGAGGTTGTGGAGGGGACAGCGAAGGTTCAGAATGAGAGACGTGGTGAGGATAGACATGGAGGTGACAGAGGTTGTGGAGGGGACAGCAAAGGTTAAGAATGAGAGACGTGACAAGGAGAGACATGGAGGTGACAGAGGTTGTGAAGGGGACAGCGAAGGTTAAGAATGAGAGACATGGTGAGGAGAGGCACGGAGGTGACAGAGGTTGTGGAGGGACAGCAAAGTTTAAAAATGAGAGACGTGGTGAGGAGTGACACGGAGGTAACAGAGGTTGTGGAGGGGACAACGAAGGTTAAGAATGAGAGACGTGGTGAGGAGAGACGGAGGTGACAGAGGCTGTGGAGGGGACAGCGAAGGTTAAGAATGAGAGACGTGGTGAGGAGAGACGGAGGTGACAGAGGCTGTGGAGGGGACAGCGTAGGTTAAGAATGAGAGACGTGGTGAGGAGAGACGGAGGTGACAGAGGCTGTGGAGGGGACAGCGAAGGTTAAGAATGAGAGACGTGGTGAGGAGAGACGGAGGTGACAGAGGCTGTGGAGGGGACAGCGTAGGTTAAGAATGAGAGACGTGGTGAGGAGAGACGGAGGTGACAGAGGCTGTGGAGGGGACAGCGAAGGTTAAGAATGAGAGACGTGGTGAGGAGAGACGGAGGTAACTGAGGTTGTGGAGGGGGACGCAGTGGACAGGACATCACGACAGAGGACGATCTACGCAGCCACTCACAATAGGGAATAAAACTGTCAAAAGAAGAAGACGACTGCACAAATTTATTGTACATAGAAACTTTTTAGCACACCCCACTTTGGAAGATGATGGCACAGAAACGAATAATTTTTTTAACAGTATGAACTTGAAGACTAGCCCTACCCCTTCATGTAGCCACCTGGTCCAATACTTGTGCTGAACATGAGGTTGAACTCATGAGGATCTGTGAGGTCATTGCCAGTCACTGGAGCCTTCATATTGTACTTCCTTATTGTCTCCTGCATGTCATCTTTACTCATTCCATCAACCTGAAAGAGTCATTGTTATTATAACTAACTCATATAATTAACCTGAGAGTCATTGTTATTATAACTAACTCATAACATCAACCTAAAACAGTTATTGTTATTATAACTAACTCATACCATCAACCTGAAACAGTCATTGTTATTATAACCAACTCATACCATCAACCTGAAACAGTCATCGTTATTATAACTAACCCATACCATCAACCTGAAACAGTAATTGTTATTATAACTAACCCATAACATCAACCTAAAACAGTTATTGTTATTATAACTAACCCATACCATCAACCTGAAACAGTCATCATTGTCATATTTGCTCACACCATTCACCCGAAACAACTGTCATATTTGACTATTTTTAAGTTTAATACTGGCATATAAGGCAGAAACAAGACTTCTCCACTTCTGTCGGTCTGCAGCTTGTTTGGCAGCCTCGCCCAGCTGAGGTTAATTTCCTGTAATACTTCTTCCTCTTCCATGTTGGTTTTGGTCATTCTCGTTTTCAATTACCTTCGGGGATCATCTCAAGGTTGTTTCAGCTATATTGTTTGGCTACATCTTTTCGTAACATTTTTTACCGTGGCAGCAAGGATCTGTGCAGAGACTTACCCGTGGCAGCAATATCTGTATTTCCTTCTTCAGGTCGACATTTGCCTTCTTGTCAGCAAGAACCTTCTCGAAGTAAGCTGAAACAAAACTGCATGATTTCAGCGGGAAACAATTTCAGAAAACACTACTTTCAATGTGGTGGTTGGCATGGAAACACTACCTTCAATGAGGCGGTCGGCACGGAAACACTACCTCCAATTAGACGGTCAGCATGGAAACACTACCTTCAAGGAGGTGATCGGCATGGAAACACTAACTTCAATGAGGCAGTCAGCATGGAAACACTACCTCCAATGAGGTGGTCGGCACAGAAACACTACCTCCAATGAAGTAGTCAGCACGGAAACACTCTCTTTAATGAGGTGGTTGGGGCGGAAACACTATCTTCAATGTAGTGGTTAGCTTGGAAACAATACCTTCAATGAGGTGATCGGCACGGAAACACTACCATCAATGAGATGGTTGGCATGGAAACACTACCTTCAATGAGGTGGTCGGCATAGGTAAGATAAAGGCCATTGACTTGAAATCTCACTTCGAGCACACAACGCTTGAACGTCATCTCAAACCATGATGCAAATGTCTTTGTTGCACCATATAAACTATTAATAAGTAAGTTTCCAATGTTAAAATAAATGTTAAAATTTGCAATTTCGACAATGTATTGATAATCCCCATACACTGACACAATTCTGATATTCGTGAGCAAACGCACATTGTGGATCGAGAACTTCATTGATTTTCGCCCATTGTCAGCAATGGCCATACCGGCTTATGTCAGCATTACACAGCATTTTTCTTTCATGAATAAAATTCATATTGAGATGTTTAATAAATTCTTAGTAATGATTACTCTACAGAACTAAAGAGTAAAGAAGGCAGCAACTTTTCCCAGCAATGGCTTATTCAAGCTGACCCATAATATCAGGGACAGGGGCCCTGACAGGGTACACTTTTAATTGCAATTAGCAACAGCATTCCTCTGTTGCACTGGTCTGTCTTCTGATCAATTCTAGCCCCAGCTGGTACCAGGTAATCAACACAGCTAGCTGCTAAAGCGTGTTGTTTCAATGTTTGTATGAGCTGATAAGACGTCTGGTAAGACATGAGAAGGTGGGGGTTCACAAGCCAGATGGCTTCATCAGCTAGGCATCAAATGTCTTTGTTTTTTTTACTATGGACAGTGGTAGGTGGTATTACCTCTGACCAATTTCCCTGAGAGGCTACTACTAGTACTGGACTGACCCTCTACCTACTCAGATACAATCACACCTGCGTATACATATCCTGTGGTACAATCTAGCTCCTCCCATACCCCAGTGGAACATGTCAATAAAAAGACAGATTGTGCCTCATCATTAATTTAGTTCTACATTTAACTGAACTTATTTGATGTTGTGAGCTCTCATTAATGATAACGTAATTTTCCAAGCACCCAAGTGAGCATCACGTTCAGAGTGACAGATCGACTGACCAGCTACGGCTGTCTGGGAACACTTTGTTATAGGCAGAGTGGATGCAAAACAGTTGCCAGATGCAAGCTGTGTAAATTATATAATATTACTCATGATTTTGTTGTTATTTCTAAGTGTTGTACTTTTACTTCTACTTTTACTTCAAGTACTTTTGAAATGTAGTTTTACTTTTTACTCAAGGACTTTTTAGAAAGTACTTTTACTCAAGTAGTTTTTAGGTGAATTACTTTTACTTTTACTCAAGTTCAAAATTTAAGTAATTCAGTCAACCCTGGTGGTCAGCATGGAAACACTACCCTCAATGAGGTGGTTGGCATGGAAACACTACCTTCAATCAGGTGGTCAGCATGGAAACACTACCTTCAATCAGGTGGTCGGCATGGAAACATTACCTTCACTGAGGTGGTCGGCATGGAAACACTACCTTCAATGAGATGGTTGGCACGGAAACACTACCTTCAATGTGGTGGTCTGTACGGAAACACTATCTTCAATTAGGTGGTCGGCACAGAAACGATACCTTCAATGAGGTGTTCAGCATGGTAGGTGGTCAGCATGGAAACACTACCTTCAATGAGGTAGTCAGCATGGAAACACTATCTTTAATGAGGTGGTTGGCACGGAAACACTACCTTTAATGAGGTGGTTGGCACGGAAACACTACCTTCAATGAGATGGGCAGCATGAAAACACTACTTTTAATGAGGTGGTCAGCATGGAAACATTACCTTTAATGAGGTGGTCGGCACGGAAACACTATGTTCAATGAGGTGGTCAGCATGGAAACACTACCTTCAATCAGGTGGTTGGCACGGAAACACTACCTTCAATCAGGTGGTTGGCACAGAAACACTACCTTCAATCAGGTGGTCGGCATGGAAACATTACCTTCACTGAGGTGGTCGGCATGGAAACACTACCTTCAATGAGATGGTAGGCACGGAAACACTACCTTCAATGCGGTGGTCGGTACGGAAACACTACCTTCAATGAGGTGGTCGGCACAGAAACGCTACCTTCAATGAGGTGGTCAGCATGGAAACACTACCTTCAATGAGGTAGTCAGCATGGAAACACTATCTTTAATGAGGTGGTTGGCACGGAAACACTACCTTTAATGAGGTGGTTGGCACGGAAACACTACCTTCAATGAGGTGGTCAGCATGGAAACACTACCTTCAATGAGGTGGTCAGCATGGAAACACTACCTTTAATGAGGTGGTCGGCACAGAAACACTATCTTCAATGAGGTGGTCAGCATGTAAACACTACCTTCAATCAGGTGGTCGGCATGGAAACACTACCTTCAATCAGGTGGTTGGCACAGAAACACTACCTTCAATCAGGTGGTCGGCATGGAAACATTACCTTCACTGAGGTGGTCGGCATGGAAACACTACCTTCAATGAGATGGTAGGCACGGAAACACTACCTTCAATGCGGTGGTCGGTACGGAAACACTACCTTCAATGAGGTGGTTGGCACAGAAACGCTACCTTCAATGAGGTGGTCAGCATGGTAGGTGGTCAGCATGGAAACACTACCTTCAATGAGGTGGTCAGCATGGAAACACTACCTTCAATGAGGTGGTCAGCATGGAAACACTACCTTCAATGAGGTGGTCAGCATGGAAACACTACCTTCAATGAGGTGGTCAGCACGGAAACACTCCCCCGTCTTCAAGTCCTTCACCATGTAGTCAGCAAACTTGTCAACGTGACCGGACGCCCTGAAACACCACGTCCAGTTCTCCACTTTTTGATTTGATTTATTCAATATAAAAATGTAACCTGCATACATATAAAATGTGAACACAAGGGACATAAAATGTCAGGATAAAAAAATGCAAGCAATTATTTCCATTGTGATCCTTAGAAAACATCACAGACAAACATGTACTGATATAAATACATTCCGACCACAATACCAAAGACTAAAAGAAATGTATGTATAAATGTAACATGCTATTAATGTCACGTTACATCTGTGATACTATATCTATTTAACAGCTTGCATCCTAATTATTAAGATAATTGAACAAAAACTGTTGACTAGATATTTAAATACAAATTCAACATCAGTGTTTGGTGTTACAGAAATGGCAGATGTAGAATTGACCAGTATCTAACATTCAACTTAACCGTTAACTTCAATCTACTTTTCTGCATGATTGAGAAATATCATATAAATAAGGTGCAGCTTTGCAAAGTGCAAACACTTCCTAAGCTAACACTACAAAAGTAGGCAGTCACCATTCAGTATAACTTTAGTTTGTGCTAGCCCATGATTCAGTAACACATATAATTATAAGAGGCTTATTATATCCTGGGAGGGTATCAAATTTCATGATAGTTAAAAAATTACACTTTCTTCTACTACATAAATCGTCAATAGTAAAATAATTATTTTATGTTATAACTCTTTCACATACTAGAAAAAAACTGTCCAAACAGTTGTAGAATAGACTAGAATAGAATATAGTTATAATGTAAACATTTTCCTTTTTTCAACATTTACAACAGGAATTTTTTTTTCACATTTCAGCTATTTTTAAAACTACTGTTGACAAGAATTATGACACTGCGACCTACTTGAGAACGACCTCTGGAGTGAGGATGGAACTGTCAATCTCCAGCATCTGATCTTCGAGCACAAAGTGGTTGCGCCACACCTGCAGTAGATTAGCCTTCATGGCGCACCCCAAGGGCCCAAAGTCATACAACCCAGCCACACCTGTAACATGTAACATCATCACTGTTACAACCCAGCCACACCTGTAACATATAACATCATCACTGTTAGAATGATGCCACACCTGTAATATATAACATCATCATTGTTAGAATGCTGCCACACCTGTAATATGTAACACCATCACTGTTAGAATGCTACCACACCTGTAACATCATCATGGTTACAACCCAGCCACATCTGTAACATGTAACATCATCACTGTTAGAATGCTGCCACACCTGTAATATATAATATCATCACTGTTAGATTGCTGCCACACATGTAATATATAACATCATCACTTTTAGAATGCTGCCACACCTGTAATATGTAAAACCATCACTGTCAGAATGCTGCCACACCTGTAACATATAAAATCATCACTGTTAGAATGCTGCCACACCTGTAACATATAACACCATCACTGTTAGAATGCTGCCACACCTGTAATATGTAACACCATCATGGCTACAACCCAGCCACACCTGTAACATCATCACTGTTACAATCCAGCAACACCTGTAACAATTAACACTGTCACACTTGTAAAGTGTTTTCGACACCATGCAGTATCACAGCATCTCTCACCTCCATAGATGGAGAAGCTCATGTCGTAGAAGAACTTCTGTTTGAGCAGATCCTCCAGCTTCGCCCGATCGACCATCTCGCCTTCCAGCTGCTTCGTCATGTCTAGGATCTGGGAAACATCAAGATTAAAATTATCATAACATACCTTACCTTAGGATAGTTCTAATCGCAGGATCAGTTTGGTTTCTCAATGATCAGACCTTCGTTTTCAGAATCTAACTATAGTTCAGAAGTTCTAGTTCCATTTGTTAGTGACAGTGGTGCTTCATAATCATCTAAAATTGCCTGGTTAGACCAGAATTTGTCCAGGTGGTATTTTAATAGGGTTAATATATTTGGTCTGTACTACCTCTGTGAGGTTATTCCATGGTTCAGCCACTCAACTTTTGTTGTTGTTTAAAGAGCCTTTACGTTTTAGATTGTTTACATGTGTATTTATAAATATAGTTTAATATTTAACATGATGGCAGTGAAATGTTATCACACTTGACAAAAACCCACAAGTATGGTAGGTACCAAGAGCTGTCTTCATCACTATTAGGCACAACGATATTTAAATTTGATGAAATAAAAGTAGGCCATATGAAGTAGCAAAGCAAGAATTAATTCCCATAATTATCACTGGCATTTGTGACACGGAAGTTCAAGTAACTGGTTTATATAATTATAAAGTGACAAATTTATTGAGTACCATTATAAAATAACAAGCAAATAATAAAGGTCAGTCTTGGACAGAATTTCACCACCCACCGTGTCTTCCAGTTTCTTCTTGCGTGCTTTCAGTTCTGTAATAGCCACCTTGACGTCATTTTCTGGAGCTTTCTTTTCCTTCAGGGCCCGTACAATATCACCCTAAACACACATACCATTCAGTCAATAGAATTCACCACATGGCATGCTAATTCCTAATATTGAAGTTAGGAAAAATTTCTGTTTCTTATAATATTGTGCTACTTCGTTGAGTCCACACCACTCTTTCTGAGTGATGGTCGTGTTTTTAAGTAAACATGGAGGTTCCGTTCATCTGTATTTTCACAAAGTAGTTTGCCATTGAGGAGAATTTGAAATTTAAAATGGAGTTTTGTTTAGTTTGGCAGTGTTTTTGATGATTATTCCAACTTGGACTATAGACAGTACTTAGCGAGGTGGAATGTGACAGTGAAAGTGTCTGTGAAGAAAGTGAAAGTGTCCGTGAAAAAAGTGAAAGTGTCTGTGAAGATGATACTTTTATCAAAAATGATTATAATGAGAACGAACCAGCGTTCATGTAGTTTAAATCACGATTCTCTCAGTAATACACCTATTATTATGTCATTTAGGACATACAGCCACCACACACCAGGAAAAATTTGATTTTGTTGGGCATAATTATTAGCCCTTTCAATTGTAGATTTTATAAACCATAAAACACAAATATGCCTTTTGTGACTCTGTGTTGATTCTGACAGCACTGCCACTGGCCCAGTGGCGGTGCCAGTGGCAGTACCCGCCTAGCGGGGGACACGACTTGTCACATTTCGCCACACTTAAGGCTAGGTGCGGGTCGAAAATAAATTGGTTGACAGTTTTTGGATGTCGTTATTTTCGGACATGTTGATGCCTTGCAGAGACAAACTGAAAATTTCACTATAAAATACTGATTAGAAATACACGAAAACTAGTACTTTGTTGCATGCAGAAGTTTAAAACCATCACATAATCCAACTGATACGCGCATTCGCACAACACCACAATGTTCCAATCAACAGAAAGCTTAAAATGTCGTCTTCGTGTCTGAATAGGCCTAGAACATGTATAATGTAATGCCAAAGCCCGTTTCCGCGCCAAAACATCCGGTGAAACCACACTGATAACTCATTTACATAATGTATTCAACACGGAAACTACTGCCAGACAATGAGCTTTTGCATGTATTCATGTCAACCAATCAACGCCATTCCTGCGACCGCGCCCCCCAATGATTCGACAATGAAACCAGCTACGAATAAGTTTTCTGTCGCTCACGGTTTTGGACGTCGCAAGCGGCGTCATAACAAGATTACAGGCGGGAGACCACCGAAAAAAGGTGTGTATATATTTGTTACTTCTGTTATGATGCAAAAAAATTATAGAAATACGGTAAATGGATGAAAATATCCGAAGTTACGATCAGTTCATTCTAGTTTTTTCTGTTGCCCTTGGTTACCGAGTTATCACAACTGGCCTTCGGCTTCGGCAAATTTATTTTAAAATTATAATTCCTAGAGTGGTATGGAGCATCGATTCGATTAAAAAATAACTAATAATGTTATGTAAATTGACTACATGAGCTATTTTTCTTACTAATCCAGTATTAGTGACACTTTGGTAGGAATAGCATTGTAGTCATAATGTGTCAAGGGTGCTTAGCCACGCCCACTGTCCTGTTACTGGGCTTGGCACTGACTATCACAGACAAATTATTATTATGAAACAGTTATCTTCTGATTGACATTTTGACAAATATCTTAGTTTTGTCATTATTTCTTGCTATTGTTGACACATTTGTGCTAAACCTAAGGCTAAGCTTTTATAAAATGGCAGATGTTTTAAAATATTAACAACTGTTTGTGTCAACCACTTGGCCAATTTGAGACATATTTACATAATTTGCTACAAGAGGGATTTTTCATATTTTCAGTTGAGCAGTCGGCAGTGCCTTTCCAGGAGCTGCACAAGAAGTCTGCCAGTGAGAGGAAACTCTCACTGATGTCAGAGGAGAGAGGGGAATTACCAAGGCCATCATCAGAAGACAGAAAATTAGTTTATGCAGTTTCATTGCAGAACATTACATTATGTTTGTGTTTGATATTATTATAAGCAAAATATGTGATGCATAGCCATGGTATGTTCATCTTGTATGCTATATTGAACTACATATAATAAAGGTTGCTTCTTGGGTAGTCTAACATATTTGATGTAGACACCTCAGTAATACCGACCATTTTTGTTTTCTCGACATTAATTTTTCGTACAAGTCGATTCAGTAAATATTACTACATGACAATTATGACATATGTAGATGCATGACATTTGTATGACAATGCATACATTAAGATATTTATGAAGTGGTTAAATATCGCTACCATGCACACACTTCAACGAAACTGGTCATTTCTGTTTTTCCACACATTTCTCAACATGCGTTTTTTTAGTAAATGTTGATTCTGTAAACTCTATTAACATTGTGATATGTAGATGCATGGGATTTGCAGCAGTAGTTGTTAATGTTGCCATGCATACAATAAGATGTTATTACAGTGGTTAGTTATCTGTACAAATGCAGATACTGCAATGTTAGTAGTCGTCTGTTTCGTTTTTTTCAAACTTTTTCAACATATTTGTAGCACATGTTGATTGTATAAACATTATTACAAGATAACTATTACATGCACATGCATGGCATTTTTCAACAGTTGTTCCCTCTATTTTAGGACATACAATAAGGTGGTTTTTAATATTTTCAGATTATATGGGGTGCTGGTATCCAATGACAACGAAAAAAAATTGTATTGCTACAATATAAAATTATGTTACGTTTGGTCATAGAATGTTGAAAATACATAATCAATCACCTAAAACACCCTTATTGTATATAATAACCATCCTAGTTGCCATATATTTCAAAATAATCAATGTGGGATTAATATATTTATCAGAATATTGATTATTGGAAACGTATGCCAATTTTTACAGGATTTTCGGTTACCATGGCAACCATTATGCAAATGAGTTGTAATTTCATATTTTGTCTTATTTTCACACAATAAACAAGTGTTGCAAATTTGGTCATGATTTGTTTAATATTAATGGAGATAAGGTATATGCCTGTTTTCGACCAGCCGCCTAGGCCTAGCCTTAAATGACAATGATTAGGTTAATCAAGGGCTTGTGGAATCCTTTTGTTTACAGATGTACAGCTAATTGGAGAGGTTAACTGTAGCTGTCCTACCTGTTCCTTGACGGCCTTTTGGAGCGGTACTATCGCTTCTTCAATAGCGGGGTCCGTCATGGCTGAACTTTTGAGAAATTTGGAGACCACCTTTGCACGGACTTTTAGACCAAACTTCTGTGGTTGTCCTCGAAGAAGTGCGCTTTGGAAGCACCGAATCGGCTGTCTCGGAGAACACGGTTGTCGACGTACGAAGTGGAACAGCAGGCGACCTGTTTGAAGCGATTTGACAGAAATGTTCATAGACGTGGACACGTAACCGGTTTCTCGTACCCGGATAACCTGGGCGCCCGAACTGCACGCCGAAAAATGATGTAATGCACGTCGGCAGAAATAAAATCGAGAAACACAAGGGCGTTAGTGATGCAATAAAAAATACGTACCTGGACAAACAGCACGAAATATTGTTGAGGTAGCCATTGTAAATATATAGTGTACATGTGTTTTTCATTCACAGTGTCTAATTTATTCAAAAAAATACTTATTTATATAAAATGTATGTACATGTCTAAGTTCCGAAACCCCGCACGAGCTACGCAGGAAGTTCATCGGGCACCGGAGAAACATGGCCGCCCCCATCGCACGTTGCTGGCGGCATTGTGTTAGACAATCACACTTTCCTTTCGCGATATCGCAGTGCTTCTGTTGTAGCCGATCCTACGACACTTTTTCTCCACGTTATAATGAATCGACGGCGTTTGGATCAATCCTAACGTGTATAAGCCGTTTAGCGCGGACCTTCGCCAAATATCGCCCAAGGCAAAGCGGCTGTCAAACTCCAACAAACCACACGCGATGTTTATCAACTTCAACCGAAGCTGCTACCAAATGCCAAAAGCGGGTGCTCGGCATAGAGACGAGTTGTGACGATACGGGCGCTGCTGTTGTCGATGACGAGGGAAATGTTCTAGGTGAAGCACTGCACTCACAAACTCGGGTACATCTCGAGTAAGTGCTTTATTCGTCCGAGTAAACTTGTTTACCAAAGGTGTACTCTCTATTATCGCCCACAGGAACGGGTATGGCATAAAATAATGGACATTACTTTTGTAAAACAATTTTAAGAGTTATGTCGCGACAGTAACATAGTCCGTCACTTAAATTATGATGTCACATTGCAAAATTACTTTGTCTTAGTCAGTGTAATATCCAGCTTACTATAATTAATACAAGTATGTTTGCAATATTGCCTATTATTTGTAAAAGTCAGGAATATTGCCATACAATTAAACAGTTATCATTACTTTTTGTTTCTGTCCTGATATACCTATGTTTTCAGTGGTAAATGTTTACTTTAGTGATTTAGAATCAGGGACATATGTGTCTGTGGTGCATCTTATCAACATTCAAATTGTAGAACGTTATGTTACCTTTTCACCTTCAGAGTCTTTGAGTTTTTGTGACCTTTTCATGCACTTCTTTAGCATCAAGTTGCTTTAGGCATTCAAGTTCTGTACAGTTTATCTGACGTTCATGTTCTGTACAGTTTATCTGACATTCATGTTCTGTACAGTTTATCTGACGTTCTTATTCTGTACAGTTTATCTGACATTCTTGTTCTGTACAGTTTATCTGACATTCATGTTCTGTACAGTATATCTGACATTCATGTTCTGTACAGTTTATCTGACATTCATGTTCTGTACAGTTTATCTGATATTCATGTTCTGTACAGTTTATCTGACATTCTTCCTGGAGTCATTTTCCAGCCCTGCAGTCATTTCATACTGATGTCTAAAGCTAGGATTCCATATGTATGGATACGGCATGCGGATGCGTTAGCGGTTAGCGGATGCGTTTTGCGTGATTCCATGCGTGCGGAACGCAGTGCCTTTTATTTCTCTTTCCGCTTCTGGTTTGCCGTTTTTGCTCAACTCAACTGTCGCAGACAGTCTTAGGTAGTGCTTATACGTAATGTAGTACCTACCATCGTGAGCTTCTTCGACACCATTGGCATTTGCCGAATTCCCGTGCCATCATAACGTAGATACTGCTCCACGTGTTGTGAATTTTCTGAGCGTCTTTGTGCTCTACACACTTGGGGTCGTATAAAATCGGATTATGATGCACTTCTTCCACCAGAACTTCTATTTGAGCTATTGGTAGTTTTCGTGACGGCATGTTTCAATCCCAGTCCTGATCAATGTATTCTTACCTACGCTGCCATTTTAAAACTAGGGAAAATACCTATATATTGACGTCACTCCTGGGAATTTCCTGTCCGATTCGTGTGCGGATACGATTTGAATCGCTACGTGGAGCCATTCGATTTGCCGCATCCATATCCGCACGACAAAATGCATCTGCATCTGCACACATATCACTCCTATGAATTCCCACGATAGCCATTTGTTGTCGCATACCGCATGCCGCATCCGTACATATGGAATCCTAGCTTAAGCCTTTAGTCACAATTGGTGTGAAATTTTTTTTTTTTTAAGATGACTGCCTAGCATTTTATAAAGGTGGTCCCTTGTCAGTGTCGCAAAGATATTGCCATCACAGTTGTACTGTTTTGGGAAAATACATTCACAGTTAGTGGGGAATAATTAGTGGGATACATCACATGCACCTCCACAATATATACATCACATGCACCTCCACAATATATTACTGATTTGTCATAGACGTTTACCATTTTCTATAATGATGTCCACAAACCTTTGTTTGGGAGTTCAGTTCAAAAGGTCAGGAGAAAGGGGTGTATCATAAGTCGTAATGTGTAATATATATATATACACATATATATATGTATATATATAAAGACATTTATTTTAACAATACATATCATTTGTAATTGATCATGTTGTATATTTTCAGAACAGGTGGTATAATCCCGCCAGTTGCACGTGATCTGCATAAGGAACACATCAATAGGGTAGTTACACTTGCTCTACAGCGCGCAAATGTTACACTGCAGGTAAATATCTCTTGTTCTTTCGTGGCAATCTTTAGATTTTGAAAAAATTATACTTCCAATGATTTAAACATTGTGCCTGTTTTATGTCAGAAGTGTTCAACTTTTAAAACAAGTTGTTCTAAGGTACAACTGTATAATTTGGAGAAAAATAATAAATGAGCCAAACTACTTGGCATTTACTCCATAATTCATTAAAAAATATATAAAAATTAAAAGCTACAGTTTTGCTTTACAGGAAAAACCATAAAATCAGGTTAATAATTTGACAATTTTCTATAACTAAGGACACTATCAAAGCAATGAACTTTGTAGTATTTGTAGATAACAACCAACTTTATGTTGAAGGATGTGGATGCCATAGCAACCACCGTCAAGCCAGGCCTGCCTCTTTCACTCATGGTTGGGTTGGAATATGCAAGGGCGCTGGTCAGGCAGTCAGGGTAGGTTTTATTTAATTCTAAAAAAAAAAAAAATATATATATATAATTATGTACATACATATATATATATAATTATATATATATATATATATATATATATTATAAATATATATATATATATTTAATAATGCGATGACCTACCTGTTTAACATAAAAATTTGACTTTCTCAAATTATTCTGAAGACAGATTCACTAATATTTCAGCAAATGAGCACTCTTTAATTGGTTTACCTTGTATATTATAAGATCTTAAAACCATGCTATAACATAAAGTGTCCTAATTTCGTCAGGGTCCTAATATCGTCTTCGAAGTATAAATGATCCATTGCTATGTCCCACACGATCAGGTGAATTAATGGATGGTGCAGAATAGTTCGGGTGAGTTTACTCTTTTACATTTATCCTCAGATTGTTTCACGGAGAAACAATGAGCGTTGTCAAACCAGGAGAATACATGAACATTTGGCAAATATCATCCATAATACATGAACATTTGGCAAATATCGTCCATAACGGGAGCAAGAGTGAAATCATTATACCCAAGAATGGGTAATGTAACATGTGACCTCCGCCACCTTTTCTTGTCTAGATACATGTGGTTTGAGAACATTCAACACATCATGTGGACTAGTGTGTCCAGTAGCACACAGTCTAGCTGGTGGCAGACAAACCTTTTCGTTCCTCAGAAGGGTGTGTATCCACCATGGTTACAAACCTTGAAATACACAGCCTACAACGCCGACGTTGAGATCAGCGACTTAAATTTATGTTCAGAGTAGTTGAAGGCTCTACACCGGCCATACCTCCTGATAAATTTCTTCACTCCCAAAGACTAAACAAAAGACAAGTACAGCCAAAACGTTTTACAGACTGCAATAACTGCAGGTGCTTTGTAGTGCCGGCAGCCCACACAGACAAATTCAAGAATTCCTGTTTTGTAAAGACAATAGTTGAATGGAACCAACTCAGTGAGCCTCAAGGAATTGGCTGGAACAGTAGGCGAATTCAGCCACGTATCCTGTGGCCCACATTACGAATAGACTTCATGCGCACTCACCCCATCATACAGGGAACTGGGGGAAGAGCAGGGTGCAACAAAGGGAGAGTGGATGGACGGTGAACTGGAGGAAGAGCAGGGTGCAGCAACGGGGGTGCTGATGGATGGTGAACTGAGCATACTGCAAGAACCGTTATACATGTGTTTTGTGTGTATCCAATCATAAAATCATTTGCATCTTTTCCCCACATATCATGCGCATTGGGAGGAACCGTTTATTTCACCAGTTCATAAACTAACTTTACATATAATTGGTTACAGTTCAGTCCTGATTTGCAATACATAGAAGCTTTTCAATATATTATGTCATGTTTGACTTGAAAACGAGTGTAGGGTTTGGAAGTGGTGGCGGAGCTGTTTAGTAATGTTATATTACTTAATACTTATCGATAACTAACTCTAGGAATGTCATAATTACTGGTGATGAACATAATGCGTAAATAAATAGTACAGATGCTCTGTATAATTTACTTTTAACATACATATGCCCATATTGTGCATCGATTATTCCCACGACGTCACTCTTTACAATGCTACTGAACATTGTTTAGTTCCACCACCTGCTGGTTAAATGCATCTAACCGAAATCGGGGAAGCACAAAACCTGATACTATTAGGGCACTTTACATTAGAACACATAAAATTATGATCTGAAAACTGAAGTTTGATAATTCAATATTGTGTTATTCCTTCATTGTGACATAGGTTTTTCATTGACATTACTGAAAACTCGATGAACACTCCTGTCAGAGGTATCAATGCATGCAGGTAACGAAAATATGACAATGGGCCATAATGTGAACATATGTGCATTAAGACAGGCTGTTGTGGTAGGTAATTTGATATTAAATTACTTGTTATGATAATTTTTCAGAC
The DNA here is from genome assembly GCA_963662155.1 of Lamellibrachia columna. Lineage (NCBI taxonomy): Eukaryota > Metazoa > Annelida > Polychaeta > Sabellida > Siboglinidae > Lamellibrachia > Lamellibrachia columna. Next base: position 53,922,803 of record OY759261.1, on the reverse strand, counting down.
GGCCATTTATCCCTATACACCACATGGAAGCACACGCATTGACTGCCCGGATGATGGAGACGTAAGTTTTAAGTAAGATTTATCATGTACACTCCCAACGAGTCAAGTATTTATGTAAAATTGTTTAAGGAATATATAAGATCATATATATATATATATATATATATATATATATATATATATATATATATATATATATCATAATATGATAGCCTTTTATGTACATGTAGTTTGTGAATCAACTCTGAAACTGCGGTAATATTGAGTAACAGTACCACTCAAAATTTAAAACTTTGTTAATTTATTGGTTTCAGCTGGTTAAAACATATATTGTATGTTAAGGATAATTTTATTAATAGTGCATTTTAATTTTGGTGTGTGATGGACGTTACCCAGACACAAGAATCTTGAAATGCTGCATGTTAACTTTTGAAAGTTAACATTCTTTGCAGTTTAACAATTAGACAATATGGAGAGGCATTGTTTATCAGCAATTTCATCTTAACAAAAAAATAAGTACAGCATAGTCTTATCTTAGCTATGAAACAAAAGCCTCCTGATTTTAGGACATCTATCCATTTTTTACTAGGTCTTTTTATTTTCAAGTTTTAAACTTTTATCACTTTTATAATGACCCCCCATTGATGAGCTCAAAATTATCCCATTGTCACATATTGATTCATATTCCATATATACAGTTTCCAATAGCACGACTTGTTTAACACGACTTTTAAGAATGTTGTCATTGCAAAAAAAGCTTGTTGCAATGAGTTAAAATTGTGACTGATGGTTTAAATTGGATTTCCCGTCAACCCTTCCCCAGGAATGGTCAGGCTCTTAATGTTATGTACATTGGCTCTATTCTATGTCTTTTCCAGAATAGAGTTCCCCTTCCTTGTTCTACTGCTCAGTGGAGGTCATTGTCTTCTTGCACTCGCTAGAGATGTCGACGAGTTTGTCTTGATTGGCAAAAACATCGACGATGCCCCCGGCGATGCCTTTGATAAAGCAAGTGTGCCCTCATAAATTAATCAGTTTAATGTGTGAAACCATGGCAATTTAATTGCAGACTCCGCTTAACAGAATCCCGTATAACAGAATAAGCCATTTGGTAGAATAAGATATATTGGCTGGGACTGAATCATTGTCTATTCCTGCAGTATTAACATGCGCCACTTTAGTGCATCAACCACTTAATAAAATCAAATTGCTCTGGCCCGAAGTGATTAAGCAAAGTCTGTGGTATTATCAGGGATCAGTATTATCAGGGATCAGTATTATCAGGGATCAGTATTATCAGGGATCAGTAAACAGTTAAATGTTAATTTTTAGCAGTCTTCATTATGTGAGTTAAAATCAGCAACTATTAAATCCAGTTGTACAGAGGTGAGGGGGTTGCAGGAGGTGGGGGGTTGCAGGAGGTGGGAGGTTGGTCCTAAAAATTGGTGGGATGTTGGCCTCAAAAATAAGTGAGAGGTGGGATTGGTGGGAGGTAGACTCTAAACAATGGTGGGAGATGGTAAGGTGACCCTAAACAATGGTGGGAGGTGATAGGTAGACTCTGAACAATGATGAGAGGTGGCAGGTAGACTGTAAACAATGGTGGGAAGTTGGCCCCCAAAACAGGTGGGAAGTGGGATGTTGAAATCCCTTACACACCCTCCTCAGAGGTCCCCTCTAGATAATTAAATCATATAAAACTGTCTTTAGCATGCTAACATTCAGGATAGTTTTTCTTAATTTCTAGCAAAACTTTCATTTACGTCCAAATGTGTTTTCATAAAAAAAAATTGCTGGCATGAAATGTGAATTGTTAACTTGATGACTATCTAATTTCAGACAGCACGAAGACTGAGATTGAAGGATATTGCTGGCTTTGAAGGTGTCAGTGGAGGTCAGGCCATTGAGCAGTTAGCCAAGGGTGGCAACCCAAGGGCTTTTGAGTGTACCCCAATAATGTCTCGACATGCTGATTGCAACTTCAGTTTTGCTGGGATCAAGACGCAACTGTCAGCGATCATTACGACAGAAGAACATAGGCAAAGTGTGTGTAAAGTAGACACTTATTTCATTGATATCATTGTGAAATGTTTTCTTTGATCACAAATACACCAGTTGTAGCACAGTTAAATAATTAATCTTTTGTAATTTAATAAACTCATTAACCCAAAATTATGTATTTTGCTTGTTTTTTATTAGCAGTTTAATTTTATTTCTGTTTTATTTACCAATATACATGATCTCTCTTTAAATTAGTTGAAATGTTGTCATTCAGTTATATAAGTTATAATTGACTGTTCTAATTTATAGGAATGTGTTTGTTGACTTTGATGGTAATGGAAATTTTCTGACAACTTGTTTCACATTCTGAACCTACGCATAACATAATAAAACAAATATTAAATGATTTTACTTCCTGAAAGGTGTAATTTATTATCTAATTTTAATACATACTTTATTATCTCTATTCTGGTAACTACTTTAAAAATGATTTTCCTTGAAAAAGTTAGTGTCATAAAATTGGATTTTTCGAACGATGCTTAGACCAAAAATTTTATGTTAAAATTGTGCTATGTATACAGATGTACATGATGGTGCTATGTATACAGATGTACACGATGGTGCTATGTATACAGATGTACATGATGGTGCTATGTATACAGATGTACACGATGGTGCTGTGTATACAGATGTACATGATGGTGCTGTGTATACAGATGTACACGATGGTGCTATGTATACAGATGTACACTATGGTGCTATATATACAGATGTACACAATGGTGCTATGTATACAGTTGTATACAATGGTGCTGTGTATACAGATGTACACAATGGTGCTGTGTATACAGATGTACACAATAGTGCTGTGTATACAGATGTACACGATGGTGCTGTGTATACAGATGTACATGATGGTGCTGTGTATACAGATGTACACGATGGTGCTGTGTATACAGATGTACACGATGGTGCTATGTATACAGATGTACACGATGGTGCTGTGCTGCCGAACCTGGCTGACATTTGTGCCAGTTTCCAGTATCAAGTGCTGCGACACTTGGCGAAACGCCTCCAGAGGGGGCTCCTCTTTTGTGACTTGAAGAAACTGCTGCCTTCGCAGAATCGAACTTTGGTCAGTTCACATCAGTTCTACATCAAATATTGTTAGGTTAATGCTTGGCAGGCCTGAGATCATGTTATTCTCTGATATTATCTACGATTGGTATAAACCATGACAATAATTATATATTATACATGGTTGGGTTCAAATATGAGTCCCATTTAAAATGCATATGTTTTAAATTATGTAAATGAACCCATTGGCTAGGCATTTACTAATGTTTAAGATCAATTCAAATGCACTTGTCTAGGCATTTACAAATATTTCAGATCAATTCAAATGCATTTGGCTAGGCATTTACAAATGCATTTGAGCAGTTTTCAAATGTTTTTTATGGTGCAAAATGGCAACAAAGCACAAACCATCAACGTTACGTCAACATGCATCAACATCAATGTTATATAACTTAGCCTAATTATTAAAAATATATGTTTTGTAACTAGATACAAATTATATTCATGGACAATTGTAATATTAGTTGAAATATGCATTTAAAAAAAAAAAAATTTAAAAAGCAAATGGTTTGGACTCATACATATGTGGAGCAGGGACCAAAACTGCAGTTAAATGTGACATTTTCAAATGCATTTGAACCCAAGCCGGATATTAATATATAACTGCTTGAGTTCATATTCTATATTAACCTCTGTATTGCCATGGAGAACTTAACAATTTATGTAATCAATAATGCACAAGTATTAAGAACATACAGCAAATTTGACGTCATGTATGCGCTTTCTGATTGACTGATTGGTTGTCAGGTGTTGTCAGGGGGCGTGGCCAGTAACCAGTTTCTGCGGGATGGACTTGCTAGGATGTGTGCCCACTACAACTGTCGTCTGGTGTGTCCCCCGCCCCCTCTGTGTACCGACAATGGCATCATGATTGCATGGTAAGTCTCAGGTTTACCGGTTTGGAAATTACAATGATTAACTCTCCATCCTCGATAGATTTAGCCCATCGCAAATCTGGTTAGTTAATGTTTAAATTTGTATTGTGTGAATAGTTTAAGTATGTGCAGTCGATTCAGTGAAAGAGTGCACGCTTTTGTTGAAATCATCGAATGGATTTACTTTGTTCGTTGCAAAAGTTCGAATAGCCTCATCATGTCATGGTAGAAGGTGGAGCCGCTTCAATATTTTTCCACTGATTTTTATGGGACCTGATAAAAAATTATTTTGCAGTTTATCCAATGATTTCGCCAAAGCAAAATAACAACTTTGCACAAACGAGCTAGCATGTCGTACTCATAGTGCCATGATAGTGGATACTAGGTAGGTTTGATTTTTCGTGAAATATATCTGAAATGAGACCTGCAAATTGAGGAGGGACTTTTAAAATATTATTTTATATACTTGAAACATGTTAGATAAAGTTTAACATCAATCTGGAAAAAGCAATCAGTCTGTAATATTAGACATGTAACTGTATGGAGTACTGTGACATTCTGAATTTGAAGCATTTCATTTGGTTTCCAAAGGTCTCATTTACGTACCCATGCACATATTTGTGTTCCCATAAATTAATATTCACTTGTGTTGTTAAAATCCAAAATGGTATAAAATATATTAAATGTCCACCTACATCTATGTGGTTCTCTGGCTTCTAAGTGATGCACCTCCTAGTTATTATATGTAAAACTTATTATTAAAACATATTAAAATGTCCACCTACATCTATGTGGTTCTCTGGCTTCTAAGTGATGCACCTCCTAGTTATTATTTGTAAAACTTATTATTAAAACATATTAAAATGTCCACCTACATCTATGTGGTTCCCTGGCTTCTAAGTGATGCACCTCCTAGTTATTATTTGTAAAACTTATTATTAAAACATATTAAAATGTCCACCTACATCTATGTGGTTCTCTGGCTTCTAAGTGATGCACCTCCTAGTTATTATATGTCAAACTTATTATTAAAACATACTAAAATATCCACCTACATCTATGTGGTTCTCTGGTGTCTTAGCTGATGTACCTCCTAGTTATTATATGTCAAACTTATTAAAACTGTCATGATATGATATTATCTGGACACATCTCAAGTTCCAGACGACTCGTTCACCATGCAGTTTCACATATTCATAAGCAAAAGTTACATGTCTGCATATGCAAGGTTTAGATAAATGATTTGTTTCAGGAATGGTATGGAAAAACTTAAGCGTGGTATTGGATTTGCTGACCCTGAAGGAATGCGTGTTGAACATAGGTATGGAATCATAAATTAATAACATTACATTATGTTGCCATCAGGACAATTAGAGGGTATTAAAAATCATATCAATACACTTTCATTTCAATTACAATTACTTTTTCAAATCAATTACACAATGCAGTTATGGATGTGGTATGCAGGACCAAGTATTTATTCAAAAACTGTATTTAGTATTTGTTAATATATGGTATACCTTACGTTATTGAATCATATGTTGCTGAATTGGGATATTTTCTATACGATCGGTAAACATGTGAGATGCACCTTTGGTAATTTTTCAAGTGGTATAACTGATATTTGTGATATAGAAAACACTAATTGTAATTTGTGTAATTGTTGTAATTACACAGTAGAAATCAATTACAGTGATGGCTTAATTTGTAAACCAGAAACAATTACATATTAATGCAGCATTTGGTTGTAATCGTCAGTTACAGGCAAATGATGTGTTTGTAATTGTTTCTGTAATTGGTTGTCAATTACAGTTACGTTATTGGACCTAGCCATGGTTGCCATTGCATGTACCAGGTACATGGTTGCTTGTCAGTCTGTGATGGACAAAACATCCAAGATATATATAATTATACAATATCCTAACTTATTCAGGTCATCCATTTAATTAACAGGGTGACATGATGAATTCTTTCCAGTGGTTACAATCTGAAATTATTTAACTTAAATTTATTCTGATATTATTCTTGATTTAGTGTTGTTCTGGCTTGTTGGCATGTGCGAGAAATATTATAAATGTTGAACTTTAGAAACGATGCTTGCTTCCAGATGTCCTTTGGGGGTCGACATCACAGAAGAAGTAGAACGAAGTGCTATCAAGCTGCGAAGTATAAAACTATTAGACAGCTGATACAGGGTCACATTTCCTTTGTAATATGACATAGCATATTCTATATTTAATCTGTTATGCCTGGGAAGGCTACTTAACACATAACCAGTATATTATCCTTGAGAATTTATCTAACTGACAAGCAAGTTTGAGATATGTGGAAAATATTTTTCAAGTTGAGCAGATTGAAATATACGCCCTTCTACGGGGATGGGAGATATCTAATATCTATCATTTCAAATATGCATTGTTCCATGATATGTGACATAATTCGCTAAGATATTTCATTCATAGATCAATGTTGACTAAAGTTGCATAATGTTCCCTTCAAATGAGAGAAGTCAAAATATGTGCATCCAGAATAAATATTATACTCAAAGATATGAACTATAAAAACAAACAGCACATTTATTCAAAAACGTTTGATTGTCTAGTAGAAGACGCCATTTTACTGCCGGACTGGGATTGAAAAAAAATGATCTTGGATATATTGTAAATGTAAAACTCCTACATAAAGATCTTATGACGATCACATGATGTTAAGTATTTGTGTTGTTTGACAAACAACTGCAAGCACTTTTTGCCAGACTGAGTTTTCACCGTGTACACTGCAGAGATGTAAGTGTCGAAGCCTATATTTCGTTAATCACAAGTATTTGCTCAGAAACAGGATAGCTCTTCCACTTTGTCATTAGCAGCTAGCATCGAATTGAATGATTTTATCCATTTGACCAAACTTGTGACATGTTGAAGCCAAACAATGACCATGTCGACAGTAGACTGTTTGATCAATTCAAGAACGTTTATTCAAACAAATTCAAGCAAAATCCGTTAGCAATACAATGTAAACAGACAATGTTTGACAGGAGTAACACACAAATGAAATACTTATTAAGTTGTGTTACTGCCTCACTGCAGGGCTGAGAGCATTTAAGTACATCTTCATCAAATCTCACAAAAGGTCACGAATAAATAGAACACCAATTATGTATCACATTTTATATTTCAATACTGTGATAATCATTACGTGTCAGTATAACTCGGCATAGCTCTCAAACCACTGATTGGTCGAATGATGGAATATTGGTAATACTGACATTCATGGAATTCCACTTTTGTCCCATAAACAATCGGTGAAACAGCCCTTCTATTAGTCTTAGTCATATTTAATCTTATTCGACGAAATTACCGCGAAAATATTCTGGTCTCAGTAGATGCCCTAGTTTAAGAGGTTCCGTTTTTGCAGACGACAATTAATAGTGTTCAACGCCAAACCAGGAGTATGTTTGTTACTAACTAGTCACGGAAATTTCCAACGTTTCTAACGTTTGACCTGTATAGATCACATTCATGTATTCTTTCCTCGATGTCTTGTTACATTAAAATATTAATTCATCTGTCAAATCATTTCAGAATTTCCGTAGAATATATATCGAAATATTTGACCAATCGTTTTGTTGAGACGTTTTATCGACTCGGGGTCGTAGTCGACATTGTGATAACGATACCACAGATGAACGGCGCAGTTTCGGGCTGTCCAGTTGTAGAAAACTCCAGCTACATAGAGTTGTCTCCTTTCATGCGGTGTCCAGTTCGGTTTGTGAATCGTGTCTGTCTCGACATGTACATGACGTTTGGTAAGAATACTAGGCACTACGCAGGAATTGTAGTTCTATTTATAATGAATGAAAGTGCGGTAGCAATGATACCAGGCATTATGACAGAATGGTAGGCCCATTGTTCAGACTTGAAAGTGCGGTAGCTGTTGTACCAGTCGGAGGAACGTCGCGTTCGCGACAGACATGAAAAATCCGTTACACAACGAGCCAGGAAGTTCTCCCATTGTCGTCTCATAGCAGAAGAGAGGGTCGAGCGGTCGCACTATGACGACGTCGAGATTGTGGTAGATGCCACCGTATTTCATGACGGCCTCCAAGCGCACGATATCGGACTTGTGCTCGATCAAGTGTACATGATTACCAAATATCGTCTTAGGCGCTTCTCGCTTCATCATAATCAATGCCGTCGTCGATTAGTTTATCTTCTGTCTTATAAACTGCCACCACTTGCTGGTGGGGACGCCATCGTGCCAGAACATGATAAATTGTGGTTGGATGAAGCGGAGAGAGGACATCACGCTGATGACCTGGTGAAAACAGAAGACAGACATGTTGCTGTTGTTTTGGAAGACTGTTAAATGAACGATACTAGGTACCCGATTGCTACAATTCTTATCCATGGCCGGCACTGAAGTTGGCTTAGTCACAGAGACGTTGTTCTTGGTGCGCCTCGTCGGTTGGCTCGTTTGTAATCTTGTCTTTTCAAGTCGTGTGTTAACACTCGTTCTGCTCAACATTTTTGTTGTTAACGTGTGGGTTTTTTAATTTCGTTTTCACTTAGTGTCATACTCGGGGTCAATGAATCGTTTTCACCCGGCGTTGTACTCGAAGTAAATGTATCGTTTTCACTTGGTGTACCCATTGGCGTTGTACAGATGTTTACGTACAACAAATATGTCAATGGAAGTAATACTACACAAAGAAAGCAAAACATCAGACGGATCTTACAATGTTTACAAGTTCGCATCACCGACGCTAATGCTGTTCTGTTTGCACAGGTAATTTTTGTTGCGCGCATTGGAATGTTGGACATGCTGCAACAAATAGAAAGTGAATGTTAATAACAATGTATTTTGTTAAGTAATGTAATGCTCAGATTGGTATCACAGCTGCGTACCGTTAATATATCTGTATTTGAAATAGTAGATGCCAACCGCAAAATTAGATGCCTTTTGCCAAGATAATACGTTCTGTTTAATTTCAGAGGTGTTTTGCAGTTATTTTAGAGTATAATGTCTACTGTCATTCCTATTGCAACTACGTCGATACAACGTGGACACCTGACGTTGATACAGCTTTCAAATCCAACTAGTTTTCAACATTGCTACAACGTCGGAACCTGACGTCGATGCTACGTTAAAATGCACAAATTACATTATCTCAACTTCTAAACATTACTGATTTAAATAAAAGTTAAAACATGCATATATTTTAAAGAATATTTAATGTTTTATGAACAAAAACTTAATTTTTAACACTTCCTGATGTTCAGTTTGTTCTCTTTCATTTTCAAGTCAAAATGTGTTGGGCTTCTCAGGAAACCCTTTCATCAAGGCTGATGCAGCATAACTATTAAATAAACCAAGAGATCATCGTGATATAAGATGTTAAATGATTAACTGTGAACAAATGCATTATTCAATAACAATAACCGATCATTTATTATTATCAGAGTGTTCTTAGTATGCTACTTTGTTTAATGAACAAAATACACTTTCAACCTTAGCTGTTCCACTAATAATGTTCAGTATGTTCTCATTCTTTTTCAAAGGCAAATATATGTTGGGTTTTTCAAGAAGCCATTGCAAGCAGGCTTATGCTGCATAATAAACAGAGAAACAGGATAACTGTTTGGCTGATATGTAAAATAAAGAACTGTGAACAATTGCTATACTCAATAAAAAATTTAATCATAACTTGTCAGACAAGCAACCATTAAGTCAATAAATAAGGGCATGCAACTAGATATTTAGGAGTTAGGACACACATTTTTTCACATATCCTTGGTTAATCAAATTCCTTTGTGAGGATATTGTAATTGTATTTCACATCCATGTGCTTCTTGATATGTCAATATTGATGTTCCAGTCGATGTAGAATTCCAATGCTGGGCGAAGTAATTTTCCCTTATGCGGAACTATCATTAAGTGAAAACAATGGCTTTGGAGCTACACAGTGAGTTTATATGGTATGTATCCAGTGTAGTTCAAATATTTGACTAAATATGGTAGACGTATCAACTTTGAGCTGTTGAGAATTGTGTTATGGATATACAGCGTAACGGACATAGGGGCCTACGTAACGTGTACGTCCATAACGTTACGAACATAGGGGCCTACGTAACATGTGTACGTCCATAACGAATATAAACCATATATTATGATGAATAAAATAAAGCTAAGGACAAGTTAAGTTACTAGACAATAAAATAAACAGATCTTAAAATGTTTTTATTGACGTACATGTTGATGTAACCCAAATTGGAACCAGGATTCCTATAATCATGCTGAACATATAAAAATGAAACTTGACAATTCGGTTACTATCTCATTCTATCTCATTACTACATTTAAAAATAGATGTAAAAAAAGAAAATAAGGTGAAAAACTACATTTTTTTCTCAGATGTTGCATATTCTATAGCACTGTCTTTGACATCAAAAATGTTGTCATTCACGCAATCATATTCATGCATCCATCAGATTACCTTTTAGTGCAAATGTTTATCTTCAAATATATATATAATATATATATAAGCCAAATTTGAGAAAATGATGGTATGGTTAACCATTGGGCGGAATTGCCATGCATCTTTGATTAAACAAAAACACTTTTTAATCTAATTGATATACTTTGATTAATGCATCAAAAAGATATCTATGTCAACAAAATCATGTTCTCTGGCAGTCTAACGTCCTAATTGCTGGTTCTTCTATAATATTTATATCCGTACCTTTCTTATGTACAATACAGTAGCAAATCATGTAATGTTCAGTGCCTGAACACGACTTTGGCAATTTATATAACTGTGCTAATGTGGTTGCACTGGCTGCCGATAGGGAGCCGCATCACGTTCAGTGTGTTGGTGTTAGCATGCATACATGGACACATACTTGGTGGAACTGTTGCAGCTATGACGTTGCGATAGGCGTCTATGCAAGGACTATGCGCCAACAGGGATTCTGCATTTGGAGCAACGGTGCCGCGATTGTGGAATCTACTGTCGGCAGACACTCGTGCTTCTAGAACACACATTTTTAGGAAGTATTTTAAGACTCACCTTTTAATTGACCATTTGAAATAGATGTATTGCGATGGACACCATTCGTGCATTAGTAGAATATGTGTTACCAGCGTTTAAGGTTTTAAGTATTAATTTAATTAATCAATTATTACTATTTAAAGTAATTTAATTAAGTAAAGGCAAAAACTACACGACCAGTATACTGGTGGGTGTAGTTTTTGTTTTACATAATACATGCTGTTTTCGAAAAAAAACCTACAGAAACTTTTTGCGCATGGGATCAATATTCGAAACAACTACCAGTTATTTGATATATCGAATGAAGACGTTTTTTGTTAGAAAATGTCGAATTAGAAGTATAATAAATGTTTATTTTCAGACAAAACAGTATATATATATATATATATATATATATATATATATATATGGGCACTTGTCTGAAAATAAACATATCTAATTCTGCACACGCACGCACGCATGCACGCACGCACACACGCATATATATATTTGTTGGCAGTTTCATAATAATTTTCTTACTTTTACTTGTATTACAAACTATATTTAAAGTAGTGTTACAGAATATTTTAACATGGTTATTTTGTTAGCATTGTTTAGCATTTGTGTACACTATTCTCAGTATAATTGTTCTCTTAGCAATTTTACGGTCTGTGAAATATTACTATGTGTGTAAAACGCCTGAGAGCAATCTCGATTGATCGGGCGCTGTATAAGTACTTTATTATTATTATTATTACTTGATAGATAAAATAACTGGCACGGCACACTGGTAGTCTTTCGAGTATTGATTCCAAAGTGTCTTCAGACTTTTTGTGAAAACAGCATATTATGTTATGTAAGTCAAACACCACACCAACCAGTATATACTGGTCGGTGTAGTTTTCGACCTTACTTACTTACTTAGGCCCTTAACTCCTCCTGGAGCATAGGCCATCCACAAAATTTCTCCAGCGCCTCCTGTCTTGGGCAATCCTCTCCAGTTGTTGCCAGCCATTCCCTGTTTGCTTGATGTCTGCCTCGAGGTCACGCCGCCAGGTGTTTTTTGGTCTTCCCCTCTTTCTCTTGCCTTGGGGGTTCCACATCAGGGCCTGTCTGGTTATGTTGGTGATTGGCTTTCTCAAGGTGTGGCCAAGCCATCCCCATCTCCTCTTAAGGATCTCTATCTCTATTTGGGCTTGGTGTGTTCTATCCCAGAGGTCTTTGTTGCTCACCCTGTCCATCCAGTGTATTTGCAGAATTCTTCTCAGGCAATGGTTGACAAATGTCTGAATCCTTATCAGCGTGGTCTTGTTTATTCGCCACGATTCCGCTCCGTACAGCAACACGGACTTTACATTTGTGTTAAACAAGCGTATTTTGGTGGTTTCTCCAATTACCTTTGACTTCCACACATTTCTCAACAGGTGGAAAGCTACCCTTGCTTTGCTGATCCTTTTCTTTACGTCAGCCTCTGTCCCTCCATGCGTATCCACTATGCTGCCTAGATATCTGAAATCTTTAACCTCTTCCAGTGTCTCTCCCTCAAGCATGATTGGTGTTTCGCAAGTAACATTTGTTCTCAGGATCTTTGTTTTCCTTTTGTTGATTTTCAACCCAACCTGTGCTGAAATCACTGCCAGTTCTGTTGTTTTGTCCTGCATCTGCCTATGGCTGTGAGACAGGAGTGCAAGGTCATCCGCAAAGTCCAGGTCATCAAGTTGGGTCAGCATCGTCCACTGGATTCCGTTTCGTTTCTCCTTGGTTGCGGTTTTCATGACCCAGTCTATGACTAGAATGAAGAGGAATGGTGACAGTAAGCATCCCTGTCTCACCCCCGTCATAACCTCAAAGTTCTTTGTAAGTTGACCTTCATGAATAACTCTGCATGACATTCCCTCATAGGAGTTTTTGATCATGTTGACTAGTTTCTTGGGCACCCCATAGTGTCTTAGCACTTTCCAGTGTCTCCCTGTCCACACTGTCAAAGGCTTTCTCGTAATCAACAAAATTGATGTATAGGGATGAGTTCCATTCGATGGATTGTTCCACTATGATTCGCAGTGTTGCAATCTGGTCAGTACACGATCTGTCCTGCCTGAAGCCTGCTTGCTGTTCACGCAAAGTTTGGTCCACTGTGCCTTTCATCCTCTCTAGGATTATTCTGTTTAGAACCTTCCCAGGTACTGACAACAACGTGATTCCTCTGTAGTTATCACAGCGGCTCAGGTCTCCTTTCTTGGGGATCTTGATAAGGTAACCTTCTTTCCATTCTGCTGGAATTTCTTCTTTTTCCCAGATCTCTTCAAAAAGACTGTACAGCATTTCTACTGAAGTATTTACATCTGCCTTTAGTGCTTCTGCAGGGATACCATCAGGGCCTGCTACTTTCCCATTTTTCATATGTGCGATTGCCTTTTTTATCTCTTCTCTAGTGGGTTTGTTACAGTCTATTGGGAGATCTGTCTCAGCTGGTTGGATGTCTGGTTGATTCTGGAGTGCTGGTCTGTTGAGCAGTTCTTCAAAATGCTCTGCCCATCTGTTAAGCTGTTTGTCTGCCCCCATCAGGATGCTCCCATTTTTGTCTCTGATTGGCCGCTCTGATTTCTTAAACTTTCCAGCTAACTTCCTTGTATCGTAGAGTTGCTTCATGTTCCTGCTAGCTGCTGCCTTTTCTGCCTCTTGTGCAAGTCCCTCCACGAAGTTCCTTTTGTCTGTTTTGACACTTTTCTTCACCTCTCTATTTGCTGCTGTGTGCTCTTTCTGAGCTATTACCTTTGCCGCCCTTGTGCAGCTGCTGTTGACTGCCTCCTTCTTGTCTCTTCTGGTCTGTATTTTCCTCATTGTTTCTACTGAAATCCAGTCTTTCTGTTGGGGTTTCCTTCTGCCAATTATCTCTTCGCATGTGGTGTTTACTGCATCCTTGATGTGACTCCATTGGCTGTTGATGTCTACTCCCTCATCTTCATCATACAGCTCTTGCAGGACTTTGAATCTATTAGCTAATGCGACTTTATATTCTTCTGCTGTTCTTGGATCCTTCAGGAAATCCACATTATATCTTGCCTTTCGTCTTTCTTGTTCTACTCCATTTCTTCTTAGCTTGAGTTTTAGCCTGGCTGTTACAAGGTGGTGATCAGAAGCGACGTCAGCGCCTCTCTTCACGCGCACGTCTTGTAGCGATCTTCTGAACATTTTGTTTATGCCAATGTGGTCTATCTGATTTTCAGTGACTTGGTCAGGAGATACCCATGTCGCCTTATGTATTCTTTTGTGTGTGAACACGCTTCCCCCAATCACAATGTTGTTTATTGCACAGGCATTCGCAAACCGCTCCCCATTATCATTCATCACACCCAGCCCATGCACCCCCATCACATTTTCATATCCTTGGTTGTCCGATCCAATCTTTGCATTTAAATCCCCCATAATCAGGTTGATGTTTTTATCCCCTAAATTGCTCATGATATCAAGGAGTTGGTTGTAGAATTCATCTTTGGTTTCATCAGTCTTGTCGTTGGTTGGAGCGTAGCACTGCACTATGTTCATTTTAATCCTTTTGTTCTTTTCGACCTACTTAATAGAATATGCCGTTTAAAAAAAATCTGAAGAAACATTTTGTGTAAGAGATCGACATACCAAATCATCCACAGCTACTTTTTTATTCAATGCAAAAAAAATTATTAAAACAGTTGTTATGAGTGAAAAACTTACGAATATTGAACGTCTGAACCATGTCGCGCGAGTCGAGGAAACCAGCGGAATTCAACCTATATTTATTGCAATCTGTACAGAAAATCTTTTTTCATTTTACCACTTTGTTCCAATTATTTCAACTTTTTATAACAACCAGGCTTGACAAAGCGCTTTATAATACACATATACTTATATTGAATATATAACGTTAATATAGTACATTTTTTGGTATATTTAACACATTTTATTTATTCCTACTTTTATGACAAGATTGGCTTGCCATACATCTACCACAAAAAGGGCTATTATTGTCACGTGGCCAAGAACGAGACACGCGTCAGCAGACGACCAATACAAAAATAATGTCTGGTAAGTATGCAAAGTCGGTTTTTATCAAGGTATATATATTATTTACGTATTCCATGTTATATATCAAAATATATTTTGCTCAGACAAGACTCTGCATCGTTATTGTCGTAAACAGACGCTGTGACGTCTCTAACGCGACATCAAGCGAGATTTCCATGGGTCGAAAACTGGAGTGGCTCGAAAACTGCACTTTTAACTATAATGCTTTTCAGACTTTATGCCTCAAAAACCTGTTTATGCATAATTTTTCTTTACAAAATTTACTTTGTGATAATGACGTCATATCCAGCGAGGTCTCAAAATGAGGTAAAATCTAGCGTTGAGCAAAAACGTCGAAGCCGAAGGTGACTATATATTGTCGCTCATCCATACAGAATAAACCCTCTGGTGGTTTGGGCAAATATATATATATATATCTTTGCCTTTGCCATATCTAGATGCCGTTCACGCGAGCAGTTCAGAAAACAATAAATAACGCAAAAACTAACATACTTATGTACCTTCGGTCTTTCCGCTCGAATCAGAAATCATTTTGCGATCTGTGTCACATGTGAAATGTTTGTCTGATAATTTATGTGGTAGGGTTGCTCTTCTTCAATATGTTAGACAGCCACCATCCATTAAGCAGAATCTGCTTGGAGATTATGCTGCACTGGTTTTTTAATTAAGAGTGTCCTTCTGTAGAGTTAGTGAGTCCATCACAGGTTTTTTCCATATCCCTGCGTGTGATCTTTTACTTCCCCTGCCCTGGCATAGACACTAGATAAAAGTGACCAACGGCTTTTATTGTCTCTTCCGAAAGACAGAGGCAAAGTGGGGTGAACGAAATAGCCCAAACTTCGATGCGGCGTCACAACGTGGTTGAGGAGAATGAGTCTGGATTTATATTTTGCCCCTTTGTTCTGTAGCGTACGGTAGTCTACACAAATGGTGCTGCCATATAATGTACGGCAGGGAGTGATATTTGCACAATGCGAAGGTGCCACCTGGTGACTAAGGTATAACAACTTGAGTGTCTTTACAAACTGGAGCATAAGTCCTTCGGTTAAACGCCGGTAACCCATATGGGGAAGGCAGTGTTAGTTGAGCCACTGGGTTAGTTGAGCCACCCGTGATTTCCAGGAAACTACAGCAGCGACAGTTATATGGTACCACCCAGTGATTGAACATGTTATTAGAACATGATTGGTGTACAATAGGTACCATTTGTCACAACGGCCCGAAACTGTGAGTTAAAATATTTTTTTTGACGTTTTTGGAAACTTGGTGATTGTGATTAGTGTCTACTGGTGTGTAAACTATCAATGCATGTGACCAGAATTTATTATCTGTGCACTTACAAATGGTTTAACTATTCACAATGAAGAAGGTTATTTAATTATTGAGAAGTTAATTTAAAATGCTTACTTGTTGAAACGGGGCTAGTTGAGCCACCCAAGGTCCAAGGGACGATTAGCTGAGCAGAGGGTAAAGAACGAAGATGAGTATTCTTTACCCCAAAATACATCAGGGAATTCATTTGTCCGAGCAAATTGGGATATCGGATACCGACAAGGTAATATATTAGCAATTAGTTACGCTGGTTGCGATTGGCCTTTAATTCTATATTAATTATGTGCGTCGACTTATTAATTCGCTATGCAGACTTGTCAGAGACGTGTTGTACCCGATGTGTTGGCTGAGTCGTTATGTAATTTTAGTACAAGGCTTACGTAAAATACAAATAAAGCATTTACCCAACTTACGCTACACTGTGGCTCAACTTACCCCACACCAACTGTTAGTTGAGCCAGCTTACCAACCCTATTTGAATCGGCAACACATAATCATCAATTCATACTAGATATATTACGTTGGTATAAAATGATCAACTAATAATCATAGTTTATGTGAGTAAAAACAATGTTGTCTTATGACTATGATTGTGCACTACATATCAAAAAGAATGAAAAATGACTCAACTAACACTACCTTTCCCTACTAATAATGTACGAATGGTGTCCATCGCAATACATCTATTTTAAATGGCCAATAAAAAGGTGAGTCTTTAAATACTTCCTAAAAATGTGTGTTCTAGAAACACGAGTGTCTGCCGGCAGTAGATTCCACAGTCGCGGCACCGTTGCTCCAAATGCAGAATCACAGTTGGCGCATGGTCCTTGCATAGACGCCTATCGCAACGTCATAGCTGCAACAGTTCTGCCAAGTAAGTGTGCATGTATGTATGCTTACACCAACACACTGAACGTGATGCGGCTCCCTATCGGTAGTCAATGCTACCACATTAGCAAAGGTGTGGTGTGGTCATACCTACTGGTGTAGGTAACGAGTCTGGCGGCATAGTTCTGTTCTCTTTGTAGGCGAACTACAAGAGACACCTTATTTGGCCAGAATATCAACATGTTTCCCTTGAGCCGATGACAAATGTTGACCAGATTCCTGCTCCACAACTCATTGACCAAAAAGACAGTTATATTAATTGCCAGACAAGGTCGTGTCCAGTACTAGATTGGCACTGAACATTAAATGATTTGCTGTTGTGCTGTACATATTAAATATGTGTAAGGATATACATATTATAGAAGCACCAACAATTAGAACATTAGACTGCAACAGAACATGATTTTGTTGACATAGATATATGTTTGATGCATTAATCAAAGTATCTAAATTATATTTATTGGAAGAACTCTCTTTCAATAAAGTGTTTTTGTTTAATCAAAGATGCATGGCAATTCTGCCAAATGGTCAACCTTACCATCATTTTCTCAAATTTGGCTTATATATATAAATAGGTTACCATTTTGAAGATAAACATTTGATCTAAAACGAAATCTGATGGATGCATGAATATGATTGCGTGAATGCCAAAATGTTTGATGTCAAAGACAGTACTATAGAATATGCGACATTTCAGAAAACAATCTACTTTCTAAAAAAACGTAGTTTTTTACCATACTTTGTTTTTTTACATATTTTTTTATGTAGTAATGAGATAGAATGACATAGTAATCTAACTGTCAAGTTTCACTTTTATATGTTCAGCATGATTATAGGAATCCTGGTTCCAATTTCGGTCACATCAACATGTACTTCAATAACACAACATTTTAAGATCTATTTATTTTATTGTCTAGTAACTTAACTAGTCCTTATCTTTTTTGCATTCATCATATTCTATGGTTTATGTTCGTTATGGACGTACACATTTTATGTAGGCCTCTATGTCCGCAACGCTGTATATCCATAACACAATTCTCAACAGCTGACATGTGTATCTTTCTGCATAAGAACATCTGGGTTAGTTTACCAAGTGCAGTTAGGGTATTGCTAAGAATCGATATTACTTTTGTACACCGTGGTTATTTAAAGATGCATGGTTGTTATTGAATAGTGCATCTGTTCACAGTTAATCGTTTAATATCTGATGTCATGATAATATCTTGGTTTCTTTAATAGTTATGTTGCATCAGCCTTGATGAAAGGATGTCCTGAGAAGCCCAACATATTTTATTTAAAAAAGAAAGAGAACAGACTAAACATCAGGCTATCACAGGAAGTGCTAACAATTAAGTTTTTGTTCATAAAACATTAAATATTCTTATTCTTCAAAATATATGCATGTTTTAACTTGTATTTCAATCAGTAATGTTTTGAAGTTGAGATAATGTAATTTTAAATACTGAAATGTGTTGAAAAGGTACCCACGTTTTAGCAATGTTGGAAACCAGTCAGATTCGAAAAGTGTATCAACGTTATGTGTCAACGTTGCATCAACATAAGGTTTCCACGATGTAGTAACGTTGAAAACTAGTTGGATCAACGTCAGATTTCCACGTTGTATCGACTTAGTTGAAATGGGAATGACAGCAGACACCATACTCTAAAATAACTGTAAGGCAGCTCTGACGTTGAACAGAACGTATTATCTTGGTAAAAGAGAGTGATTTTTTGGTTGGCACTTACTATGTCAATTACAGATATATTAACGGTACACAGCTTTGATACCAATCTGAGCATTAAATTACATAACAAAATACACATGATTAAGTCATTAACACTCACTCTCTATTTGTTGCAGCATGTCCAAAATTCCATGGAGCGCAACACAAATCTGTGCAAACAGAACATCATTAGCGTCGGTGATGCGAACTTGTAAACATTGTAAGAACCGTCTGATGTTTTGCTTTCTTTGTGTAGTATTACTTCCATTGACATATTTGTTGTACGTAAACATCTGTACAACGCCAATGGGTACACCAAGTGAAAACGATATATTTACTTCGAGTACAACACCGAATGAAAACGATACGACATTGACCCCGAGTACGACACTAAGCGAAAATGATATAAGAACCCCCCACACATTAACAATAGAAGTGTTGAATAGAGTGAGTGTTAACACACGACTTGAAAAGACAAGATTACAAACGAGCCAACCGACGAGACGCACCAAGAACAACGTCTCTGTGACTAAGCCAACTTCAGTGCCGGCCATGGATAAGAATTGTAGCAATCGGGTACCTAGTATCGTTCATTTAACAGTCTTCCAAAACAACAACAACATGTCTGTCTTCCGTTTTCACCACGTCATCAGCGTGATGTCCTCTCTCCGCTTCATCCAACCACAATTTATTATGTTCTGGCACGATGGCGTCCCCACCGGCAAGTGGTGGCAGTTTATAAGACAGAAGATAAACGAATCGACGACGACGTTAATTATGATGAAGCGAGAAGCACCTACGAAGATATTTGGTAATCCTATATACTTGATCGAGCACAAGTCGGATATCGTACGCTTGGAGGCCGTCATGAAATATGGTGGCATCTACCACGATCTCGACGTCGTCATAGTGCGACCGCTCGACCCTCTCTTCTGCTACGAGACGACAATGGGAGAAGAACTTCCTGACACGTTGTGTAACGGATTCTTCATGTCTGTCGCGAACGCGACGTTCCTCCGACTTTGGCACGACAGCTACCGCACTTTCAAGTCTGAACAATGGGGCTACCATTCCGTCATAATGCCTGGTATCATTGCTAAGCGTCATCCCGGACTCATACATGTCGAGAAAGACACGATTCACAAACCGAACTGGACACCGCATGAAAGGAGACAACTCTATGCAGATGGAGTTTTCTACAACTGGACAGCCCGAAACTACGCCGTTCATCTGTGGTATCGTTTTCACAATGTCGACTACGACCCCGAGTCGATAAAACGTCTCAACAAAACGATTGGTCAAATATTTCGATATATATTCTACGGAAATTCTTATATGATCTGACACCTATTAATATGGTAGCAAAGAAATTTTTTAACGAATTTCAGTTTCAATACCGCCTTCTAACGGTCTATCAATATATGAAACTCATGGAGCTTCCTCGTATTATCAATAG
The DNA here is from genome assembly GCA_963662155.1 of Lamellibrachia columna. Taxonomy (NCBI): domain Eukaryota; kingdom Metazoa; phylum Annelida; class Polychaeta; order Sabellida; family Siboglinidae; genus Lamellibrachia; species Lamellibrachia columna. The sequence continues at coordinate 53,902,301 of OY759261.1, read as the reverse complement.
TTACCATCTCCTCCTAACGCCTGTTGGATATTGAAGAAAACAAACGATACATGGTGATATAGACACGATAGAACACGATCACAATTTTACGGCTTTGTGGAAATGTAATATACAACATGTATGATACATTCATGGTGTCGGTGCAATGTTTCAAAACCACCAGTCAGACCTGGGGCAGATACATTGTGTATCTGTATTTTTTGTATCTAGATATATTTTTCGAAGTATCTGTATCTAGATACTTTTTTGTTAAAAATGAAAAGTATCTGTATCTATATACTTTTGTTAAAAATTAAAAGTATCTGTATCTAGATACAGTGGCGATATATCTGAACTTTCATATAGTTTTCAGATACATTTAAGATACAATGTATATCACAGGTTATGCTGGAAATATTCCATTAGTGAATTGCAATTAGATAGAGAAGCCAGTAATTACTCACAGTCTACAGTAGTTAAAGAATGTCGATGAATTAATATTGCTTCATTGATGATTATATAATTAGTAATTATATTTGTTTCATGTTTTTAAAAGCAATTAGCGAAGCCATTTGGATCACTCAGTAATTCGTATGGAAATCTTGACCAGATCATGAAGTGACACATGTCAAACATCAAATAACATCAGAGCAATTGAGTTTCTTCGTATTAACACAAAGTAGATGCATTAGAAAGTTGAATTGAGAGATTGATGATAATAATATGTATGATATTACCTGAATAAAATACTAAATACATATTCAGTGTGTTTTCCCTGACAGTGTTCAAAGCGGTATCACATAATGCAAGACCACGACAATCTTCGGTGATATCGATAAATACTTCTGAATAAAAACGTCTGCTCTTTTAGTTGCACAATACACAAGTTGAAGTGGGTCATGTGGTTCACACAGTCAACCGTCGCGCTCTCAGTGCGTCGGCTGTTCACGCATGTAATGCGGCGCATGCTCAGTGAACCACTAGAATATGCACAACGCCCGTTTGTTCGAGATGCCCTGTCACGAGCCAGAAGGCACCAACTTTCAACGAACACAATATACATGATGCACTCCCAATGTTCACATGTATGTCATATAAATGCGTTGAATTCCACGAAATTAATACAACGAAATAAAAAAAGACACGGATGCAATAATAAACATATTTTTTTATATATGTTGCATCCGTTACTTGAAGTGAATTAATTTTAATTATTTATTTATTACTATGAGTACGTCCGATTCTCTCTCATTTCATTGGAATAATTTTATTGAATAAACGCATTCATATGAGATATATGTGAAATTGCATTCGGTATCTTGTAGTGTTTGTTGTTGAAAGTAGGCGCCTACTTCTGGCATTGGACTTCTTGTTGGCCCATCACTGCGGCATGCTGCTGGTAGCCAATGTCGTGACTTTGTAGACTCGGCATTGTAGACTCGCAATCGAGCATGTTTTAGCCCATCAAGCAAAGCATTGCAGTAGTCAAGATTGGACGACTATAAATCGTCCACTAGACAAACTGTGTCTAAACGTAGACGGCTAGTAATAAAAGGATAGTTCCTTGAAAAGAATAAGTGATTCCACTATTCTGCCAAACCTTGTGAACATATACAAAAACGCATTTATTACGCGGGTGCTATTGTATATGTGCTATATGAATGATATTTGGCCTTCCTTTGCATGCTCTTAGCATGTACATATTAAACAATTTCAAAACGAAATAAACAAAATAATATGCTATCATATCTACGTGTTGTCCCTGTTGGGAATACTCACATTATATATGAGCCATGTCCACAAGTTTGACCTGAATCCCTGACCGGAATGTGTGCCAAATACAACTGTGTTGATACAATGACATCGTTTGTGTATTTTTTACTGTGTTACGAATATATCAGTGACATGAATATGACAATATGAAGAGCTATGTTGCAAGCAAAGTGTCTTAGCCCTTGTGTGAACGAATAAAACGTCACATATTTACCCTCTAAAATGTGGACGAACGCATTGGACCCGTTTAATGCGTGTGCAGACAATGTATCGCCTTACCCAAATGAACTTCTAATTGTCAATTCATTAGAACAACCCATGATGACATTATTACACAAGTATTTTTTAGGTGCTTTGTGTTTAATTGATGATTGATTGAAAAAGTTGATGTTATATGTCGACCGACCACGTTCTGTAGAGTTCTTCATTATTGCCCTCAGTGACTTGTTTCTTCCAAATTTTGAGTTACCATTAATTCATTGGCGTAGGGGTAATTTCTCATTTGTATCAGAAATGGCGCCAAAGCAGAATGGAGGGTAAGTAATATAAAGTATGTCCGTTGAGTCGTGCGACGTCACGCAGGAATGAAAACACGTGTCCAGTTTCACAATAACCTTATTCATATATCTACTACATTAGAAAGGAAGTATAGCTGATCTTGTGTGAAAATGGACACTATTTCAATTGATTTCTGCCGATAGGATTGTGTTAACAGATGGTCTTGGTTAACGTAGACTATGCGGAGCTATTTTTTTTCCGTATTATATTTGCAGGCAGAAATTGTGCAATTGGTATAATGCAGCGGTTCTCAGCCGTTTTAGCGAATGATTCTAGCGGAAAGACCGAAGCCGAATATGCATAAGTCTGTTAGTTTTTGCATTATTTATTGTTTTCTGAACTGTTCGCGTGAACAGCATCTAGATCTGACAAAGATATATATTTGCCCAAACCACCAGAGGGTTTTTTCTGTATGCATGAGCAATAAATATATTATATAGTCACCTTCGTAGTTTTTGCTCCACGCCAGATTCTCATTTTGAGATCTCTCTGGATATGAAATGTGAATTGTTAACTTGATGACTATCTAATTTCAGACAGCACGAAGACTGAGATTGAAGGACATTGCTGGCTTTGAAGATGTCAGTGGAGGTCAGGCCATTGAGCAGTTAGCCAAGGGTGGCAACCCAAGGGCTTTTGAGTGTACCCTAATAATGTCTCGACATGCTGATTGCAACTTCAGTTTTGCTGGGATCAAGACACAACTGTCAGCGATCATTACGACTGAAGAACATAGGCAAAGTGTGTGTAAAGTAGACACTTATTTCATTGATATCATTGTGAAATGTTTTCTTTGACCACAAATACACCAGTTGTAGCACAGTTAAATAATTAATCTTTTGTAATTTAATAAACTCATTAACCCAAAATTATGTATTTTGCTTGTTTTTTATTAGCAGTTTAATTTTATTTCTGTTTTATTTACCAATATACAGAGTCTCTCTTTAAATTAGTTGAAATGTTGTCATTCAGTTATATAAGTTATAATTGACTGTTCTAATTTATAGGAATGTGTTTGTTGACTTTGATGGTAATGGAAATTTTCTGACAACTTGTTTCACATTCTGAACCTACGCATAACATAATAAAACAAATATTAAATGATTTTACTTCCTGAAAGGTGTAATTTATTATCTAATTTTAATACATACTTTATTATCTCTATTCTGGTAACTACTTTAAAAATGATTTTCCTTGAAATAGTTAGTATCATAAAATTAGATTTTTCGAACGATGCTTAGACCAAAAATTTTATGTTAAAATTGTGCTATGTATACAGATGTACATGATGGTGCTATGTATACAGATGTACACGATGGTGCTATGTATACATATGTACATGATGGTGCTATGTATACAGATGTACACGATGGTGCTATGTATACATATGTACATGATGGTGCTATGTATACAGATGTACACGATGGTGCTATGTATACAGATGCACATGATGGTGCTATGTATACAGATGTACACTATGGTGCTATGTATACAGATGTACACGATGGTGCTATGTATACAGATGTACACAATGGTGCTATGTATACAGATGTACACGATGGTGCTATGTATACATATGTACATGATGGTGCTATATATACAGATGTACACTATGGTACTAAATATATATAGATGTACACGATGGTGCTATGTATACAGATGTACACAATGGTGCTATGTATACATATGTACACGATGGTGCTGTGTATACAGATGTACACGATGGTGCTGTGTTTACAGATGTACACGATGGTGCTGTGTATACAGGTGTACACGATGGTGCTATGTATACAGATGTACACGATAGTACTGTGTATACAGATGTACACGATGGTGCTATGTATACAGATGTACACGATGGTGCTGTGTATACAGATGTACACGATGGTGCTGCTGTGTATACAGATGTACACGATGATGCTATGTATACAGACGTACACGATGGTGCTATGTATACAGATGTACACGATATTGCTGTGCTGCCGAACCTGGCTGACATTTGTGCCAGTTTCCAGTATCAAGTGCTGCGACACTTGGCGAAACGCTTCCAGAGGGGGCTCCTCTTTTGTGACTTGAAGAAACTGCTGCCTTCGCAGAATCGAACTTTGGTCAGTTCACATCAGTTCTACATCAAATATTGTTAGGTTAATGCTTGGCAGGCCTGAGATCATGTTATTCTCTGATATTATCTACGATTGGTATAAACCATGACAATAATTATATATTATACATGGTTGGGTTCAAATATGAGTCCCATTTAAAATGCATATGTTTTAAATTATGTAAATGAACCCATTGGCTAGGCATTTACTAATGTTTAAGATCAATTCAAATGCACTTGTCTAGGCATTTACAAATATTTCAGATCAATTCAAATGCATTTGGCCAGGCATTTACAAATGCATTTGAGCAGTTTTCAAATGTTTTTTATGGTGCAAAATGGCAACAATGCACAAACCATCAACGTTACGTCAACATGCATCAACATCAATGTTATATAACTTAGCCTAATTATTAAAAATATATGTTTTGTAACTAGATACAAATTATATTCATGGACAATTGTAATATTAGTTGAAATATGCATTTAAATTTTTTTTTTTTAAAGCAAATGGTTTTGACTCATACATATGTGGAGCAGAGACCAACACTGCAGTTAAATGCGACATTTTCAAATGCATTTGAACCCAAGCCGGATATTAATATATAACTGCTTGAGTTCATATTCTATATTAACCTCTGTATTGCCATGGAGAACTTAACAATTTATGTAATCAATAATGCACAAGTATTAAGAACATACAGCAAATTTGACGTCATGTATGCGCTTTCTGATTGACTGATTGGTTGTCAGGTGTTGTCAGGGGGCGTGGCCAGTAACCAGTTTCTGCGGGATGGACTTGCTAGGATGTGTACCCACTACAACTGTCGTCTGGTGTGTCCCCCACCCCCTCTGTGTACCGACAATGGCATCATGATTGCATGGTAAGTCTCAGGTTTACCGGTTTGGAAATTACAATGATTAACTCTCCATCCTCGATAGATTTAGCCCATCGCAAATCTGGTTAGTTGATGTTTAAATTTGTATTGTGTGAATAGTTTAAGTATGTGCAGTCGATTCAGTGAAAGAGTGCACGCTTTTGTTGAAATCATCGAATGGATTTACTTTGTTCGTTGCAAAAGTTCGAATAGCCTCATCATGTCATGGTAGATAAAGGGGATTAAAGGTGGAGCCGCTTCAATATTTTTCCACTGATTTTTATGGGACCTGATAAAAAATTATTTTGCAGTTTATCCAATGATTTTATGTACTTGAAACATGTTAGATAAAGTTTAACTTCAATCTGGAAAAAGCAATCAGTCTGTAATATTAGACATGTAACTGTATGGAGTACTGTGACATTCTGAATTTGAAGCATTTCATTTGGTTTCCAAAGGTCTCATTTATGTACCCATGCACATATTTGTGTTCCCATAAATTAAAATTCACTTGTGTTGTTAAAATCCAAAATGGTAGAAAATATATTAAATGTCCACCTACATCTATGTGGTTCTCTGGCTTCTAAGTGATGCACCTCCTAAGTTATTATATGTAAAACTTATTATTAAAACATATTAAAATGTCCACCTACATCTATGTGGTTCTCTGGCTTCTGAGTGATGCACTTCCTAGTTATTATTTGTAAAACTTATTATTAAAACATATTAAAATGTCCACCTACATCTATGTGGTTCTCTGGCTTCTAAGTGATGCACCTCCTAGTTATTATATGTAAAACTTATTATTAAAACATTAAAATGCCCACCTACATCTATGTGGTTCTCTGGCTTCTAAGAGATGCACCTCCTAGTTATTATATGTCAAACTTATTATTAAAACAAATATCCACCTACATCTATGTGGTTCTCTGGTGTCTTAGCTGATGTACCTCCTAGTTATTACATGTCAAACGTATTAAAACTGTCATGATATTGTATGATATTATCTGGACACATCTCACGTGCCAGACGACTCGTTCACCATGCAGTGTTCACATATTCAAAAGCAAAAGTTACATGTCTGCATATGCAAGGTTTAGATATATGATTTGTTTCAGGAATGGTATGGAAAAAACTTAAGCGTGGTATAGGATTTGCTGATCCTGAAGGAATGCGTGTTGAACATAGGTATGGAATCATAAATTAATAACATGACATTATGTTGCCATCAGGACAATTAGAGGGTATTAAAAATCATATTAATACACTTTCATTTCAATTACAATTACTTTTTCAAATCAATTACACAATGCAGTTATGGATGTGGTATGCAGGACCAAGTATTTATTCAAAAACTGTATTTAGTATTTGTTAATATATGGTATACTTTACGTTATTGAATCAAGTGGTATAACTGATATTTGTGATATAGAAAACACTAATTGTAATTTGTGTAATTGTTGTAATTACACAGTAGAAATCAATTACAGTGATGGCTTAATTTGTAAACCAGAAACAATTACATATTAATGCAGCATTTGGTTGTAATCGTCAGTTACAGGCAAATGATGTGTTTGTAATTGTTTCTGTAATTGGTTGTCAATTACAGTTACGTTATTGGACCTAGCCATGGTTGCCATTGCATGTACCAGGTACATGGTTGCTTGTCAGTCTGTGATGGACAAAACATCCAAGATATATATAATTATACAATATCCTAACTTATTCAGGTCATCCATTTAATTAACAGGGTGACATGATGAATTCTTTCCAGTGGTTACAATCTGAAATTATTTAACTTAAATTTATTCTGATATTATTCTTGAGTGTTGTTCTGGCTTGTTGGCATGTGCGAGAAATATTATAAATGTTGAACTTTAGAAACGATGCTTGCTTCCAGATGTCCTTTGGGGGTCGACATCACAGAAGAAGTAGAACGAAGTGCTATCAAGCTGCGAAGTATAAAACTATTAGACAGCTGATACAGGGTCACATTTCCTTTGTAATATGACATAGCATATTCTATATTAAATCTGTTATGTCCGGGAAGGCTACTTAACACATTGCCAGTATATTATCCTTGAGAATTTATCTAACTGACCACCCCCAAGTAAGTTTGAGAAATGTGGAAAATATTTTTAAAGTTGAGCAGATGGAAATATTCACCCTTCTACGGGGATGGGAGATATCTAATATCTATCATTTCAAATATCCATTGTTCCATGATATGTGACATAATTCGCTAAGATATTTCATTCATAGATTAATGTTGACTAAAGTTGCATAATGTTCCTTTCAAATGAGAGAGGTCAAAATATGTGCATGCAGAATAAATATTATACTCGAAGATACAAACTATAAAAACAAACGCCACATTTATTCAAAAACGTTTGATTATCTTGTAGAAGACGCCATTTTACTGCCGGACTGGGATTGAAAAAAATTATCTTGGATATATTGTAAATGTAAAACTCCTACATAAAGGTCTTATGACGATCACATGATGTTAAGTATTTATGTGTTGTTTGACAAACAACTGCAAGCGGGTTTTGCCAAAGACTGAGTTTTCACCGTGTACACTGCAGAGATGTAAGTGTCGAAGCCTATATTTCGTTAATCACAAGTATGCTCAGAAACAGGATAGCTGTTCCACTTTGTCATTAGCAGCTAGCATCGAATTGGATGATTTTATCCATTTGACCAAACTTGTGACATGTTGAAGCCAAACAATGACCATGTCGACAGTAGACTGATCTATTCAATTCAAGATCGTTTATTCAAACAAATTCAAGCAAAATCCGTTAGCAATACAATGTAAACAGACAATGTTTGACAGGAGTAACACACAAATGAAATACTTATTAAGTTGTGGTACTGCCTCACTGCAGGGCTGAGAGCATTTAAGTACATCTTCATCAAATCTCATAAAAGGTCACGAATAAATAGAACACCAATTATGTATCACATCTTATAACATTTCAATACTGTGATAATCATTACGTGTCAGTATAACTCGGCATAGCTCTCAAACCACTGTCTTGGTCGAACGATGGAATATTGGTAATAATGACATTCAAGGAATTCCACTTTTGTCCCATAAACAATCAGTGAAACAGCCCTTCTATTAGTCTTAGTCATATTAATCTTATTCGACGAAATTACCGCGAAAATATTCTGGTCTCAGTAGATGCCCTAATTTAAGAGGTTCCGTTTTTGCAGACGACAATTAACAGTGTTCAACGCCAAATCAGGAGTATGTTTGTTACTAACTAGTCACGGAAATGTCCAACGTTTCTAACTTTTGACGCTTGGTAGCGAAACTTTACTATATTATCTGTCAGCTGTCGGAAGAAATGGCAAGTATTGGATGACATGGTTTCGCGCTACGCAGTTTAAATATAGCCCTGTTGACGGGCTGATTCGGGCGTTTTGACCGCGAGGCGGGATCGGGCTGATACCAGTGTTCTGACCACGAAAGGGCTAAACTTCCACACTGCCAGCATTAACACAATCAGTAGATACATGGTTTCATTCATTTATCGTCCTCGGTGAGAATAAATACTTTCGCATATCCAACATGCATCTTTTACAATTGCTACTTTGTGCCCTGTAGTTATACTACCTTCTGTAATTTAGAAGAAATAGGACAAGCAATATCTTCATATTTATCATAGCCATTCGATATCTGAAGAAGTTCTATTTGGTCTCCTCTTAATGTCCTGGTCTCTAATGTTGTAAACAACACTCTATTAGACATTTTTCATAACTCAGCTTAGCTTCTCTTTGCATTCTTTCCAGCTTATCTATGTCCAGTCTTTCTTACGATAAGGCGCACTCTTGTATATGATAATGCCAAATGAGGTGTAACTATTCCTTTGTGCAAGCGTATAATTAGCTCTCCTTGTGTTTGATATTTTTCACAATTAGCCCATTAAAGTTGGTTACCATTTAGAGCCGCAATCCCTGCATTGCTCTGAAACGCTCATATAAACACCTATGTTAATCCCAAATCCTTTTCTTTTTTTGTGGTTCAAACTAATATGGTATCCCCCATTTTATATTATCCTTCCATGTCCTAGGTGTAAGCATTTTTATTTCCCGAGAATAACATTTGTCATTTTTCACACCACTGTTTTCACCAAAGATTCGTTTGCTAATTTCAGGCCATTTGACCAACCTGTATAGATCACATTCATATATTCTTTGCTCGATGTCTTGTTACATTAAAATATTAATTCATCTGTCAAATCATTTCAGAATTTCCGTAGAATATATATCGAAATATTTGACCAATCGTTTTGTTGAGACGTTTTATCGACTAGGGGTCGTAGTCGACATTGTGATAACGATACCACAGATGAACGGCGTAGTTTCGGGCTGTCCAGTTGTAGAAAACTCCATCTGCAAAGAGTTGTCTCCTTTCATGCGGTATCCAGTTCGGTTTGTGAATCGTGTCTGTCTCGACATGTAGGAGTCCGGGATGACGTTTGGTAAGAATACTAGGCACTACGCAGGAATTGTAGTTCCATTTATAATGAATGAAAGTGCGGTAGCAATGATACCAGGCATTATGACAGAATGGTAAGCCCATTGTTCAGACTTGAAAGTGCAATAGCTGTCGTACCACAGTCGGAGGAACGTCGCGTTCGCGACAGACATGAAGAATCCGTTACACAACGAGCCAGGAAGTTCTTCTCCCATTGTCGTCTCATAGCAGAAGAGAGGGTCGAGCGGTCGCACTATGACGACGTCGAGATTGTGGTAGATGCCACCGTATTTCATGACGGCCTCCAAGCGCACGATATCCGACTTGTGTTCGACCAAGTGTACATGATTACCAAAGATCGTCTTAGGCGCTTCTCGCTTCATCATAATCAATGTCGTCGTCGATTCGTTTATCTTCTGTCTTATAAACTGCCACCACTTGCCGGTGGGGACGCCATCGTGCCAGAACATGATAAATTGTGGATTTGGATGAAGCGGAGAGAGGACATCACGCTGATGACGTGGTGAAAACGGAAGACAGACATGTTGTTGTTGTTTTGGAAGACTTAAATGAACGATACTAGGTACCCGATTGCTACAATTCTTCTTCATGACCGGCACTGAAGTTGGCTTTGTCACAGAGACGTTGTTCTTGGTGCGCCTCGTCGGTTGGCTCGTTTGTAATCTTGTCTTTTCAAGTCGTGTGTTAACACTCACTCTGTTCAACACTTCTGTTGTTAATGTGTGGGGGGTTCTTATATCGTTTTCGCTTAGTGTCGTACTCGGGGTCAATGTCATATCGTTTTCACCCGGCGTTGTACTCGAAGTAAATGTATCGTTTTCACTTGGTGTACCCATTGGCGTTGTACAGATGTTTACGTACAACAAATATGTCAATGGAAGTAATACTGCACAAAGAAAGCAAAACATCAGACGAATCTTACAATGTTTACAAGTTCGCATCACCGACGCTAATGCTGTTCTGTTTGCACAGGTAATTTTTGTTGCGCGCATTGGAATGTTGGACATGCTTGCGCGCATTGGAATGTTGGACACGCTTGCGCGCATTGGAATGTTGGACATGCTACAACAAATAGAAAGTGAATGTTAATAACAATGTATTTTGTTAAGTAATGTAATGCTCAGATTGGTATCACAGCTGCGTACCGTTAATATATCTGTATTTGAAATGATTGAAGCCAACCGCAAAATTAAATGCCTTTTGCCAAGATAATACGTTCTGTTTAATTTCAGAGGTGTTTTGCAGTTATTATAGAGTATGATGTCTACTGTCATTCCTATTGCAACTACGTCGATACAACGTGGACACCTGACGTTGATACAGCTTTAAAATCCAACTAGTTTTCAACATTTCTACAACGTCGAAACCTGACATCGATTCTACGTTAAAATGCACAAATTACATTATCTCAACTTCTAAACATTACTGATTTAAATAAAAGTTAAAACATGCATATATTTTGAAGAATAAAAATATTTAATGTTTTATGAACAAAAACTTAATTTTTAACACTTCCTGATGTTCAGTTTGTTCTCTTTCATTTTCAAGTCAAAATATGTTGGGCTTCTCAGGAAACCCTTTCATCAAGGCTGATGCAGCATAACTATTAAAGAAACCAAGTGATCATCATGACATAAGATGTTAAATGATTAACTGTGAACAAATGTATTATTCAATAACAATAACCGATCATTTATTATTATCAGATTGTTCTTAGTATGCTACTTTGTTTAATGAACAAAATACACGTTCAACCTTAGCTGTTCCACTAATAATATTCAGTATGTTCTCATTCTTTTCAAAGGCAAATATATGTTGGGTTTTTCAAGAAGCCATTGTAAACAGGCTTTTGCTGCGTAATAAACAGATAACTGTTTGGCTGATATGTAAAATAAAGAACTGTGAACAATTGCTATACTCTATAAAACATGGAATCATAACTTGTCACACAAACAACCATTAATTCAATAAATAAGGGCATGCAACTAGATATTTAGGAGTAGGGACACACATTATTTCACATATCCTTGGTTAATCAAATTCCTTTGTGAGGATATTGTAATTGTATTTCACATCCATGTGCTTCTTAATATGTCAATATTGATGTTCCAGTCGATGTACAATTCTAATGCTGGGCGAAGTAATTTTCCCTTATGCGGAACTATCATTAAGTGAAAACAATGGCTTTAGAGCCACATAGTGAGTTATATATGGTATGTATCCAGTGTAGTTCAAATATTTGACTAAATGTGGTAGACGTATCAACTTTGAGCTGTTGAGAATTGTGTTATGGATATACAGCGTAACGGACATAGGGGCCTACGTAACATGTGTACGTCCATAACGAATATAAACCATGTATTATGATGAATAAAATAAAGCTAAGGACTAGTTAAATTAAGGACTAGTTAAGTTACTAGACAATAAAATAAACAGATCTTAAATTGTTTTTATTGACGTACATGTTGATGTAACCCAAATTGGAACCAGGATTCCTATAATCATGCTGAACATATAAAAATGAAACTTGACAGTTAGGTTACTATCTCATTCTATCTCATTACTACATTAAAAAATATATGTAAAAAAAAAAAATAAGATGAAAAACTACATTTATACCCTGCTGATGCTTAATAGTTATACCTTGCAGATGCGTAATGGCAGTAACCTGAGCTTGTTTGCTACAGGAACACACAAAGAGTAACTGTTGTTAAAGGTCATTTAATAAATGCATCGTGATAATAAAATACATGTATCGATGAGAAATAGCTGGTACAAACATGTTCATCGAGAAAAATATCATATATGTGTAAATCGATGAGATCACCAATACAAACTAGCTCATCGAGAAAAGCAATTATTAAATGACATGTAAAAGTAACAAAGGTGGGGCGATCATTTATCCCACCAGGCCTCCAATACGGGAGGCCCCAACCCCCACCCTAAAAACTACATGTTTCTCAGAAAGTAGATTTTTTTCTCAAATGTCGCATATTCTATAGCACTGTCTTTAACATCAAACATTTTGTCATTCACGCAATGATATTCATGCATCCATCAGATTACCTTTTAGTGCAAATGTTTATCGTCAAATATATATATATATATATATTATATATATATATATATATATATATATATATATATATATATATATATATATATATATATATATATATATATATATATATATATATATATATATATATATTATATATATATAATATATATAAGCCAAATTTTAGAAAATGATGGTAAGGTTGACTGTTTGGCGGAATTGCCATGCATCTTTGATTAAACAAAAACACTTTATAATCTAATTTATATACTTTGATTAATGCATCAAAAAGATATCTATGTCAACAAAATCATGTTATCTGGCAGTCTAACGTCCTAATTGCTGGTGCTTCGATAATATTTATATCCGTACGCGTATTTCTTATGTACAATACAGTAGCAAATCATGTAATGTTCAGTGCCTGAATACGACTTTGGCAATTAATATAACTGTGTGTTTAGTCAATGAGGTCTGGAGCGGGAATCTAGTAAACAGTTGTCATCGGCTCAAGGGAAACATTTTGATATTCTGGCCAAATAAGGTGTCTCTCGTAGTTCGCATACAAAGAGAACATAACTATGCCGCCAGACTCGTTACCTACACCAGTAGGCGTGACCACACCACATCTGTGCTAATGTGGTTGCGCTGGCTGCCGATAGGGATTCCGCATCACGTTCAGTGTGTTGGTGTTAGCATACATACATGGACACTTACTTGGCGGAACTGTTGCAGCTAAGACGTTGCGATAGACGTCTATGCAAGGACCATGCGCCAACTGTGATTTTGCATTTGGAGCAACGGTGCCGCGACTGTGGAATCTACTGCTGGCAGACACTCGTGCTTCTAGAACACACATTTTTAGGAAGTATTTTAAGACTCACCTTTTAATTAGCCATTTGAAATAGATGTATTGCGATGGACACCATTCGTGCATTAGTAGTATATGTGTTGCCAGCGTTTAAGGTTTTAAGTATTAATTTAATTAATCAATTATTACTATTTAAAGTAATTTAATTAAATAAAGACAAAAACAACATGACCAGTATACTGGTGGGTGTAGTTTTTGCTTTACGTAATACATGCCGTTTTCCAAAAAACCTACAGAAACTTTTTGCGCATGGTATCAATATTCGAAACAACTACCAGTTATTTAATATATCGAATAAAGACGTTTTTTGTTAAAAAATGTCGAATTAGAAGTATAATAAATGTTTATTTTCAGACAAAACAATATATATATATATATATATATATATATCAGGGGTGAGATTTAGCAAGTCATGGAAGGTAGCCAGTCGAGCTACCAACCTTGCAAAGTGAAGTAGCCCGACAGCTTCTTAGGTAGCCCACTTGCTACTCAATACTTTGATGATAGAAAGTAAATACTTTGAAGATAAAAATGTATGAACAATATCAACGACAAATAAAAAACATCAAAAACAAACAGTTTTGAAACATTTATTTTTAAGGCAGGTTCAGTAGAATGTGATACATAATACTGAATAAAATACAGTATACAATTATACACAGGTTGTTTTTCTTTCATAGGATGGTACATCAACAGTCTTCGCGAAAAGTCTCCAAGCGTCATAAGACATAAGGTCCTGTGAACTGAACTGTTTTGCTGATTTTTACGGGACCTGATTTTACCCTAGCCTAGAGAAACTTTAACCAGTCTCCCGATTATTTCACCAGAAGCGCTCCGCGCACCATGGAGATAATGAAATCTAACTATAATCGAGATAGCGTATATTTTTATGTATGTACGTTTATATTTGGTTATAAATAAACACGTTCACGTTTTTCTTCTAGACGGCTTGCACCTCGGGCGCCAGGGATTGATCTACGACCCCACTAATGAAACGTAACGCCCTTATTTTTTCGAAATACCCCATATATCAAGGATTCTTAGTGGTTTTTATGGTAAATCAAATGTTCACTGTGTAAAACGTTAACTTCCAACAATCGCATAAACCACGCGCGCCGCGGCGAATACTTCGGTACGTAAATCGTTTGAGAGAACGTAGCGCCATCTGGGCGGTTTATATTATTATAGTAGAAAGCACGCACCCACGTATTGGCCCGAGGTCGCAGACCAATACACAATAAAAAGACAGTAGAAAGCATATATTTTACTATTCATCAACCAACACAAGTATCCACGCGATCTTCTATATTTTGAACATTCAACGAGTATTGCATCACGTGTGTGACGCGGTTGTTTCGGTAATACGTTCGAGCGTATTGATGGCATATTGCCTGAGGCATTTGGTAAACATTGCTATCATGACTGTCACGTATAAACTAACACGTAATCCCGTCCTGGGGACGGGCATTTTTCTTGTATATATAAAAGTGGCGCCATTAACATGACCGGTTATTATTTCAATGTAGAATGACCGTTCAGTTACACGTTGAGCGTCGATGTGGTTGATTAAAAATACAATGAATGCTCCCTATTGATATCGCTTCGGCTACGGTTTGGCAACATTTCTTGCAATGTCAAACGTGTCACAAACACATGATGTATGGTTAACATATAACCAGGACTACACTTCTGAGATGTTTATTGACATTCCGTTTATTTTTACTGGGTCTAAAATATTGCAGCTCCGTAAATATTCAGACCTGCCAATATTTTATAAACAAAAAGCAGAAGATCTTCCTCTTACTGTAAAAAAAACACAGAAGACTTTTTGCTCGGAAAAACAACCAAATTTTATATTGAAAAAATGTGGAAAACAAAAATGTACAACAAAAAAGTGCGACCAATGCCAATGAAATAACAAACATGGCGTACAATTTAAAATAACTGCTAAAACTAGCCACTGCCACACGGGCTCATCTGGGATCAAATTTTTGCCAGTCCAAAATGTTTTCAGAATGTAACAAAATGGATGTGCGCACTCGATCGCACGCTCGGTCACGTGATCAAAAATGTAAGTATAATATTCATATATAATCAAGTTAACAATACGATAAAAATATATATGTATATTTACTTACATAATCATTTGACTAAGTCTTAAAAGACTACCAATACATTTACCTGTACATATTGTTGCATCATAAATAATAATCATTAATAATTCAAAATAACAACTGACACACATAGATCGTCTTCTAACGTGAGTCCATTCAGTGCCTGGGAATACTGTACCACCCACAATTAAAACATCATAGCTCTGCAAATTATCATCTTAAAAGTATGAATGAGGTATAATTTTTTTGGTTGCTAAGATACTATTTTCTATAATAGAATGATAATAACTACTACACATTAGGTAATCATGGGAACATTACTATCTGAAATTAAAAATTTCATCACAACTGAAAGCAGATTTCACCCTGCTACCAAACAATTTTAGAGCAGCTGAATGTCCCTACATCCATTGGTGAAAATGTAGCCAAAGATGTAAGCTATACAATAAAGCAAATATGAATCAAATACGTTGAACAGTTTTGTTTGCATCACGGTTTTTGTAGAACCATGTCAAACGTTGACGATTTTTAAAATGAGTATCAAAACACAAAGCAAATAATAAACATATTTCACTCTGCTTCTAGATAATTTATGATTTGCTGAATGTCCCTATATCCAGTGGGACAAATGTAGCCATATGTGTAAGCTTTAACATAAATTAAGCAAACATGAATCAAATATGTTGAGCGGTATTGTTTTTATGATGTTTTATGTACAAACATGTAAAATCATTAAGTTCTGTTTGTTTTGGGTTCCCCCCCACACACATCAAAGATGTTGAGTGGCAGGTGGATACAATGTAATTACTGGCGGGCGACCGGCTTCCAAGAAAATTATATTGGCTTGACCTATTTCTCACAGTCTGAATTTGCCTGTCAACTGAATTTGCCACACGTTGTAGTTAGCATTGCGTTGGATAACGGGTATGTCGGATTATAAAAACGACATG
The DNA here is from genome assembly GCA_963662155.1 of Lamellibrachia columna. Lineage (NCBI taxonomy): Eukaryota > Metazoa > Annelida > Polychaeta > Sabellida > Siboglinidae > Lamellibrachia > Lamellibrachia columna. The sequence continues at coordinate 53,885,515 of OY759261.1, read as the reverse complement.
GACGGGCTAGTCCGTCCAAAATAAATCTTAACCGTCCAAAAACGCACTTTACGCATTTTACCAGTCCAAAATACGGGTGGACGGGTCTGTGGATGAGTCGATGCTGCCACAGTTCAGTGTCATTCCCACACTCTGGTCTCAAGCAGCTGGTCTGTGGTTGTTGTAGATGCCGGTGGCATGTCGTGCCCTGTCGAGAAGGTCTTTAGTTGGCCGGAACATGTGACAGTCATAGTCAGTGTTCACTTTCACCTGCAGCAGGTTGCACAGTGTCTCAGCACCAAGAGATGACCGGAACTTGGTGTCGTTCTTGGTGCCAATTTTATTTTCACTTCGGGTGGCGCTGCGATCACCGGGGAAATCGGAAAAAAGCGGAAGGTTTTCAAAGCATAGCGGAATAGCGGAAGGTTTTCTCAAGAACCCGAAAAAGCGGAAGATCTTCCGCCAAAAGCGGAAGACTTGGCAGGTCTGAATATTTCCAGTCGCCATCCGGGCTACTGTAGTCAAAAATTTAAGTCGCCCGAAGCCAGTTTTGGGCGCCTTTGGCGACCGGGCGACCGCTAAATCTCACCCCTGATATGTGTGTGTGTGTGTGTGTGTGTGTGTGCGTGCGTGCGTGCGTGCGTGCGTGCGTGCGTGCGTGCGTGCGTGCGTGCGTGCGTGCGTGCGTGCGTGCGTGTGTGTGTCGAATTAGATATGTTTATTTTCAGACAAGTGCCCATATATATATATATATATATATATATATATATATATATATATATATATATATATATATATATATACGCACGCACGCACGCACGCACGCACACACACACATATATCTGTTGGCAGTTTCATAATAATTTTCTTACTTTTACTTGTATTACAAACTATATTTAAAGTAGTGTTATAGAATATTTTAACATGGTTATTTTGTTAGCATTGTTTAGCATTTGTGTAGACTATTCTTAGTATAATTGTTCTCTTAGCAATTTTATGGCCTGTGAAATATTTCTATGTATGTAAAACGCCTGAGAGCAATCTCGATTGATCGGGCGCTATATAAGTACTTTATTATTATTACTTGATAGATAAAATAACTGGCACGGCACACTGGTAGTCTTTCGAATATTGATTCCAAAGTGTCTTCAGACTTTTTGTGAAAACAGCATATTATGTTATGTAAGTCAAAAACCACACCAACCAGTATATACTGGTCGGTGTAGTTTTCGACCTACTTAATAGAATATGCCGTTTAAAAAAAATCTGAAGAAACATTTTGTGTAAGAGATCGATATACCAAATCACCCACAGCTACTTCATTTATTCAATGCAAAAAAACTTATTAAAACAGTTGGTTTTTATCAAGGTATGTATATCATATACGTGTTCCATGTTATATTATATATCAAAATATATTTTGCTCAGACAAGGTCTCTGTATCGTTATTGTCGTAAATAGACGCTGTGACGTCTCTAACGCGATATCAAGCGAGATTTCCATGCTATGCCCATGGGTCGAAAACTGGAGTGGCTCGAAAACTGCACCTTTAACTATAATGCTTTTCAGACTTGATGCCTCAAAAACCTGTTTATGCATAATTTTTCTTTAAAAAATTTACTATGTGATAGTGACGTATCTAACGTCATCTCCAGCGAGGTCTCAAAATGAGGCAAAATCTGGCGTGGAGCAAAAACTACGAAGGTGACTATATATTGTCGCTCATCCATACAGAATAAACCCTCTGGTGGTTTGGGCAAATATATATATATATATATATATATATATATCTTTGTCATATCTAGATGCCGTTCACGCGAACAGTTCAGAAAACAATAAATAACGCAAAAACTAACATACTTATGTACCTTCGGTCTTTCCGCTCGAATCGGAATCATTTTGCGATCTGTGTCACATGTGAAATGTTTGTCTGATAATTTCTGTGGTAGGGTTGCTCTTCTTCAATATGTTAGACAGCCACCATCCATTAAGCAGAATCTGCTTGGAGATTATGCTGCGCTGGTCTTTTAAGAGTGTCCTTCTGTAGAGTTAGTGAGTCCATCACAGGTTTTTCCATTTCCCTGCGTGGGATCTTTTACTTCCCCAGCCCTGGGCCTGGCATAGACACCAGATAAAAGGGACCAACGGCTTTTATTGTCTCTTCCGAAAGACAGAGGCAAAGTGGGGTGAACGAAATAGCCCAAACTTCGATACGGCGTCACAACGTGGTTGAGGAGAATGAGTTTGGATTTATATTTTGCACCTTTGTTCTGTAGCGTACAGTAGTCTACACAAATGGTGCTGCCATATAATGTACGGCAGGGAGTGATATTTGCACAATGCGAAGGTGCCACCTGGTGACTAAGGTATGACAACTTGAGTAAAATCATGCCTTTACAAACTGGAGCATAATTCCTTTGGTTAAACGCTCGTAACGCATATAGGGGAAGGCTGTGTTAGTTGAGCCACTGGGTTAGTTGAGCCACCCATGGTTTCCAGGAAACTACAGCAGCGACAGTTACATGGTACCAATTATCAGACAAACATTTCACATGTGACACAGATTGAACATGTTATTAGAACATGATTGATGTACAGTAAGTATCACTTGTCACAACGGCCCGAAACTGTGAGTTAAAAGTATGTTTTTTGACGTTTTTTGAAACTTGGTGATTGTGATTAGTGTCTACTTGTGTGTAAACTATCAATGCATGTGACCAGACTTTATTATCTGTGCACTTACACATGGTTTAACTATGCACAATGAAGAAGGTTATTTAATTAACTTCGCGCATTATTGAGAAGTTAATTTAAAATGCTTACTTGTTGAAACGGGGCTAGTTGAGCCACCCAAGGCCCAAGGGGGTAGCTGAGCAGCGGGTAAAGAACGAAGATGAGTATTCTTTACCCCAAAATACATCAGGGAATTCATTTGTCCGAGCAAATTGGGATATCGGATACCGACAAGGTAATATATTAGCAATTAGTTACGCTGGTTGCGATTGGCCTTTAATTCTATATTAATTATGTGTGTCGACTTATTAATTCGCTATGCAGACTTGTCAGAGACGTGTTGTACCCATTGGGTAGGTGTGTTTGCTGAGTCGTTATGTAATTTTCGTACAAGGCTTACGTAAAATACAAATAAAGCATTTACCCAACTTACGCTACACTGTGGCTCAACTTACCCCACACCAACTGTTAGTTGAGCCAGCTTACCAACCCTATTTGAATCGGCAACACATAATCATCAATTCATACTAGATATATTAAGTTGGTATAAAATGATCAACTAATAATCATAGTTTATGTGAGTAAAAACAATTTTGTCTTATGAATATGATTGTGCACTACATATCAAAAAGAATGAAAAATGACTCAACTAACACTGCCTTTCCCTACTAATAATGTACGAATGGTGTCCATCGCAATACATCTATTTTAAATGGCCAATAAAAAGGTGAGTCTTTAAATACTTCCTAAAAATGTGTGTTCTAGAAACACGAGTGTCTGCCGGCAGTAGATTCCACAGTCGCGGCACCGTTGCTCCAAATGCAGAATCACAGTTGGCGCATGGTCCTTGCATAGACGCCTATCGCAACGTCATAGCTGCAACAGTTCTGCCAAGTAAGTGTGCATGTATGTATGCTTACACCAACACACTGAACGTGATGCGGCTCCCTATCGGTAGTCAATGCTACCACATTAGCAAAGGTGTGGTGTGGTCATACCTACTGGTGTAGGTAACGAGTCTGGCGGCATAGTTCTGTTCTCTTTGTAGGCGAACTACAAGAGACACCTTATTTGGCCAGAATATCAAAATGTTTCCCTTGAGCCGAGGACAAATGTTTACAAGATTCCCGCTCCAAACCTCATTGACCAAAAAAGACAGTTATATTAATTGCCAGACAAGGTCGTATCCAGTACTAGATTGACACTGAACATTAAATGATTTGCTGTTGTGCTGTACATAATAAATATGTGTAAGGATATACATATTATAGAAGCACCAACAAATAGGACATTATACTGCAACAGAACATGATTTTGTTGACATAGATATATGTTTGATGCATTAATCAAAGTATCTAAATTAGATTTATTGGAAGAACTCTCTTTCAATAAAGTGTTTTTGTTTAATCAAAGATGCATGGCAATTCCGCCAAATGGTCAACCTTACCATCATTTTCTCAAATTTGGCTTATCTGTATAAATAGGTTACCATTTTGAAGATAAACATTTGATTTAAAAGGAAATCTGATGGATGCATGAATATGATTGCGTGAATGCCAAAATGTTTGATGTCAACGACAGTGCTATAAAATATGCGACATTTCAGTAAACAATCTACTTTCCGAAAAAACGTAGTTTTTTTACCATACTTTCTCTTTTTACATATTTTTTTAATGTAGTAATGAGATAGAATGACATAGTAATCTAACTGTCAAGTTTCATTTTTATATGTTCAGCATGATTATAGGAATCCTGGTTCCAATTTCGGTCACATCAACATGTACGTCAATAACACAACATTTTAAGATCTATTTATTTTATTGTCTAGTAACTTAACTAGTCCTTAACTTAGCTAGTTCTTATCTTTATTGCATTCATCATATTCTATGGTTTATGTTCGTTATGGACGTACATATTTTATGTAGGCCTCTATGTCCGCAACGCTGTATATCCATAACACAATTCTCAACAGCTCAAAGCTGATACGGCTACCACATTTAGTCAAATATTTGAACTACACTGGATACATACCATATATAACTCACTGTTCTTTATTTTACATCTCAGCCAAACAGTTATCCTGTTTCTCTCTTTATTATGCAGTATAAGCATGCTTGCAATGGCTTCTTGAAAAACCCAACATATAATTGCCTTTGAACAAATTTGAACTTACTGAACATTATTAGTGGAACAGCTGAGATTCAAAGTGTATTTTGTTCACTAAACATAGTAGCATAATAAGAACACTCTGACAATAATTAATAATTGGTATTATGGTGTTTTAAAGTGTTTTCGTGCTGACATGTGTATCTTTCTGCATAAGAACATCTGGGTTAGTTTACTAAGTGCAGTTAGGGTATTGCTAAAATCGATATTACTTTTGTACACCACGGTTATTTAAAGATGCATGGTTGTTATTGAATAGTGCATCTGTTTACAGTTAATCGTTTAATATCTGATGTCATGATGATCTCTTGGTTTCTTTAATAGTTTTGCTGCATCAGCCTTGATGAAAGGATGTCATGAGAAGCCCAACATATTTTGATTTAAAAAAGAAAGAGAACAGTCTAAACATCAGGCTATCACAGGAAGTGCTAACAATTAAGTTTTTGTTCATAAAACATTAACTATTCTTATTCTTCAAAATATATGCATCTTTTAACTTTTAAATGTTGGAAACTAGTCAGATTCGAAAAGTGTGTCAACGTTAGGTTTCAACGTTGCACCAATGTCAGGATCACACGATGTAGTAACGTTGAAAACTAGTTGGATTTGAAAGTTGTATCAACGTCAGATTTCCACGTTGTATCGACGTAGTTGAAATGGGAATGACAGTAGACACCATACTCTAAAATAACTGTAAAACAGCTCTGACGTTGAACAGAACGTATTATCTTGGTAAAAGAGAGTGTTTTTTGTTGGTTGGGACTTACTATGTCAATTACAGATATATTAACGGTACACAGCTTTGATAACAATCTGAGCATTAAATTACATAACAAAATACACATGATTAAGTCATTAACACTCACTCTCTATTTGTTGCAGCATGTCCAAAATTCCATGGAGCGCAATACAAATCTGTGCAAACAGAACAGCATTAGCGTCGGTGATGCGAACTTGTAAACATTGTAATATCCGTCTGATGTTTTGCTTTCTTTGTGTAGTATTACTTCCATTGACATATTTGTTGTACGTAAACATCTGTACAACGCCAATGGGTACACCAAGTGAAAACGATACATTTACTTCGAGTACAACACCGAATGAAAACGATACGACATTGACCCCGAGTATTTCACTAAGCGAAAACGATATAAGAACCCCCCACACATTAACAATAGAAGTGTTGAATAGAGTGAGTGTTAACACACGACTTGAAAAGACAAGATTACAAACGAGCCAACCGACGAGGCGCACCAAGAACAACGTCTCTCTGACTAAGCCAACTTCAGTGCCGGCCATGGATAAGAATTGTAGCAATCGGGTACCTAGTATCGTTCATTTAACAGTCTTCCAAAACAACAACAACATGTCTGTCTTCCGTTTTCACCACGTCATCAGCGTGATGTCTTCTCTCCGCTTCATCCAACCACAATTTATTATGTTCTGGCACGATGGCGTCCCCACCGGCAAGTGGTGGCAGTTTATAAGACAGAAGATAAACGAATCGACGACGACGTTGATTATGATGAAGCGAGAAGCACCTACGACGATATTTGGTAATCCTATACACTTGATCGAACACAAGTCGGATATCGTACGCCTGGAGGCCGTCATGAAATATGGTGGCATTTACCACGATCTCGACGTCGTCATGGTGCGACCGCTCGACCCTCTCTTCTGCTATGAGACGACAATGGGAGAAGAGCTTCCTGGCTCGTTTTGTAACGGATTCTTCATGTCTGTCGCGAACGCGACGTTCCTCCGACTGTGGTACGACAGCTACCGCACTTTCAAATCTGAACAATGGGCCTACCATTCTGCCATAATGCCTGGTATCATTGCTGAGCGTCATCCCGGACTCATACATGTCGAGACAGACACGATTCACAACCCGCACTGGATATCGTATGAAAGGAGAAAACTCCATGAAGATGGAGTTTTCTACAACTGGACAGCCCGAAACTACGCCGTTCATCTGTGGTATCGTTATCACAATGTCGACTACGACCCCGAGTCGATAAAACGACTCAACAAAACGATTGGTCAAATATTTCGATATATATTCTACGGAAATTCTGATATGATCTGACACCTATTAATATGGCAGCAAAGAAATTTTTGAAACGAATTTCAGTTTCAATACCGACTTCTAACGGTCTATCAATATATGAAACTGATGGAGCTTCCTCGTATTATCAATAGTTACCATCTCCTCCTAACGCCTGTTGGATACTGAAGAAAACAAACGATACATGGTGATATAGACACGATAGAACACGATCACATTTTTACGGCTTTGTGGAAATGTAATATACAACATGTATGATACATTCACGGTGTCGGTGCAATGTTTCAAAACCACCAGTCAGACCTTGACCAGATCATGAAGTGACACATGTCAAACATCAAATAACATCATAGCAATTGAGTTTCTTCGTATTAACACAAAGTAGATGCATTAGAAAGTTGAATTGAGAGATTGATGATAATAATATGTATGATATTACCTGAATAAAATACTAAATACATATTCAGTGTGTTTTCCCTGACAGTGTTCAAAGCGGTATCACATAATGCAAGACCACGACAATCTTCGGTGATATCGATAAATACTTCTGAATAAAAACGTCTGCTCTTTTAGTTGCACAATACACAAGTTGAAGTGGGTCATGTGGTTCACACAGTCAACCGTCGCGCTCTCAGTGCGTCGGCTGTTCACGCATGTAATGCGGCGCATGCTCAGTGAACCACTAGAATATGCACAACGCCCGTTTGTTCGAGATGCCCTGTCACGAGCCAGAAGGCACCAACTTTCAACGAACACAATATACATGATGCACTCCCAATGTTCACATGTATGTCATATAAATGCGTTGAATTCCACGAAATTAATACAACGAAATAAAAAAAAACAGATGCAATAATATAAATATATTTTTTATGTATGTTGCATCCGTTACTTGAAGTGAATTAATTTTAATTATTTATTTATTACTATGAGTACGTCCGATTCTGTCTCATTTCATTGGAATAATTTTGTTGAATAAACGCATTCATATGAGATATATGTGAAATTGCATTCGGTATCTTGTAGTGTTTGTTGTTGAAAATAGGCGCCTACTTCTGACATTGGACTTCTTGTTGGCCCATCACTGCGGCATGCTGCTGGTAGCCAATGTCGTGACTTTGTAGACTCGGCATTGTAGACTCGCAATCGAGCATGTTTTAGCCCATCAAGCAAAGCATTGCAGTAGTCAAGATTGGACGACTATAAATCGTCCACTAGACAAACTGTGTCTAAACGTAGACGGCTAGTAATAAAAGGATAGTTCCTTAAAAAGAATAAGTGATTCCACTATTCTGCCAAACCTTGTGAACATATACAATAACGCATTTATTACGCGGGTGCTATTGTATATGTGCTATATGAATGATATTTGGCCTTCCTTTGCATGCTCTTAGCATGTACATATTAAACAATGTCAAGACGAAATAAACAAAATAATACGCAATCATATCTACGTGTTGTCCCTGTTTGGAATACTCAGATTATATATGAGCCATGTCCACAAGTTTGACCTGAATCCCTGACCGGAATGTGTGCCAAATACAACTTTGTTGATACAATGACATCGTTTGTTTATTTTTTACTGTGTTACGAATATATCAGTGACATGAATATGACAATATGAAGAGCTATGTTGCAAGCAAAGTGTCTTAGCCCTTGTGTGAACGAATAAAACGTCACATATTTACCCTGTAAAAAAGTTGACGAACGCATTGGACCCGTTTAATGCGTGTGCAGACAATGTATCGCTTTACCCAAATGAACTTCTAATTGTCACTTCATTAGAACAACCCATGATGACATTATTACACAAGTATTTTTTAGGTGCTTTGTGTTTAATTGATGATTGATTGAAAAAGTTACGTTGGTCGTGCGTGGTGTTATAATATAACACCACGCACGACCAACGTAACTTTTAACATATTATGTCGACCGACCACGTTCTGTAGAGTTCTTCATTATTGCCCTCAGTGACTTGTTTCTTCCAAATTTTTAGTTATTTGATACCCGTACAGAAAAACTTTTAGAAATTTAAAGTTGGCGTAGGGGTAATTTCTCATATGTATCAGAAATGGCGCCAAAGCAGAATGAAGGGTAAGTAATATAAAGTATGTCCGTTGAGTCGTACGACGTCACGCACGAATGAAAACACGTGTCCAGTTTCACAATAACCTTATTCATATATCTACTACATTAGAAAGGAAACATAGCTGATCTTGTGTGAAAATGGACAATATTTCAATTGATTCCTGCTGATAGGATTGTGTTAAAAGGAATGTGTAAAGATAGTCTTGGTTAACGTAGACTATGCGGAGCTATTTTTGTTCGTATTATATTTTCCGGCTGAAATTGTGCAACACGGGTGTCTGACAGACCAATAAACATCCGATTAAATACGTTATATTTATCACTTACAAGAGATTTAGACAAAAATACCATGGAACGTAATTAAAAGTTATATACAAAAAGCTGGTTTCTGCATCACAGATCCCTGAAAGGGTCTAGAGTAACCTACTAAAGAAAGTTGACGACAGCCCGTTGATTAACTATATAACTTCTGGATCACTTATGCTCGAGGGCTAATGTTGAAACACACTAAAACAGTCTAGAGTCATCAGAACATGCATTTATTTAATTGTTGACTCTTAATCAGGTGCGAAACCGCAGGAAAAGGTTAGAGTAGAGTAAAACAGTCAGCCAGGTTACTGTCGCACTTGGTTGAAACAAAAGCTTGAGGCCAGATATATATCTACATTGTTGTAACATGTCTCGGTGGTATATCGAGCGTGGTTTGCGTTCGAAATATAGATTACTGCATCCTGAAGAAGAAATGGGCTACATAAAAAAGGATACTCGGAGGACGGGATTATTGAAATGGCAGCTATGCTGGCCAGGAACGCAATCAGGATTACATAAAAACATATTTAAAACAGTTCTAAGATCACAAAACTTGTAACAGAAATCTGTTTCTGTAACTTTGTTTGAAAGAGATTTGCTCATATAATATTCACATTTCTTCATGGGGCATTTGACCACATTTTAAAAGTTGTAGACACTGTATTGTTAAAAAAATATTTTTTATCTGAAGGGATTAAATGGAAGTGGCGGAAGATTTCAAGGTGTGGGGTTTCCTCCTATATTCAACCACCAAATTAACAAAACCGGGCGACTACATACATCATTTCTATGCACCAAGTTGTTATTTATGCAGTGTTTTATACTAAATCAATAGGTTTCCCCTTTACACACTTGCATTTAAATGTGTATATGCTATATTGTATGTATCACTAAAACTGGCATGCATTTTGATTGAAGTTGGCACTGTAAAAATATCCCATATTGAAGCTATATTATCTTTGTCTACATCTCCCCATTAACGGTTATATGTACACACGAAAAAATGTTAGATGCATAGGTCTAATGTCCCAATAGCTGCAATTCGCTGCAAGTTGCCAGCTCCAAATGTTTAGGCCTTTCCTCCAATTTACCGGTGTTTGAATGACCAGCCCGCATTAGAATATATCTCTAATTCGACATTTTCTAACAAACAAACTTCTTCATTCGATAGATCAAATAACTGGTAGTTGTTTCGAATATCGATCCCATACGCAAAACGTTTCTGTAGATTTTTTGGAAAACGGCATGTGTTACGTAAAGCAAAAACTACACCAGTGTAGTTTTTGTCTTTCATTAATTAAATTACTATTAAAAGTAATACTTCATTAATTAAATTAATACTTAAAACCTTAAGGTGATTAAATTTAGTATGCATAGAACCGGTTTTATGTGATGGATACAATGGTAGCATTGTGAATTGCATTTATGGGCCAACATAGATATAACAGATGCTGAATTAGGACTGACAGGATATGTAATGTTTAGGAAAGGTCGAATAGGAAGAAGGGGCGGGGGAGTTATTTTATATGTTAAAGAATCTATTCAGGCTTATGAAATAAAACTAGAAAGGGAAGCAGATTGTGATGAAGCTGTTTGGTGCAAAATTGTTTCAGGAAATTCAAAATTAACTATTGGATTAGTTTACCGAAGTCCAAACATAAACGAAGAGGACAACACAAAACTAAAAACCGCTATAAAGGAAGTTAGTAAAGGGAAATGTATCATAATGGGAGATTTTAACCATGGACACATACAATGGAATTCTCTAGAGAGCACAGGGATTGAGGACCAACAATTTCTATTTTTAATCCAGGATAGCTTTCTTACTCAGCACGTACTAGAACCAACCAGGGGAGAAAATGTATTAGATATAGTTTTGTCATCACAGAAAGAATTAGTGGACAATGTAAAAATATTTGAACCATTGGGTAATAGTGACCATAATCAAATACATTTTGACATCAATGTAAAATCAGAAAGTAAAAAAATTAAAACGTACAAGAGAAACTTCCACAAAGGTAACTACAAAGATATGAGAAAATACTTAGCAAAGCTAGATTGGAATAACATGTTGATGAATAAGACCGCAATTGAATGTTGGAATATTCTAAAATATGAAATTGAGAGTATCATCGATAAATTTGTTCCCTTCCAAAAACAAGGAAAACAGTGTAGAAAGAAACACTTGTCAAAAGAGGCTATTAGAAAAATAATGGTAAAACAAACTATGTGGAGGGTGTATAGGCGTACCAGAAAGGAAGAAGACTATGCAAAATACAAAGAGGCACTTAATGCAGCTACAACTGAAATCAGACAATCTAAAAGAAGCTATGAGCAAAAACTAGCATGTAACATAAAAAATGACAGCAAGAGTTTTTATGCATATGTCAGGAGTAAACAAAACGTACAAGACAAGGTTGGACCGCTAGAAGACAGTGCTGGAAATATAATATCATAGGGGTTTTTAATGGCGGAAGACCTAAATGGTTACTTCAGTTCAGTGTTTACCAAAGAAGATATTAGTTCATTACCAGTTGCTGATGCTAAATTTCAGGGGGCTAAATCTTACTATTTAGGTCCGTTAGTTGTAACTCCAGAATTGGTAGCTAAGAAAATAAAGGCAATGAAGGATAACAAATCACCGGGAGTGGATGGGATTCCTCCAAAATTACTAATGGAAACAGTAGAACAAATCAGTATACCACTTGCAAGAGTATTCAACTTGTCATTAAAAGAGTGAGTTGTTCCGTTTGAATGGAAAGAAGCAAACATCATACCATTAATTAAAAAGGGTTCGAGAAATAAGTAAGAGAATTACAGACCAGTGAGTTTAACGTCAGTGATTTGTAAATTATTAGAAAGGTTAATTAAAGACCATTTGGTGGACTTCCTCGTTAAGCATAAATTATTAAATTCATCTCAACATAGATTCCTTAAAGCGAGGTCATGCTTAACAAATATGTTATGTTTTTTGGAAGAAATCACTAAGTGGATAGACGTGGGATCGCCAGTAGATATTATCTACTTAGATTTTCAGAAAGCTTTTGACAAAGTGCCACATCAAAGATTACTACTTAAATTAAAAGCCCATGGAATCTGGGATAGCATAACTGACTGGATAGAACAATGGCTGACTGACAGAAGACAACGAGTTGTAGTAGATGGAGAAGTTTCAAATTGGAAATCGGTTTTGAGTGGGGTACCTCAAGGATCAGTATTAGGACCTATATTATTCTTAATTTATATCAATGACTTGGACGACAGTATAACAAGTAACGTACTGAAATTTGCGGATGACACAAAACTGTTTAGAAAGGTTAATACTGATGGTGATAAACAACATTTACAAAACGATCTAGACAGATTAGTGAAATGGTCTGAGAAATGGCAGATGCTGTTCAATTTTGGGAAATGTAAATGCCTACATACAGGACATGGGAACTTGAATGTAAACTATAAAATGGGAGATACTGTTCTGGGTACGACTGTAAAAGAAAAGGACTTAGGAGTTACAATAAGCGCTGATATGAAAGTTTCAGAGCAGTGTTGTATTGCAGCTTCAAAGGGTAATCAAATTCTTGGATTGATTAGAAGAAACATAACATACAAGGGAAAAAATTAATTATACCTCTTTATAAAGCAATAGTTAGACCTCATTTAGAATACTGTATACAAGCATGGATACCATATCGTAAGAAGGATATAGATACGCTTGAACGCATACAAAGGAGAGCAACTAAAATGATTCCAGAACTTAGAGACCTTAGTTATGAAGAACGCCTGAAAGAATGTGGTTTAACAACTCTAGAGACAAGGAGGTTAAGAGGAGATCAGATTGAAGTTTTTAAGATATTGAATGGGTATGAAAATATTGATAGAAATATGTTTTTCTCACTCAAGAAGGATAGCAGAACTAGAGGACATGAGGTAAAATTAGTAAAGGATCAATGTAGATTGGACATCAGGAAGCACTCGTTCTCACAGAGGACAATAAATGAATGGAACAAATTGTCTACAGATTGTGTAACTGTTAGCAGCGTGAATATGTTTAAAAACAAGGTTGACACATATCTCAGGAGGGCGGGTTATAAGTAAATGAACATTGTTGGACTCTCGATAAGCCAATGGCTTCCTTGTCCACTTGCCATCTGAGCCTTTGGCTTGGATGTCAAATCTTGTTAAATTTAGTGAAAGTATAATAATTTTAATACATGAATTGGCGAATTGTTATTCGGCAAGCAAGCAAGGTGTGACAAAGGAATTCAGCCTCTGACAGGTGCCAGACAGCTGGGAACATTCGTTTTATTAAGTTGAGTGATACAGTTAATAGCGTTGTTACCGTCTCAAAGCAGACAGTCTGGTGATATTCAATTTATAAGAATATGTAATTTAAGTTTGTTTTGGGTATCTGAAGATTGTTTGTTGGTTATGTAATGCGGCTATTCTAGAACTGAAGTTTTATAGGGCCTAACCCCGAAGTCCTAGGAACGTGATGTCGCAATCCTAGGGATAGTTTAGGTTGCATAGAGCTATGTTATTGGCTAAATAGACTTCCGGCACAATATGGCCGCATTAGTATTTAAAGAATGTGCACGAATTTAACTCTTCATGACATCTACGAATGTCTTCGACTTACATAATACTATAGAAGTCAACTTTCTTCTCCGTCTAGACGACTTAAGATCAACCTAACTTCACTTGACAGAGCGTCAAGCCTTGCAAGTGCCACTTGTATTCGTCACTATATGCACATTATCGGCGTGGGTGAGCTCACATTCGTCGTATTACTGTTCCACAATGACACGTGCGACATCTTCTTGACCGCTGTCGTCACGCCTGACTGCATACGTGTAACGCCGGCACGTCCGCTACCATCACGCCTGACTGCATACGTTGCTGCCTCGTTTGGTGGAGAAGCCGACCCAATCCGACAGTAAGGTTGGGACCATGTATTGAGGTAACGTAGTGGAACACACCCCGGTATATCCTCACCGTGATAATATATCGATGCATTCTTCCGTGGATTCCCGGAACTGACATTTCGTTGACGTATCAAAACGTGATACGAACTACGCCCTGATACAGAATTCGCAATGCCAAGGGGGTGAACTGTCAATTGTGTGATGTATTACTATACGCCATTATAAATATGTTTACTTTATTTTGTTTCTTATATCCACCCTACATTGATATACGTGGGCTTTTGTCAAGAGCCAGTCACTTTGTTCTCCACCACCTGTGACATACTCGTTTTCTACATTTAGCAGTATTTAACAAGATTGCCATCCAAGAGAATGAGTGAGTGAGTGAGTGAGTGAGTGAGTGAGTGAGTGAGTGAGTGAGTGAGTGAGTGAGTGGATGAGTGACTGAGTAAGTGAGTGGTTGACTGGTTGAGTGGTTGAGTGGTTGAGTGGTTGAGTGGTTGAGTGGTTGACTGGTTGAGTGAGTTGAGTGAGTGAGTGATTTGAGTGAGTGATTTGAGTGAGTGAGTGAGTGAGTGAGTTGAGTGAATGAGTGAGTGAGTGAGTGAGTTGAATGAGTGAGTGAGTGAGTGAGTGAGTGAGTGAGTTGAGTGAGTTGAGTTGAGTTGAGTGAGTGAGTGAGTGAGATGAGTGAGTTGAGTGAGTGAGTGAGTGAGTGAGTGAGTGAGTGAGTGAGTGAGTGGGTGGAGTGGAGTGAGTTGAGTGAGTGAGTTGAGTGGGTGAGTTGAGTGGGTGACTATGTGAGTGGGCGAGTTGAGCGAGCGAGTTGAGCGAGTGAGTGAGTGAGTGAGTGAGTTGAGTGAGTGAGTGAGTTGAGTTGAGTGAGTGAGTGAGTGAGTGAGTTGAGTGAGTGAGTGAGTGAGTGAGTGAGTTAAGTGAGTGAGTGAGTGAGTGAGTGAGTGAGTGGAGTGGAGTGGAGTGGAGTGGAGTGAGTTGAGTGAGTGAGTGAGTGAGTGAGTGAGTGAGTGAGTGAGTGAGTTGAGTTGAGTGAGTGAGTGAGTGAGTGAGTGAGTGAGTGAGTGAGTTAAGTGAGTGAGTGAGTGAGTGAGTGAGTGAGTGAGTGAGTGAGTGAGTGAGTGGAGTGGAGTGAGTTGAGTGAGTGAGTTGAGTGGGTGACTGGGTGAGTTGAGTGAGTGAGTTGAATGAGTGAGTGAGTGATGTCAAAAGTTATTGCTTTTAAAAATGTTGTGTTTATTAAACATTAAAGTTTCTGACCTAACTATAAAAACGACCACATATGGTCGCCAAACTTCTCGTGTATCTACTATACATATGTACACACCATATACACCATACATTTACTGCCGTATGACGATCGATAAATGAAAAATAACCGCACTAGCAACAGCAAACACGTTTTCTTTTAATGTTTAATAAACACAACATTTTTAAAACAATAACTTTTGACATAATTTTAGCGAAAAGATGGGGGATGGCATATCTTATTTAGGGGGGGGGGTCCCTTGAGTTTTTTATTGGATATTTTATTTTATTGGGTTTTATTAATTTGGTAGTAAGAGGAAACCACACACCTGGAAATCTTCCGCCACTTCTTTTTAAACTTTTTCAGATAAAATAATATTTTTTTAACAAGTACGGTAGCTACAACTTTTAAAATGTAATCAAATGCCCCCATGAAGAAATGTCTTGGCATGTAAATATTGTATGAGCAAATCTCTTTCAAACAACGTTACAGAAACATATTTCTGTTACAAGTCTTGTGATCTTAGAACTCTTTTCAATGTGTAAACATTTTACCAACACATGATTTAATTGTTAATGGTTAAATTAATGAAAATTAATTGTTAATTTAAATAATTTAATCGAAGAGTTTGGGAGGTTCATTTAATTTAATCGCGCAGTAATTGCAGTGTGGCTGAATGCTTCCCAGAGAAGTTAAAATGGCCGTGGAATGAACAGGTCGGCCAAGGGGTGAAGTGTAAAGCGCTTTGAACAGTCCTAAGGACTGGATACCGCGCTGTATAAGAATTTACCTTTTAATTGGAGAGTATCTGAGTTAATTGTAATTTAATTAATTAACTACTTAAGTTAATTGTCCCATGCCTGATATATATATATATATATATATATATATATATATATATATATTTATATATATGTGTGTGTGTGATATATATATATATATATATATATATATACATATATATATATATATGTGTGTGTGTGATATGTATGTGACAGTCGGCGATGTATATACATAAAATAAATATATATTATATATATATATATATAATATATATATATATATAATATATATATATATATAATATATATATATATAATATATATATATATATATAATATATATATAAATATATATTATATATACATATATTATATATAATATAATATATATATATAATATATATATATATATATATATGATATATATATATATATATATATATTATATATATACATATATATATATATATATATATATATATATATATATATATATATATATATATATATATATATATATATATATATATATATATATATACATACGACTTTGGGTTGCGAGCAGCCTGACCAATAGCTGCACACTTCTTCCTCACATGCATGCTGTCCGAGTTCTGTGAGGCGATGAAACCATGGATGAACCTCTGAAGTGGAGATGGAGGAGCAGGCAGAACAAGAGACAAACTTCTGTTTATAGCAGGGAATACGTCAGTTTTTTATAAGCTGTAATCGTGATTGCGTTCCTGACCAGCATAGCTGCCGTTTCAGTAATCCCGTCCTCCGAGTGTACTTTTTGTGTAGCCCATTTCTTCTTCAGGATTCAGTAACTTTGTCTCGAAAGCAAGCCACACTCGATATATATGACACATGTTGCAATATATATGACACATGACATATACACTGACACATGTTGCAACAATATAGATATATATCTGGCCTCAAGCTTTTGTTTCAACCAAGTACGACAGTAACCTGGCTGACTGTTTTACTCTACTCTAAATATTTTCCTGCGGTTTTGCAACTGATTAAGAGTCAACAATTAAATAAATGCATGTTCTGATGACTCTAGACTGTTTTAGTGATGTTAGTTGGATAGAGCATGTTGGGAAACCCTACAGTAGACAACAACATTTGCCCTCAAGCAAAAGTGGTTTACAAGTTATATAGTTAATCAAAGGGCTGCCGTCATCTTTGACGCCATCTTGAATTCTGTGTTTAGCTCGAGGCGGATTCGTTCAGATTTTTAGTATGTTACTCTAGACCCTTTCAGGGATCTGTGATGCAAAAACCAGTTTTTTGCATTGAACTTTTACGTTCCATTGTATTTTTGCCTAAACCTCTTGGACTAATATACAAGTTAAATATAATGTATTTAATTGGATGGTTTTTGGTATGTCAGATACCCGTGTTGCCAAATTTCAGCCGGCAAATATAATACGGCATAAAATAGCTCCGCATATTCTATGTAAACCAAGACCATCATTATTACATTCCTTTTAACACAATCTTTTCAGCAGCAATCAATTGAAATAGTGTCCATTTTCACACAAGATCAGCTATGCTTCCTTTTTAACGTAGCATATATATGAATAAGGTTATTGTGAAACTGCACACGTGTTTTCATTCGTGCGTGACGTCGTACGACTCAACGGACATACTTTATATTACTTACCGTTCATTCTGCTTCGGCGCAATTTGTGATACAAATGAGAAACAAGTGCTGGAGGAAGTGATCTCTAAGTCAACTTTAAATGTCTAATAGTTTTTGTCTGAACGGGTGTCAATTATGAATTTAACGGTAACTAAAAAAAATGGAAGAAGCAAGTCAATCAATTATAAATTAAACACAAAACACGTAAAAAAATATTTACGTAATAATTTCATAATGAGTTTTTCAAATGAATTGACAATTAGAAGTTCATTAAGGTAAGGCGATACATTGTCTGCACACGCATTAAACGGGTCGAATGCGTTTGTCGACTTTTTCAGAGGCTAAATATGTGACGTTTTATTCGTTCACATAAGTGCGAAGACACTTCGCTTGCAACATAGCTCTTCATATTGTCATATTCATATCATTGATATATATTCGTAGCACAATAAAAAATACACAAACGATGTCATTGTATCAGCAAAGTTGTATTTGGCACACATTCCGGTCAGGGATTCAGGTCAAACTGTTGGCAATGGCTCATATATAATCTGAGTATTCCCAACAGGGACAACACGTAGATATGATTGCGTATTTTTTTTTTTTCAAAACAAGGCCAAATACTACACATATAGCATATACACAATAGCACCCGCGTAATAAATGCGTTATTGTATATGTTCACAAGGTTTGGCAGAATAGTGGAACCTCTTATTCTTTTCAAGGAATTATAATTTTTTTCACTAGCCGTCTACGTTTAGACACCTTTTGTGTAGCGGACGATTTATAGTCGTCCAATATTGACTACTGCAATGCTTTGCTTGACGGGCTAACAACACGCTGGATTGCGAGTCTACAATGCACACAACGCCACAGTTCGACTTATAATATTGCAGTCACGACAATGGCTACTAGTAGTATGCCGCAGGGCCAACAAGAAGTCAAATAGCAGAAGTAGGCGCCTACTTTCAACAAAAAACACTTTACAAGATGCCAAACGCAATTTCGACGTCTTGACATTGTTTAAGATGTACATACTAAGAACATGCAATGCAAAGCCAAGTAAATATATTGCATACACAATAGTATCCGTGTAATAAATGCGTTATTGTATATGTTCACAAGGTTTGGTAGAATAGTGGAACCTCTTATTCTTTTCAAGGAAATATTCTTTTATCGCTAGCCGTCTACGTTTAGACACCGTTTGTCTAGCGGACGATTTATAGTCGTCCGAACTTGGCTACTTCAATGGTTCGCTTGACGGGCTAACAACACGCTGGATTGCGAGTTTACAATGCACACAAAGCCAAAGCTCGAGTCATAATATTGAAGTCACGACATTGGCTACCAGCAGCATGCCGCAGTGACGGACCAACAAGAAGTCCAATGTCAGAAGTAGGCGCCTACTTTCAACATCAAGCACTACAAGATACCGAATACAATTTCGACGTTCACATATATGTCATATAAATACGTTTATTCAACAAAATTAATCCAACGAAATAAGACAGAATCGGACGTACAAATAGTAATAAATAAATAATTAAAATTAAAAACCGTATGACCACTAGTGGAATTCAGTTCAAGTAACGGATGCAACATACATTTATAAAATTTATTTATATTATTGCATCCGTTTCTTCCTTATTTCATTGTATTAATTTCGTGGAATTCAACGCATTTATATGATGTACATGTGAACACTGGGATTGCATCATGTAAATTGTGTTTGTTGAAAGTAGGTGCCTTCTGACTCGTGACAGGGCATCTCGAATAAACGAGCGTTGTGCATATTCTAGTGGTTCACTGAACATGCGCCGCATTACAAGCGTGAACAGCCGATGCACTGAGAGCGCGACGGTTGACTGTGTGAACCACATGACCCATTTCAAGTCGTGTATTTTGCAACTAAAAGAACACAGGTTTTTATTCAGAAATATTTATCGATGTCACCGAAGATTGTCGTTGTCTTGCATCATGTGATACCTGCTTAATGGCATAGAGTTTCTCATGCTTAATGGCATAGAGCATTTTAATGAATAATGAGAAATGCATAGATAACATCGCAACGTTCCACAACGCTATTGTGTTACAATAAACACTGAAATATGTGTGCTCCCTTAAGAGGCACGATGAGTTGGACATGACAAATGTGTAGAGAAAGCAAGTGGCAGGGAAAAGGAGAGAAGGCAAATCACGACAAAGATGGGAGAAGGATCTCACGGGTGATTTTGAAACATTGCACCGACACCATGACTGTATCATACATGTTGTATATTACATTTCCACAATGCCGTTAAAAAATGTGATCGTGTTCTATCGTGTCTATATCACCAAGTAACGTTTGTTTTCTTCAGTATCCACCAGGCGTTAGGAGGAGATGGAAACTACTGATAATACGAGGAAGCTCTGTGAGTTTCATATATTGATAGACCGTTAGGTGGCTGTAGTAAAACTGAAATTCGTTTCAACATTTCTTTGCTGCCATATTAATATGTATGTCAGATCATGTCAGCATTTCCGTAGAATATATATCGAAATATTTGACCAATCGTTTTGTTGAGACGTTTTATCGACTCGGGGTCGTAGTCGACATGGTGAAAACGATACCACAGATGAACGGCGTAGTTTCGGGCTGTCCAGTTGTAGAAAACTCCATCTGCATAGAGTTGTCTCCTTTCATGCGGTGTCCAGTTCGGTTTGTGAATCGTGTCTTTCTCGACATGTATGAGTTCGGGATGACGCTTAGCAATGATACCAGGCATTATGACGGAATGGTAGCCCCATTGTTCAGACTTGAAAGTGCGGTAGCTGTCGTACCACAGTCGGAGGAACGTCGTGTTCGCGACAGACATGAAGAATCCGTTACACAACGAGTCAGGAAGTTCTTCTCCCATTGTCGTCTCATAGCAGAAGAGAGGGTCGAGCGGTCGCACTATGACAACGTCGAGATCATGGTAGATGCCGCCATATTTCATGACGGCCTCCAATCGTACGACATCCGACTGGTGTTCACTTAAGAGCACCGGGTTGCCGAATATTGCCTTCGGTCCGTTTCGCTGCATCATTACCAGCGTTGTCGTCGACTCGTTTATCTTCTGTTGTATGAACTGCCACCACTTGCCGGTGGGAACGCGATCGTGCCAAAAAATGACCCGTTGTGGGCGGATGAAGCGGAGAGAGGCCATCACGCTGATGACGTGGTGAAAACGGAAGACGGGCCGGTTGCTCCCGTACCAGGTTAAATGGATAATACGCGGTACATACTTGGCACAGCTTCTTTCTAAACTTGACTTATCAACTCGCATGTTAACGCTCTTTCTGATCGACAGTTCTTTGCCGTACAATAAATATGTCACAAGAAGCACTGTGATCAAAAGAAACCAAAACATAAGACGAATTTTGGGATTTCGTTTCACCGACGATAATGCTGTCATTTTTCGTTCCTTGCAGTGAAACTTTGGACACGCATTAGGCGCTGCAACAAATATAACGTAAATGCTTGCAATACGTATTTTGTTAACTACATATAACATTCCAATGCAATTTATACAATACGCTATGCAAAATGTCTAAATCGTCAACATTCTTGAAAGTCTGATATCAACTAGCATGATACACAATATGTATGTCTTCAATCCCCTTAAAACCGAAGAAGCAAACATAGTATCATGTATCTTAATATTATGAGTCAATAAAAGGTACACAAAATAAATTTGAAAATGGAATCGAGTCATCGTCTAGTTGTATTTCGATTCGCTGCTTTTGGGTGATCAGTGATGGGAATCGAATCATTTACGAACCATGGTCAGTTCTTTTGGGGTTCCAGACATGGGTCTAGTACAATTATCGTAAGGTGGGATTTGATCTGGGTTGACCAGTAATGCGTAAGCAAAATGGTATGCAGACACGGTAAGAAAACAAACTGGTAAGCAGACACGGTAAGAAAACAAACTGGTAAGCAGACACGGTAAGAAAACAAAATGGTAAGCAGACACGGTAAGACAACAAAATGGTAAGCAGACACGGTAAGACAACAAAATGGTAAGCAGACACGGTAAGAAAACAAAATGGTAAGCAGACACGGTAAGACAACAAAAGGGTATGCAGATACGGTAAGAAAACAAAAGGCTATGCAGACACAGTAAGACAAGTAATCGAGTTGCATCTAATGCTGGCCAAATGTTCCGTTAAACAGTCGTTCTTTTAACCAATAATTTTTTTTCTACGTTCTTTTAACGAAGTCGATTCCCTTACCTTAACAGACAGTGACTGCTGACGCACGAAAGAAGTAGACTGCACAACCGACCGCCTCGTGTTAACTGCACTTCTGGTGGCACTATTATGTAACTGGTACACTCTCCGGCGTCGGTGACAACGTCTGTTGTTCGATTGTATCAACTTGCAGACGAACTGGCGGCCGTTATTAAAACATGGATGCGTATGTGTTCGTGATTAATTGCTAGGACGGTTAGCAAATTTTATTTAAGAACATCGGTGGGCACTGTAAGACGTAACATAAATAAAACCCCATTCAATACCATTACCAATAAAAGTTTCAACACTTGACAGTATAAAACCTTATAATGGAATTTCTTCTAGTAGTACATCATGTGAAAATGTGTGAAGATCGGGTCATTTACTACTCTTTGTGTGCAGAGCATTAGCACAGAAGCTAGACAGTTGTTTATTATGTTTGGGGCAATTCCGTTAAAAGCTGCTTAACAGTTTATTCATGAGCTATTAGTGAAACGTCGTCTGTGTTGTTGTTGTGAAGCTCTGTAATTTTTCAACCCAACGGAACAACGAAATCACATTATGAATGCATGAAATTTTTTTTTTGCGGTATTGCATTGGTTAATCGTTTTAACGCGTTTCATTTATTTGGTTGACGTTACATGTGTTCAATGTCAACTGATATTGATTGAAGGCAACAGTAAATAGTCATAACGTTACATAGGTGGTCTTTAATTTATCAATCTAAATTCAACACACATCTTAGTTTTCGTATGCAAGTGAATGAGTATGCACATACAAAAAGGGGAGGGGGATTATTTTATAAAGGGGATGGGAACTCAATTTTATATATTAAAGAATCTATTCAGGCTTACAAAATAAAATTAGAAAGGGAAACAGACTGCAATGAAGCAGTTTGGTACAACAGAGTTACAGGAAATTCAACATAAACTATTGGATTAGTTTACCGAAGTCCAAACATAAACGAGGAGGATCACACAAAAAAACAATATAAAGGAAATGAGAGAGAGAGAGAGAGAGAGAGAGAGAGAGAATAATTTTATTTTTGATTAATATCAACCAAAATATATACACATATAGAATGATATAAGTATGTAGTCAATGGAGACTCTCACTAAGACATAGCGTATGTCGCTTGCGTGAGAGCCACCTTACGTTTAACGCAGAACAATATAACATTAGCTCGCCTGCCTAGGCAGAATAATAGAAAAGAGATAATATAATGACAAGACGTAGCGCAGCAGCTATGCAATTTGTCGAGTGAAAAAATACGCATATACATACATGTATACCCAAAAACATATTCTCATATAATTTGCAATTTCATACAAATAGTATAAACAGATGAAATGACAATGTAACATAGAAAAACATAATACTAGGTTTTTTTTTAATGTAGTTTCATGATTTTTGTACGAGTTAATACTACTGTAATTTATTAATTTTGGAGGGTCACACTTTTGGAAAATATTAATCTTGGTTGTGTATTTTGTATACATAACAATTTGGAATGTGGCAATATGTTTCGTATTTGTTTAAATAGTTTTGTTTTGCATAAATGAAGAACCCCTGCAGATTATGTGTGCGACATTTATCTTTAATTATATTCGGAGTGTCATTTAGGATATACACTAAATTTATTCGAATGCACCTCTTTGTATATTCATAATTAGTTCTTGAAATTACAAAATTGTTTCTGCATCTTCTATAATGGCTATGCATTTCAGAATGATAGATAAAGGACATGGCCTGAAAATACTCTGGGAAGTTGTTGTTTACATACTTATAGAGAAATTTCAAATGCTGCATTTTGTAAATGCCTTCTATTTTTAACAAATTTAAGTTCAGTATGGGCATTGTACTTACTTCGATAATTTGCGGTAGTATGTTTTTCAACTTATTTATAATACCGATAGATTTTGATAATTTATTTGCCAATTTATTTATGTGGCTCTTCCAATTTTTAACTATTTATCAATTGTGATGCCAAGAAAGTTGAACTCTTCTATTCTAATCATTCCAATTCTGATCCATCAACTTGCAAAGTTGACAGTCGTGTCTTTTTCTGCGGTGTACAGAAGACCATGAACTTAGATTTGTTTACATGTGTTTTGATAATTTTTCACCGTAACATTTCCGCTTGCTGTCCAACAGTCGGGGTGGCAGGGTGGCACGGCGCATCTTCATTTATGTAGATTCTTGCGTCATGATGCCATTCATTGTGTTCCTTGAGCCGGACCCGCGCCTTTAGAATCGCGTCACGTGTGTTCTCGCTCTTAAATCGGACAATAATAGGGCGGGAGCGAACTCGAACTCGAACTTGCTGCCAACACAGTGATTGCGTTCCAGCTGACTGGACTCTAGTGGTGGTTTGAATTTATCACATCCATTACGATGGCTGTAATGTCTTAGTTTTCTTCCATTTTCTGTATTTTTGATTCTAGTACAGCGACGCGTTCCTCTTTTTTCTTTAGCAGGCTTGTCAGGTTGATTATCTGGTTGTTTAAACCGTCTATTTTATTTGCTATTCCCTGGGGCTAGAGTGCGCGTCTCAGTTTTGTAAGCACATGTTCTTCCGTTAGTAGTTCAATGAGTTTTAAGGCCATTATGCCCATATCGCTTTGGTCGTCATTTGATAACGCAGTTCTGCTTTTGAGTTTTCCTATTTTTCCAGGTAATGTATATGTTTAATGTTTCCAGTCACGACATCTCTGCAAAACGGCTAGTAGCACATTTTTTATTTTTTACTTGACTGTCTGTTTAACTGCTAAACTGATTCCAGCGACTTGTTCTGTCAGTGTAGTGCGATTGTCTAACGTGTTGATAGCATGTTTGACAGCGTGATGCCTACCTCGCGATGACGTCTGACGTAACAGGCTTCGCAGCCATGTCAGGTGAGTGTGCCGCTATCGCTCGAAGTGAACGGCCAGCAAAGAGACTCAATAAATCAGTCGATATCAATAATGCGTTCAGGATTTACCAAACGTTCAGGCACCATGGAGGTTCTCCAATACGTTAGCCATCATACAGTGTGAACAGTTGTCACCATATGTATCCAAAGCCGGCGAAAACGACGTAGAAGACGGAAACATAAATTTCACCTTATCAGCATGTTGCGCCACCTAGTGAATGTGAGTAAAGTGAGTACAGGTGAATGTATCAGAAATGGATATTTTATCCTCGGACAATGGGAATCTCTAGAGAGTACAGGGGGTGAGGACCAACAGTTTCTATTTTCCATTCAAGATGTGCTGGCCGAGGCCAGACCGACGCTTTCACAAACTCCGTTCTAACGTCTCTTATCACATCGTCCTATCACATCGTCCTGTCACATCGTCCTGTCACATATAAAGACGCACGAAGAAGTCGTCTTTTTACACGTCAACCTTTAGTGACATGGCCGCTTGGGGAATAGTTTGGTCTTTAAAATAAATCCAGCGGTAAGATTAGAGCGTTTTGTAGATTCAGTTTGTCTGATGTATATGATTAGTACATAATGTATGTATGTATGTATGTATGTATGTATGTATGTATGTATGTATGTATGTATGTATGTATGTATATAATTGCTTCTTAAAAATAGTTGCGGCTCCAGAAAGTGGTTAAGCACAATTATCTTGTTTGACGTGACGTTGCAAGAACAGCACCTTTCGACTTCTACCGGAATAGCATTAAATTCTGTATTGCTGTGTGGATTTCCCGTGGTTAGTAAGGATTCAGTTAATACATTCGCTTTATAATCATATTTACGATGCTGTGATGCCAATGTGAGCACAAGAAAGACACCAACCGGCGTTACGTATGGCGATAGCAATTTTTTTTATAAACACCAGACTTGTAATAAAGTTCGTGTAATCTGCTGCTGATGAATTGCCTTCAACGATAAGACAAACATACCTAATTTTTCTTCTCTAATTTAGATAGACATGGGAGCAGTTTTCGAGAGCCGGGCGTCTGATTTCAACTACAAATTAAACGTGAGTGACCGACACACTTATACATCTTAGACACAATGTGCATAACAATGTAGGTGTCCACAGCTTAATATATTAAGCTTTTAATTTTAATTATCAAAGGGGACTCATTTCCCAGATTATTGCATAACAAACAATTGTGAATGGAATGTCAATTGTTGAATGGAGTATGAAATATTGAATGGAAATATATATGTGTAATGCGAGTTGATTGATTGAATGATACACACACGTACGCATTCGCGCACACTCGCACAGTCGCACGAACATCCACATTTCAATGAATCGTGCAATATTTATTAATTGGTCAGATAGGACTGTGCCATAACAAATAACAATATTGAACAAGATTGTCATCCAAGGCCAAACACTTAGATGACAAGTGGACATTGAAGCTATTGGCTTTGACATCAATGTAAAATCAGAAAGTAAAAATAAGAAAACGTACAAGAGAAACCTCCACAAAGGTAACTACAAAGATATGAGAAAATACTTAGCACAGCTAGATTGGAATAACATGCTGATGAATAAGACCGCAATTGAATGCTGGAACATTCTTAAATATGAAATTGAGAGTATCATCGATAAATTTGTTCCCTTCCGAAAACAAGGAAAACGGTGTAGAAAGAAACATTTGTCAAAAGAGGCTATTAGAAAAATAATGCTAAAACAAACTATGTGGAGGGTTTATAGGCGTACCAGAAAGGAAGAAGACTATGCAAAATACAAAGAGGCACTTAATGCAGCTACAACTGAAATCAGACAATCTAAAAGAAGCTATGAGCAAAAACTGGCATGTAACATAAAAAATGACAGCAAGAGTTTTTATGCATATGTCAGGAGTAAACAAAACGTACAAGACAAGGTTGGACCTCTAGAAGACAGTGCTGGAAATATAATATCACAGGGGTTTTTAATGGCGGAAGACCTAAATGGTTACTTCAGTTCAGTGTTTACCAAGGAAGATATTAGTTCATTACCAGTTGCTGATGCTAAATTTCAGGGGGCTAAATCTGAATATTTAGGACCGTTAGTTGTAACTCCAGAATTGGTAGCTAAGAAAATAAGGGCAATGAAGGATAACAAATCACCGGGAGTGGATGGGATTCCTCCAAAATTACTAATGGAAACAGTAGATCAAATCAGTATACCACTTGCAAGAGTATTCAACTTGTCATTAAAAGAGGGAGTTGTTCCGTTTGAATGGAAAGAAGCAAACATCATACCATTATTTAAAAAGGGTTCGAGAAATAAGTCAGAGAATTACAGACCAGTGAGTTTAACGTCAGTGATTTGTAAATTATTAGAAAGGTTAATTAAAGACCATATGGTGGACTTCCTCGTTAAGCATAAATTATTAAATTCATCTCAACATGGATTCCTTAAAGCAAGGTCATGCTTAACAAATATGTTATGTTTTTTGGAAGAAATCACTAAGTGGATAGACGTGGGATCGCCAGTAGATATTATCTACTTAGATTTTCAGAAAGCTTTTGACAAAGTGCCACATCAAAGATTGCTACTTAAATTAAAAGCCCATGGTATCGGGGATAGCATAACTGACTGGATAGAACAATGGCTGACTGACAGAAGACAACGAGTTGTAGTAGATGGAGAAGTTTCAAATTGGAAATCGGTTTTGAGTGGGGTACCTCAAGGGTCAGTACTAGGACCTATATTATTCTTAATTTATATCAATGACTTGGACGACAGTATAACAAGTAACGTACTGAAATTTGCGGATGACACAAAACTGTTTAGAAAGGTTAATACTGATGGTGATAAACAACATTTACAAAACGATCTAGACAGATTAGTGAAATGGTCTGAGAAATGGCAGATGCTGTTCAATTTTGGGAAATGTAAATGCCTACATACAGGACATGGGAACTTGAATGTAAACTATAAAATGGGAGATACTGTTCTGGGTACTACTGTAAAAGAAAAGGACTTAGGAGTTACAATAAGCGCTGATATGAAAGTTTCAGAGCAGTGTGGTATTGCAGCTTCAAAGGGTAATCAAATTCTTGGATTGATTAGAAGAAACATAACATACAAGGGAAAAAAGTTAATTATACCTCTTTATAAAGCAATAGTTAGACCTCATTTAGAATACTGTATACAAGCATGGAGACCATATCGTAAGAAGGATATAGATACGCTTGAACGCATACAAAGGAGAGCAACTAAAATGATTCCAGAACTTAGAGACCTTAGTTATGAAGAACGCCTGAAAGAATGTGGTTTAACAACTCTAGAGACAAGGAGGTTAAGAGGAGATCAGATTGAAGTTTTTAAGATATTGAATGGGTATGAAATTATTGATAGAAATATGTTTTTCTCACTCAAGAAGGATAGCAGAACTAGAGGACATGAGGTAAAATTAGTAAAGGATCAATGTAGATTGGACATCAGGAAGCACTCGTTCTCACAGAGGACAATAAATGAATGGAACAAATTGTCTACAGATTGTGTAACTGCTACCAGCGTGAATATGTTTAAAAACAAGGTTGACACATATCTCAGGAGGGCGGGTTATAAGTAGATGAACATTGTTGGACTCTCGATAAGCCAATGGCTTCCTTGTCCACTTGCCATCTGGGCCTTTGGCTTGGATGGCAAATCTTGTTAAATCTTGTTAAATCTTGTTATTGAGTCCAAACAATTTTCATCTACGTGTCGCCCGCTACTCGGAGATAGTTGTTAATTTTGTTTGACGCTACTAGCATTTACAGTACTGGTCATAAACCAGTAAGCTAGGTTTCACAAGTGAAATAAAGCGTTCACACATATAGCGTTCACACATTAAATAAATGAAGCCAACTCCACATTCTTTGTTTCACCTCATCGCCGATGTTGTTGATGTTCGGGCGTTCGGAGAATTCCACATGTTGAAGCCTTGTGCAGCCAAACCGATCCTTCAGGAAATTGCCATTTCGATGCTGCTAAGGTGTTGGTTTTGGTCTCCTCTTTATCCCGGAAGTCCGGGTGAGGTTGTCATCGATACCGGTGGTCGATTGTTTCCCTTCTTCTTCGTAGCTTATGCTGTCTCAACCACCCGGATCCACCCCACCCCCATCCCTCGCTCTCATTTTACATCCCCTTCCACTCCCGCTAAGTCTCTCTTCACGCAATGCTTTCATCTCAGTTTCGGTGTTCCTCTTCTTCTACCTTCCATTCTAGGCGTATCCGCTGTCGTCAACCGGTCCCCTTCCATGATGATGAAGCTGCCAAAATATTAAAAAATATTCATCCCCATCACGCACAGTAGCTGAATCCTACATACAGGAACTTTCACCAACCACAAGACGACAGTTCTTCGTTGTTTCAATCACATAAGGAGGACTTTTACTTTTGCTTGTACTCGTTGCATCGGTGCTCCATTTGTAAAGCTATGTACGTACTGACATGTTCCTAGAAATAGTTAATGACATTCGCTGTGTTGACTTCCACATAGCTCACATCGAAAACGCCAACATTCGCAGCCTAATTTGCCGGATCCATGGGGTGTCCATCATGCGCCTGGACACCCCTCTTTATTTCGGCCGCTTGTACAGGAGCGTAAAACGTCATCCGCCAGTAACAAACTGTGGTCATAACCACGAGCATTGTCGTTTGTTCTCCGTTCGTTCTCCCCCTCCCCACCCTTCCTTATCATCCTATTAGTACCCATTACTGAACGCTTGTTGGCTAGTTTAGGCTAGTTGCGCCGAATTTGTGGAGCTTTCAATGACGCGTTGAGTTAACCACTGCGATGCATTGGAGGTGTTTGCATAATTCTACCCTGGTTGTATGGAGATGTTCAAAACGATCACACAAGTTCAAACTAGAACTGATTGAGTTTTCAAGTCAATGTATGGGGATGGCATGATTTTGCAAAAACATGATTTTGTGAAATATTTTACATATTTATACAAATGTATTTATGGTATTTAGTTTATATTCTGTATACACAATCTTCTGCTGTTTATACTATGCAGTGCCCCCTCTTACAATTGGCCACCCCTTGCCACAAGCCACCTTGCGAGAGGAAACCCCTTGCAGAAGACCATAGCATATGTGCAGAAGGGCACTTCATGGGTGGCTTTAAAAAAGGGGACTAGTGTGTGATTGCGTGCGTACTTGCGTACGTACGTGCGTGCGTGCATCGTGTAGACATTTGGATAAATAGAAGTCGTGCCACATGTTGTATTTTTTTGGGAAACTGGGCACCCTCCGATTTTCAGGGTCTGGATGCGCTCATGTTAATGATATGCACACACATTTTATACACCATATACTAGATGGTGACACATATAAAATACGCATACTGTAATATATATACTTGGTTATGACCGTCATTGCAATCGTGACCAAGTATCTATGGGTGTCAATGATGAACAATTTGTTGTGGCTTACGTGCGTTGATTCTCCTTTCTTATAACGTCAGCTTTGATTTTAAGAACTAAATAAGTATCTGCAAGACAATGGCGGGTCCATATCATGGGGTTTCGCGGGGTCAGTTTGAACCCGTTTATATGGAACCCTCTGAATTGTACCTCTAACCTGATTTGTGTTGTGAGAAACAGTATAGGTAAAACTGTTAGGGCAGAATATATCGTTCGTCCGTTTCGACGAGTCGAATCGAACTACTAAATCCTGGAACGTAGAACCGTAGAACTGTAGAACCGTAGAACCATAGAACTGTAGAACCATAGAATCAATGGGACAATCGATAAAAGCGAGAGTTCATGAGGTTTTGGAAGATGTCTTTTAAAATTCCATTTTATTGATTTAACAAGATTTAACAAGATTGCCATCTCGAACAAGTTCCAGATGGCAAGTGGACAAGGAAGCCATTGGCTTATCGAGAGTCCAACAATTTTCTCATCTATGTGTAGCCCGCCCTTATCAGATATCTGTCAATTCTATTTTTAAACATATTCACACTACTAGCATTAACACAATCATTTGGCAGTTTGTTCCATTCATTTATCACCCTCTGTGAGAAAGAGTACTTTCTCATGTCCAACCTACACTGCTCCTTAACTAATGCTGCTTTGTGTCCTCTGGTTCTACTGCCTTCTTTAAGTTTGAAGAACATATTCCTATCAACATCCTCATAACCGTTCACTATTTTAAACACTTCTATTTGGTCTCCTCTTAGTCTCCTGGTCTCTAGTGTTGTCAAACCACATTGTAATAAGCGACTTTCGTAACTAAGGTCTCTTAATTCTGGAATCATCTTAGTTGCTCTTCGTTGTATTCTTTCTAGCTTATCTATGTCTTTTTTACGATATGGCCTCCATGCTTGAATACAATATTCCAAATGTGGTCTAACTATTGCTTTG
Source organism: Lamellibrachia columna (assembly GCA_963662155.1). Taxonomy (NCBI): domain Eukaryota; kingdom Metazoa; phylum Annelida; class Polychaeta; order Sabellida; family Siboglinidae; genus Lamellibrachia; species Lamellibrachia columna. The sequence continues at coordinate 53,853,992 of OY759261.1, read as the reverse complement.
TACAGGGGTACAATTAGATGTTTCTCCTTATACGTGATAGTTCTCCTAATTAGCCCTAGAATTTGATTTCCTTTCGAAGCAGCAATCCCACATTGCTCTGAAACTTTCATGTCAGCATTAAATGTTACTCCTAAATCCTTTTCTTGTGTGGTTCTACCTAGTACAGCATCCCCCATTTTATATTCCTCGTCCATATTTCCATGTCCTATGTGTATACATTTACACTTCCCAAAATTGAATAACATTTGCCATTTTTCTGACCATTTAACTAATTTTTCTAGATCATCCTGTAAACTTTGTTTATCTGTATCATTAGTAACCTTTCTGAATACTTTTGTGTCATCTGCAAATTTGAGTACTTTGCTAGATATGTCATCCTCCAAATCATTTATATATATTAAAAACAGTATATGCCCTAACACTGATCCCTGTGGTACCCCACTCAAAACAGATTTCCAGTTTGAAATCTTACCATCTACTATTACTCTCTGTCTTCTGTGTGTAAGCCACTTTTCTATCCAGTTGATTACATCATTGCCTATACCATGGGCTTTTAGTTTAAGTAACAATCTTTGATGTGGCACTTTATCGAAAGCTTTCTGAAAATCTAAGTAGACAACATCCACTGGTGACCCGTCATCTACCCACTTTGTAATTTCTTCTAAAAAACATAAGAGATTGGTTAGACATGACCTTGCTTTTAGGAATCCATGTTGAGATGTATTTATTAATTTATGTTTTATGAGGAATTCCACCATGTGGTCTCTAATTAATGTTTCGAGTAATTTTCATACAACTGATGTTAAACTCACTGGTCTGTAATTTTCTGGCTTCTTCCTCGATCCCTTCTTAAATAGCGGCGTAATGTTTGCTTCTTTCCATTCTGAAGGAACTATTCCTTCTTCTAGTGACAAGTTAAATAAGTTTGCAAGTGGTGTACTAATTTGATCAACAATTTCCTTTAGCAGTTTTAGTGGTATCCCATCAACTCCAGGTGATTTATTATCTTTCATCTTCTTAATTTTCTTTGCTATCATTTCAGGAGTTACAAATAACTGCCCTAAATGTTCTGATTTATTGCCCTCAAATTTAGTCAATGGAACTGGACGTGAGCTGATATCTTCTGTGGTAAAAACTGAGCTAAAATACTCATTCAGGACCTCTGCCATTTGGAACCCATCTGAAATTATGTTTTCACTGTTGTTTTCCAGTGGTCCGACCTTATCTCGAACTTTCTGTTTACTCCTTACATAAGCATAGAAACTCTTGTTGTCATTTTTTATATTACCTGCCAATTTTTTTTCAAAGGTTCTTTTAGATTTTCTAATTTCAGTTGTAGCTAGGTTAAGTACCTCTTTATAGTTTGTGTAGTCTTCTACATTTCCAGTGTGTTTATAGACTTTCCACAGCATCTGTTTGTGAGCAATTTTTCTAATAGCTTCTTTTGACAGGTGTTTTTTCCTGGATCTTTTCCCTTGTTTTCTTAATGGAATAAATTTCTCAATAATGCCCTCAATCTCATATTTTAAACAAGTCCAGCATTCTGTTGCTGTCTTGTTCTTCAGCAAGTTATTCCAATCTATATTTGCTAGATATGTTCTCATCACTTTATATTTGCCTTTGTTGAAGTTCCTCCTCCATTGTTTTTTATATGTATTCCCTGTTTTTACTTTTATATTAAAATGGATTTGGTTATGGTCACTTGAACCCAAAGGTTCGTGTACTTTAACATTGTCAACTAATTCATTTTGAGAAGACAAAATTAAATCTAACACATTCCCACCTCTGGTTGGTTCCAAGACATGTTGAGTAAGGAAACAATCCTGTGTTAGAAGTAGAAACTGATGGTCGTCACCTCCAGCACTCTCTAATGATTCCCATTGTATATGGCCATGGTTAAAATCACCCATTATAACACATTCTCCCTTGCTCACCTCCCTTATCGCCTTTTGTAATTTTACATCTTCCTCTTGTCCTATGTTAGGACTACGATAAACTACTCCTATTGTTAATGTTGAGTTCCTGGTAACTATGTTACACCAAATTGCTTCCACACTATCTGCTTCACTTTTCAGTGTAATTTCATATGCTTGGATATATTCTTTAATATACAAAATTACTCCACCTCCCCTTCTTTCTCGTCTATCCTTCCTAAACATTACATAGCCTGTCAGTGCTAACTCAGCAACTACTATATCTTCATTTGCCCATGATTCTGTGATGCCTATTACATGAGGATCAATATCTGCTACCATAATGTCTAACTCACTTTTTTTTATTTACTATGCTCCTGGCATTTAAGCATACACATTTAAGTTCATTGTCTGAAATTATTGGTGAACATTTCTTTGGATGTGTATTTGTAGTAGTACTCCTTTGAGTTTTCTCTGTCAGTTCCCCCTGCGCATCTAGTTTAAATAATCTATGGTACCTGTGCCCTCGTCGACAACTCTGACAAACTCACACGCAAGAACTGCAGCGCCCTTCCCTGTCAGATGAAGTCCATCTCTCATGAAAAAGTCACCTCTTCCCACAAAGTTTAACCACATGTCTACGAAGCCTACTCCCTCCTCCATACATACCTTCTGTACCTGTGTGTTGATCGCCATCCTTCTACAGTTCCTATATTCCTCACCCCTGCCTCCCATTATTGGTAATATCCCCGACAATACGATCTGCCCAACTCGTGCCTCTTTAAGTGTCTTGATCAACCTCCTGTACTTACCAATGATGGCTGACGTTCCCTCCTTATCTGCATTATTCGTTCCCACATGCACGAGAACAGCACCTCCCGTGCCACCACCGATGACCTGTCCTGCCTTCTCTGCTATATCCTCTACTTTTGCCCCTGGTAGGCATACTGTTATGTCATCTCCTCTATTTACAATTTTATCCACTTTCCTAATGATGGAATCCCCCATAAATACCGGGGCTTTCCTCGCTTTCCCCTGTGATACTACATCAGCAAAGCTCCTTTCCTGTTGCACACTACTAGTATGCCCCCTTTCTCTCATATCATCAACCTTTACTGTCTTACCACCTGGCAATCCCTCTCCACTCACCCGCTTACCTCTCTTTTGTTGCATTCTCTGCCTTCTGTCATCTTTCTTCTTCTTACCAGCTTTCACCCTCACATTGCCACTGCTCTCCTTGTTCTCCTCGGTCTCACCACCTCTGCTCTCCTCGGTCTCACCACCTCTGCTCTCCTCGGTCTCACCACCTCTGCTCTCATCATTCTCACCACCTCTGCTCACTTCTGTCTCACCCTGCCCTGTCATCATCAAAATCATACGCCTTAGCTCAATCACCTGCTCCTGCAGATATTTCACTGTAGTACACCCCCTACACACGAAATGGAAATCATCCGCCTGCACCTCCGCCCACGAATTTACACACCCGGACTTTGCAAAGTCTATCCAGCTGTCGCAGCTAGAACATATCAAATTACGTTTTGCCTTTACTTGGCGTTTGCACGGCGCCATGTTAGAAATTAAATTTGTATTTGTTTATAATCCGTTTATAATCAATTTACTAGGTAGTCTTCACAAAGACTGTTTTTGTGTTGTAATACACACTTTATAGTATGTTACTTATGTCTTAATTAAATTTACAGCTACTGCCTTGCAACTTACTTTCTATGTAACAGCTGACTAACAAAACGTAATATCGCTCGCGCTAACAAAATTTCAGTGACCTTATTTAAATAACACTGAATTACTACCTACGGCTAGCTTTTAACAATAAATGTTGCTAAAACAAAATATTCAGGTTTTCAATATATAATATGTACTAAATTATTTACAATAATATTATGTCTCGTATTATGTACCCAATCAACTGAAAACAACAACCCTTAATTATCGCTCGCGCTACCGAGTCCTCGGAGACCTACGATATAAACTACCCTAAATTACTCCTATAGCTAAATTTTAACAGCAACTATTGACTAAACAAGGACTCTTGTAAGTTTATATTTAATATACACGCAATAATAATACTTATCCGATCAATATTCCACGCTTTAGACAAATATAAAATCCACCAAATTCAATCCCGTGTTCTCCTCAAGATTTCCCAAGATGCATCATGATGCAGGCATATAAGAGTGTTAATATAATTTTAGTTATTTATTTTAGTTACATGAAATGCATATTTGGGCCTTATTGTAAACGTTAATGGTAACTTCACTCATGAACAAATTATATATAATCCAAAGTTATAATAGTAAACGTAAGCATAATATTCCTAGTAGTAAATAAATCATTGCGAAACCTATACAACATTTGTATGTTGGAGGAACACGACAACGTATCTACTGCTTGTCAAAACTACATCCGGCCATGTGAGATGTCGACAAACCTCCCGCAGTTTTACAAGTGCAAATTGATTTTGGATAGTGCCAAGTTCATTTGACTGTACAGCCTTTCAGAGAACAAGTCCGACATCATTATATTATTGCACACGTTCATACGTGCACACGTTCATACGTGCACACGAATAAACACACACAACAAACACACACCCACACACACCACACACACCACACACACGCACGCACGCACGCACGCACGCACGCACACACACACACAAATACAGGTAATTACAAAACTAAGTCAGGACGCATACATTATACAAATCGTGTTCAATACAACCTAATTCATATCGCATTTTTACTAACTGTTCGACGCTCGTGTATTATTTCCCAGTGTTTGTTGCATGCGGCAGTATCAGCATCAGTTTGTTGTAATCCACTCAGCGGGGACAACAAAGTTACATTGCTTTACATATAACATATTTACGACTGATCACTTTCTGCAAACTGGTTGCGTCAGCCTTGTTCTCACCATGTTGATGTTGTTGTCATTGTTGTCTTTAAACGAAATGTTGTGCAAAGCTTGTGATCTGCAATCTGGGTTCCAGTGTCATCATTCTGTCGTTTATCACGAATGCGTTGACAAATATGATTTATATTTATGAAAAGTGTCACGGTGGGCAATGGCTTTGTCATTTCTTGTATGAAGCCAGTTTCGTTGTAGCAACGCCTCCTTCGTATCCATCGACAAGATATCACATCGATTAGTCATTTCGGAGTTTACGGTAATACCAATCATACAGATATCACGACACCGCCTCACACTTATAAATATGCGGGGTCGTTACGGTTGATACATACCAGGATTCGCAGGAGTCACGACATTAAGCCCCGGCCATAAGCACACATCGCACTCGTCAATTCAGCTCGGTCACTGACTGTAGTTCCATAGTTTTCTCGATCGCCTCAATGTCGTCCGTCGATTTCTTGTCCTCTGCGGCAGTCGGCCGCCGCGGTACTCGACTAAAGTACGGTTTGCCGGCTTCATTATCGACGTACAAGTTGCATGGGTCGTGCACCTTGGATTGAACTTGGATTTTTGTCTCGGTCGAGCCCATTGTGACTTGGCTCCCCCTGTCTGTCGGCTTATGCACTGCAACGAAAAACACCCGCATTATCGCTCAACTTTTTAATACGATTACCCCACACCCCATTAAACATGGCAGGTACAGAGCACAATGAAAACGTGGAATGGGTGAAACTAAATGCAAAAATGCAGCGTAGATTACTTCTTTAGAGTTCAAAATCAAATGACAACTGATGGTCTCGGGACATTCTGCTTCCCTATGTTGAAGACGATTGCACGTCATTGATAACGATCTGCAGATGGCGTGTGGACAAAAAAACGAATACATTATCGAGAGTCCAATAATTTGTCATCTATAATATTATATATTAATTATGTTTTGATGGTTTGGCCCTTTCATACATAATCCTTTTTGAACATGAGTTTTCTAATATACAATTAATGCTGTCAAACCACATCTTGGTATAATCTGTTTTGATAACTGAGATATTTCATTTCAGGGATTTGTTTAGTCGCTATTCCTTCTGTTTTATCCATGCTTATATACGCACTGTTATTATGAAAAAATAGTTCTCCATACATGCTATATTTGTTGACAATGCAGTGTGTAAGGACAGGGGAAGTAGCACGGAGTAGAGTAGAGGGAATTACGTGAGACAGAAAGTTGAAGACATAACGGCACATAAAAGTGTTGGAGGCCTGTGTGGTACCGTTGTGTATGTGGGTTAGGAACACTTATATTGGCAGAGAGGCTGGAAGAAAAGCTAAATGTAGCAGATAACAACCAATATAAAGAAGAAAATGTTGAGCGAAACGCGATGACAGAAGGAGTATAGTAATATAATGACAGGAGAGCGCGAGAAATGGGGACATGTCGTCGGTAGTACGGAAAAAGAATGGATATTGGCAAAACCTATGTAACTGTTTAATTACTGGAAGCCACTAACAAATGTATTAATGTTCACAGCGACAACGTCTGCAGAACGGCACACAATAATCCGCAATAATCATGTTCCTTGCAAGCGTCGTGATAATCCAGCAGAACTGATCTATCTAATCAATATTGCATTAGCGGAATTACTAAGATTCTCTTGTTGTTGGCGTTTATCTCAACATAATTATGCACCCAATTATAAACGTAACTTTCGATTGCCGATGCAAGACAGTTATACACTGACAACGTCACTTTATATCACCTCTCAATAATAAGGCCCCACTGTCCGTTATCGACTGAATGTGCACTATGTGAACCGGGCTAACGCACACAATCTAATCCGCAGCGCAGCTCGAGATGAATAGTACAACGTTTTTCATTGGTTAAATGAACAAATGTTGTTTGGGATGTTACAGCCATTGCAATACTTGAATTTATTAGTATTCATAACATCTCGGTTGGTAAAAAATAATCATACAAAACGTATCACTATCGTGATTTTTCACCTCTTAAAATTGTCCAAATACACGATTTGACGATACTAATTTGCCGACATTTATTGAAACTGATTAACTGTAATTATCGACCGACTAAAGCATCTTCACAGCTGAACGTGAAATATAACGGAACATTTAATGGACTGTCAATTCCAGTTTTATGTAAACAAGAGTGAATATATTGCAACAATAAAGATTAAAATATGTAATATAACAGTGTTAATTAATATACTCTGATTTTTAGTATATTGGCATTTTAATTATGCGAAACTTCCAACTTGCATCAGTCATCAACATCATCATCAATTAACCAATGAAAATCGTTGTATATTTTCTTTTAATTCTGATCTATTGGGGCGCGGTGATCGTGTGGTAGAGCGTCGGGCTTTCGGCCGAGGGAAACCACCTGCTGCCGTTTCGGGCAATTTCGTTCACCCCGCTTTGCCTATGTCTTTCGGAAGAGACGCACAAAGCTGTTGGTCCCTTCTATCTTGTGTCTATGTCAGGGGAAATAAAAGAGCCCACACAGAAAAATGGAAAAACCTCTCGTGGACTCAGCCTCATAGATCTGGTGATCTCGATCTCTAAACTCGCTATACTGCCTCCCAGTTTAGCTGTGCTCAGCTGTAAAGGGAGTATCTCATCAAGCATCGAGCATTCATCACTGCCACAGGCTACGCACTAACTTCGAATGACTCATGTTTAAACGCCAACCATAACAGTACAAACAGACAAATATAGTTGAGCTATTGAAACATATAAACGAAAGGAGGCGTAGCTTTGTAGAGTATGGTTCCTTGTGTGCCCAACGCACATTGTCTATGAAACCGGTAGGCCTACGTCGTCATGGAAACGTCTCCGGCTGTGGCCAAGTAATTTACTGCATAAGTTAGCAATGTAGGTATGTGTGGATTGGTCACGCATCAGTGCGCACATTTAGCTGCATCGTGGCGCACATCCAGCATACATAATCAATACTGATTGGATAGTTTACCATTGTAGTGAATTGTTTATCCTCCTTAGCTTCTTAGCGTATTTACTTTAACCCTTACTTTATCCCTGTTGACAACTTGAAAATGTCATGCCGTTTTAAGACTGCCCAATCCTTTGATCTTGACGCCTATTTGAGCTGATGATTTTGGCACAATGGATATAATATTCGTATTGTATCGCATTGTGTTGTGTTGTATTGTATTACAATAACAACTCATCGATGAAATTAGGGAATTTGAGGTTGTGACGAATATAGGTTCTATGCCACGATTCTTTCTCGGGAGATTGAACTGTAAATAAAACCATGAATTAGAAACGTTGGATTATTTCCTGCATCATTGAAGAAAACTGTTCCGTATTTATGGAATATTGAGTAACGTTGTACAACATATGGTGCATCACATAATGTATGAGTGACGGTTACGCCTTTTACTTGTGTAGCCATAACGTCAGTTAGGCCGTTGGCGTCTCCATGCAGTCTCCCCAGCCACTTCGAGTCCACCCTTTCGTCTTGTCTCTGTACGTCCTATCTCGCTATGTCCTGTCTCCTTACGTCCTGTCTCCCTCCGGCTTCCTCCCAGGCTGAGGTGAGCTCTCCCTAGCATCTCTCACGTCGTCGTCCTCCATTTTACCATATACTGTCCCCCCACAGGAACCACTGGCAC